>JARUPZ010000018.1:0-600000 GCA_031213475.1 Nereocystis luetkeana
TTGTTTTTGTTGTTTTTGTTGTTTTGATGTTTGATGTTGTTTTGTTTCGGTGATTTGGTTTTGTTCTGATACAGTAAGAAACAAATTAAAATAAACGAAGAGCTTTGAGATCGCGGGATTGCTTGAAACTCATCTTTGCAAGCATGGTGTGACAATTCGATCACGGCTTTTTACGGGTTTTTTGTAGTTTTTTTAGTTGTCTACGAGTTATTGGGTTAATGTAGATACCAGATACCTGGTATGTAGTTGTGTGTGTGTGTGTGTGTGTGTTTTTTTTTTTTTCATGGGGGGGGCTCGCCGCTCAAAGGGTATCCGGGATGCTCTTGCTCTCTCTCGGGATCCATCTCAAGCGGAGCCGCGAGCGAAAGGTGCCCGTTCACGGGTGCTGTTGCATGCGTTCACCCGAGCACTGACCACCGCGTGGGAGGCTCCTCGCCACGCGGCTCATGACAAACAACACAAAGGCGAAACGTATGTGCCCCCCTGGTCTATGGTCATACGACTACGGCCACGCATGGCATGAGTACCCCCCCCCCCCCTCCGTCCCATCCCGTCCCGTCTCCCGATCCCGCAGCGGTGCCGTGAGGACAAGGTGTTAGTGGAGGCCCTCCCAGACACCCTGGAGCTCCTCCTGCGCGCGAGCATGGAGGGGCTGAACCTAGCGGGGGAACGCGCCAAAAGAAGAGCCATCGCGAGCAGCGCCCGCAACGTCGCCGGCGGCGCAACTGGTGGGGCAACTTCGAGCGGCGGGAGCGGCGGCGGTGGTGGCGGCGGTGCAATTAATGGCGGCGGAACGATTGGGCGCGGCGCAACCGCTGCCGTTTCCGAGCTCGAGGTTGCGCGCGCCGTGATGTCCGATTGCGTGTACCTCGCCCAGCTTGCGCCGGAGTGCTTCAACGAGGTGATCGCGCGGGTCGCCCGCAAGGCGGAGCCCGAGCGGTACAGCCTCCTGTTCCCGATGCACCTGGTCGTTGACGGCGATGGCGCAGAGAGAAAGCGCACCGCCGCCGCCACCGCCACCGCCGCGGCTGCCGCCACTGCCGGCGCCGCTGGGTCTAGGAGCGGTAGGGCTGGGGTAGGAGGGGGAGGAGGAAGGGGAGGGGGGAGCGTTGGGCCGAGTTGGGGGCGGTGGGCACACCCGACCCACGTGTTCCACGAGTGCATCTCGGCGGAAAAGTTGACGACAGCAGCGTGGTACTTGCCCCTCGTGCGGGACGACGTGGCGTATGACGCTGTGCAAAGGTGAGAGGGGTGGGGGGGGGGGGGGGGGGAGGGAGGGAGGGAGGGGAGGAAGGGAGGCGCGGGGGGGGGCGGGGGCGGGTTGTACTCGATAGGAGAGATGTACTCGATCTCATGCATGGCCGTAGTCGTATGGCCATAGACCCTCGCACCCCTACAATGCCGGGACGAAGCACGTCGGGTTTTCACCGACCAGACAGGCATTGCTTGCACCAAGCGCGAGCGGCGGGGGGGGGGGGGGGGCGGGGGAGAATTTCGAGTTGAGAGAAGCAAGGGGGGCGTCGGCCGCGGAGGGGAGGCGCAGGAGGACGAGGGACAGAATGGGGGGGGGGAAGGGTGGATCGAACCCTCATTTGGGTGTGCTGATGGGACGTCCTTTTCGTTCCGTCAGGTTTTGTGGCGAAAGGGTGTGAGGCCTGCGCGCGGGCACGGGTACTCACCTACCGCCCCCCCCCTTTTTTTTCGCGGCGAATGTTTCACACACCCATGAACGTACGGTGACCTCTTGTTGTTGTTGTTGTTGTTGTTGTTGTTGTTGTTGTTGTTGTTGTTGTTGTTGTTGTTGTTGTTGTTGTTGTTGTTGTTGTTGTTGTTGTTGTTGTTGTTGTTGTTTTTCAATGCGTGGCTTGTCATGACGGTCGGCCTCTCGTTTCCGGACAGGCACACCGGCCCGGACGGACCCCTCTCGCAGGAGGAGAGGGGGCGTCTTATGCCGTTGGAGATGTGGGCCGTGACGGGGCCGGGGTGGTCCTTCGGCCTGAGCCACGCCCTCTCCTGCGTACTGCTCCTGGCGAGCCTCTCCTCGAACCAGGTGAGACGGTCGGCGGTTAAATGCCATGAAGCGTATGACCTGCGCCCCGTGCCCCCCGTGATTTGCGGTTGCCGTCGCTTCCATCCCCGACTTGCCACGTCCCGTCCGTGGCGTTTACCGTGGGTGCATTGGTTGGTTAGGTTGTTAGATCATTGGTTTCGGTCGGTTGGATGATTGATTGATTTGATTATTTTATTGGTTGTTTTGTTTCACGCCATGATCTCGATCGTTCCTTCGTTCGACCGGCGGGGCCGCTGAGCTTGAGTCAGAAGACGTGCAAAACGCCTCGATCGAAACGCGGTTTCTGTAGACTGTAGACACTCGTGCATGTAAACATGTATCATATTCAAGCTCTATTACGGGGAAGCATAGTAAGCAGGACCCAATTTTGTTCGTAAAAACAGGTAAATATAGTAGTTTTTTTCGTGTACTTCGTATAGGTCCTATTTACTATGGTCCTCCGTAATACTTTTTACCTATACGTGCACGTCGTCAACTTAATCTTTGTGCTCGTCCGTACCGTCACCCCGCCCCCTTCCACTGGTCACCGCCGCCGCCATCGCTACCCCCCCGCCCCCAGCACACCTTCCTCCCCGAGGTGTGGCTCTTCGCCCGCAAGCGCGAGCAGTCGCCCCCTCGTTACCACCGAGAGGCTGCCTCGCCTTCTGTGGGCGGGGCCGGGTCACTGCTGGAAGTCGCCAGCTTTTCTCCCCCGCGCGCCCTGGTGGCGGAGGGGGCAAGGCGCCGCGGTCGAGGCTGCCCAGGCAGAGGCGGAGGAGTCGAGGAAGGCGGGGCGCCGGTGGAGGAGCCACGAGCGTTCCCGGAGCAGCGGTGATGGCAGCGGCGGCGGCAATCGCGGTGGTGGTGGTGGTGGTGGTTGGGGTGGTGTGGGCCACCTTCCGCGGGGGAAGAGGAGGGTCCCAGGGTCTCCTGTGGCAGAGGCGTCGCTGCAGTGTCACGAGGGGACGCACTTCGGAAGGACGTCGAGGCTGCGCCGGCGAGCGCTTCAAAGGTGACTGGTGGGATCGCCTGTGTCGAGTGATTTCCCCTCCCCGTACAGCGGTACGTGCGTGGGACGGCCGGGGGTGCGGTGCACAGTATGGAGAGGAATAGGGTGTTTTACGTGTCGTGTGAGTGTGTTGGCCGCACTCCGAGCTTTTACGTGTATGCGTGCGTGAGGGGTCGACGGTATAGTATTGCTGGCGTGTGCGTAGGTCTCTGGCGCCTCCCGTCCGCCTGCTGTAGGATGCGAGAGTCCGTGATGATACGACCTCGGCCATACATTACATGGGTTACATGGATACCCCCCCCCCCCCGCGCGCTCGGTGCAAGCAATGTCTGTCTGGTCGGTGAAAAACCGACGTGCTTCGTCCCGGCAATGTACCGATAGGGATGCGAGGGTCTATGGTCATACCACTACGGCCATACAATACATGAGTCCCCCCCCCCGCCCGCCCCCCGTCCCCCTCCCGTCATTTGTTTGCTTATCTTCCGCATTATGCACGAGGGTGATGAGGTGCTTAGTGGTGGTTCGCTTTAGCGTCTTTCTCACCATTCCCAGTCGCGAATCTCGCCGTTCGGGATGAACGAAACGCCGGGGTCTTTCTGTTGTCTGTTTTGGGTCGGGGCGTTGTGGAGAACTCCCCCCCCCTCCCCCACTTTTATATACATAGGTTGGGTTGGCGTCGGTCGGCAATGACACTGTAAAACATACCGCTCACTACGTGAGCTAGACAACCAGGGTCCCTTTTTTTTTTTTTTGGCGGTCGCCCACAGCTGGTTGTTGAATTAGATCATTTGTGCGAGGTAAAGAACCTTTACTCCGTACAAATGGGAATGATCGTATCACGCAGTGTTCATGGTAAAGTACTCAAGAGACAGCTACATAGAACTCCCATTGCAGTCTCTGGAAATGGCTACACCGGAAAATTAATTAACTCATTGAAGCTGTCATCCATATGCAAGTCCGCCTCACAAGCGGTTCTTAGTAGGATGCAGCTTACCCTTCATGCGACTCGCCGGACACCTCACGGCGCTTCGCGCTTGGTGCAAGCAATGTCTGCCTGGTCGGTGAAAACCCGACATGCTCCGTCCCGGCATTGTAGGGATGCGGGGGTCTTTGGTCATACGACTACGGCCATGCATGAGATCGAGTACATCTCTCCTATCGAGTACACCCCCCCACCCCCCCCGCCTCCCCACCTCAACTCATTGCCGGCACGATCGATTCGGTCCAGGGAAGCAAAAGCACAAGTGGTGCCACGAGAGATGCTGTTTTTTTTTTTCGTCCATTGGACCCGAAACGGCTCGTTGGGTGATTGTTGTGACCGTCCAGTGGGTTGTCACGCTGCTTGTATGGGGCGGCAATGGCCTCGCGGCGTGGGTAGAAATGGCGGAGCGACGTAAGTGCACGACCCAGCGCACCATCTACTGCCGTGTCAGGAAAAAACCCCGACCCAGAAATGTTTACACGATGCTCTTCCCCCGTGGCCGCGACCGCTCTCTGCCTCGACTAGGCCGGGCAGACTGGGCAGCTCGGGCGAGGCGGCGGGAGATGAAGAGGGCGGGCACAGCGGGAGCACCTCTCCGGGGTCCCTGCCCGGGGATGGAGAAGGAGGGCCCCCTGAGGGAGGACAGCCGCGGAGGCCGTTGCTGCCACAGGTGAAGCCTTGGAGGATACGCGTTTTTGTTGTTGTTGTTGTCGTTTCTGTTTTGAGTCGTGAGGGTAAGCGCGTTGTTTTGTTTGGCTTGAGAGTAGACCAAGGGGGTAAAGTTTCCCTGAACTGCATGACGAGATTGGCGGGTATGTACATTTTAACCTAGACAGTGGAGAGTTTCAACACATAATGGATAGAGACGCGTTCTACGATAGAGGTAGCACATTTCTGCAAAAATATTTCTGAATGACGGGGTGTCTTAGCCCGAATATCGCCAATCTTGTTTCGAAAAATGACGTTCTTGTACACTTGGGCCATGGGAATGTTCATCGGGATACGCTTTGACTTTTGCTGAGGTCAGTTTTCGGGTGGACTATGGAGCTCGTTAAGTAAGGAGCGTAAGAAAATATAGGGTGAACCACTATCGTAGAACGCCTCTAGAGAAGGAAGAGAGGGTAGGCGGCAATTATTGGACACATTAAGTGTCGATTTTTGGACGACGCGGCAGGACTGCGACTGCGTTCCCTTGTGTCGGTGCCATGATGCTCGAGCCAACGCAACACACGTTGTCGGACGTTTCGCCCGTGTGCGTTGTGGCCAGGGCTGCTTGTCTTGCCTGCAACTCCACGGGATTTACCGGTGGTCCTTTGAAGGGGCAGAACCTTTCCCCTCGTCCAAGCAAACTGGCGCATTTCCAAGCGGTGTGAGGTCGTTTGTTGTTGTGTGTGTTCTTCACATTTAACCGTTCTTTCTACCCGTCGACATCCAGCACAACCAGTGTCCGTGCCGATTCTTCAATCCTAGAAAAAGATAAAAGTTCTGTGGTCACAAAGCCACGCCACAGAGATACTAAGTTGCCACATACCAGGTATGCAGCAAGCACAGCAGTAGACCATGCATTTGTTGTTGGTGTTGTCTTGCTGTTTTTGTTGTTGCGGTTGCCATTGCTGTTGTTGTTGTTTTTTTTTTCGTTGATGTGTTTGCATCATCCCTGATCCACACGGTCGGTTCGAATCGATCGCGCGTGTTGCCGGCCTTCTCTGTTGCGTGGCACAGGCTGAACCGATCCCGCCGCCGGAGCCCGAGCGGACGAGCCTGTACCACCTGCCCTTCACGAGAGATGCGGCTTCCGTCCTGTCTCGTTTTTTGTGGAAAGAGCTAAACGATTTCCGGGTCAAGGTTGTCCTGCGGGCCTTCCAAGTGAGTTCACGAAGAGCCTCGTAGCGTGCGGTTGTCGTAGTCAATTAGATCACCGGAACGGAATGCGACATGATATGGGCAGGCAGGCAGGCAGGCAGGCAGGCGGGCGGGCGGGCCTTCGTTTCGTGTTTTGCCCAAAACAACCCGGCCGTCTTAAGGCGGTTTTGTTTTGCTTTGGTATATTTTTTGTATCATACCAGCCAGACAAGAGCGTCGACCTTGCCTCTCGGACGGTATACGTTTTGCCGTGAGCTAGAGAGCTGCTGCTGCTGTTTGTGGCGGCTGATAATTTTCGGGGAGGCGGGAGCACGGCGTTGTTCTGACGGTGTGGTACCCTCAACGCTCGGCTCGATCTGCAGTAATGACGGACGATCTCGGAGGACGCGCGGCGGGCGGGACGAGGCGGGGTCTCCAGTGGGAACTCTGGCACCGCGCCCTGCCCCCCATCGGTTCCCCCTCGATCTCTCCCGTCCCCGGACGAAGTTCCCGTCCTATCACGGCAGGGCGTCATATCTCCATGTGTGTCGTGCCCCCTCTCTCTCGCTTGAAACAGATGGAGCTCGTCAACGTCAACGCCATCGCCATTTTTTTTCTGTTTTGTGTTGTGTGTTGTTACTAATACGCGTTTTCCGTTTTTCTTTTTTTTTTTTCTTTTTTTTTTCTCGTGTACGACGTCAAAACGATGGTTGAAATCCTCGCGATCTGATCCCCCCCCCCCCCCCCCCCCCCCCCCCCCGCCCGCCCTTCAAAACGACCACCTCCACACTGACTGTGCAGGCGTGGTGATTATTTACAGGCTGTCAATAATCGCGGTCAATAATCGCGAAACCCACTGATCAGCCGCGATTTTTTTTTTGTGTGTGTGTGTGTATTTGTTTTAGTAGTGTGTTTGACCGACCTCGCCTCTCGTTGCGCCCTCGCCCGGAGCAGGCCCTCGCGTCCAGCGCCGCCGCTCGAGAAGCCGGTCTCTACCCCGGTCAAGTTCTCGGCGCGCTGGCACCCGCCCGACGTTCAATGGTGGGGAGCTTGCACACCCTCCCCATGGAAACTATGGCGGGGCTCCTGGTTGCGATGGCACAGGTCAGGGTGTAAGGGGGGGGGGGGGGTGGTCGTGTCATGCATGGCCGTGGTGGCGGGGGGGGGGGGGGGGGGGGGGGGGGGGGGGTTAATCCTGTACGACTGCACTCCCGTATTGGGGGTAAACTCATGAAAAAATGGAGTAGGGCATGTTTTTCAATATCAAAATTGTTTAGGTAAGGCGCTCGGAGGAATAATGCCTCCGCCGCCATTTCGTGAGGGTCGAAGAGGAGAAAGGCACGCGAAGGGGTAGCGTCTCGGCGTTTTGTTGGCGCGAGCGATATCGCAGCAGCGCGTACGCGGCATAAGTCAGACAAGAGCACGGGGCGTCTTTTGTTCCTTTCCCGAATCGACGGAGCAGGAGGAGAGGAGGGGAAGTCTCGTGTTCATACCTCGCGTTCGAGTTTGCAGTCGACAGTCACTTTTATTCCCCCTCCCGTGCTGTCGCTCGCCCTTCCCGACTCACCGCTGCCGCCGCTGCTGCTGCCGCAACCTCTCTGCCATGTATGCGTTTTTTTGTTTTCCTGTCGTGGGCAGATGTTCAAGGTGCCCGTCGGAACCCTCGCATTGCTGGCTGCGCCTACCGGGCAAAGGCTGCCGTGTGGAGACGAAAGGGCACCCGCGGCGGACGCCCCTTTGCCTCCAGATACACCCTCTCCGACGGCACAAGCGCGGCCGCAGATGGCACGGGCTGCTTCGTCAGGCGCTACCGCTGCTGTTGCCGCCCCCGCTGTTGGTACTGGTGATGGCGGCGGCGCGTCGGGGGCTGCGGCGACGTCTACGCCGACGCAAGTTGAGGGTGGCAGCCGGCCCAAGGCAGCGCAGCGGAGGGCTTCTGCGGTTACGGCGGCGCCTGTCCGCCAGCAGCTTGAACTCCTCGGGGACTTGAGTCAAGCGGTTGGGCACGGCGAGGCTGCCTTGGTCTGCGCCTCGCTTTTGCGGGATGAGGCTGGGGCGAAGACAACTTTACGGTGAGCGCCTACGACGGGAAGAGGGCCATGGGGGCTGTGTGCCTCGCGACGATAGGGAGGGGGGGGCGGGAGGGGGCTGTGCTGATCGGTATTGGGCAGAGCGGGATTCCTATACGCTCTAATTGTCTGATGCGGGCTCCGTGAGTTCCGTCGGCATGGTGTCGCTCTCAACACTTGACGCTGGTGTGTCACCGTGCTAAACCACGCAGCACTTCTCGAGCCGTGTGTTATTTTTTACCTGTGACATGTTTTTTTCCACTTCCCTGGTAGTGGGTTATTTTTTACCTGTGGCATGGTTTTTCCACTTGGTGGGAGGTGTAGAAGGTGTTCAAAAAACGGTTTCATCGAAGTGCTTGCTCTGTTTGTTGTGACAGCCCTCGCCTCGGGCCCCCTCCAAATTACGCTCTGACGACCTCATGCGTCTTCGTCCTTCCCCGGGCGGTTTGTCATCGTTCTTGTTTTGGTTGTTGTCAACAGCGACGCCCCGCAGACTCTGCGGGTAGGGTACGGGCGCTTCATAACGGACCTCATGGGACACGTTGAAAAGGCCCGGGCGACAGCGGGAGCGGGAATGGAAGCATCCGCGGGGACAGCGGAAGCCGGCGGCGGGGTTGTACGGGCGGCGCGACAACGGGCGGAGCGCGGCGTGCAGCAGCCCCGTGCGGAAGGCGGAACCAAAACCAAAACCACGGGGGACTTGCCGAATCCTGGCGGGCTAGCCGGTGGCGGACCGGCAGCGGGTGCAGCGTCCACAACGGCATCCGGGGCAGAGGCCGCGGCCCTCGGGGGCCTCCAGCGCTTCGGTGGGGAGTGCTTGAGGAGTCTGGCCGAGGGCGCCGCCTTCGCGTGATCGGGGCGCCGGCAGTGGGAGGAGGGGGGGTTGGGGTAGGAGGGGACACCGGGGAGCGAAACGTGGTGGTGGTGGCGGCGGGTGATGGCATCGGGTAAGCGTTTCCGCTCGCTCGCGTTGGCGGCACCCGTTGTGCGCTTGCACCTTTTTGGTGGGGTGCTGTATGGTTAGGGGACGAGGAGTGGTGCTTGCCTTCGCTTACCTATTGAGAAGGTGGCCGAGGGGGCGTCGGTCCTTCCGTGCGTCCGCACGTTGCTGGTTGGGGAGGGGTGCCACACCGTTCGTCCAGCTAGTGTGGAAGTTTGGTTACGATCAGCAGGCCTTCCGGAGGAGGTTGGACTTCGGTGTTTTTGTTTATTCGATACTGTAAGCGATTTTGCTGCCTAAGGAATGGTTTCAGCCCTTGGGGAGCGTGTGGCTTGGGGCGACGACTATAACATGCCATGCCGAGGATTGAGGCGTTGACATGGTTTATCGACGTGTGCCTCTTCGAAACTCAAATACCAGTACACGTTATCGAACTCCCAAAGGACAGCAGCAGAACTCGCTTGCACATTATAAGGTACTGGTAATATGTACTGGAGGTTTGGCCCCCACGACAACGGTGATCCCACTTCACGGACACCTCTTAGGGCAACCGCCTTGTTTGCCCTGTGCCACCCTACAGTATCGGGTTTCCATGGCCAATCACATTCTGCCCGGCGAAGCTACGTGACAAGAGCTGTATGACAAGGGAGGACATTGTTTTCGTCGGCAAAGTTAACGTTGTGCTCATGGCTTACTTCGCTTCAGAGCTCCAGCGGAATGTCAAGTAGGTGGTAGCTGGTTGTCGGTCCCTGGCAGAAAACAAACAAACTGCGGTTGCGCCGTGTCGCCTTGCCCACTAGTAAGCGTGGAATGGGGTAGCAGGCGAGTAGAAAGAGAGGGGCGGGTAGCTCTTCGTTTGTCCGACCGAGTAGCGCAATTAACCAAATATCTCGCTCCTCTCCTATATAAGGCTTCTAACGCAGCAGCCCCCTTTATCGCCATCTTCCTCGCCTCCATGGGTGCCAAGTGCGACAGAGGGACCACCGAGGCCAACAAAAATTCTTCACCAGTACATCCTATCCGATGACCGAAACCTTCCAGAACATCTGAGCGACTAAATAACCTTTAATTAGTTGGCGTTACGTCGATGGCTGATGTTAGGTTCCTTGAAAAATACCATATTTTGCCGCAGCTCATCACCAGTCGTGACGAAACACGACTAAACACGAGCTAATCCGCCGAAGCAACTTCTATAGGCTTCGGGGCCGTTTCTCGGCTTGTTTGTGGTTCGTGCTATATAGTCGAAAGTAAGCACGGGGCCTCGCATGCAGTCATCGAAGTGATCTCGCCAGCACCAAACAGCGGTTGAACGCTAGGTATGTCGTCGGCCATCACGCCCCCCCTCCTCTTCCTGCTCCTCATCCCGCCCCCTCCTAACAAAATCTCGTTTGCCACCGGTCTTGGAGACGAGCGCCGTCTCCTCGATGACGATATCGTGCGACAGGCCCTTCAGCATGTCGTAGACGGTCAGGGCCGCGACCGACGCGCCCATCATGGCCTCCATCTCGACCCCCGTCTTGTGCGTCACGCGCACGGTGCAGTCCACCTCCACCACCTTGCCGCCCTCCCGAAGGGCCAGCTCAACCCGGCAGTCCTCGATTGGCAGGGGGTGGCAGAAGGGGATGAGGTCGCTCGTGCGTTTGGCCGCCTGCACGCCGGCGATTATGGCCGTGGTGAACACGGGGCCCTTCTTTCCTACCACCTCGCCGCCGACGGTCTCCATCTTGGCGGTCACATCGGGAGGGAGGCGGATGCGGCTGCGCGCTGTCGCTGTACGGCGTGTCGTGGCCTGAGAGAGTGGGATTAAGGGCGACAGCGCGTGGTCGGGCGATGCATGCGGCGGTACGTTGTAGGGGCTCCGCGGCGAGGGAGAGAGTCCCGTGTCGGCACTCGTAGTGGTGTCATGCAGAAGAGTGCCGTCGTTATTGCTTCATGTCTACACTAAAAAAAACAAAATCCCTTGTTTCGCTAGTCAACGGTTGGCGTACGAGACAAACCGGCGGTTTGGGTCCCGCATATGTACCGGTACTTACATCATGCACGTGGATGGGACGCATGTGGCATACAAATACCAGGCGGTTCGCTCTGCGGGCGGCCTACGCCGCCTGCTATGCTCACTCAGGAAGAAAAAGCACATTAAATTATGCGAAGCGGACAGAGGTCCATGATTGAATACAGTTTTTTACGAATGTCGTTGCAAACTGGCGACTTGATAATGGCAAGAGTCCCGTCGCCATTGCTCAGGAGAAAACTGCTCGGACGCCACATACGCTTCGCATCGCGGATGTCGTACGTACGTACATTTCTTGCGCTGACTCTCCGTGATTTTCATGTTATTTTTTTCTCTTCCTCTTCCTTTTCTGATTGATAAGCCGTACTGAAGGAGCCGTGTGGCGTGGTTGGAAGACGAACCTGCTCTGCTCGTTTCGTATTGTCTGACGCCAAGGGGCTGGGCATAGTTGACGAACGCAGGGCGGAGACGGCAGTCTGGGTAGCAAGGTACCAGGCGGATTAGCAAGGAGAACCTGGCTATACTACTCGTACCACAAGCTGCTACCGTCACCTGGAAGGTGCTTTGGGCTTTGGTCTGCCTGTTATTTCCCCTTTGTTATTTTTCCTTGTTACCTTTTTTTCCTTGGTTCTTTGTCTTACTCTGTTTACAAGCGGTGGTGTTTTTTCCTATTTTTTTTTTTTTCCTTCTTTTCTCCAGCTCGTTCTTTTTCAAGTGTTGGCCACCTCGCCTGCGGGGGGGGGGCACGACAGATTGTTTCTCTTAGATTTTGCTTCCATTTTTCTTCTTTTTCTCTTTCGATTTGTCTACCTTGTTTTTGTTTTCTCTTTGATTGTTTCTTTTCGTTTCACTATTTCATAGATTGCGTATGTCGTGCCTGTCGTATCTAGTATGATGACATGGCTTTGCATTGCCCACTGCAGTGCACACTGCACACGTGGCAACGTAGCATCTCTGTGGCGTAGCTTTGTGACCACAGAACTTGTATCTCTTCTAGGATTGAAGAATCGGCACGGACACTGGTTGTGCTGGATGTCGACGGGTAGAAAGAACGGTTTAATGTGAAGAACACACACACACATACCCCAGGTAGGGTACTTATTTTCTTCTTTTGATATGCTCCATGTCTGTACTCGTATGTACGCAAGAGAAAGCACAGCACGGCACAGCAGCACAGCCAAAACAAAGAAAATGACACCGAAAGTTTCGGAAAGAAAAAAATTCCCCGTCCCCTCTCGTGCCCTCATTTTTTGCCTGATTGGAACACCTTACACCCGGTCAACCAGAAGAAAAGAAGAGCTTCTCTCTCAGCCTCGTACGCCGCCCGCCCCTCTCGCGACCATCTCGCGACCGATTCGGTCCGTGTAAAGCTTTCCTCCCTCTCTGCCACAGTGAGCCCCGTCGCCCGCTTCACGTGAAGCCCGGTGCTCACCGTGACCCTCGTTCGCCAGCTCGACAAAGTTGGTGCTCAGAATGCGTCGCTCTCTCATGAATTTTTAGTTTCGTCGCAAAAACAAGCACCGCTTGAATTTCATTTTGCATATCGAAACGACTCTTATATACTCGTACATAGTATAACCAGAACCACACCAGGAGGCCAGGCAGAGCCCATTCATGCTTCCCTCGTGTCTCGAGGCACACGCGACGCCTAGCCACGAAAACGGCGACCGCGCTCATTGCAACCCCCCCTCTACCCGCCACCACCCGCTGACACCCGCGACGGTGCCGCGCTCGCCGGCGGTGCCGTGCTCGGGGTACACGCATGCACACGAAACGAACTAAAAAGAAAAAAATAACTGAAGTGCCAAGAGAAAAACAAAGAACCGCTGGAAAGGTCCGGCAAGTAATAAAAGGAGGCGATTCCCAAGTGGGAGCTCTGAGAGGCCAGGGATGTACCAACCGAGCACACTCATTACCTGTGTTGCACTGCCCACAAAAAAAGCTGATATTGCCAAAAGTCCCGACAACAAAGCAAATGGAAGCACGTCTGCCGCCTTTTTTTTCCTGAGGACATTTCGTTTTTCTGTCTATAGCTCCAAACGTTTCCATCGAGCCAAAATTTGGCAGACCGGATATGAGCTCCTTGGTGCACTCCCGTGAGTGTGCCAAAGCGACAGTTTTATTCGTGTCCTCCTTCATACCGGACCTTGTCGCTGAAGGTTGAAAATGTGGTTCCAGACGCTTGAAATTTCGTTTTTTTGTACTGTAGCCAAGTATTTTTTTCTCTGTAGAACGAGAAGAAGGAACCTACTCGTTACTACTTCTGGGTTCCTTCAGCTCTCGTTCTACAGCAGAAAAAAAAGTTGGCTACAGTACAAGAAACCGAAATTTCAAGCGTCTGGAACCACATTTTCAACCTTCAGCGACAAGGTCCGCCCAGGAGGACACGAAAAGTGCTGTCGCTTTGGCACACTCACGGGAGTGCAGCAAGGAGCTCATATCCGGTCTGCCAAATTTTGGCTCGATGGAAACATTCGGAGCTAGACACAAAAACGAAATGTCCCCAGGAAAAAAAAGGCGGCAGACGTGCTTCTATTTGCTTCGGGACTTTTTTTTTGTGTTTAGTGGGCAGTGCAACACAGGTGTCATATCTGTAAGTAGTTCTATACGCGCATGGGTTGTTTGGTCTTGGCAGGAGAATGAGGAAGGAAGCAGGATTGAAACAAGGAAGGGGGAACTACAGCCGTAGCTCACATGAAACCGCTGCTGCCGCTGTACATCAGAGTGAATCGTAGAACTGTTGTACGAGTACTACTCGTACTCTGTAGTTTAGTGTCCAAATTATACCCAGCAGCTCCGAAGACATCCGTATCGTAGTCCACTTAATACCACCTGGTACTCTGTTCAGTAGTAGGTCTCTTGATCTACTTGTACCGCAGCATTAATAGTATATTAGCATCATGAATAGGCTGCCTACGTATATACGTCTGGACACACTGCGAGACCGCCAGCTGGTTGCGATACCTAGCGAAAGCAGCGATTACTTCGAGAAGGAAAAGCTGCTGCTGCTGTTGTGTACCAGGTACCTGGTACATATGGACCCAAGCAACCACACGACACGGCGGTGTTGTGTGCATAAATAGCCAGATCACAACGCTCACCTTGCCCCCGACGTCAACCATCCTGGGCGTTGCGCCATCTGCGCTAACATGGGTCGACAGTTCATGACCACCATCCCCGGCACTCGCTCCGTAGGGCTCAGCTGCAAAGCTCAGGGCTCGATACGACGACTGCCGGCGGCAAGCGAAGCTCGGAGCCAGTCTCAACCCCGCCCGTAGAGCTTGCATGTTGACGAAACGAAGGTGATATCGGCTGTTGTCGGAGATTGACGATGCGATTTGTTCTTCAAGAGGAGGAGGTTGTGCCTCGTTCGCAGAACGAGCTCGAGCGTGTTCTTCGTGCCCCTATCGTCTGCTAGCTTGAGAGTCCTTCACCGATTGCACTGTTCGAGAGTTATTGGTTGTCGCGTCTATACACCGCTGCTACGCGCACCGTGTATGTTTACTCGCGCAGCCTGCAACTCTATCTTGCGATCGAGTCGGGTTCGGGTTCGGGGTTCGGGGCTCGGGGTTCGGGTTCTCTTTTATTCTAAATAATACCGCACCAAAGATGCTGGAACTCCTGGAATCGGAAACTCCCGAGAATTTTGAATTTTTGAAAATTTATTTTTCTAAATTATTTATTTGCTCAAAACAAAGAAGGCGCGTTGATGATATTATTATTCCAGACGCTCAGCTTGCGCTCATTTCACTGCCTGTTTATCGAGTACGCATCTACTTTTTTTACAGATCGAGCTGTTGCGGCTTGCTGTGTCTCGTCCCTATCGACTGTTCTCCCCTCTTCTCGTTGAGTAAGATTGTTCTGTTCCAGGAATGCGTCTGTCTGTCGTCTGTTGACGGTCTGGAATAACTTTTTTTGTTGTCTTTGATTTTATTATACATAGCAGCCCAGCTCCAGTTCAGTTGCTTGTTGCTTGTTGCAGAATGAACCAGATGAACCCTGGAATGGGAATGGGAATGCAGCCTGCCTCTCCTGATGGCAGAGCACTAAAAAGCGTAGGACCTCGGAAATATATGAATAGTTTTTTCTTTGTGCTATACCGGGAATGCATGCGCACGGGGTAGGTGCCGGTGGGTTTCGGTGTGCGTACTGCTGTGTTTGTACATCTGACAACTGTACCTGCTGTACCTGTGTACCACATGATAAATAATAATAAAACCTTGAGTTTTGAAAAATTACCAAACAAAATGCGCCAGTTGTCAGTGAAAATTCGACAAATCGGGTGGTTTATACTATTTAAAATTATTACTGTTTTTTCAAATTTCTGGACGTTCCATGTTGACAAATTTAATGTTTTGCCGAAGTGCTGTCGAATAGGCGGAACACGGAACACAAGACAGGACGACAGAACCAGTCTGGAATAGCACAGCAGCAGACCGAGCTATGCGCCTCTAGGCTCGAAGTAGTTCTCACGAAGACACGGGTAGCATCGAAGGAACACATTGGATATCACATCCCGTAGGTGTTCGAACTTCGGGACGGCCGAAGAATACGTGGCGAAGTGGAGGCTGCCATTGCTGTGCTGGTGAGCCCACGAGCTTTCGAGGGCGGCCGACGCACTGGTAGACTCGTAGACGCACTGCCATACTATTGCGCCGCCTCGTGCTTGAAGGTTCTGCTCTTGACGACCTTGAGCACAACCCGCCCGCTGCCCCGATAACAGCAGCGCCAGAAGCGCCATGATCTGGACCTTCTCGACTGGCTGCGTAGTGATCTTCGTGCTATGGGTTGCGCTCAACGCTGCGGCGGGCTTCGTCGCAGTTAAGCTCGAGCTGTTGGAACCCCACGCCGCGAACAACTCCGGAGGCCAGAGCTACTTGCACATATTCATCGGACCTGGCAGCTTTCGCGCAAGGCACATCCTCCTCACGGAGAAAAGCCGCAAGCTCGTCTCCAGCTTCCTCGTGGGACTGTTCCCTGTGGATGTCACCGAAGTGCGCGTCGATCAGTATAGGCTGAAGCTGAGCTGGGGCCTCACGCGGTTTGTGCGCGCTGTTTTGAGCGGTGGCACCCGGGAGAAGGTCGGGTGCAAGCTTACGGTGCGTCTGGTCGGGGTGCATGTGACGGCCAAAGGAACCGGAATAGATACCTGGCGCGAGCAAGAGAAAGCAGTGGCTGCCGCGGTCGAGGGTATGAGCCACTTCAACGCGAATCGGCTGACCTCCCTCATTGATGGCACTGGACCTGCCGAGGGTACTTCGCCTGGCGCCCTCTACAGGTTTGTCGACAGCATCATCAACGGGCTGGACGTGGAGGTGGAAGGATTTCAGCTCAAGCTTGAGTCGGAGCACCACCACGGGCACGATAAAGACAGCGCTTCCTCTCGCTCTGCGCTTGCGTCCAGCACTCGCCCGCAGCTTCCCATGCCAGGAGTGCCAGTAGGCGAACAACCACGCAGCGGTAGCCACGGCCGCTGCGCGGAAAAGGGCTGGGTGCTGGGACTTCAAGTTGGATATTGTCGCTTGTTCAACAAGGGCGACCCGACCAAGGAAACGCTTGGAATCACGCCTCGAGCCGTGCAGGTGAGGGCGTTCGACCTGTATTACAACGTGGACGAAACTTGCGCCCAGCGTCGCAGCAAAAGATCGACAGCCGGTCCCCGGACCAGTGCGAGGGGCACCGCCGGCAGCACCGCCGCCGTTCGGGACTCAGACGACGCAGACAACGATTTTCCGTTGCTGCCAAGGGCTTCAACTGGTGCTAGTAAGGCGGCCGAGCAAAACAGCCTGCTGGAGGTGGAGGAGATAGACGGAACCCTTCTGTTCCCGGACGTGATGTGCGTGTTGCTCACGCCGGGGCGGCAGCCGGGGGGGCAGGGCAAGCTTCTGGGCGCCGAGCTCGAAAATATGAAGGGCGTCGTCGTTCAGCTCGAGCCCGACCAGGTGTACGGCCTCCTGACAGACACGTTGCCCATGCTGGCGATGATGGGGCCGTACATGGAGTGGTACGCTGAAACCGAGCTGCAGTGGCACAAACGGGCGTACGCCCGCCACGGAGCGACCCCAAGCGACGCCAAAAAGCTCGAGGAGTATGCGGAGGCGCTGGGTGTCCCCGCTGTCCCCGGCGACGGCAGCGGCGGCGATGGCGACGGGGGCAAGAAGGGGAACGCTGCCAAGCTGAAGGAACTCGACAAGGGCCTGTCCCTCTCGCAGATCATGCTCATGAGGATGCGGGTACGAAAGTGGGACGTGGTTCGCCCCAAGTGTGTCATGACTTCGGCCCTGTATCTTCTCGACTCAATGGACCCGTTCCATGGAGACCCGAGCTACCAATTTTTCGGGGATCTTCCGACGGACGACAGCATCCCCGGCGGCAGCAGCGGCGGCGGTGATGCAAGGGGCGAGGGGCATGGGGGTGTCGCTAGGGGGTTGCGGAAGGTTGGTGCGGCTGATGAACAGAGCGATTCCTCTGACGACTCCGATGAGGAGTCGCAGTGTGCGTCGTCGAGTCCGAGCGAGAAGGTCGCGCTGGTCACGTGCGAGGAAGAGGGCTATCGGCTCGAGTCTCTACTGTACTTCGCCGCGCAGGTGTGTGATAATGGCGGGCAGACGGTAACGGTTCATATATCTGAAATTGTAGTCTGTGCCGGCTGGCAGATTTTTGTTTTTATTGTTCTTTTTCTGATACTGTTTTGGACTTTCTCTTCATTTTCGCCCCTACGCATCCGCACCTCCTCGAGCTAGTCCTCGATCCGGGCATGCCCCCCCCCCACCCATGCAAAAACTCGAAGGCCATCAGAAGAGTTTGGGACAGCTTGTACCTCGTACCTGGTACCTATGTAATAACCAACTACTTTGTACTGTGCGCATACCTTACGGTGTCGCCCAGTTAATACTGTGTAGCGCAACATTATGCAACGCGGAGGAACCTTGAAAGCAGCAACAGCAGCAGCAGCAGCATCAGCAGCATCAGCAGGGACCCACATAGATAGGAGAACACGTGGCAATCGAATCCCTCGACTTCCTGACGTATCCACATTGCTCGAGCTATGCACTGGTAGAGCCGTGGTCCAGCCGCGCACGTACTTCAACGAGTTTGGCTCTGCTTACCCTCCCACTCGAAATCACTCTCGTCAGGCATGCGCGCACGCCGACGCGGAGGGACCCATACTGATGGAAATCGACCTCAAAATGTCAGCCCAAGACGTGGCCATCCTGGTTTTCCACCCGCTTTGCGATCAACGCAACGGCAAGCGCGTAAAAAAACCAAGCAAAGTCGTCGCCAGCCAGAGCGGTGGCACCGGCGGCGATGGCGACGACGACAGTGAACCTCCAGAAAACAAGGGCATTCAGCATGAGCACAGCGCAGGATCGGTGACGATCGGCGAGGACGAAGGAAAACTAAGCACGTACGATGCGATCAAGCGGAGGGATGCCCTGCACTTGCCGGCGCTTGCGGCCGTGACTACCATTGAGGTGAGGAGGAACTATCGAGACGTTTTTGGACGTTTAGCGTTCGGAGCCTTGCGGCAATGGCCGTAGCTAATAACTTGGCATCCGAGCAAGTCCTTAATTGTTCTCTCGGTCGAACTACAGTACGTGGTTTATGTTCTTGTCCGTGGTGCTTGAGTTGGCGGAGAGGTAACGGGCAGGATGAGACTCGCTAGTGCCTTTGTGTGTCTCCCTGCTGTATATGTCTCGTGTCTCGACCCGGTCGTCGTTTGACAACCAGATGAGCGGTACCCGAAGGGGAAGCGCCTTTTACTTCCACTGTTTTGCCTGATTCTGTAGCCCCAAGCTGCTGTTGTCGCCGAGTGAGAACGCAACGTAGATGCACAGGTGTATCCATGTTTTGACAGAGCGAATGTACTTAGCCCCCCATGCTTTCGCAAAATTTACAATGTTGGAGAAGGTGGTGGTCGCTCGGGCCGCGTTCTCCGTTGCTCGGGCCACGTTCTCCGTTGCTATGGTTATATATATGTGCTGTATGGCAACTCATGTGAGACCTTTCGCATTTGACGTATTTGAAAGCAATGGTCTAGTCAAGGCAGGACTGGGAAAAGGTAGAAAAAACGGCGCTTGAGAGGGAAGCCCTACCGGGGAGGAGGTGTAGAATGCTTGGGCCCTCCATTAGGTTCTTATAACTCAAATCTATATTTTTTCCCATGAGCAAATTATAGCCTGGTGTTGTTTTTTGAAACCCCGTGTTCCATCACAACGGAGAGCATGGACTGGTGTCCGTCAACGTGCTCCTTGTGGTGGCCCCTGAAGCGCTACCGCGGGCTGGACCTATCCCGTTAACTGCGGCGCGCGCGTTCTCTCGCTTTTGTCACGCACACGCGCCGCGTGGTCCCCAGACACGCATGCACAGTCACCGTAATTTGAGCCGCGGTCTCCGGATGAAGCTCGACGACCCCCCTGAAAAGGCTACGACGCCTGCTCTGCTTGAAGTCTTCGCGTGCGACCCCCTCCCTCGTTGCCGTACTCGTTTCTTTCTCGCCCTCCCACCTAACGGGGCGGAACGGAGTGCACGTCTTCCCTCCCCCTCTCGCGGCTCTGCGTAGATGTGAATATGTCCTTCTTTGGCTCAGGCTCGAATCGTCCGCCGCTGCCGTTGTCTTTGAATACAAACCCCGCCCTTTATCTTGTTCAGAATTTTGGCTTCGGCTTCAACATGTTCATGGGATCCGTGGCCTCGACGCCCGACGACACCTTGTGTGCAGCGTACGGAGACCGGGAGGAGAACCCAGCCCATGAGAGCGGTGGGTCACAAGCGCAGGTTGAGTGCCCTGGTGCAGCAGGATCCAGCGATCCGGTGGACGACGAGATGTCGGTGCAGTTCTACACATTCTCGTCCAGCATCTTGCCGAACGCCGAGCGCATGCGCTTGCACGCACCCGCGCGCGTCGGCCAGGGGGCGGACCTTCGCATTGAAAACAAGGGAGGCGAGGAGCTCGGCGATGGGGTGCCGTCTATGAGCCTGGAGCTGACTCTTGGCGGGGCGCGCGTGACGGACTTTGGCGGTCTTGAAGACAACGGTGTCCTGCCCACTCTGATTGGTGGGCAGGCTGCGACCTCGTCCGGGAAGAGTTCGGTTGCCGTGGACGGCGGCGAAGGATTGACAACATTAAAGCTCGCGCTGTACGGCGTGGGGGGTCTCGAAGTGCAGTTCGACTGCGCGAGCGTCAGTGTCGTCGCGTTGCCGGGAAGGATCATGGCTATCCTCGACGTTGTCCTGGCGTGCCTCATGGGGACTCCGTCCGCGCGCGAAGCTGCTCAGTTGGACGCGCTGGAGGAGGAGGTGGCGGAGGAGGAGGAAGAGGAGGCAACCGGTGGTTTCGGAAGCGAGGTGCTCGCGCCAAGCTCAAGGTGGAAGGCTGTGGAAAACGTCCGCAGCACGTATTTGTACTTCGGGAGAATGCATGCTCGGATTAAGGTCAACGTGCAAGGGTTCGCGCTGCTTCTGCCCCAGAACGAACGGGATGCCTTCACCAACGTCATTATGGCACAGGCGAGATCGGTGGGAGTGTGATAACTTGTGCTCCGTGTCCCTCCACGTGCTGGCTTTGTGCACGCTTTCCACTAGAGCCCTTTCCATATTCATCAATTTTTAGTTGGTGAGCAGCGCCTGCGAAGCGGGGTTGGTTTAAGGTTACCGCCGTTCCGCGTCAACCGTGGCGCGTATCGTACAGCCCTTTGTGCTAACGAGGTTGCTTGATCGACGCCGTATTCGTAGGTTGCGGCGTGGATGCCTGCGCAAGAGCATGCTCGCCTTCATGTTTGCTTTCGCGGTGTCGTCGGTTTCTGCCTCTGATTTCGCGTGTAAACGACGGCCTCTTCTTCGGCTTCATCTCGCCGTGCCATTCGCTAAAAACTAAAACCTGTCGCGGACGCCTCACATCTCACGCACCACGCCTTCAGAGGTGGTTTCGACCCTCCACGTCTCGCGAAATTGTGCCGACGTGTTTGTGATCGATACGGCGCTAACGTAAAAAAAGTTGACGCTGATCGTTTTTTCACTCCATGTTCGCCGCCCCTACGCCCACAGTGCTCGGGGATGACGATGGACGTTGTCAGTGGCCGCGCGGGGGAAAGCCTGAAGATGAACGTCGACTCTTTCTCCATCGCTCCTTGCGTCCAGAGGGAAGCATCGTCAAATGGCGCTATCGCTTCCTGCCGCATCCTGCACGAGGCGGGCGTGACTGTAAGCCTGCGGGGGCCTGTGCCCGAACAGCTGACAGTGATGCGGGCGGGCTTCCCCCTCAAGGTGCGGGCGGCTAACGCCTTTTGGTTGTGGATTCGAAGGGGCCCACGTGCGCGGTAGAAAAGTTGAATTAAAAACGCGTTCCGAATACCAAATGAGCTGTGGCGCAGGTTGTCCGTCGGCGCTGTGACAGCCCAGTAGTGCGCGCATGGCTTTCGGGCGGGCTTTCGTTGACACCCACCCCCACCTTTGACGAAGCGCGGCGAAGCCGCGACACGGGTGAGGGGGCGTGACTGGGGCTGACCCCGCGCGAGGGGTAGTCTCAAGGATAATTTTAGAGCAATAAACAAGGGTTACCATCAAATTTTACACGCGCATGCATACACGCGCTACGATCTGCGCGGCGGCATAATGGCGTCTTATATATGTACCTGCTCGTAAGTTAATGCCTGGTACATGTTTCTCGATGCTTGACAGGATTTGGGCTTGTTCCCTATTCACGAAAGGCGGATTGTCCTTCCGGTCAACATGCGGGTGAGCTATGAGACCGAGGTGGGCCTCCGCATGGAGGACACCCCGGAGGCAAAGACCAGCAACCTCGTGGGCGACATGATCCGGGACAACAGTCCCTACCCAAGCGATGTTAGCGATTCCGACGTCGATGTACGGGAGGTCTTCGCTGAGGCGGAGGCCAGCCAGGTGGGGAGCACCCGCGATTGTCGCGCGGTGCCTCAAGCTCTGCACGTGCATACATGTAGACTCGGTCAATTTGCTTTAATATCTCGGGGGAAAACTTTTTATTTTCGCGGCAAAGCATGACCATCGTAGTCCAACGATTGCTTGTTGGCTCGTTTTTCTTCTTTCTTTCCGTCCAGCCACGTGTTTCGCCCGGAAAAAGCTGTTTCCAAGGACTACTTTGTTTGCCCGCTAAATGTGATTCATTTTTGAGCTTGAGATTTTGTGCGAGTGCAGCTGCGTCTACTGCCACTGTTTGCCCCCTGGAGCTCTCCTTGCTTCATTTGTACCAGTTTAGTGCGGACGCCGAGGGCATCGGTGCCGGAGAGACCTCAAACCCCAGCGCAGTGTCCACGTCAGGGAAGCTACGCAGTTTGTTCGGGGCGGCAGCCCGAGAACTGCATCGCTGATGACTCACAGCGTCGCCGCCGTCACCGCTCGTTCGCGTCGTATGCCCTATCCCCCTGGCACGGTGCGGCAGCTCGCTTTGGCTGCCCTCGTGGAGCGTGAGGTGTCCGACGAGCCGGGCGTTGCTCGAGGGCACCCTGACGACCATGCCCCGACGGCGAAGGCGAGGACCGAAGCGCCGAAGGGGGGGGGCAAGTGTGGCGAGAGTCATGGTGCGGAGCCTGCCTTGCCTGGACTCCACGTGCTGACCGAGATCAAGTTGCACGTCAGCTCGGGCCTGCGGGTTAAGGTGAGCGGTAGTGCAGCGACGACTGCGGGCGGGGTAAGGGGGCGAAGTGTGTTGATGGCGGTCGGCTGTCAAATATGAACTGCCACCGGCATCACGCTTAGACTGTGTTCAGCACGTGGCGGCGACTTCGTTCAGCACGTGACTGCTCGACTCTACAACTGTGCGGAAGTGTGTACGCCGAAAATGCGCAAGAGGATGGCGCCGTTCGTTTGGTGGCTGTACATAATAACTTATTGTGCAGTAGAGATTCAAGGCATTGATCAGCACGGCATCGGGTAAATGAAGGTAGCTGGGCTGGATCTCGCATGCGAGGCGACTTTTTTTTTTGTTTTGTTTAGGTGCACAGTACGGTTGAAGTGTTTGGTCGAAGCCCGACAAAGCTGCGACATTATTGTGTCGTGTCGCCGTCGCTTTGCTCGCGTTCTGCGTGTGCTGCCAGCGCGCGGTGCGAACACCCCCCACACCCTCTTTCGACCCCCACGAATCCACTCTGGAATGCTCCGTGGGGATTGGCTTGCTGTTTTGGGGATCTGGTTGTACTGTTATTGGGGGCGGGTAAGCGGCCCGACAGCTTCACGTGGATGACTCTGCGTGGGGGGCTGATGTTATGCTTTGTTGATATCAGACAGTCGTGTACACTCTGGTGTGTACTGCTTGTGACCCATGGGCCACTCCTCCAAACTGACTTGAAAACCCGCCTTGATCCAGGGCATCAAGGAATCGTCTATCACCAAAAACTGTGTCCCCCCCCCCCTCCTCCTTTCATCGAATTCGGAAGGTGACCGATCTCGACCTAGCAGTGTTGACAGGCATAACGACATCGCTCCTTGCTGCGTTCAGCCCAGCCACGACCGCCGATTCCACAGCAACGTCGGCGGGATCAAAAGGGGGTGCCTCCTTAACCTTCGCCCTGGACAAGGCTCAGCGCCGCATGGTTGCCAGTCTGCGGCAAGCTTTCCGCCTCGCCGACATAAACAGGGACGGGGAGCTAGACCGTGGCGAGGTCGAAGAGCTTCTGCGCCACCAGCTTGAGCGGCAGAATCTCGCACCGGCGCAGAGGGAGGCGGAAATTTCGCAGTTTATCTCGTAAGTGCTAGGGAAAGGCAAGGTATATTGCAGCAGATAAGAGGATGCTATACTGCTATTTTTTTGCGAATACCGCGGCTGCTATTTGGAGAGACATGAAGTATGTGATGTGTATTGGCCGCTTTTTCGGGCTCGGGTGATTTTGTTTCTTAAACTTGTTCTTCTGTATTGGTCTCTTTAAGCCAGACTGGCGTGTTTCGTGTCCTTTCTCTGTGAATATGCGCGCGGCTTCCTGTAAACCTTGATGATCTGTGTCCTGGTGTCGCGTTTCCTTTTCACGTGGAAGACTGTTGGCAGCTTCACAATATTTTCCAGAACCACCGTCGCTATACAGCTTGAAGGCATGCCCGCGCTTCCCTCGTTGCTGTCGGCGCGGTCGCACGACGCTGAATCTGTCAGGCTCTTGGACGAAGACGGCACCGAGACTCTGAACATCGCCGAGTTTACGGACACCATGATGCGCCTCATGGTTGATGGCCCAGGAGAGTCAACGCTGGAACGCGCTCGGGAGCAGGCGCTGACGAAAGCATTCAACGACGCCGACGAGAACACGTCCGGGACTCTGGACTTCAGCGAGATAGCGAAGCTGATGAAGGTGGCGAACCCCCTTCGCACACAATCGGAGCTGGACAGACAGGTGAGAGGCGCGTGGGGAGCAACTGAGAGGAAAACGTCCGGGTGTGGGTTTTCCCTCTTCTGTGGCGAAGGCGAGCGTGGAACGTGGCCGGTGCTATGCATTTTGCGCTATGCCACTGAAGTTGTTCCTTGTCATCATTTCGTGCAAGCTCTGCCCGTGTTTTTTTTTCGACACGTGATGGAGGTCAGATGAGGGGCCTGGACGATCGAGGCACCGGTATCGTGACTGCTGTGCTCGCTTTTCGTTGCCGTGCTTGGGATCCGTGTCTGCGACTCAGGTGGATCGTTTTGTAGCTCAGGCGGACCGCGACGGCGACGGCGAGGTGGACGCAAAGGAGTTTTTGGGGGTGATGCAAAGGCTGCGCATCGGCAACCCGCACGAGGGCCCGGTCGCGCTTCAGGCAAGCTCTTGATATGTGACGGGATAGGCTCTGCACAAGCACGATAGCGCGTGGCCGGGCAAACACTCATATATATATACCTGGTATGTATTTAATGTAATAGTCCGAAAAGTTCTCAATCGCCGTTTTGAGCGGGAAAAACCTTGGTCGACTCACCGCGCACAACATATATATCCCCGCCGCCCTTCGTTTTGCCTGAATGTGCGCTTGCTTGCTACAGGCGCAGGAATTCCGGTCGTGGCATGTCGTGAAGCCGATGCTTGAGGGATACAAGACCCTCGCGGGGCTCTTGGCGGCCCACCCGCCGGACTACTCCCCCCCGGGATTCTGGGAAGTGTTCGAGAGGGAAACCCATGCGACGAAAGACGGGCCTGAGGGACAAGTCGCCGAGACGGTGCAGGTGTGCTGATGGGGTAGGGGGGATATTACTCATATCATGCGTGGCCGCAGTAGTATGGCCATAGACCCTATTAATAGCACCCCTAGAACGCCGGGACGGAGCACGTCAGGTTTTCATTCAGCGTCGATGACAAGGCACGGTTTTCCCACCCTTCGATGTGCTGAGGTTGAGAGCACTCCATTCTGGACTTGGACCGTCAAGCGGGTGTTGGAGTTCTGTGCACTTGCCGTACCTCAAGCTGCTGCTGGTTGTGTCCCAAGCACGCGGGTGCGTGTCCAGCGTGCACCCTCACGTATCTCCTGATGCTCTTGCCCCCTTCCTTCTGGTTTGTTCATGCCCACCTTGTGCCTGTTGCGTGCTTTTCGCGAATGATCGAAACATGGACAGGCCAAGATGGTGAAGGCGTTCGACAACTACCGTTTTGCTCGTGACGCGTGGTCGCTCCTGGTTTCCCCAGCGTGGTACAAAGGCATCGTGCGTGTCGGATTCCTCGCGGCACACGACGAGAAGGGTGGAAGCGGCGCGCGGACGTCCCCCGGCCCCCAATATGTACCGGCGCCCGTACGGCCGGGCACGCTCATCTACGCTCAGGAGGTGTGCAGCTGGTTCGATGGAATTGAGTTGATCGGCCTCGCAACAAGTGAAGTGTCCTACTGGTACCGTTCGCCGGAACTCCGCGCATGTGAAAACATTATGGAACATGTCTGCTGTTCCCCCCCAGAAGGATAGATGGAAACCGGGACGAGGTGAAATGAGGTATAAGTAGGGGCTGCGCTCTTCCGGCGTATCTCATACTGAAGTGTGTTGTCCCGGGCTTTTACCGTGCCTCTCCCCTGGGCTCGCGGTGTGCTCCGTCTTCGCAGCAGCCCTTTTCCTTACGACTCACCCCGCTCGATCTATCTACTCTCTATGTGCTACCCTCATTCGGTCTTACCTCCACGACGCAACGAGCAGGAGGAGGGAGGAGGCGGTTCGACTGCCCCGGGCTCCCTGTCGGGGATGTACATCACACGCCTTCCGGAAGAGCTGGCGCCTCTGTTAGGAGGCTCAGACCCCATGCTGTCGTTGGCGAACCCTAGCGAGGCAGGGTACGTGACGGGGGTGAGGATGCCGGCGCCCGATGCTCGGCGCCGAGACACATTTTGGGGTGCAAAGTCGCCGCTTGGAGTGAGGATGGTGGTCGACAAGCCTTGCACGCTGCTGGTGTGCTTCCACGATGTTGCCGCCTTGGCCGGCGTGGGCAGTGTTGAGAAGGGGTCAGGCTTCCTCTCGAGACGGTCTTCCAACGAGGTCTCGAAGTTGGAGCTGCCGAAGTGGGTAGAGGAGATGGGACTCGAAAGAACCAGTACGACGGTGAGACCAAAGGACGGAACATGAAGGCGTTGGGGCCGCTCTTAACGAGACCGTTTTTTGTCGAGGTATTTTGTGAGATTCGAGATAAAAAAGATAGTATTGTTTTGCTAAAATATACCTTTTCGTTTCTCAAAGTACAAATGGCAACAGCACGAACCGCGATTGTTTTCCGAGGGTTTGTCATTTTCGTTGTATGCCGAGAAATTCATCATCGCCATACTAAAAATGCACGAAATACTGATAAAACAGAGTCGTTCAGTGACCCTAAGGGAAAGCTGTTCCGATCGAACGGGCACAGGGGTGTACGTAGCTCAGTTACTTACCCCGAATGGAAACGTGGCCGCTTAGGTAGTTAATTCGAGCGGAGCCGCGGCTTGGCTGAAGAGCTGTCGTTCTTCGGCGAGTGGATGCTTCTCTCCCCACTTGATTCCTGCGATTCAGCAGCAGGCACAGCTCTCACGCAAAGCCGCGCTCTCACCTATCACAGTCCCCCCCCACGTCCCTGCGCTAAAGTTTTTTTCGACTGATTGGTTTCTAAACCCGCAGCTATGTTTCCATCGCTGTCGCTGTGGTTCCTTGCGCTCGATCCGACATGGAATGCAGATCGAAACCATTCTCCCGGGCGAAGGCGACCCCGCCTCCCAGCATCATGTCTACCGCGCATTCTCTGTCGATGTTCTCGCCGGCCCCGTTGAGCTTGGTGCCGGTGTGGTGGGGTCGTTACCCTACTTTGTCCTCCTCCTCGGAGGCGGCCATCCCGACGGACTCTCCTTCAGGAAGCACCAGCAGTTGGCCGGCCGAGGTATAGCGCGCCGGTCCAGTGGCGATCGGGTGCGACGGCGCTTGCGCAGGCGGTTCACGGTGGAGCCTAAGAACGCCCTGCGCCGTCACAGCATCACCAACAGCAACGTACGTCGCAGTAGCAGCAGCAACAGCTACACCGGCCGCAGCCGCGCTCCGCCGACCGGCGCTTCCCGGAACGAGGACAGCGCCGAGGGCGTTGGGACGACGGGTAGCGTGGACCTCAACGCTGCTGCTCTTGTCGCGCTAGACACGAATCCATCGTGGAACGTCAGCCGCCAGTACTGCATGGGCTCGATGGGTGGCGGCCTCAGATCCGTCGCGAAGACAGCGGATGCGGAGGCCAGCAAGATGGCGAACACAGCGCTGCAGCTAGCCACGTTTTCCACGGTCGGGGGCGCGGCCGGCGGCGGAGCCAACGGTGGCGCGGGCGAGGCCAAGCACCCTCGCATTCGGTTCAAGGTGACACTGCTGTGCGAGCACGGGGTCTTCTTGCAGCTGGACCAGCTTCAACGGCTGGAAAACACGGCGATCGACGGGAACGAGGCCCCGACCATTGAGCTGGAATTCAAGCTGCCGCGGCCGAGCGACGCCGAGGGGGGCGACGGAGGGGTCGTCGTGGTCAGGACGAACTGCCGTGGGTGTGCCGGCGAGGTGGTCAGAGGCGGCCTATGTGATCGGTGCGGTCGTCCGGCCCCTCTCGCAATCAAGGGAAGTGTGTCAGAACCCGGCGTCTGTGACGAGCAGAGCTCGCCGGCGGTAAAGTCAGGTCTGACGGCGATGCTGGACTTCGAGCACGTGGCTTCGACAGACATCCTCGGCCTGGAGGACAGCCTGAGTGTGAAAGCGGAGTTTGGCATGGAAGGGAGGTACTTCAACCCCAGAGCGCAAGGAAGCGAGCACTTCATTGAGCCGTGGAGGTAAGGAGGGTCGCGAGTGGAGGTTGGATTGAGATGCCGAGCTCAGGAGGCGACGAGGGGGTCAAAACAGACGGTAGGTCTGTGGTTGGGACGTTTCTCGAAGAAACAAAAACGAGCCTTGACCCGCGTGGCGTCCGGGCGATGTGAAGCGTTAGTTTTTTCGAGCGAGGAGGCAGATTATGGGCAGAGAGCTGCCGCGATTTTGGAACTCCTCGCGTTGCCGTGGCAATTGCCTGCGCCCATCGCTTCACTGCGGTAGTGTGTACGTCCGATGTGCTCGTAGTAGACCGCCCGATCTGGGACGCTCCTCTGCTTTCAATACGGTGAACGGTAGCTAAATGTGAGCGGCAAACAATATTTTACGTCGATCCCACCTCCCCTCTGATTTGGTGTGGTTTCGCGTGGTGCATCTGTCGAGCAGTATGTCCATCAACATGAACGACCCGCGGGGGTCGGCGGAGCTTCGCGGGGAGATGATCGCCGAGCGACACTTCGTGCTGAATGTAACCACGGGCCTGTTGGCCATTGCGTCCACTATCGTGGAATCACGAGACTACGCCAAGAGCAGGTAACAACGGGTGACTCGTTCTCCTTCCATGCCCACTATTACGGGGGGCCATAGTTGATAGGGCCAAATACTGTTGGTAAAAAAAGGGAAATGTATAGGTTTTTGTGTGTACCATTAGTCTTATTTATTGTGGTCCCCCGTAAAAACGGTTCCACACTGCCCGCGAAGTATCAGTATCGCAAGGAGGAATCCTCGAAGCTCTTTAGGTTGAGTGGCCCGCGCGCGTGCGGCTGCCCATATTTTTATTTTCCGCGGACGCACCCTCGCTCGAGAGTCGAACACAGCCTTTGGGGGACACGCTGAAGGACCGGCAAGGGTTTTCCGATCGTCCTCGCTCTTTGTCGCGGGCCGATCGTCATGCCAGAACGAAACGAACGCGCTGTTGTCGCGTCTGTCTCCTCCGCACAGGGCGCGTGCGTGGTACCCCGTACGTCGCTTTTGTCGCCTTGAGAAACGAAAAGCGCGCACCAATCCACCAGCGTGCTTATGTACCGTGACGAAATTGTTGCTGGTTTCTTTTTTACCGTGTCACCTACCTCAACCCTTTCCCCCGGAAAACAAGTGGCGTCATGCGCCCACCATGGTTTTTCGGCTTGTATTAATTTTCTGTTCAGAATGAGTTGGCCAAGAGGTTCGCTGGGAACCATTTCTCTTCCTCTCGAATATATATATATACCTGGTATATATTATGAATATATACTTTGTTGACTCGCATTGGAACGGAACGCAGGTACTCGACGAAGTCCGTGTACACCGAGCTGAGGGACGGCGCTGGGGACGATTCGCGTGTACTCGTCGTCGAGAACCACCTGGGCCTGGTCGTGACCGTGTCGCTCGAGGATGACGCCGGTGGCAGCGCGTTTGCCCCGCCGCCCAAGGAAGGGCGATCTCTCCATAAACGAATGTAAGTGTCGGAAACCGACATCGAGGCAGGCCAAAGAAAGGACTCACCGTGAGAGACGGGAGGGGGGGGGGGGGGGGGTACGGAGAAAGAGGAAGTTACGCAAGCAGCGCGAGAACAGAGACAATGGAAGTAGTGCGAGATATACAGAAAGAATATGGCGCAGAGGGCAGCACAATTGAGCGTGGTAGACATGTATCTGTAGGTGGAGTAGGGGAAGACGATGACGCTCGGCCTCGCTGTGACCCACACACGCCGTACTACGACTTCCTCGCGGAATTTGAACCAAGTCGGCTCGACGATGTTGCGGTGGCTGCCACTTTTTAGTCCATTGTCCACCCCGTACTGGTCGTGGTCGTAATCGTGACCGTGGTCGTGGTCGTGGTCGTCGTCTCCGTCGTCGTCGTCTTTGTCGTCTTTGTCGTCGTTGTCGTCGTTGTCGTCCTTGTCGTCGGCGTGGTTGACCATCCGCGCTTACCGTGTGTTCTCATTATTTCGTCGTGATTGGCCATCCCCGTTCACCGTTTTTTCCCCCCGTCTGCCGTCGTCGCACCCGATTATCCTGCTACCGCGGCGGCTGCTTTTTGTGCAGACGCCCAACTCGTCACCCCGCACCTGTTTCCCCCACACGGTTTTCGGGTGGAGCCCATCGAAGCTGCGTAAGAATTGCCGCCTCCTTGTACGAGGAGGCTAGAGGGGCGATGGCGACACCGACGAGCGGCGCGGCGGCACAAGGGGTGCAAGCAGGAGTCAACGACGCGGATGGCCCGCCGGAATCCCGCATCAGCGCGGGGAAGCTACCGATCCCGAACGCGAAGAAGGCGATCCCGACGGCGACGGTGACTGTCGCCGTGCAGGGGTTTGTGCCTGTGAAGGGCGTCCCTCTGGACCTGCTTGGCCGCGGGATACACGCGTACAGGATGGTCAGGACCGAAAATCGTGCTCACAGCGATGCGGTGAGATGGCCGGTTCGTTGCCTCCGCGAGGTTTTGGCGAGGATAGAAAAGAGTAGGAGTAGGGATCAGCGATAGGAAAGGGTAGGGGTCAGTCAGTGTTATGCCTGACCAGGTAGCGGTAGCTTGAAACTGCGCTGTTTGTTTTTCGAGGACGACACTCGTTCGCGCGGCCCCCGTCACTAAATACTCGTACAACTGTAGTGCGGATTGGGGGAGTTTCGCGTCCCGCGAGCCGCTTCTACGAATGTAGTCTAGCATGATACTGCGCCATGCGGAATGCGTCTACAGTTTGTTTTTGTTCTTCAGAGTTTGAGGGTGTCGACCTGTACGTCTATAGTAGTAGTCTCTTTTGGTTGGAGGCGTCCCGACCCAACCCCACGCCGCTGGTCCCCTGTCGTAATCGACGGTGAACCCCCGTCCCCCCCCCCCCTCCCCCTCTCGTCTTGCCCTTCTCAAACGGGGTCTCCCCTTACGCCGGCACGTGTCTTTCGTCTCAGTCTTCCCCTTCACAAATGAGCACGGAGCCGTGGCTGTTTGAAGGCATGGTGGTAAAGTTCGTCTCGCGCCCGGCACAAGACCATTCCGTCCTGGATGTGGCCATGCAGCTCCAGACTAACGTGAGCGTACGGAATTGGCAGAAAGGAAGGGATGGGCGGACATGGCGAAGTGGGAGGGAGGATGAGGGAGGGGGCAGGATGAGTGAGGACGATTAGCGAACGGGGCGGGGGGGGGGGGGGGGGGGCGGGGGGTGTACTAATTATCATGCATGGCCGTAGTCGTATGACCATAGACCCTCGCATCCCTGCAATGCCGGGACGGAGCACGTCGGGTTTTCACCGACCAGGCAGACATGACTTGCACCAAGCGCGAAGCGCCGTGATGTGTTGGGCGAGTCGCATGAAGGGTGAGTTGCATCCTACTAAGAACCGCTTAAGAGGCGGATTTTCTTGCATATGGATGACAACAGCAATTAGTTGTTTTAATTTCTGGTGTGGCCACTTCCGGAGACAGCAATGGGTTTACTATGTAACTGCCTCGTGGGTGCCTTACCATATACACACTGCGCGCGGGGGGGGGTTCTTGTGCGGGGACTTGTATGTTCGGCAGATTCTCATTGTGTCGACGGAGAGTCAGTTCGGGCTTGTCGTTGTTTCTGTCGCAGGAAGGGGGAGGAGGCTGTGACGAAAACCTAGGCAAAGCGGGTCGGGTTGTCAATGCAGGCATTTGCGTGTCGTATGGGAGGGAGAGTTTCTTTAGCGTGAGAGTGAGTTACGAATATAGTTCGCGCACCATCAGCACGATTATAGCCGCGATCGTTTTCGCGCGTCAAAACGCCGTCTCACCCTCTGGCCCGCTTGGGCTTCTCGCTCCCCCCTCCTTTCTACCCTACTGCCCTATTGCATGCACCCTGTCGCCTTACCTCTCTCCACAGGTGACCCTCAAGAACGACATGCCCAGACCGCTGCACGTTGCGCTCAGCCGCAAGATCCAACGCCAGCCAAAGACCGTTCTCCCTGTCGACTCTGAAGTGTGCGTCCCATTCCCGTTGCTCCGCGACGAAGCGCTGCGGTTCTGGAGGTCCCCGCGAGCGCTCGTCGGAGGCGACGCTCTTAAGCGCGCTTTAGAGGAAGAAAGCAAGAGGAACAGTGGTCGGGGTTGGCTCGACCGAACCTTGGCCGGAGGCAGGCGAGGCGACAAAGGAGAGGAGGAAAAGGACGCTGGGGAAGAGGTGTCAGTTGACATCACGCCAAAGATGTTTGACCGGACGAAGAAGGTGGTGGAGAGACACTCGAAAAGGTACCGTCTGGTAGACACATTAGCGCCTTTTAGATTTGCCCTTAGTATCTTATGTTGTCTTTGTCTTTCTGCTCCATGGTTGTCGGGGGGGTAGTCGTTTACGCGGCATGGCGAGACGCGATTCCTGTCGTTCAGCAGTGGAATTTGGTCGTTTTTTTTTTTCAGCTTTTGGCGTGTAGTTTTCCTCTCGCAGCAGCGGTGGCAACTATGTAATATTATTAGCGTTCTGCAGTTGATACACAATGGCCGGCTGCACTTATATTTAAACGGTTGGTGGTATTTGCGAGTGCTCTGGGTGTGCTTCTTACTATGTAGGCTGCGCAGGTGGTTGTTAGCCTTGAGATGTCAGTCTGGGATGTGGGCGTTCGGGTGAATATTCGGTTAAAACAACAAATGGCACTATTTACGGGGGACCATAGTTAATAGGACCTATGGTATACATAAAAACCTATATATTTAACCGTTTTTACTAACAATATTTGGTCCTATTAACTATGGTCCCCCGTAAGACCTAGCTATCGTACCTGAATATATTACACTGCCGCGCCTGCTTGGGTCTGAAAGGGCCTCCTGCTGCACAACGACTGCAGTGCTTAGAGTGCAACAACGGAAGCTATTCCAGGAAACGACGCAGCAACAACGAAAATAAGCTGTCCAACGCAACTCCACGGGGCGTAGTCGTCTGCGCGCTTCTCTCAGGACGCACACACTATATACGATGGAAACCCCGTGTTGAGCCGCCAGATTCTTCGTTGTTTTTCTATATCAACCACACCTTTTCACCCCCCCCCCACCCGTCTGAAAATTCAGCATGCTGCTCAACGGCGTTACGGTGGAGCGCACAGACCTCGTCCCCACCCCCGGGCTCACCCTCCACGGGTCAGGTGATATGGCCCCGGGCCTCTGGCGGCTGTATGCGCGAGCGCCCTATGTGGTCCAGAACGGCCTCGCGTGCGACATCGTCCTGTCGGCGTTTCAGCCCTCTGAAAAAGAGGCATCGAGGACCACCTCGGGGCCTTCGGGGCGCAAAGGACTGAGCCCCTCGTTTATTGGGAGAAAGTGCTTCAAGCTCCCGCATTCCAAGTGAGACGCACGGTGTTTTCTCGGCGTTTTGGGCACACTTACTGTATCGTTTGCCTTTTTTTAGCTTGGCCCTCCTGGCGGTTCACAAAACGCTGCTTGGGTTTTTCACGTTTTGTCGTTCGGAGGAGGCGAGCGAGGTATATTCGGATGGAGAGATGGGGGAGGGTGTGGGGGTGCACTCGATATCATGCATGGCCGTAATCGTATGACCAAAAGACCCTCGCACCCCTACAATGCCGGGACGGAGCACGTCGTGTATTCACCGACCAAACAGACATTGCATGCGCCAAGCGCGAAGCACCGTGAGTTGTTCGGCGAGTCGCATGAAGGGTGAGCTGCATCCTACTCAGAACCGCCTTTGAGGCGGATTTTATTACATGTGGATGACAGCGTCAACGAGTTGGGGTATGTTCCGGTGTAGCCACTGTGATTTTTGATGGACTGTGTGACTGTACGCGGGCGTTGCGAGGGAGTCTATGAAGGAGAGTGTTGAGATTTGCCGCCAAGATTACGCCACTAACGGTCCACACACATGGGCGAAAAGCTCTCGCGGAGGCAGACCTAGGTTGACGCGTTGTCACGGCGCTGGCTCACCCCAACCTTGCGTTAGTGCCTTACCCGCGATGATGAAGAATAGCAGCCCCGTACCTGAACCGTTAGCATGGTGGCGCGCGGGGCAGACAATTCAGCAGAGCACGCGAGCGACCGTCCGGACCCTGTCCGTTTTCACCAGTCTCGCATCCGCGCTCGTCTTCTGCGACGCACACCCTGTTCGTGCTTCTCTTCATCACCATGACGCTCGTCTCTGCCCTCGTCCCCCCCCCCTCCTGCGCACGTGTTCCACAAAACTACTCGCCTTTGCCTGTTCTTACTGTAGTTGTCACCCTCCCCCCCCCTCCCCCCCCCCCCGCGCGTTTGCTGCTGTCCTCTTTTGTTTGGGCCTTCCACCCACGCTCTGGGTGTGATATGAAAACGTGGCACTAGACGAAGCGCCGACACGGCGTCGTCCGCCGAACCGAGCGCAAACGACGACGGCGGCGGCGGCGACGGCAAGGAAATGTCTGAAGACACGTCCGACGAAGAGGAGGAGAGCGACCATGGTGACACCGGCGATGATACCGACGAGGACAACTCTGATACGGATGGCGAGGATGAACAGGAGGAGGGGGAGCATGAGGCCGAGCCCTCCTCGTCGGTCGCTGGTTTGGTGTGGGTGCTCAAGAGCGGCGAGGAGGTGAAGCTGGAGGGGATGGACATGTCCCGCCCCCTGCACATCAAAGTCGGGTTTGCGGGCGGCCTCGGGAGCTCTTCAGTCAGGTGAATGTATTACCAGGCAGCGGCAAGTCGGGGTAAGCACTTGTGCGTGTCAGGGGTAGTGAGTGGGCTGGAGGCGAATGCTGGCTGCTACGAGTATCATTATATTGTACCGTGCAGGTCTTGCTCAGAGGAATGCATGCGGTTGGAGGTGAGCGAAGGAACATGCTTGCTTCTGGGCGTTTGTTGACTATGGATGGTTCAAGCAGTGCTTGCTGTAAACCTGACGGCCTAGGGTAAGACTTCCGCGCTGCTGTCCGTCCCTCGCGCCTCTACCTTTCCGATTGTTGCTAGCTACGTACCGTCGTCGATAAACCGTCCAATGACTTGTGCTGCACGGCGGTAGCATCTACGCGCCGTAGCTGTCATAAGACAGGTGCAACGATAACTTTTGTCGACCTTTTGCTCGGGTGTAGTACCAACCTATGTATATTACTTCCTCGCTACGACCACGACAGCCAAAACGATCGAAGGAATGGTGGAATTGCGCGATGTTTTTCCACTTGTGTTTTGCTGAGCGCCCAGTTCCGCTGACCACTGGTCCGCTGTTTTCCCTCTGGCCTCGCCTGACCCCTCCCCTCCCCCCCTTCCTCGCGCCTCTCACTTTGGGTGCGCTTTGTTATCTCGGACGCCCTTGTTGCTGCCCGTTTGCCTCGTTGTGCTCCACATCCTCTGCTCGTCGCAACCCCGATGGAAAAACGGCGACGATAGTGACTGGTCCGAACCTTACATCATCCAGGCCAAATGCCACACCGACCGCACGGCTACCAACAAGCGAAAATCTGAGGAGGCGGTGTTCAACGGCGGAGCTAGGGGTGCTGGTGGTGCCCGCAGGCCCGAGTTCAAGTTCGGGACGGTGTGGGAGCACACTCCCGGAAACCGACACATCCACATCTACGCCAAGGTTGGTTTCTTTTCGTTTTTCTCGGCACGGTACCTGTAGGGTTCGGTCGACCTGATTTATGTTATCACTTCGCTGCAGGGTCGGCCTGGTTTTGTTTTTTTGCTCCGTTGATGTAGTCGCGGTCCTCGCTGCTGGTATCCGTTTGCTTTCCCGTGTTGATGTCATTCTTGTTATGACAGCCCCACTCTCCCGTGAGCGCCATCTGATGGATGGTACGGGATTGATGGTCGGGCGGGATCGTTTGTTTTTTTGTTTCTTCGATGTAGTCGCCGTTTGATTCCTCCCCTTTTATGTCGTTCTTGTTTTCTAACCCAGCCCTCGCGTGAGTGCCATCTCATGACAGGTTCAGGAAGTGCTGCGGTTTTCAAAACGTGCGATAAAAGTTGTCTTCGGTTTGGATTGGATTTGGGGCCTGTTCCACGAGACGCTTTTGTGTTCGGAAATCATATGGTTGTCGCAGGAATCTGCTCGGGTTTCGGTTTGAGAACCAGCGGGGACATCCCCTAGCTGCTACGGCTCAGCGACCCCGATGGATCATCCGTCCTGAACCGCAGTATAGCCCCCCCTATCTCTGTTGGAACGAGGACGATACGCCGACTTGTTGTGGTGCACTTCCTTCTACTTCCGGTTGCTTCTGACTGAACGTCTTCGAAGACCTCGTGCGTTGCATGGTTGCCCGAGTACCGGAGCGAGCGCGGCGCAAATTCACGCCTCCGTCCGTTTCCCTCCTGGCAAGGGCTGAAAGGGCGCTGACCCGCGACTCCTCTGTTCGTCGGGTCCCTTGCTCTACATCTCAATCCTCCAACTCTGGGGCTGTTGTGACAATCAAACGCGATCGGTCTTCCGCCGCGGTTTTTGTAGTAAGGTCATGACACGGTGTGTGTCTCAATCAAAGGGATTTTTTTTCTTGGAAAATAAAAGTCCGAGGTATGCCAGCACTGCTCTATTCATAAGTCTAGACCTCTGTGTCATGCTGTTGCGCTGGATGCCCGTCTGTTCCCGTCGCACGATTGTTCCTCCCATGGGCCGTGCGTGCGCTTTTGCAACCGCTGATTTTTCTCGTCTCGTGCTTTGCCATCGGGTGGGATGTGCGCGCATTCTTACTCCTCCCCGGAATATTCGTAAAAGGTGTGGGTGGTGAACAAGACGGGCGTGTCGCTTGCCTACCGCGCGCCGGACCCCAAGAAGGAGCAAGACCAGAGCGACGCAGTCGCAATCCGCCGGCCTACCAACGCCTGCTACCGTACGGATGGGGACACCATGCTTTTCTCCAAGTAAACACCCCCCCCCCCCCGTCACACGTACTGACAATAAGCATGCCGCCATGGATGCCAAAACTCGTTGCAAGCGACGGAGCTCTGCCTGTTTTAAAGCACGTACTGCGATAGGCACGCCAACACTCGTTGGAGGTGACGGAGCCCTGATTGTTTTTTCGTGGTGATAGAGCGTTCGTCGGAGATGCCGGAAGGAAACAATAGAGACGTGCGTGGTAAATAGCTGGTGTGTGTTTCCTTGGGGTGCGTTTGTGTGTGTGCTTTTGTTTATCGTTCTCGTCGAGCGAGTTTTCGGAAGCCGCTCGCATCCTTACGGAAACAAAGGCACGGTGTACGTGGAGGAGTACGTTGCTTCCCGGTATTCGTATGTAGTTGTAGTGTGCAGGAGCTTTGGTGCCTACAAATCCAACTGACGATGCCGATGAAATTGCTTCTGTACTCGTAGCACCCGCTGGATGCTTGCGAGGAAACGCGCAACCGCGCATGCTGAGTGAGTTCCTCTCCCCGGCTGCTCCTTGCCGCCCGTGTCGACAGATACGTGACAGGTGGCGAGCCCTGCGTCAAGAAGTGTGCCGGGAGCGGAGGCGAGGCCGGCCTCCCCCTGATGCTCAGCTGCCGCACGGGAAGCTTGCAGACGATGCCGTATGGAATGGCGGCCGACGCGGTGGACTCGCCTCTGTACCTTTCGGAAACGCGCACGTCGAAGACGCAGGACCCCCTTCCTTGCTACGCGATCGACGGGGCCGAGAGGGACGCGGACACCACGTGGTGGCCCATCTACCACGATTGCGCCAAGGTGAAGGTTAGGCTACCGCGAGAGGTGACGCCGATAGGCGCTCATAGGGTGCACCTGCTGACCGCGGGCACCGACGCCTGGGTGGAGAAGTCGGCCATGGACACCCTCAACGTTGGGTCCGCGTCGCGGCTTGTTGCCTTCATGCCCTCGAGAGACTGCAGGTGAACCGGCTGTACTTTTGTTTCATGTTTTGTTTTTTTTCTCATGCGGGTTAGGAGAGATAAAGCTTACGCTCACCACGCTTCCATAGCCAGCTAGCTGTATGTTCAGTCCGCGGCCTGGGTATGGGAGTCGGCTGGCGCCGGGCCGGAGGGATGGATGGAGTGTGCGCGGTGTTGCAGTGCAGCTTTTGCGGCAGTGCAGGCAGGGCGTATGGAGAGAATCGGTGAGCGGTCCAAGTTTTTTTTTCAAAAATCAGATTCGGGCATGAGCGCGTGAACGCTCCCAGGGTCAGGAAAACCTGACGAGGGGTTGTAGTTTTCGTGTTATGGACTAGTTGAAACTGCGCGGTTGACTTTTCTTTTCCCTTCTTTTGCGTTGCATTTCCTCTGTTGGGCTTTGGGCACATGACCAAAAGTCAACCCACGGCTCCTCGGCACACGTTGGGGGTACCCCCACCCCATTCAAATGACAACACCCTCACAAAATGTTGTCCATCTTTTCTACAGGGTTTACGTCGGCATTGATAACCGCTTGCTCACCCCGAAGCCGGGGCCGCCCAAGTGGCTCGGTCTACAAGGGTTCGAGCGGTGCCAGCACGGTGGCGTCGCCCTGGATGCGCACGCCACCCCCGCGAACCTTGCGCCGAACAACTTCGCGCTCTACTCGCGCTTCTGTCGCGGGCTGTCTGTGGTGTCGCTGGGACTCAACGTGGACAAGGACGGAGACACGGTGGAGGGGAAGGACGGCAGGGCGGCGGCGATGTACTTCGTCTTCGTTGTCAGGGTTCCCGAGGAGGAGGCGGTACTGGAGGTGGACGTCGGGCCCGTCGTAATGCACCGCAATGTGAGGGAACCTCGTACGTGGGCGGGATAGCGTTCAGAGCGCGTGCAGCGTTCTGTGCAGTGTTCTGGGGGACGCGGAAGCGCTTCCGGCGTTGCGCAGAAGTTAGTCAATGCTGTTACGTTCTGTGTTGTACGAGTACGCGTTTCCGGGGGCAACTATTTATTGGTTGGCAGACCTTTTTTTCAGCGAGAGCGCTCGAGCCCTGTGTATCTTGCACTTGCCCTTCGATTAGAACCAGCCCGCTTTTTCTAACGTTATTGGTCTTGCTGGCGCCTTGTCCGACCTCTCACCAGTTGGCGTTTCGTCAACACCATCGGTGGAGGCTCAAGCCGCACTTCCAGCCCGGTGACCCGTGCTACAGCGACAGGGATGAGAGCCACACGGTCACGGCACTTCCGGAGGAGCTGCGGGGGAAGCACCTCATGCAGATCGTCACAATGCAGGTGCCGAGGGACGGGCGACGGCGCTGGGGGCGAGTTGTCTGGGTACCCCGGCTTAGAAGACATGCTCGGGGAGCTGCTTTTTGCGAAATCGTTGTGGGTGCGTGGCGAGCCGATCTGGCCTCCCGCACCACCTCGATCGAGTCCGGTGCCGCCTCTATCGTCAACTCCCTCTCTATCACCTGCCGAGTCATGAGCGAATATGAAACGATACCGCACTTGTGCCCGTTGACCGACCGACGGTCAAGACGTCACGTAGCATACCCTTCACCGACACCCTTGATCGCTGAAACAGGAAGACGCTTGGAAATATCCTTGGTTTTCGATTTTGTTTTGCGTACGCACTGCATTGTGGAAAACATGCATTACTACTGTATTTTTTTCCACGTTTGTTGTTTAGGTGCGATTCTCGTCTGTGCTGCTGCTGCTGCTGCTGCTGCTGCGCGGACGTCGCCGGTCGGCAGCATTGCGGCTGAAATGTTGATGCTTCAAACGTTAACCGTCTCCCGATTTTCTTCGGTCTGCCTTGACGTCCCCGCGCGTCCCGTGCTTACGTAACGCTGCATACCGCGGCGAACAGCGTGACAAGCGCGTGAAGGACAGCCTCCTCGCGAGCTTCCAGGTCCTCCAGAACTCGCGAGTCTTGGTCTGTTTAGACTCGCGGGGGAAAAAGCCTCCACGGTGGTTGCGCAAAAATAATTTCAAGCTGACAGACATGCAGCTGCCGGGGGCACCCGAGGGGTGCACCTACGTTGTCTACGCGAAGCTTTACAGGGAGGGAGACGAGGCGAGTGTGTACTGTAGAGGTTTGGAGAGGAGTGTTAACAACGACGGTGGTCTTTGTGTCGCGATGCCTTCGGCTAACCAGGCGCTCGCGAGGTTTTCGCAAGGCTTTCGCGAGGTGTTCGCAAGATGTTCGCAAGGTTTTCGCAAGGCTTTTGCAAGCCTTTCGAATGACTTGGGCGATGCTTCGGCCAGGCTTTCGCAAGGGTCTCGCAAGACTCTCGCAAGACTCTCACAAAGCTTTGGCGGGGCTTCGGCGAGGCTTTGGCGGGGCTTTCGCAAGGCTTTCCCAGTCTTCCGCATGACTTTTCGCAAGTCTGTTGCAAAGATTTCGCATGGATTCCGCAAGGCTTTCGCCGGGGTTCGCGGTAGTTTGTTTCTCGCGCCGGGAAAAGTGACTTCCCTGTCGCATAAAACATGTGCCGCAAACACGATGGACGCAAGGACAACCATGCTTTAGAACGTATCGGGATTGCTTCTTGTGCCCGGAGTCCCCGCGGTAGGCTTATCCATCCATCCCGCGACTCTTGTCGGTTGAAGCGATACTCGGTCTCCTTTGTGCTCCCGGAACCGTTGTCGAAGTCGGTCTAAGCTGCAGCAGTTCTCGCTGTCGCCCCCAGGCCCGCAATACGTTTCAGCAACCCACGCGTTGGCGATGTCCTCACAGCTTCTTCGTTCCCTCCCACGGCAACGCACGTGTCATGCCGCAGGTGAGGCTCGGCGGCAACAAAGCATCGGGTGCCAATCGCATGTACTTCTGTCTGATCCACGCCTATGGCGATCTGACAGGCCGTGTCTCCGCCCCGCCTGGCCTAGCGCCGCCGTTATCGCCGGCGAGCGGCGTATCTTCGCTCGAGGACGCCGCCTTCTTCTCTGCTCGCGGTGTGGCGGCATTCAGCAACGACGGCGGCGGCGGCGACAGCGAGGGAAACCAAGGCGACCAGGTCGCCGTCGAGTCCACCGACCACAGCCAACTGTTCCGGTTCTGGGACAGCGAGGCTAACGGGAAGCTCGTGCAGGCCCCGCTCGACTTGGACCGCCAGGGACGTGGCTGGTGCAAGGTATGTGTTGTTTGTGTTTTCGCGCGAGGCGCTTGTTGGACGTGTTCGGGTGTATGCATTTGTGCAGAGAGATGGCGAATGTGCGTGCATGTCTCACTCGATTTCTCTCTCTCTCTTTCTCTCTCTCGTTGTCCTCGGTTCCGAGTGTAAACTAGCTCCCTGGCCTATCGGTTGACGGTTGTCACCACAACCCTTGTATTATCCACCGTCTCGTTGGTGGACGTCGTTTTACCGTACGTCACTTGATTTTGTCCCCCGAGGGCCCCCTAGATTTTCTGTGCCCGCCCATCCACCGTCTCGAAAGGGATGTATCGAGATCGACATGGATTCATCGTCGACTGCCGAGGAGTTGTGTATGGATGATGGCGTTCATGTTGTGGCGAAAGGGGTCCGTCGGAATGGGTGGCGGGACTGATACTTCTCCTCCTTGTTTGTGGGTACGGTGTCGTGGACACATCTGTCATTGTACTGAATAATCTACATCTGTGTGTTTTCCCGTGAACTTTGTGTGACTTCCTCTTGATCGTCGCCGACTGATACCTGTCCGAGCCTAAGACCCTTCCGTTACGCTAGTCGAAAGGGTCTTAGGCTCGGACAGGTATCAGTCGAGGACGACCAAGAGACGTGATGAAAATGGTGGTAGTGGTGGTGGTGGTGGTGGTGGTGGTGGTGATGGTGCTGATGGCATTGGTGAAGTGATCCAAGTGAGGGAGGAGCACATCGCTATGCTTGAAGAAATCCGCATGCTCAGGAAGGCCGCCAGGCAGCGAAAAATCAGCGAGGAGAGGGCCGCGAGTCGATATGGTCCTCGCTCACTTGGATCACATCACCAATACCATCACCACCACCATCACCGCCACCTCTCGCGTAGGCTGTGGAGCAGCCAACGTAGCTTCTGTGCTGTAGCCCGTGGAGTAGCCTTGTCGCAGCTGCTTGACCTCGCACATCGATGAGGCGACACTCTGTTTTCGCTGCTGAGATGCATTGCTGCCGTACTGCCGCGGTACAGTGAGCTTTTTCTGATGGTTGGATACCAGCAGTCTATCAGGTAGATAGAAGATAGCAATCAGTGTGCGAATTCCAACCCCACTCCCTTGGCGACCGGACCTATTCGGCGTTTGCACATCGTATGGTTGCAGTATTATGACGGCTTGACTTCCCGCATAGCACTTTAAACTCTAAACCTTATACTGATGCTAAACCAGCAGGGAATTATAGCATGAAACACGCCGTATACTTGAAAAAAGTTGATTCCTCCGTCTGAGATCGAATGGCTATGCTGAATACGAGTACTATACTGCTGTGCACCTGGTAGTATTTGTGCCAAAATCAAACAAAGACGATCGAGAATGCGCGGCCATTTTTGACTTCGCACGGCAGCTTATGGTCATATGGTTGTGTACGTACCAGATAGTGGTGGGTATCGAATGTTGAAAAGCGCATGCATACAAAACGAACACAGCAGTGTTACGTACAATAGCGGTAGAAGGAAATTCCTCCCTCCCCTCGCTTCCCCCGTCCCTTCCTTCCCCCATCCCCCACAAAGTTGAGCGGGAAACGAGATTGATGGTACTACTGTAGGTCGAATGCTATAATAGACGAGTATAGGACATTGGAGGCGGCGGAAGCAAATACTGGTGTGCTGCCTGTTTTTGTGTACCAGATGAACAACGTAGGGCTCTTGTGCGCGGAGTGTTTTCTGCTTTTAGGTCGCACCCCCATGCACACGAATAGACATTGCATGGTACCAGGTACACAAGCAACAGCACTACCGTGCGGCTGTCATAGTGGCACGTGTGGTATGTGCGATGTGTGAACAGAGAGTAGATGGAGCACGGAATGTTGGTGCGTACTGAGACGGAATTTGTTTTGGAAAGATTGACGATTGATTGCTGTGTGAGACCATGCGTGCCTCTCTCTCCCTCCCTCCCTTCCTCCCCTCGTAGTGGGGTCAGTGTAGGTATGAGATGGTTTTCGATATTGTGTAGCATTCATGCCATGAATGTAATCGTACTTGAATCTGGGGGGGTATTTTAGCCTGATATAAAGACTTGGAAGCACGTATAGTCATGCCTGGTAGCCTTGATGTTGTTCCTTGCTGCCGAAGTATGCGAATGAAGTTTCTGCAAGTGGCTGCTGTAGTCTGATCGCCCCGAAATCTTGACGAATGAGTGCAGCTTACTTTTTCCGTGAACCGGCGACTTCACGATGGTTGGTTTCAAAGTGCCGTGTATACTTGAAGCCAGCAAGTGTTGCTTGGTGACCAGATCGCCCGCTTCTGAGTGTGTTGTTGGTTGTGCGCGGGTTTTGAGTACCGACAAGCATCATTTTTCCTCATGTGGAGTAACTCGAAGGTTCTTGATCATGATACCAGCAGCTCATTGCGAGGCAGGGATAAGTCACACCGGTGATGAGTTGGCATAATAGAAGTACTGCTGTAGGTCAGAATCCAAAACAGGAATGGACGAAGTTTTCGACTGAAGAAGGGTTAGTTTTAATAGTGAGATTTGCACGGCAATACGGCGAAGATGTGAGGTCTGTATTTTGTATTTTGTTGGTACAGGTTAGGCTCGGGGGGCTTTATCCAGCTGGTGCTGTCTACCAGGTATAAAATAATACCAGTATGTTCTTCATAGAACGCAATAGTTTGCCGAGCTTGAGTGAACTCTGAATGCTTTTGGCAGATGTTATAGGCACTCGTTACTTGATACACGGCTGTATTTGTAGGGCGTTTCCTGTCATTTTCCTGGGGTTTGGAATGGAGCGAAAATTGGTTTAACGTATTACACAAGTTGAAGCAACATCGTGCCGACCACGATTTTAACATTTTTTGGCTGACCTTGTACGATAATTGACTTGAAATTTCTGGGATTTTTCCCATGAACCGCCTGTATTGGATTTGCTGATGATATGGTATATTGATTCAACGCGGATTTTCTGGTGGATTTTGTGATAATAGTTTTCTGGAGGCGGGTTGGATTTTCAGGTGGATTTTGGGTTGTAGTTTTCGGCTGGGGGACTGAATTTTCGGGTGGATTATGTGATTTAGTTTTTCGCGGAGGGGACGGATTTTCTGGTGGATTTTGTGTTGTAGTTTTCTGCTGGGGGACTGAATTTTCGGGTGGATGATGTGATTTAGTTTTTCGCAGGGGGACTGGGTTTTCTGGTGGATTTTGTGATACAGTTTCCTGCAGGGGCACTTTTGTTTTGGTGGACTCGTGATACATTTTTTTCTGGGGGATTTTCTGTTGAGTTTCTGATGGATGATTGGCATGTTTCCAGCAGGGAAGGGACTCTGTTGTATCTCGGTTCTTGGGGTTGCTCCGTTGAGAGATGTGACGCTGTGCTTTCACGATTCCGATCAGGGGGACTGTTGGTTGTGATTCGGAGATCGACATGGACTCATCGCAGACTGCTGAGGAGTTAGATATGGATGACGGCTTTTATGATGTGGCGAAAACGATCTGTCGGAATGGGCGGCGGGATTCATACTTTTCCGCCTTGTTTGCTAGCACGATGTCGTGGAGGCACCTATATTTGTACTGAATAATCTACATCTATGTGTTTTCCCGTGTACTCTGTGTGAGTCCCTATTAATAGTCCTGGACTGATGCCTGTCCGAGCCTAAGACCCTTTTCAATAGGATGCGTGGTAAATGGTCAAATGACTAGCCCCCCCCCCCCACTGCCCCTGTTTGCGCCGCTTGCGACCTCTTCTTCCGCGGAACCCCCCCTCGCTGGGTTTATGAATAGCCTTTCGCGACGGATGCTGTCAAGAGTGGGGGCGAGGCGAAATCGCCGTCGGGGGTCTTCGGGGTGACCATCGACGCGCTGACGGGAGCTTTCCTCAAGACGCGTGTGGTGACGTTGCATCCGAGGTTTATCATCCGCAACGACCTGGGACGCGAAGTCGGGGTGCTGCCGACGCTCGAGATACCCCCGAAAGGAGGGTATGGTTACTACCAGAACTCCAGCCAGTCTCCGTCGAATGTAAGGAAACGGGTACTTGGGGTGCGGATGGGATATACGGGTATTGCTCCACAAGTCCACGATATACAGATAGATCATCTACCTATAGTACAGATAGATGATCTAGTTCATCACCTGCCGTTGTGAGAGGTTGTGCAGGGTCTGTATGTTGCAGATGCAACCCAGGAAACATGTCCTAGATCATGCAGATTGTCCCACCCGGCAACGGGAGCTAGATCATATAAATCATACAGATCATACAGATCAGAGGAATATTTCTCGTCCTGAAGTATCCACTGTAGGTCATGGGAGTGGGAATCGACGATTTGTCGCGCGTGGCTCCCTTTGCGACTTGAGGAGGGGAAAAAGCGACGAAACCAAATATGACGACTGTAGCATCGGCCTCAGGAGAAAAGGATGCCGGCTGCTGGGGGCTTCAGAGAGGAGTAAATTGATGCTCTGCCGCGGTGGAAAAGAGGAGTTCTGTGTACGTACGACACGCGTGCAGTATGGTTCACGTTGACAATGTACGACTCGTAGCAACGGACTTCTCTCTCACTGTTTTGTGGCTTGAACCCGATTGATTACCGAATGGTTTTAGTGAGGAAAACGGCGTGTGCTTGTGCTTGGAGGCACGTCGATGTGATGAGGGATGGGGCCCAAGCGAGGAGGACGGAGCCGGGGCGGAGGGAAAAACGCCTGGGGGGGGGGGGAGGGAGGGTCACAGGAGGCTAGTGTACTTTGATGGCTCTCGTTGTCGGTGATTATGTTTTCGACATCGCTTGTTTTTCCTATACTTTCCTTTGTGGTCTGGAACTATAATTGGTTGGGCTGGGCACTGACCGACTCAATCAGTAGCGAATAGACTCTTCAGGCTGGTAGGGAGCGCTTTATTCATGTGACACAACCTCGCCCGGAAAGCCACGCCCTCGTACAGCTATGCTATAGGCTATGCATTCACTCACGACAGCCCCGCTGCTGGCCTCCCGAAAGCAGCAGGAGCAGGGGGCCGACCAGCTGCTCAACATCCAGCGCGCGGCGCGAGAAATGGCGCAACCGGTGCCCGGCGGAGCGTCTATAATCGTCTACGACTTCGCCGATCTCGACGACTACTACGAGGACGACGGGCGGCTCGGAAACGAAAGCGGGCGGAGCGTCAGCCGCACCTTGGCGTCCAGCAGTTCGGCCTCCGCGTCGGGCCGGAGGCTGTTTAACCGCATCAAGGGAGCCAAGGAGGACAAGCTTCCCTGCGTGCGACTCCTGTCCTCGAGAAGATCCGAGGATGCTTTTGGGGACGACGGCGGCTCTGAAAGCGCCGATAGCGTCGGCGCCGACGGAGGCGGTAGCGCCGGGGACCGCGGGAGCGAGGCGTGCGGCGAGCTTTGGGTACCTCTTCCGTCCGTCGCGGTTATGCTCCAGTCGATCGGGAAGGTGAGGTCGCGTTTACATCGAAGGCGGGAAGGCAGGGGAAGGGGGAAGGCCCGTTCGGTTCGGTTCGGTTCGATTCGGTTCGGTTCGGTTCGGTTCGGTCGGTTGGTTTGTTTGGTTGGCCCTCGGAGACATCGCACCGTTGTGGAAGTCCTTCCGTGCCGGCCCTGCTTTGTATAGTGCGGAACCCAGGGCTGAATTTACTAACCACCAGCCCTCGCTGCGTGTGCCGTTTCTGGCGCTAAAGGTTGGCGCTGACATTCATTGTGGTGCTCTCCACCTCCACCGCCAACATGTTGCGAGCGATGTGCCGGGTGATGTCCTCTGATGATTTTTCAACCAACCGTGGTTCGAGACGCAGCCTCACCTTTTCTTGGCCACATTTCTTCTCTCCCGACTTCTCTCCCGGCACCATTGCACAGGAAACGTACGTGTGGCTGAAAGGCGGACGCCACCAGAGGGACATGCTGGTCCGAGTGTCGTGTCGATTGCTACCGAACGGGGTGACCGTCCACGTGGTGCTGTCGGACGAGACGCCCTTCCCGCCGCTCCGCATCGAGAACCGCTCTTCGACGCAGACCTTGGCGTACCGTCTGGGGGGAGACGACGAGGACGTCTTCCAGTTGTTGGAGCCGATGCGCTGGACGGCGCTGCACTGGGTCGAAGAGAAGCGGTGAGCCTCTTTCGGCTGGATTTGTTGTTGTTGCTCGCCTGTTGCTGTTGTTGTTTGTTGTTGTTGTTGCTCGCTTGTTGTTGTTCGCTGTTGCGCAATGTCGGGCGACTTGGGGGCTGTCAAGGCGACTTAAATTGAGGTGTACCCCGGCTCAGTTGCTATGTTTTCGTTCTGGAGGGGGGTTGCGTCTTCGCTCTCGTGGTCCTCTGACCTGCCCATGTTCCACATACGCCATGCTCTGCGTCCGGTACCACATCCGGCTTCTGCCGTTTCCTCCAGTCACGTCGAGGCCGGAGTGTTCGCAACCAATCGCGCAGGCGCGAAGTCGAAGGCTTTCCTCGCCCACACGCGCATGGTGAAGGATGCCGTACGCAGAGGGCGCCGTTCCTTCAAGACCCTGACGCTTCAAAGCGACAGCAGCTGCGAGAAGAATGCGGCACGCAGGAGTCGTAGCCCGGGCGAAAAGTCCAACGAGGAGGACGAGGCGGGTGCTTTGATTTCTGAGAGGGGGCGGGTCAGCGGCAGGGGCCTCGACTTGCCGCAGTTCGTCAGCAAGAAGCATTCCAGGCTGGGATCGCTCAGGGAGTACAAGGTGGAGGACATCGGGCCCCTGAAGGACCTGGTTGCCGATGGGAAGAAGGGCCAGGCCGAAGTGCGTCTCAAGGCTGAGTGCCTCAGATTTCCCAGCAGCGTCACTACCACGGTAAGTGGGGGCGGATGAAGGTATGGGCGGGGTCGAGGGACGGGGTCGCGGGGGGGGGGGGGTCGCGACAGGCATTTCCACTTTCATCGTATCAACTGGAAGGGCGTTCGATTTATCAAGCATGCATGGGTGCGAGCGAAGCGGGTTGTTTGGTCGGGGTGCTGCCGGCGTGCTGTTCGTCCCTGTGCTCGGCGATATTGCGTCGATCAGACAAGCGAGGGGGAGCGTGTCCCACCCTAGTGATTTGGAAGCCAATGCCAAATGTATAGGGTAGGCGTGCTCAGTTCTCGATGCAGCACTTGAAAAAGAGTTGCGCGTCGGCGCGCCATCCGATGCTGCAGCTTTGCACGGCATCATGATGCGCCGTCACGTTGGCCGATACCCCCCCCCCCCTCCCCCGTCCCTTCGCACGTGCTGCGCCAAGCTCCTCGCGTTCTCCGACACACCGGACGGCATTTACGGGAGGGCGGTATCTGATTGGGCTTCCGATCACGAGGGGGTCGACGAGGCCCTCGTGAAGGACGACAACGTGAGTGGCTTTCTGTTTTGTCTCTCTTAAGGCGGGAAATGGAGTGTTTTTCCAGCAACACGTGATCAATATGTTTTGCTTGTTTCGGCTATACCAGTAGCACACACGAAATGCTCGAACGGAACGTCTCTCTCCTGCGTCCCGCGGTGTGATTGCTGTACGGCGTCGTGCCGTGGTCCACGCTTGGCTGCGCACGGAGTCAGCCGGCAGCGTCGGCGAAGCGAAGGAACCTGAGGGCATGATAACGCCGACGCCACGTAGAATAACGCCAGTTTTGTGGAATGTATCTTTCGCGCGTGAGCCAAGTGGTTTCGTTAAAAAAAAGAATGGTATTGCAGCGCGAGCGGGGTGTACCTTGCAGAGTTCCCCTCGCCGTCACCGGCCGGGTACGCCATCAATCCTATTTATAGCTATACCTTCCTTCACCCGAGCCCACACCCACGAAAAATCACAACATCGCAGACGGGCCAAGAAGAAGAGGCGGCAGAAACCCTGGGTATGTTCGCACGCCTCTGGGAGGGTATGCACTTTGAGGCGCGTTTCGAGGGGTTGGTGCTCAACATCATCGACAGCACGGCATCGGGGCCGTCGGAACTGGTAGCCTTCACCGTGGACGGCGTGGAGATAGGCAAACCTGCCGGGAGCCCTCGGCTCATGCTCACGGTTTGGCACTACCAGGTGAGGAGGCGAGCTGGAGGGGGTTATGGCGGCGGGGGTGGGGGATGGGAGATAAGAGAGGGTGGTAGGGGGTTTGGGGAGGGAGGGGGGTGGGAGATGGGGGTGGGGGTGGGAAGTGGGACGTGAGGGTGGGGAGCGGGGAGGGAGGTGGGAAGCGGGAGAGGGGGAGGGGGGGGGGGTGTACTCGATAGGAGAGATGTGCTCGGTCTCATGCATGGCCGTAGTCGCAAGACCATAGACCCTCGCATCCCTACAATGCCGGGACGGAGCATGTCGGGTTTTCACCGACCAGGCAGACATTGCTTGCACCAAGCGCGAAGCGCCGTGAGGTGTCCGGCGAGTCGCATGAAGGGTGAGCTGCATCCTACTAAGAACCGCTTGTGAGGCGGACTTGCATATGGATGACAGCTTCAATGAGTTAATTTATTTCCGGTGTGGCCACTCCCAGAGACAGCAATGGGAGTACTATGTAACTGCCTCTTGGGTGCCTTACCATAAACACTACGTGATACGACAATTCCCACTTGTTCGGAGAAAAGGTTGTTCACCTCGCACGAATGATCAAACTCGACAACCAGCTGTGACCGACCGCCAAGAATAAGAATAAAAATAAGAAGCGGTACCGTGGGCGTCTAGCTCAAGTCGTGAGCGGCACATTTCACAGTGTCGTTTCCAAGCGACGCCAACCCAACCTATATACAGAGGGGGAGGAGGGGAGAGGGAAAGTTACGGTCATTGGCCGTGACGAAAACCCAACATAGCGCACCCTCACCGTTCCACCGCTACTCTCTTTCTGTGTGCTGTGCGCTGCCTCTCCCTCCGCCCTACCGACGCTTCCTCGCGGCGGCGTCGACAGCTGGATGACATGCGGCCGGACTCTGCTCACCCGACCATCCTCTTCCCGAAGGACAGCGGGTTCAATAGCCACCTCGCCAAGTCGCACAAGGATGCCCCCAGTGCGGCACCGGCGTTGATGGTGAGTCGGTGGCCGTGTCGTTTGCTGCTGTGGTATCACGGGAGGAAACGCGTGAGACGCGACAACGCGCTGGGGTATACCGATATATGACAGCGACGCCCGTGGTGTGCGCTAAGAGGGCAGTAAGTGGCCGGCAGAGCACGCGAACGTGATTACAGCCTGTTTTGTTTAATCCTTCTTGGTCTCCTTGGCGGTCGGCCCATTGTTTTTTCGTGCTTCCATCTTCCGCCGTCTGCGCCTTCGCGTTCACCTTCGCTCCTCCCTCGTGCGCAGGTTAGATCTCGACCCGACTGATGCTTTTGTCTAGGTCCTCCCTTCCACCTGCCGCTTTGCTCCGGCTGTTGATTTGTCTCTGCTGCCCCTTCATGCCCTGTGCTTACCTGTCATTGTGCTAATTTATTCGTCTTAACTTTCTCCCTCTTTTTTTTTTTGTGACGGGGGTAAAAAACCAAACGCGCGGCAGATCGAAGTGGAGCACGACACCAGTGTCAGCCTGATGCACCACATGTCGGTCATTCCCGCCATCGTGGTCGTCCTCGGAAAGGTCCAGTGCACGGTGCACGTCGACTTCTGGGTCCACGTGCAGGCAAGGGTCGAGTGACTATCATGCCTGCCCCTTTTCTCCCTTCTGGTTAATTTGGCGGCCCTGTTTCCCCGCGAGCTTCTTGTCCTTTTCCTCCGACCGCGGACCAGCGCACGCTCTGAGTGTATTGCAGCGTCTGTTCTTTTCGATTTTCCCGCTGTGTTTCTGAAACGCGTTTGGTGCAGCACCCCTCCTGTCCGCCTCTCACCTTACGTCGGATGGATGGGTTGACACCGAAGCTCAGCGATCGTTTTTCTCTGACCGAGCGAGACCGCCACAGTAACGGACCGACGTGCCGCGATTTGTATATGTACGGGTTGTTGGTTGTGGAAAACATGTTCGTTGACGATGCCATACCGTACAGTAGACGTGCTCCGTACTACCGTAAGTACGTACAACGATCGTTTGTTCCCTCCCCTGGTTTGCAATGTGAGGCACTATCAACATTGGTTGTAACCCCCTGTCGATGATAAGAGGTGGGCTTGCCGGCGTAGGCACAGGCGTAACTCTCAACCCCACTCCCTGGTGCCCCCACCCCGCTAGCTCCCTCCTCCCTTCTGCCCCCCCCCCCCCCCCGCTCGCCACAAACCCGACATGCTCCGTGCTGGCATTGTAGGGATGCGAGGGTCTATGGTCATACGACTACGGCCATGCATGAGATCGAGTACATCTCTCCTATCGAGTACACGCCCCCCCCCCCATCCCCATATTATATACCTGGGTTGACTTCGGTTGGCGACGACGCTGTAAAACACGCCTCTCACTGCGTGAGCTAGACAATCAGGGTACCGTTTTCTTTTTTCTTTTTTTCTGGCAAACACCACGGCTGGCGGTCGAGTTGGGCATTTTTGTGCGGAGAGAACCTTAGCTCCGCTCAAGGGGGATGATCGTACCGCGTAGTGTGTACCTGGTGTATGGTAAGGCACCCACGAGGCAGTTACATAGTTCTCCCATTGCTGTCTCTGGAAGTGGCCTCACCAGAAAACAAATCGATTCATTGGCGTTGTCATCCATATGCAAGAAAAGCCGCCTCAAAAGCTGTTCTTAGTAGGGATGCCTCTCACCCTTCATGCGACTCGCCCAACACCTGACGGTGCTTCGCGCTTGGTGCAAGCAATATCTGCCTGATCGGTGAGTTGTAGGGATGCGAAGGTCTATGGTTATACGCCTACGGCCATGCGTGATGGTGAGTATCCCCCCCCCCCCCCCCCTCTGCTACACTCGGACGCGCGTCACCAGGACGTGGTGTTCGCCTCGCTTAACTGGACGAGCATGTCGACCGAGGAGACGCGCAAGCGGGCGGTTGAGGGGGCTCAGCTGGTGGTGGGCGAGCTTCTCCAGGTACCCGCCTCGGACGCGAGAGTGGACCGCGTCTACATCGGCTCCTACCACCAGACCGCGCTCGAGGTCAGCGTGGACTTCCACCTGGGCACGAAGGTGAGTCTTTGGTTGCGCCTGTCTACTCTTCGGCGGAAACTGCTCGAAAGTTGGGGTGATTCTGCGATGCACGCGACGGGGCACGGTGGGAGCGCTGCACGAGAAAAACGCGCAGCCCGTTTTGGGCAGCGATTTGGGAGACCCGGTCAAAGGGAGTGGGGCGCGTGGGAGAGACGAACCGAGCGACCCTGTCATCGGCTTCGAACACCGGGGAAAACCCCCCCTCCTTTCCGTGTTCAGCTCCCTACTTTTCAGCCCCTGATCTCTACCGGTAGTGGGAGCCGCCGATCATGGCTTCCCCCTCCTACCTCGCGGCATCGCCCGACCCACGAGCGACGCACGCGGACGCTCTACGACTGGTATTTTCCATATTTTCTACCTACTGTGGGGTATAGACGTGTGGCTTCTTTGAAGCACCGCTTCGCCTGCTTGGTGCCACGACTCTCGTCGGGGATGCTCCGTCGGCCACGCGCTACTGCGCGGGAGCTCCCCTCCCGTGCGGTGCTGTCGCACTCTCTCGAGATGGACGATCGATGGGAGGGTGGGAGGGAGGGAGGGAGGGAGATTAGGAACGGGCGCACTGCCTGTCTTGCTCGCTGCTCGCTCGCTTTTGTTGAGTTCCCGATCGCTCGCTGACGTCCTCTCTGTCTCTCAGTCCCTGTCCTACTCTGAGCTCCGCCGCCGAAAGCACAGCAACTGCATGTTCACTTTTGTTTTTTGTCCCCGATTCCCGGTTCATGGCACCATCCTACCCTGCAGACCCAATGTATTGGCCGCACCGCTCTCGAAGGCGAGCACAGCGTGACCATTGTTTTCTCATGCTCTCCGCTGGCGCCGCGCTATCGATGCGCGCACCTTGAACCTGCGAATGCCTTTGCTGGACCGGAACTGCAGGTGATGGCGATGCTATCCTCGAAGCCCGCAGTGGACGGAGATGAGGAGAACGACGAAGGCGGTTTCGGAGCCTCGATCGCGATGATGCCCCTGGGCGCGGCCGGGGGTGTGCTTTGGGGCCTGCTGTCAAGCTTCGGGGCCGGCCTGGTCAACGCTTCCCCGACATTCAACTTCGACGCTTATCTCATGGAGCAGTACTATGGTAGCGCTACCCAGGCGGTTCGGATGTTGGTGATGAGCCTGCTCAAGCAGGGGGTCGTTCAGGTTCGTTGTGTTCACCACTTATACTTACATATATATATAATATGTGAGTATTCTGCGACTCGGCAGGCTTTTATAGGCCTGGCGTTTGAGGTTGTCATGGGGACATGCGTGATTCCGAGGTCTACGATATATACGGACCCTTGCGGCTACGCCAGGAGTGTTCGCCTAAACGTTCGGAGGCTTTTTTCACTTCAGGGGCTCCTACACACCGATTGTGATATCAAGCATTTTACCGGTATAAGCTCAACTTCATACCCCTCTGGGGCCTCGAGATACACCCAGCATACAGCAGGAACGACCGTAACGAACCGTAAGCTTTGGTGCTGCCAAACCGGCCCATGTACGAGCCTCGCGAGCGTCCAGCAGCAGTACGGGTGGAAGATCACGTTGCGCCCGTTGCCGTACGTACGAACCCTTGCATGTGTAATGCATACAACCGGTTTGTGGTTTCATCCCCCCCGAGATCACGTCGGTGGCGGTCGTCGCTGTAAACCGTCGCTTTTTTTTTTCTTCTTGTCCTTTTTTTTTTCGCGCAATCCCACGGGTTATATTCATAGTTATATGTTGACTATTAATTGAAATGCGCAAAAACAAAATTTGCGTCGGACCCGGCGATATGTTGGGTGGCGGTTCCTCTGTGAAGGAGCTTCGTCAGTGATTATTTTCTTGGGCTATTCTGCAGTATTAATAGTCCAAGTGTAAAGCCTCGTCAATGATGATTTGTTTGGGCTATTCTGCAGTGGTCCAAGTGTAAATAAAGCCTTGCCGCAGTACGCACGGCTCTGCGATAGTGCATGTTGCTCGTCGGTCAACGTTTTTCGTTTTTTTTCATCCCCAAAAGCCCGTTTTTTGGGGTGTGAGGTAGAACACGCTCGTCAAAGTGAGGGGCCTCGTAAAATCATGACAATCCTTGAACGGGAGCATATGATCCGTTTGATGTTGATATGAGAGTCCAAAGTGGAGACTATAGTTGTGGTCAGAGTGGTAGGTGCTATGTACTCCTACCGCACCACGCGTCCACAGCGGGAAGAGAAGGAGGAGGAGGGGGAGGAGGAAGGGGGGGAGGAGGAAGAGGAGGAGGAGGAAGAGGGGGGAGAAGGGGGAGAAGTTGAGGAGGAGGGAGGGGGGGGGGGGCAGAGGGGGGAGAGGCCGAGGAGGGGGTGGGGAGGTTTGAAAGCGGATACAAATCTTGTCGTTGCGGCTGCCCCGTAATTTCACGCCACAGCGATGGAACGGTGGGGCACAGGCGGGCAGGGGTAACGTATATACTAGCCCGCAGGGGTGATGGAGAGGGCGGAAATTACAGGGGCAACAGTACGTGACGAACCCAAGCCAGGGTGATTCCTGTAGCTCAGTGTTTCGTGTTGGGGGGGGGCTGCGGCATTTGCCAGCCTTAGTGGGAGTGTTTTGTGCGTATATTGTATCCATGCACGTGTGGGGGATACTTGTATGTTGTGCAAATTGCAGGCAGTGGCTATATAAAGGCACACAGAATAGAGCAGAAACGCGACGTCCGTGCCTGCCCGGCAGCACTTGCAAGCGTTGCGGGGCAGTAGACAGGAGTGTGATGGGCTTGACCGTGATATTCCGCTACGGCTTTTCTTACCGCACTCGCAGCGTAGGGTGAGGTGTGGCGTGCGCCTTGAGTGTGAGCCTAGAGGACCCGAAAGCGTGCGGTTCTATGAAATTTGGCAGTTTCAACGAGACGTATGTGCATGTACTAACACGCCGCATGAAAAAACAAGACCGCTATGGCGGTAATGTAACCCCCGTTTGATATTAACATCAGGTTCGAAGCGGGTATTGGTATTCCTTGAGGCCTGAGTAAAAGTTCTCTGCGTTGGTAAAAGTGTTCCAATGATCATGAGGCGTTGTGTAGCGTTTTAGGTCTGCGCTCACCGCACCATTTGGTTCGCCCCCCCGTACAGGCGTACAAGGTTCTGGGACATATCGACATTTTGGGAGACCCGCTTTCGCTGGGCAAGAGCATCTCTAGCGGGGTCGTCGGCTTCGTCACCAAGGTACGGCGACCCGGACAAATCGGTGTGCATCCCTATTTTTATGGTTATTTACGCCATGGCGCATCGGCATATCAACATGCGAACCCACCACGCACGTCCCCCCCCCCCTCCCCCCCCCATTGCTGCCTCTGGGAGTGGTTACACCGGAAATTAAATTGACTCCTTAAAGCTGTCATCCATATGCAAGTCCGCCTCACGAGCGGTTCTTAGTAGGATGCAGCTCACCCTTCATGCGACTCGCCGGACACCTCACGGCGCTTCGCGCTTGGTGCAAGCAACGTATGCCTGGTCGGTGAAAACCGACATGCCCCGTCCCGGCATTGTAGGGATGCGAGGGTCTATGGTCATACGACTACGGCCATGCATGAGATCGAGTACATCTTTCTTATCGAGTACCCCCCCCCCCCCCGTTGGGTCGGTCTCTAATCTTGGTTCGGCTGTCCGACTGCTGTCCTTTTTTTTTTCACATCCGACAGGCGGGAGCTGGGGATGTTGCTGGAGGAGCCAAGGAGCTGGTGAAGGGGGTTGTCGGAGGCGCAGCCAGCAGCGCGAGCAAGATTGTGGGTTCGCTCGACCACGCTGTCCGGAGCGCTGGCTCGCTTGATGCGAAGCCTACGGAGGATGCTGGAGTTCCAGAGCTGACTAAGGTGAATCGTACGGAGGCGGCACGAGTGCTCTCCTACCTGCGGTAGTGTGCACGTTGGGTGGGTATGTGTTCTCCGATTCCCAGCGTGCGTTGTGGGCGGGGAAGACCGCAGTGACACCTCTCACCCGCTGACGCCACGTTTTGGTGTGAAATGTTTTTGGGCGTGGAGGCGTCGGTAGAGCTCATCGCCGAGAGCAAGGTGCTGGTTTTGGTGTACGTGGTTCTTGTTCGTGCCAGGATGCATCCTGATGGCGACTCTAACCGACCCCGCTCATAGCCCGATTTTTATCAGCCCCCGGTGGCACGGGGTACGGATGCCCTCTCTGACCCTGTCTGGCTCTTACCCGGCTTGGTTTGCTGACAAATCGGTAGTGTGCCCTCGTGGGAGGCACGGAGAAATGTATCGTACCCGGTACTGTTAGCGCGAGGCAGGTGCATCGCAAGGTATACCCCCCCCCCCGTTGGCGCTGTTTTCGGGCCTCTGCCCACTGCTCTTTTTCCTTACTCCCCGGTCAACACGCCCGCTGCTGTTTTTCCTTACTCTCCGGTCAACACGCCCGCCCCAGGCTCCCGAGCATGTTGGCCAAGGAATGACGCAGGCCCTCTTGTACATGGGAGACACGATCCAGGATGGAGTCACCGGGTTTTTCATGAAGCCGGCACGTGGTGCTAAAAATCATGGGGTGTCTGGGTTTATCAAGGGCGTCGGGAAAGGCGTCGCCGGCCTCATCGCCGCTCCCGTCTCAGGTGACGAACTTTAGGTGGCGACGGGCATGCAGGGTGGAGCGTGCGCGACGGGAGGGTTTCTGTTCGCCTGCTCTTGCTACTTGTCGTGGCGGAGCGTAGTTGGAAGCCGCTGAACACCGCTCTTCATCGGTTCGACCCTTGTAGGACCGCAGTCCCGTTTTTTTTTCGGGACAAATCACTTAGAATTTGAGTGGTTTGTCCCCAAAACGGGACTGCGGTTCTAAAGGGGTTAAGGCTCGCTTTGTCGAGCCAAGGCGGTGCGATCGATCGCTAGCTTGTTTTTGTGGTACTGTATGCACTCCACGACGTGGTAGTGGTTTGGCGGGGTGTTTCAAGGGGTGCATGGAAGGGAGTGGGTGTTGCAACCACAGCAGTAACGTGCACAAGGCCACCACTCCGGCGTGGAGTTTTTGAAAGGGAAAAACTAGCGCATACAAAATGCCCAGATCGCTACGTCTCCCCCCCACCCCCCCCCCCCCGGCCTGCGCTCACGCCCATGCCTGCCTACACCTACGGGCGATTTCGCCATATCGCCAGTACCAACAAAAAAACACAGGCATCACATACCTCGCGACGCATGCCCCGTTGCTGCTGTATTTCGAACAACCAATCAGCAGGAGCCAAAACTACGGTAGAATTCGAACTTGTCGAAATTTTCGATGAAAATGAGTACTTTCCTGCTGCATTCTGAAGGGTGCGCTTGCACGTTGAATATCACGGCTGTCCTGTCGTAACCTTGGTTCCTTCCCGCTGCGCAGGTGCCTTGGGGGCGACGGGCAGGATTGCAAGCGGCATAGCCGCGACAACCCACCTCCTTGACGACCACCCCATGGGTCGGAGGAGGGAGCCGCGGCACCCGCTCGGGGCTGGGGAGCGGGACGACCGTGACAGGCTCCAGAAACAAATCAAGGGGGCCAAGAAGGAAGCCGCGGGCAGGCGGGTAGAGGGCGAGCTCGATCCCATAGCCGTGTACGGCGACGGCGACAGTGAAGACGGATCGGAAGACGCCGATGATGAGGAGGAGATTGACGCCTGCGCGGAGGCCGGCGGGATGGGGCTGTTCCTTTTGCCGCTCACGACGCAGGACATGCGCGCCAACTATCCCGAGGAGATCGCGGGCACGGCGAGCGCAGTGGGTGCTGTCGCCAGGGCCAAGGTGATGGAGAAGGCGGTGGACGGTTCGTCTGAGGATGAGGACGGCGAGGAGAAGGAGCAGAAGGAGGAGGAGGAGGAGGAGGATAGGAAAGAAGGGGAAACGGCGGACGAAAGCGACAAGAGCGACGGAGGCTCCCGGGGAGGAAGGGTACGGAGGTTCATTAGGAGGTCGCGGTCGCCTGCTGACGGAAAACCGAAAAAGAGCCGCGTGAAGTGGCGAAGCAAGCCCAGGGAAAAGTCTGTGCCACGCGACACTTCTTCTTGAGCGGATGAAGGCGTTAGCATTTCATTGTCGGTAGCAACCACCGCAGAGGGAGGCAGCAATACACCGCCGTAGCATGGTGTGCCGCCGTGAACCGCGTACAAGTATTCAAGCACGCGTCTTGATCACGAGCACCGTGTGTGTCTTGAAGACTCCTGAACGCCCGCAGGCTCGAGTGATGCTTGTTGCTATGTATCATATATCACCAAGAACCCCAAGGGTGGTAGGCAGACATGGACATCGTTCGCGCAGTTTCGGAACAAGTTTGAGCGTGTCCGCCCAACGAAGGTAAATGTAGACTCCTGCGTGGTGGTGCAAGGTGTGGCGTTCAGCAGCAGATGTAATCTTCTGAGGCGGCCAGACATGTGCAGGGTGGGGCGGGCGGGCGGGCGGGCGCGGGGGGGGGGGGGGGGGGGGTGTTCTCATATCATGCATGGCCGTAGTAGTCGTGTGGCCATAGATTCTCGCATCTCTACGATGCCGGGACGGAGCACGTCGAGTTCCCGCCGGCCAGGTGGACATCGCTAGCACGAAGCCAAGCGACGTGAGGTATTCGACGAGTCGCGTGGAGTGTGTACTGCGGGGGGGGGTGTTGTATTGTGTTGTGTTTTTTTCTCAGTTTGATCGAGTGTTCAGTGTTTCGCGCCGCAGGCAGCGGCGACTGCGGGTAGGTGGGGCGGGGTCAATGGATGGCTTACCGCACGCCTAGCAATGGGTCCTCTGTTTTAGGTGGGAACGAATATTTAGCCACGAATTGAAGTGAAAATGTCGAGTAAATGTAAATTACCTGCTTGATTAGTTCGCCTATGCGCGCTGCGCATCCCCTCGGTACGTCGGTCTGCAATCGGTCGGTCGGTCGGTCGGTCGGTCGGTCGGTCGGTCGGCCGTGCGCGCGTGCGTGGCTTGTCGTTCTCTCTCCTTTGTACGGCTAGACGTCTCCGGTTGTCTTGCCAAGTGCGGAGGTATCCGTTTGATGATTACGTTATTGTTTCCGGATTCAAGGCTGCCATATAACACCTTCTTTGTTGTCGACGCCTGCCGGCGTAGACGTGCCCCCTCTGGGCGTAGACGTACGTTCGTTTCAGAACGTCGGTCGAAAGCCACGTCATGTACATGAAAGGGTGGACGACTCGTCATTGCACACCGCGCACGAATCGTACGCTCGGAACGCTGGCAAACCACTGCGTTGGCGTCCGACCCGTGGAGTGCGCCGTGGCAGCCCTCGAACATCGCGAGCTTTTCATGTATTGAGGCGAGATGAAGTTTCCGTCGATTTGGCCTCTTGACTGCAGAGCCTCGCCCTTCTCTGCTACGTTCTGTTTTTTTTCGTCTCCGCTATCACGGTGAGGACGCTAGGAGTACCTGTAGCCTACGAAGAACGGGCAGTTTTTTAGGTTTTGTGTTCGAGTGAGTTTCGGCCGTCGCGACCTTCCCCCCTGACTTTTAGGGCTGTTCCAAACCTTGCATGCACCTGGGGTGTTTGTCCGCTGTCGTCGAAACGATGGCCTTCAAAGCGTCCATCAATGCGGTCATTCGCACGACAGGGAGAGGCACTTTGCGTGCCTGCCGTCGCAGCTCATAGATGTGGCGCGTCGGTGGCGTCCAAAATTCGACGTGCTTAGTACGTACTGTATGTAGCTTGTGGCTGCGTCCTTCGTGGGTGATTTTTTGTCATGTGCATTTCGTTTTTTCTTCTTCTTTTCTTTAGTCTCTGGTAGAGGTGTTGTTGTGGTATGCTGTAGTAGCACTCCCCTCATCGTTTTTTTCGACAGTTTCGGGGGAGAGGATGCTGGTGGACGTTGTGCGGTCGGTGTCTGTTGTGGGAGTTCCTTCTACCGCAGCCGGTTTAGGTGACGGCAGTGATGTAGGATAGTCCTCTTTTCATGGTTTGTAGAGAGCGTCGGCAGAAGGCGTTTGAAATAAAGAGAGGCTAGCTGGTCGCGGCACCTGTTTTTTTATTTGCGGACCTTGTCGGTGCACAACGTGGGCCGGGGGGGGGAGAACGTTCATCGTCGGGGGTAGCGTGCGACCTCGCTGCCTGACGTGCCTCCCGTGGGCGGAAGTGCCGCGTTTCAGTATGGTTAGCTGATGTTCGGGGCGCTTGCGGTCTTGCAGTGTCCACCCGCTGTTGTGTCGCTGTGGTCCTGTCTGGTAGCGGTGGGAGCGTTTTAAGTTGCTTGTTGCTGGTTTGCCCCCTGTGTGTGATGGTCTACCACAGTATTAGTGATGGCTTTGACGTGGCGAAGGGACTCGAAGGCGTTATCAAGCGGCTGTGTTATCCTTGGAAGGCGCTATTCGAGCCTTATCACAGTTTCAACACTGCGGCATAAGAGGCTCCACGTAAAGTTTTTAGTGCTACCTTCCTCTGAATGGCCCGGGGGCTGTTGTTTGCTTTGGTTCCGGCAGTGTCTACGTTTCTAGTATGTGTCATATCCCTACAACATATCTTGAATAATCCACATTATTTTATTTTATCAATAACAAAACCGTTTCCACCAATCGAAGCTGTTTTTGCAACTTGTTAGATTTCCCCTGTGGTGCGTGCACTGGGATATTCTACAACGGAATTCCTTTTTCGTCCTCGGTTTTTCAAGTCACGTCGTGTCCTCTTTCATTCGCACCGGGCGCGACCTACGCGCCCCCCCAGCAAGCCAACAGCCATGGGGTGTGATACGGTGACATTTTTTTTTGCGTCGGTCCAAGAACCGAAAAATATGATGAGCGCCAACTCACGCGAAGAAAATACGTCCTTGGCACGAACATTTTCATATATTTCAGGAGGCAGAAACCCCAGTTGACAGCACTGGGAAAATAGGAAATAGTCTGGTATATACATTAGCAGTTTATTTTCGCGTTCGGTTCGCTCTGCGCGGTTACTTATCTCCAACAGGGCCAGGTCATCCCTCATCGTGTCCTCCTCCTTTGCTCCTACAGTAGTAGTATTGACAGCGGACCCTATCACCTACCCCCGGCGCTGCCGCTGCATTCCCTGACCAAACAGCTGACAAACGACTCAACGCAACATCGTTCGCTTTTTTCTAGCGAGGAATCGTTGAGGCCTTCATATTCGCTTGGCTCTGGAAAAGTTGCCAAGAGGCTTTTTATACCGCCCCTCGCCTCATCTCAACACACAGCAAAATAACGCTCCGTGGTTCCTCGTGGCGCATAGAAATAATTCCCCGGGGCGCAAACAACTACATACCGGAACCGGAAAAAGCAGAGGGGAAATTTACCGGATCAACGTATACTTGGGAAAACAGCGACGAAAAATTCCCCGAGGCCGTGTGGCGCGCGTACTTTACAGTAGTGACGCCCCGGCTCTTCTTGAGCTTTCTAGCAACCACACGGGCAGGAAAGGGGAAGCACCCGCGCGTGCGCCGGCCTGCAAACAAGGGTAAACGCGAAATTCGCCACGCCAACAACAGAATGTCACCAGGAAACTCCCGAGGGGTGACGTCTCATCTCCACCCGATCGCCTCTTATCGCTGATCGATGGGGCCCTTGAGGGACGTGCGGCACCGCCCCCCTTGCGACTGCCGTCTTTTCGTTTCTGTCGATCCCACCCACCGCCTAGCGTGCTGTGCCGTGTTCACGAGCACCATCACGAACGTGAGCAGAAACAAGGCTCATAATCTTACGCCCGTCGAAAGTGAAAGGTGAAAAATGAAGACAAGGTGTTCACCAGAGGGGGGGGCGTCCACATCAGACGCCGTATCGTCCCCACGGCCATGCATGATATAATCGAGTACCCCCCCCCCCCCCTCATACGACTACGGCCATGCATGAGATCGAGTACATCTCTCCTATCGAGTACACCCCCCCCCCCCCCCCCCCTCTTGCGTTTTTGGCCTCTGCGCACACAAAACCCGTCCCGTACTGGATGACACACTATAAATATCAACAATCGGGAAATGCATTCTACGCTCCACAAGAAAAATAAATGTCACCAGCGGGATACTACACCAATACAAAAGCGAACCCCCAAAAAACAGTGCCCCCGAAGCTTCGCCAACCAACGCGTTGTCCCTTTCCTATTGAAAGCAACCGGCATCCAAGTCGTGAAACCCCCCGCACCATGCCCGGCAAGCGCCCTGGTCAACACCCCAAAGCCTCAACCCACCTAGCTTAACACGCGCATGATTCCGCACTGATCGCGAAGAAACGGCGAAGCTTCGACCGGTCACAGTAGTCAGCCCCGGCCACGCCCACAGCCCAGGGCGCGTTTTCGGTGTCTGCTGTGCCACACCAAAAAAGGGACATGCTAAATGCACAAAAATAACTGTTGATAGCAAAATCAGCAACACCGCCGAAGATACCAATGAAGAACCCCGAAGAACCCCTGTTGTTCGTCTTGCTCCTTCCTCTCATGCCGCTCTTCATACCTTGCCCCGCCTCCCACCGCCGGTCCCACTCCGGCGGTACCGTGCGACATCTACAGTACGGCCTGCTGACACCGCGCATCCGGTCTCGTTAGACGTGGAGTCGCACATCGCGAGAAAGCTCCGCCCCCATCCGAATGTTTGCCTGGTAGATGAAAACTCGACGTGCTCCGTTCCGGCATTGTAGCGATGCGAGGGCCTGTGGTCATACGACTACGGTCATGCATGGCATGAATACACCCCCCCCCCCCCCCCCCTCCACTCCCCCCAAAATCAGTTGCGAGTTGCGCCGGTCTGGTGGTAGTTCGGAAACTTGGTTGCGCGCTGACCCCGTCCCTTACGTACAAAATGTGCCTATATACAAACGTCACACGACGCGCGAAGACGGCCACCGTTCCTCGCACGCGCGACGCGGTTGCTCGACGAAAAAGCACGCGAGCCGATCCCGACTTTTCCATCCACGTACCAAGGCATCGTCAGGAAGCACCGGTGCGCGCCGGAGCGCAGCACACCGCTCCGCCTCAAACACTTCACACACCATGGTTGCCGCCACTACTCCCGTTTTCAGGTTACTCGCTGTCTGCCATTTTCGGAACCGTATCAATGTCCCCGAACCGTGACCCTGACATCCGGGAGTTCAAGCGCATGGGAAGGCTCCACTGTACATAGTTCTTCCCATCCACGCCCCCCCCCCCCCTCTCCCCACCACCGCAGCCACCGCCGTCGCCACGACAACATCACCCCCTTACCACCTTCCTTGGTCTTGCGTAGATCACGCGTTGGATCCTGCACCCCTTTGCGGCGGCCCTATCTCGAGCTGCGTGAAGTACACCCAGTCCGCGAAAGAAACTCCCGGGGGGTGCTCGATGTCCGGGAGCCCCTCCGGCGTCCACCCGACGCTCACAGGAACCACGGTGAAGGGTTTCAGTCCGGTGCGGCGTTCCACCCGGTCGGGGATGCCATCGCGCGCTTGCACGTGCCCGTTTCCCGCAAGAAGAACCATTCGCCCGCCGGCCTTCTTAATATACCTTGGAATTGAGTTATGGCGCGGGGAGAAAAGGTGGGTAAATAAAAAATATCGTACGATGAACGATGGGCCTAAGTGACGGTCGTGGGCAGTCATTGGCCGGCACATTCCGCCGCAAAATAAAATATGTTTCTTTGTCCGATCTGCGGTGTCACCGAGAGGTCTTCTCTACAACCAAGTGTCGAAATCCGGTTTGCGATTACCCACAGCTGGTCGCATTTCGAAGTTGTAGTTTTGCTGTTAGCCCATATATACCTGGTATAGCCCTCGCGGGAAGCGCATGCCTGCAAACGTTCAATCACGAGATTATTACAACATATCACTGCACCCCCAAGAGAAGCATCGAAGCATGGGGGTTCGCGACTTTCGTCCACCGCAAACGTCTATTACGGGGGACCATAGCAAAAAGGACCTACGTTACAAATAAAAACCTACATATTTCCCTATGTTTACAAAGAAGATTTCGTCTTATTTACTATGGTCTCCCGTAATAGTAACATAGATGGGAAAAAAGACACTCACTGGCTGGTAGTCTCCGCCATGTACTCGTCCCACAATGTCTGCGCCTCGTACATGCGACCCATGGCCTCGCTGTCTATCCCTCCCCCGTGCTGAAAGCCGTTGATGGTGTCCTCGAAACGCCGTCGATGTGCCTCCTGTCCCAAGTCCATCTCAGGGAGAACCTCCTTGATTCGCTTTGGCAGCCCTGCCATACCCACCTGAGGAAGGCAAGGGCCAGGAATTGAAGGCAAGCTACCGTGAGCGGGCGTGACATTATTTCATGTATCAATGGCGCATCCTCCTCAACATTTGAAACACAGCAAACCAGAGCAAACTTTGAGGGCGGGGGTGGTGTTGATAGTGGATCCTCCTGGACACGTACAAGCACACGCGTCGCGACTGTACGGCCGATGCTGGGTTCGGTATATATCCTGGATTTGTAGCAGTGACGCTATAGGGGCGCTTGAGGGTTGCCCGCCGGGTCAAGCGGCGGGCCGATATGACGGTCGGACAGAAGCCGTCCTTTTTCACACATGATACATATGTCACACGAAGCAGGACCTCAAAGGGATTCCGGTTGTTAGATTGTTAAAACAATGATCGTATTAGACAACTCCCGGCACATGGCTCACGTTTCCACACGAAGGTGCGATAGGTGCATGCCATTGGCGAGAACGAGGGGGTTGATTTACCGCGCGCTTCCACGGTACCGCACCAGGCACTCATGCACTCATGCACTCCACACGCCAAACCAAGAACGAAAAGCATGCCTGCTTCGCGGAATCAGCGTGCGTTTGCCATATGAGACAGGAGGAAGAATCCGGAAAAAAACTACACACCGGCGATAAGAGCTATACACCGTACTACACCCATGTACGTACAGGACACCAAGCCAGTTGTTCAGTTACAACGGTAGGTACAACAGAGTGCCAGGGACAGAGAAAGGGTATCGCGTGCCCGCACTTTTCTGATCGGCGGAGGCTTTATTCAGCAGGGCCCGCCGCAAGTCCGCGCGTTACAGCTGGCACCACCGCAGCAAGCCAGCAGCGACTTGGTATCGCATTGTCCACTCTGCCAACCGGACTACAACGTGGTATCTCTGCGTCGTGGTTTCGTGACCACAGAGCTAGTGTCTCTCCATGATAAAGACTCGGCAGGGACACTGGCTGTGACGGATGTCGACGGGTAGAAAGAACGGTTTAATGTGAACAACACACACATGCGCACCATATGTTCGTACGCTTGGTGAGTGTTGGGGTCGGTCAGGGGTACAAAAAACATTTTTCTCTCACCCTGTTGATGAGTTTCAGCAGAGACTGAGGCGCATTCAGGCCCACCAGCCGGATGCCCTGCTCGCGCGCGTAGCGGAAGATCTTGGCATACTGGTTAAAGTCGAACCCCCAGGTCTGGTCCCATTTCGTCTCCATTTTAAGAATTTGCAGGTCGCCGTGGTTGAAAACGTACCGGTCGAGAGGTCCCTGTAGACAACACGGCGCGCCGATACGAGCAGGGGAAAAAGGAGACAGGACGAAGGAAAATGCGAGGTTAGGCAGAAAAGCAAAACGACAGCAGTGGCGGGTGGGGGGGGGGGGTTGCTCTTTCTTCGTGTTGAGCGAATGCATCATTCCCGCCATCGAAGCACGCGGCTGGCGTTGGGACAACAACAGTAGCGTTATATTCGAGTTCTGCACGCGTGCGTCCACCACGGGCGATCTCCGCAACATCCTCAGTTCTACCACTTCAATATTTCGACGCATGTTACTGGTGTATTGACCAAGCGGGAGCCCCCACACACCGTACCCAGTGGTGGAGCACACGTAATTTCGCCGCAAGACCGGGGCCTTGCAACGCTGCAGATACCCTGACGGATGTTTTTTTTTTGTTCCTGGTCTATCTGCAGCTCGTCGATCATGGCGACGGATCAGACGGGCCCAGTCAGCTCCGCAAGGCGCCTGGACGGAGCGCGCGGCACGGCGGCAGAGGTCGACCTACGCATCAAGATTGCCCTTCTACAGGAATTCGGTGCACCGAGTTTCTGTGCCAGGACTCTCTTGAAGAGGAGGCCGATCTCTGCCGCCGTGTCGCCCACCGCACGTTCCTTCATGATCCGACGCTGCTGAGCGAGTTGGGTTCGTCTGGGCCGTCGCCATGATCGATGAGCCGCGGACAGCAGACAGCCTTAGCGGGAGAGGGCGTCAAATGTTTCATCCCACGCTAATGGAGAAGAACAACGGACTCGAAGACACCCGGTACTACTGCTGCACGTGCTGGATTCGCATAAGACCCTTTTCTGACCTTTCCGCGAGGTCACCGAAGCGCGTAGTAGTGGCAATACTCCTAGTATTAGCTTTTCTTGCTATTCTATTTTTTCGTTTCTTGAATTTCCACAGGGTGCCCTCCGTTTCATTGTCGTGCATGCAATTAGTGTTAGTACGAAGTATAAGGTGAACGAATGACATCCGCATGACCGTATATGATAACGCGCCAACGGGCTCGATGCCCGGCGGTCTTTCTCGGAACACGGATAGCTTCGTTGATGACAGGCCTGACTGATTGCGCCACAGGGCTGGCGCGCGGCGCGCATTAAGTTCGCTCTCTCCCTTACCGGGTACCGGGTAATATTTAGCATACGCAGCTCGTACGAACACATATATTGTACCAAGGTAGGATGGAGTACATACGTACAGTAGTACCGCGTAAGAGTATGGGAATCATTGAGACACCTGCCATTTATGTCCTGCAAGAATGTGGTACCCGTCGCGTTGTTACCAACCCTCCCTTTCTTTGTTTCAACTTTATGGACCAAACGAGGAAGAATAAGGTCCCGGGCACCTGGCTGTTGGACGGGTATCCGTGTACCCCCCCGCCCAGAATAGCGTACACCCGCCCCGGTCGGTGAAACCTCAACGAGCTTCGTCCCGGATGGTCATACGAATACGGCCATGCGTGACATGAGCCCCCCCTCCCCCCCCCCCCCCCCCGCAAGAATTGGCGAGTGTTCGTTGGCCACGCGTACTCGGCGGGGTAAATATACACTCGTGGCAGGCTAGCTACCTGCATGCAACCTCGGAAAACTATTTAAACTATTTTCCAAATATAGGCACACGCACGCACTCCCCGAACGCAGCGTGAGATTTCGTCTTCCTCATAGGCGGAATGTATATCCTGCATGAGCCCATATATATACATAGGTTGCAAAGATAAGTTTCGACGAAATCCTTGATGTAAGCTTTTTTTTTCTTTTTTTTTCATGTCTGGTACCTCTGACACACTACGAGTATAAGTTGTGTCTGGTATAACGTACCAGGTACCTGGTATTTTCTTTTATAAAAAAAAAAAAAAATGCACTTCAGCTGTGCGTTCAACCGATCGGTCGATACTTTGCAAGGTGCGTGAACCGTTCGCGCAATTTCCATTATTTCCCCCGCGAATGACTACTGGCCGGTGATTCCTCCGGATGCTACCACGGTCGACGAGACGATAATACTTACAGCAGGCTCGATTTCCAATTGATTTCGGCCAGCACCATCTCGTGCACTGAAACAGTAATGCGCACGTGAGGGCCGTGGCACACAAGACGATCGAAAGTTTGTTTACAGCAGTTCACACGTGAGGGCTATAGGGCACACACGACACTGGAAAGTTTGTACCCTGGTATGATACACGTCATCCTGTTGCCTGGCACGCAATTATGTACGTCGTACGCCCTGCTTGCTGATGTGAATCGTCACATCGTCACTGCCGTCTGTACAACTGCAGTATTATACATACGATGTCAGTGCAGCTCCGTCATTTCGACAAACTAAGGTGTCTTGTCAGTCCCCAGCTTGCGTTCGCATCATGCTTCACACACCTGCTGCTGACGATAAAACATTTCCAGCCCGATGGCCAGAGGCTCCCCCAGCGACCCGGTCACGCCGTGAATGGCCTTGATGACGTTGAACTGCATGCGGTGGTGCAGGGGGTGCGTGTGCGTCTCGCCAAGGCAGACGATCCTCTGCGAAAACCCCACCCTCCCTGGCACGATCAAGCGCTCAGGCTCCGCCGGCACGAAGCTCCTCTTGCGGGTGTCAAATATCCGCTCCTGGGTGACATCGTACGACGGTGGGGCGCTCGGTGCCGTGAGAATCTTGGCGGCCAAGCCGACCGCGACGATCGCGGTGGTGCCAGCTAGGAACCCCTCGCGCGTGACGCTGTCGCCGGAATGTGATCCACGAGGCCCACCGCCGTTAGTCGAGGATGACGACGACGTTGTGGACATGGACAAAGGTGGGACGCGATGCCTCGTTGCCGCACCCCGAGGCTCTCCTTGCGCTGCTCCTTTCGCACCCACTCCGGAGAAGCTGGGCAACGAGAGGAAGAGGGCTGGGACCGGCAGCGTTGCTGGTGGTGGCACGAGGAAGGCTTGGGTGCCTCCGTTGCTGCTGATGCACATCAGCAGCAGTGGAAGCATCCGCAGCAAAATCGTTGCAAGTCGCGGACGAAGTGGGAGGTGACGCAGCTGTCTGTCGAGACTTGACAACATTGCAGAGATAGTTGCCCTTGCCCCTTTCAACCAGTCCGAGAAATGCGGACGATGTCGAAAGCACAACCAATGAATGGTTCCCAGCACGGGTGGGTGGAAATGGCGAGGATACCTTCACGGGCCGTGGCTGGGTCGGCGGCGTTGTACTCGTACGGCGAGAGGCGAGAGTTGTTCCCACAATAGGTTTACACTCGGAGAATGGCGTTTCTGAAATGGGGAAGTTTCTGACAGTTCCGTGGGGGCTTTTTCGCTCTCGCTCTCACATGCGCTTGGCCCCTCTCGCTTCTCGCTCACGTCGTGCGCCCTGCGTCGCACTATGACTAGAGAACAGTTGAGACCTCTCCTCTGGCGCGCCGTAGTCGGAGATCTAGATGACGATGGCATCGTCCTGCCACAGGTGGTAGGTAGGTAACGAGTTGGCAAGCTTGTGCGCACCCCCCCCCCCTACATGATGCCCCCGTATATATACTGGTATGCCGTTTTTTTTGGCACGTGCCTTTTGCCATGGGCACATTTGCCCGAATTAAAAATCTTGTGCCTTGACTGAAGGTAGGCACGCACGCACGTGCCAACGCCTATAATAACTCGGTTAAACCGTGCTGGCTGGTGTGTATGTACTCCAGCTTGGTGAAAAAAAAACGTTTCAATGAAGCTACGTACGTGTACAAAAAAATAGTATAACAAAAGAGTTGATTGGATATTTTATTGTGTTTTCCATTATCACGAGTAAACACAGCGGTAGAAGTACTGAGTTAGTTGCGTACAGACAGCAGTGCGGGGGCTTTCATGGTGCTGTTCGTTGTGGACTCATGATGGTGCTGTTTACGGCGCTTTCATAGCACCTTTCTTTGCTGAAAGTGTCACGGAGAGGTCCACGAAAAAGCCCCTTTACGTGTCCCATGGGAATCCCACATGAAATACGTTCACACCTAGGACAGATCAGATCCCATTTTCGGGATCTAGATCTTTTGGGGCAGATATATCCCTGATCTACAGGGATCTGCGGGATCTAGATCATGTTTGCTGTATAGGATCTGTGCAATCTAGATCCTATGTACACGTTTGCCTGGGTGGGATCTGTGTGATGTACATCTTATGTAGTACATGTTCCTGTGTGTGGGATCTATGTGATCTAGATCTTACACACACGTTTGCCCGGGCATGATCTGTGTGATCTGCCTGATCTGCACATGTTTGATTGGTGCGATATAAATGATCTGCGAGATCTAGATCATATATGCCTGGAGGGATCTGCATGATCTAGGTCTTACATACATGTTTCGGTGGGTGAGATCTGCATGATTTAGATCATACATGTTTCGCCAGTTGGGATCAGATCTGCGTGATCTGCAGATGCTTCATAAAGTGGGATCTGTATGATCTAGATCTTACATACAGGTTTCACCAGGTGGGGTCTGTATGATCTGGGTGATCTGCACACGTTTGCCAGGTGGGATCTGTATGATCTGCATGATCTGCCACATTGTACTCGCAGATGAAGATGTACGTGTTTATGTTTGCTCGCGGGTGATTATTTTCGTTGGCTCGTGTATATCGGAACCGCTATTTACGAGATCTGACATACATTGACGACATCGCAGTCTACGGTGGTGGTGGCGGCTAGCAGCTCAAGCTCCCTCCCATCAAGCACACAGCCACAGCTGCACAAGCACGCCGTCGCTTACAAACCACGTACGGCATGACAACTACTGTCGGGGGCGGCAGCTCTGATAGTGGCACTGGGGCAACAGATGATGTCGGCAGCGGGCCGGAAGTGGGTTTCCCGGCGGGTCCCGGAGGCGAACCGATCGAGTTGGATCTTGCACACACATTTGGCCGTGTGCGATCTGTGTGAGCTAGATCGTACACACACGTTTGCCCGGGTGGGATATGTATGATCTAGATCTTACATACATGTTTTGCCAGGTGGGATCTGCATGATCTGCGAGATCTGCACATGTTCGCGAGGTGGGATCTGTATGATCTGCGTGATCTGCACATATTTCACCAGATGTTGTCTGTATGATCTAGATCTTGCATACATGTTCGCCCGGGTATGATCTGCTGCATGATCTGCCTGATCTGCACATGTTTGCCTGGTGGGATATATATGATCTGCGAGATCTAGATCATATATGCTTGGAGGGATCTGTATGGTCTAAATCTTACATACATGTCTCGGTGGGTGGGAGCTGTATGATCTAGATCATACACACATGTTTCCCCAGGTGGGATCTGCAGATCTGCGTGATCTGCACATGTTTCAGAAGGTGGGATCTGTATGACCTGCCTGAACTGCACATGTTTGCCGGATTGGATCTGTCTGTGTGTGATCTCCATGATCTGCACATGTTTCGCCGGGTGGGATATGTATTATCTAGCTCTTGTGCACGGCACAACTTTTACGTACCTGTGAAAAAGGGTCTAGATGATCTAGATCCTGATCTGTCCTAGGTGTGAAATCCATGGAAGGAAGAGGCCATGAAAAAGCACCACGAGAGCACCACACGAAAGTAAGTCCATAACGAACAGCACCATGAAAGCTTCATTTAGTAAAGAGCCACGAAAGCCCCATCGGAGCACATTAACCCGCATGAAAGCCGCACGAAAACCCTATGGAGCCACCATCAGATCCATGCACCAGGTCCGCCATGAAAGTATCATGCATGGTGAAATACGCCCGATGATCGCACTATGAAAGTCGCACGTATGCGCACGTACCTCCTCGAATCCCCATCAAAGGACCGTGAAAGCGCGTATACTCCCACGAAAGCACCCATCCGGGGAGGTAATGAAAACACCACGAGAGCCCCACGAAAGCGCAAACACCTCCATGAAAACACCACAAAGCCACACAAAACACCAATAAACGCCAAGGAAGCGCAATCACCTCCATGAAAGCCCCACGAGAGTCCCATGAAAGCCCATGCATCTCCACGAAATCATCATGTGGGAGCCCCTGAAGTCACCAAGAAAGCGAATACACCACCTGTTGGATATATACCACTATACCCTTCAGCCCCCATCGACACGTGGCTGGGAAGGCTATTATACGTGAGTTAACCCTAAAACGAACAAAATGTGCACGTTATGAGTTTGTCTTCGTCTCGGCGTTGATGTCCGAAGCGACCTCCTCGCCACGCGATACTGGTGATACTTCTAGAATAATCCGCTTTCCCTTTTTTCTTGTCTCCACCACCCGTGAACGCGATGTGATCCTCGAAAATCGAACTCATCATGCAGGCTCTTATTAGTGGGTGATGCCTTTTAACCTGCGAAAGCACCATGAACGTTGCATGGACGGCCCTTGAAAGCATCACGAAAGCACCATGGACCCCATGGAAGCGCCATGAAATTACCAGGAAATGATATTAAGACGTCACGCAAACACCATGGGAGCCCATGAAAGCCCCAAGAAAGCCCCATGGAAGCGCATACACCACCACGAAAACAGCATGGGAGTACCATGGCGATTTTAAATAGATGTATGCGTCTTCTTGGGCTTTCTTAGTGCTTCGATGGTACTTTCATGGTGCTTTCATGACGGTGTATACGCTTTCATGGTGCTTCCATGGGACTTTCATGCGGTTTTAAGGCGGTTCCGTTTTCATGGGCTCTCATGGTGCTTCCATTGGCTTTGATGGGATTGGGCGTGGGGGGAGCTAGCCCACCCAAGTCGATACCTGGCGCGGAAGGCTCGCGCGAAGTAAAGCCGCAACCTCGAACGAGGTAGACGCCCATGGTGCTGCGGCTTATGAGGCTGTTTCCATTGGCTTTGATGGGATTGGGCGTGGGGGGAGCTAGCCCACCCAAGTCGATACCTGGCGCGGAAGGCTCGCGCGAAGTAAAGCCGCAACCTCGAACGAGGTAGACGCCCATGGTGCTGCGGCTTATGAGGCTGTTCGGGCAAGCGCGGTCGAGACCGGTGGCTGGTTGCGGAAGATCGGAAAAGGGAATCGGTAGTATCACCGCTAGCCGAGCCTTTACGATATTCCAACATGTAAACATAGGTGACAAGGAGTCCCATCGAGTGCTGATGAATGTGAGCGTTGTGCTCGCCGACCGTAGGTATGTTCTCGAACACGTACGTTTTGGTCCGACTATGCGCACAACGTGGCAGATCAGAGGTATTTGTCCTGAGCTTCTGACATGAGGATCTCATTTTCTCATCGAAAACATGACTTCAAAGAAATGTGTCCGCGCGACCCAACCAACATAGCGCCAAGGCTAGTACTAAAAACGCAATACTATTAATAGTGAAAGTATCATAGCAACCAGCAGTTGCTGACTTGAGGAGCTCAACCGCGGTCAGAAAATGCCAAGCCAAAAAGTGCAACCGCTACCGTGGGGTGAGTCACCAATGTACGCTAAGGTCGAAGGGGAGGTGGTCGAGGTTGCGGAGGTGGGAACGCTGAGGGTAGTAGAGGTGGTGGCAGTGTTGGCCGGGGGTCCCTAGGGGGAGAAGGAGGCCAGTTGTTGGGGCCGCGAAGACCTGTTGCGAGAGAGAGTGTTGTGCGCGTTGTTGGTTGTTGACGTATTTGTTCCAGCGGGAGTGTTGAGGGTTGTCCAAGGTGCCATCGAAGTGGAGTCCCCGGGAGTCGTTGTTGCGCTTCAAATGGTGGCGGGAGGATTTGTGCTGTACTTGCCACTCGTACTGTTGACGGTGGCACGAACGCATGCGCTACTGCCAACTTTGAATTCATCGCTGTGTAACTACTGTACGGCTTTGTACTGGTTTCCGTAACGTGTTCAATTTTTGTGCTTCCCATCAACGCACAGTTGACGACACATACAAATACCCACCAGCACGAATTTACGGCGAGAGCTACAACATATTTTGCAACAGGACTACAGTACTGTACACTACAGTGTATATACTGTACACACCGAGCCATGTACTACGTACTGTACTTGTAACTTGACGGGGCTGCGGTTGCCCGGGTCTGATGGGCGCAGCACGCCATAAAATGGTGAACCCCTGGCCGCAAAACGATGAAAACCAACCTGAATACTTCGGGTCTAGTATGACATAAGGTTTGTGGCCAGATTACGGCACAGTGGTGCCTTGGCCAACGAGCGTTACCGACACACCTTGCACAGTGGTAGTCCCGTGTAAGGCGACGGTATGATACGTATTCTCAGTTTGCAAAACCGAGTCTCCATTTTGGTAATTGAAAATATGTCTGCCTGTCTGTCTGTCTGTCTGTCTGTCTGTCTGTCTGTCCACATCCCTGATATTTTCGAACTTATATTGGTACGTTCCAATTATCGATATATTAGGCCGTTACAAATGATATTCGCACGACGTATTCGACTCTTACAGACCGTATATACTGAAACATACCATACCACCAGCCAATATTTAGCCATAAAATACATCCACCACACCGCACCATCATACCATACCACCACCATACCAAATCACATACCGTGATTTTTCCATATATATACTATATCAAACCGTACCATCATATCATACCAGCATACTATATCACAAACCGTGCCACACCGCACATCATGCCGCACCGTACCGTACCACGTACCACACCACGTACCATACCATGCCCATGCTGGGCCAACACCACCCGAGGGGCTCAACCATACGAGGACTGAACGAGTATAGATACCATCATACTGCTGTGCCAATAAACACCGCAAGTGCACAAGAGCATGCCTTCAGGGCGACAGAGTAGGAGCGAGTATAAATACCATACTGTTATACCAACACCACAAGTACATAATAAGAGCATGCGAGCAGGAGCGAGTATATATACCCTACTGCTGTCAAACACCACAAGTAAGTACACAAGAGCATTCGAGCGCGCGACGAGCGATGGCAGGGCGTTAAGTGCACAAGGGGATATGCCTTCAGGGCGACAGAGCAGGAGCGAGTACAGGTACCATACGTACTACTGCTGCTCCAACACCACAAGTACACAAAAAGAGCATGCGAGAGCGCGACGAGCGATGGCAGAGCGTCATCTCTCTGACCGCCTACTACTGCTATACCAACGCCACAAGTACACGAGAGCATGCTTTCAGGGCGGCAGAACAGGAGAAGCAAGCGGGCGACGAGCGATGGCAGAGTGTCGTCTGCTCTCTCACCGCAGAGCCTACGAGGACGCAAGGAGAGCAGCATGCCCCGCGCAGAGCACTCGAGCACACACGAGTATAGATACCCTACTACTTTTGTTGTACCAACACCACACGAACTAGTATAGATGCCATACTGCTGTAGTACCAACACCACACCACGTTGAGTTTTGAAAAATGGTCTCCACAGCAGTAATTAGCTAAAAATAAGACCGACATATTTTTCCGTATAGGATAGGGACCAGAGATCTCCTGTCACGGTGGAACTGCTTGTTGGGGACCTTTTACTTCGCTTTTATTTTGCGATCTTCTTTGTGGTGCAGATATCTTCTGTCAATTCGTCTGTCGATTACTTTGTAACGGCTTGTTGGGGGCCTTACACGAAGTAATTATTTTGCGATATTCTGTGTGGTACAGATACCTTCTGTCTATTCGTCTGTCGATTGCTTTGTGACCGTCGTGCGTACAAGCGCCATCATGTTTCAGCAGTACATAATAATAAGAACTCACTCAGGGCTTTTGTATCCAGCGGAGATCCCCCTGCTACCTCTGTTTACACTCCTTACTGTTGAGCAAAATATTAGCCCCTTGTACTATTCCTGTTGCTTTATTAGTCGATGCCACCACAACCAGTGTCCGCGCCTAACCTCCGTACGCATTTATTTTGGGAACATGTTAACTATCAAGAGCGTGACACATACTATATTTTCGTGTCATTTTCGTGCAATGTGTGTGTTCACTGTATCTTTCCGCCCGTCTTTTCGCCGCAGCTGCAGCATAAATAAACAGAAAAACTACCGATTACGACATGATTACATGTATTTGAAGATTCCCATAGCGCCATCATGACCTTTTTTTGATAAAATTTCCGCCAGAGAGCTCTTGTCAATCTGTTGTTTATACTTTATAGCAAGCGTTGTGCGTGTTTCTTGGCACAACCGATATATTTCATTGAACAATCGACATCGAACCGACGGCAGGCAGGTGCATGTCGCAGCCGCGGTATCAAGAAACCCCGCGGTAGGAAATACGTCGGAATTGCCGTTGTTGCGGAACTGCTTGATGGGGAACACGACCCCGTCCTAAGTGAACTACTACACTTTTTGGTACAGAGATCTCTTGTCAATCTGTCGTTTACTTTGTAGTAGCAGTCGTCAGTCGTGCTTGTTTCTTGGTACAACCATGTTCTTCATTGGACAACCGGCGTACAACCGACGGCAGGCAGAAATCAATCCCAAACCTAAACAGCAATACTCGAGGAGGACCTGGTGCTCGTGCCGCAGTGGAAGCTGGAGTAGTTGTACAAGGTTTCTGCGCTGTGACGCGCATCGCTTAAGTATTGTTTTTATTACGGGGGGCCATAGTTAATAGGACCTGTGGTATACATACAAACCTATATATTGAACAATTTCTACGAACAATATTTGGTCCTATTAACTATGGTCCCCCGTAATAGCACTGCGAAAACGATTATATAAATGAAATCGACCCCAATGCCGTTGTACTTGTGCGTGGCTCGTGCCGCTGCGGTGCGCTGCGGCTGGTGACACTACATTTGAAGCTGAAGTGTTGTTCCTATGCCCCCGCCGTCGTCCCTGGTTTGTTGTGTGCTCGAAGTCTATGCCGGCTGGCAGCACCTGTCACCTGTTCCGGTCCAGCTGGCGGGACATCCCGTCGTTAGCTCTACTGTATACGACGAGGCTGAGAACGACAACAACACATCCATGGCAGTACAACAACCGCCAACACAGCTTCGTGCAGTACGGAGCTTGACCACTGCCGCCGTACATCTGTCACGTTCGTCATCCCCACTCTTCTATTGATAGTAGGCCGTGAAAGAGTCTGGTGCATCACTATTAATACCAACAACACGAAGCAGAAATGTTTCTGGCATGTCGGAAGCCCTTTACGAACCACGACGAAGATCCCATACCCCCGCCCAGTACGACCACGAGTAGTACCGATAGCCAGCGCGCAGACGTTCAGTCTGAACCAAAACCCGCCTGCTGGGGTGCCGTCTGTGCCGGTCCGGTGCCGACTGGTCTCTCTCACCACTCTCACCAACTCCAGCTGAATTTTCACAAAAAAATCGCGCGAATTGAGAACAGCGCTCAAATGCTTTCCATCGAGGGCAATATAGTGTATATATATATAGATATATGGCGGCGACCTAAGTTGACATGATACGACTACGTAGGGTAGGAGGGTTTATAAGGGGAGTCGCCTTGTGTAGGTAGTCTACGTACTGTATACCAGGTATTAGGCAAGTGGCCTTACAGTGGGCGCCCGCAGTTAACCCTTTTAGAACCGCAGTCCCGTTTTGGGGACTAACCACTCAAATGTCATGTAGTTGTTAAGATCAGCAGGCGGGACACTTTGTATCCCTGGACAGGTCTGCCCATTAAGTCGGTACTCGTTGGTATTCACGTGTGTTGTTTGCTTAGAGAAAGAAGAAGAGCAGCTTTATTCCTTTCGTGCGCGGCGGAGACTGAGACCAAGCTCGTGCCTCTCTGGAAAACCCCTGGTTTTGCACCTAAGATACGCCTTCCAAGTACTACAAATAGGATCCCAGTTCCAGAACCCAGGTAATTACCGAAATTTCAACCTCATTCAAGGCAGTATAATAACACTAGCCCACTCTGATGAGGCGTATACGCAGAATTATGAAAAAATCATGGAAACCCCGATTCCACGAACTAGAGCATGCGTCGAAGATGCGGGTCCTCAAAACCCACTCCCACACCTCTGAACGGCAAGGCAATGAAGCCGGCGAAGTACGTGAGATGTTTTTAAAGGGAGATGTAGCCTTACGGGGCAGGGATAAATCGTCAACCAAAGCCATCGCCATGTCACCCGCAACGGAAGGGGGGGGGCGAGGAAGATGCATGGAAAAGCGAAAAGTTAATATCAAAAACGAGAAGAAAAATAATACAGAAGACGCCAAGAAACACCTAAACCCAGGCCACAACTCTGGAAACGCGCCCTGTGCCACAGATGAGTGGCCCAATTACCCAGACCAACCCCGACACCAAGCGGGGGGGGTAGGCAGGACAAAATACGCAAAAACCATCCCCAGCCAAACCCAAGAGAAAACAAACAAACCAGGAACACACCTAGCAGAAAAATCACCCCCCAAAGTCTAGACAAACGCTAACAAAAATATATCATGTGCAGCCGCGAAGCGAAAGTCAGCTATCCACGGCGGCGCCTTGAGATTCGTCTACGTTGCACGGAGCCCCCGTGCAAACGCGCTAGCCTAGTGAAGTTGCAGACACCAAGAACCTTGTACAGCTCTTGTCGAAGTCGTGTAGCGCGCCGCAGAAAGAGGAAGCTTGATCGGTCCCGGGTCGTCCAAAACTCGAACCAAATATACTCCATCCGTTGGCGTAGTCGCGCTGAGTTTCCCGAGCCACCACAGACCGTCGTCGCCCTTGTACCAAAAATGGGCCCCGTTGGGAAGCACGGTGATGCAGTATCGGCGGAGCCAGTCGGCGTGCGAGACGCAGTCATAACTGGGTGCCAGAAACCGCTCGCCGTTACACCGAGAAAGCTCCCGTTGTGCCGCGCCGATTCTCACTTAGCGGTACAGGCGGTTGGTTTGGCGGTGTTGGTTTCGGGGTGGCCGGCCCAGTAGCGCATGGCGAAAAAGCTGAACGACCATTTCCCGTTCCCCGGATGGATGGTATAGTTCTATCCTGTGCGTCTCGTACATCACCACGATGACGCCACTTCGACCTCTAACCGATTGGTGTCCGGTAATATTTTCCACTTCGAGTCGTTGAAGAGGGGTCGAAACGTCGTCCTCGGTGACGTGGTACGGGGGGGACTTCTTGGAGAAGTTGTTGAGCACGTATTGCGTTAACCCCGCCGGCAAATACTTCAGCATGTCGCCACGCTCGTGAAGGTTGGCACAGGGCTTGCAGCGTTGAACGGATACGCGCCGGCGAGTATCAGCTCCGGGCATATCGGCAGGAAAACCCCAATACAGGAGCTTTGCCCCGAGCACTTTGTAGGGGTCCGTCCTGTTGAGGGAGAGGTTGGCCTTGAGGGCCTTGGCGCGTCCGTGTCGAGCTTCGCGCCCTGGCGGATGGTGGCCGCCGTATTGTACACCCACGCCCCCCGGCTAATGTCGAATTTGGGGACTGGACGCAGAGCGTCGGAGAGCACGGAGTTACGGTGGTTTACGCGAGCAACAGTAAGGGCGTGGTGTTCGCGAACGATACGTACGCGCGCTGCTCGCGGTCCGTCGTCAAGTTGCGATAGGCGAGGCGGTCGCGGGCCAAGCTCTGGTGGCCGGCGACTCCAGCACGCTCGAAAATCGCGAGAGGGAGGCATGGCAGTCGACCCATGTGGACCTCGTTGGGAGCCAGACCCGTGGCGGCGCTGACATAGTTGTTGTACGCAAATTAGACGCGAGGGAGCTGTTTATCCCAGTTGTTTTGGAGCTCGTTGACGACCATTGCTAGCATCTGGGCCATCATGAGGGTTACACGTTCCACCCCACCGTTGCCGTTTGGGTGGTAGGAGCTGGTGACAATTTTTCGAACCCAGAGAAGCTGGTGAACGGCGGGCGAGAGCTTGGAGCAGAAGTGGAGGCCGTTGTCCGAGAGGATGCTGCGCAGGCACGCCCAGAGGGGAATACACCGGTTGATGAGAATGTTAGCAGTGCCCTCAGCGGTGAACTCGGCCGCTGCGACGGCGTACATGTCGGCTCGGCGGCAGAAGCGATCAGTGTAGAGCAAGATGCAAGTATTTCCTCAAGGCGTCACCGGGAGAAGGCGGAAATAGCCAATGCTGGCGGCGATGCCGGGCCGTTCCGGCAAGAGCAACGTGATGGTGGACCACCGGACCGCTTGCCGCGACGTTTTCCGTGCTTGGCACTTCAAGCACTGGCGTAACCACCTCCGGATGCAGATGCTCATACCGATCCACCAGTAGAAACGTCCAAGCATACGTAGGGTGCGCGTGGTTCCTAGGTGACAGGAAGACGGGGAAGGGCAAGCCTGACCCAGGGGTGCATTAGTTGCTGCACGTAAATACGAATAGGCTCGTCGTTCAATATACAGGCCGTACAACCCACCGGGCGTTGCGTGGCTGCCGCAAGGGGGGGGGCGGCTGTCGAACGAGTAGAATGATGCCCGCGTCGGTGGTGTGTAAGCGGCCTTTGCTAGCCAGCTCCTGAACCTCGGAAAAGGGAGGGCGCCGGTGGGAAGAAAAACACGACAAAACGTCGGCTGGCAAAAGGCCAAGGGCTATGTAGCGCATGGCAGCGTTGCACGGGGGCTCGGCCTGTTGTTCCCGAGTACAGTCGGCGTGCAAATAGCGCGCTGTGGAATCACCGAACTGAAATTCGGCAGCTGCGCCGAGGGCATCCAAGTCGGTCGTGGTGACGGGCTGTGAGTCAGTAAACGTCGGAAGCCGTAAGAGAAGAGTTCCCACGGGCTCGGCGCGGTTGGGGTCGGACGGGATGGGTACCGTCGGGATCGACGAGGCGGCAGGAGCCGGGGCCAAAACGACGGGTGCGGGTGGTCGCGGCCGTGGGGCTCGCGGCGGAGTGATAGCACGCTGGGCGGATGGTCTAGGGGCCCCGCCAGGCCCGAAGCCATACCTAATATCAGGTGGCGCGGTGCCAGCGGCGGCGGCTGTTCGTCGGCGCGTCCGAGTGGAGATGCGGCCTGAAGGCGGCAAGATATTCAGAGGCGCCGGGTTGTCAGGCGGCGATGGGGCAGACGCGACCGGATCAGTGATCACAGCGGAATCTTCTCCCTGTGAAGTGCTCGTCGGGGGAGGATCGCGCTGGGCGACAATCGTCGCTGCAGCGGGGGCTCCTGCAGAACCCTGACTTGAAGGGAAAGACGCGGCCGGAGCAGTGCTCACGGCGGAATCTTTTCCCTGTAAAGTGCTCGTTGGGGAAGGAGCGCACTGGGCGACAATCGTCGCTGCAGCGGGGGCTTCTGCAGATCCCTGGTCGCCCCCGGAGGGTACGACAAAAAACCGAATCGAAGTCGGCGTTGGCGGTGGGTGAAAAAGCCATCAAGCCAGGACGGCGATCGACGGTGGCGACGGAAGCAGATACACAAGCGACTAATCTCCTCGAAGGAACAGAGAGGTCGTCAAACCTCATACGTAGCCCGTGTGTGCAAAAACCGCGAAAATCGGAAGAGGTGAAAGGCAGCCCACCAAAACGGCACTTTCGGTGCGGGGCACTAGCCTACCCAAACCGACACCGGGGGTCAGCGAAGAGCGAGTGCGAAGCCCGCAGGCTCGGATGAGGAAGGCACCACCGTCCTTGACGGGGGTGAGTCTGCAAGACTCACTGCGGTCGTGTTCTGTAGCGGGCTCCGGCAAGCGGGAGAGAAAATCAGCATTGCCGTTGGCGCCGCCCTTGCGGTACTCGAGGGTGTAGTCGAACGCGGTGAGGAACTCGAGCCACCGCTGGACTCGCGCGTTGTAGCCTCCTTCTTTGCCGATGCTCTCCAGTGCTTTGTGGTCCGAAAATATGCGAAACGTCGTCCCTCCCCCATAGGTAGCCTCGGGGTCGTTAGATGGCCCAGACAACGCTGCCAGCTTCCAGGTCCACCGGGGTCCAGTGCCTCTCGGAATCGAGGGTAGCGCGGCTGATACAAGCAATGGGCCGTACCGAGCCTTGCGGTTATTCTTGTTCAAGCGCCTCACCAAGCCCGTTGATGCAGGCGTCACAGTACACGTGGAAGGGGCGGGAGTTGTCGGCCACAGCGTCCCAGTCCGGGAAGACCAAAATTGGCGGGGCAGCGAGCTCGGCGAGGATCTGGTGAACGATAACTTCCATGACCGGCGTAAATACGTACTTAACCCCTTTCCGGAGAAAGGCGGTGAGAGGGCGGATTCTTTTAGACAGGTCGGGCAGGAATTTGTGATAATATCCCACGCCGCCCATCAGCGCACGGGCCTGCTTGAGGTTCTTGGGTATGAGCATTTTCATCAAAGTCGAAACTTTTTCAGCATTTGGGCGTATACCCGCGGGCGAAATGGAGTGGCCCAGAAAATTAGCGTCCGCGGCGCCGAGGCGAGCCTTCGAGGGGGAGAGCTTGAGGTTGTGTTTGCCCAGGTGTTCGAAAAGGGCTCGTATCGTCCTGGCGTGGGCCGTCGGATCAGAGTTGAAAATGATCACATCATCGAGGTAGGCCGCTATCTGCGCCAGACCTTTAATGACTCCGTTAATAACTTTGACGAACCAGCCGGGCGAAGCACTGCTGCCTTGGGGCATGACGAGCCACTCGTAGAGGCAGGCCCGTAGGAGCGCAAAACACCATGAGAAGGACGGTGTCTTTGTACGAGGTAATTTGGTGGAACGAGGAGACCAAATCGAAGAGAGAAAACATCCTTCCCTTCCCCAGGGAGTCGAGAACTTGATCCACGCGAGGAATAGGCAGCTGGCTGAGTTTGCTGATCTGGTTGAGTTTCTTGTAGTTCACTGTGATCCGAACGTCTCCCGACTTCTTCGGGATGACCACCAGCGGGCTCGAGTACGGAGAGGTCGAGTGCTGGATCAGACCCGCCGCTAGATACTGATCCAAGGTGGCCTCTATTTCGTTGGCCAGGATAGGGTTGACACGGTGCGGCCTGGACGTGGTAGGAGCGCTTGCTTCCGGGACCAAAATCACGAATGGCAACAACGAGCAGGAACAAGAATTATACTTGGACTTCGAGAAAACGTTAGGAAATTGCAGAGAACATTCCCCAGCTGTTCGATGGCCTCAGGGGTCCAGTCTGTGCCGTGAAGGTCAAAAACCACCTCCCGCAGATGCAACGGCAAGCGTGCCCAGACGCCCAGGAACGAAGCGCGCTGTTCTGGGCTCAAACGCTCAAGCAGTGCAGGCAAGGGCGAGACCGGAGCTGCTAGGGGGAATCTATAATTGCCGAGACCGGAGCCACCTCAAATAGTCCTGACGGAGGGCTGGGGGCTCGGTTGTCCTGATGCAAAACGTCCAGTGGAACGCTCAGCAGTGGGGCGTGGGCGACGCCGAGGATATCTCCAGGCTCGAGGGCCGCCACTCCAACGAGGGGAAGAGCCTGTCGCCCGGAGGCGACGAAGTGCTCCTCAACCGAGGGCAGGTCGGGCTGAGGTATCATGTCGACCAAGTAGTGCCCAGTGAGTGCCGGGGAGCCATCGCTTCGAACCAAGTCAACAGCGAGCAGTTAAGGATCGTCAGGCAGGGGGACGCCTGCAACGCCCTCGTAGAGTCAACGGAATCCTCCACCCGAGGCGGCCGGGTCGACGGCGTACACGGACATGCCTGTCGGGGCGTTGTGCACTAACACCAGCTCACCAAAAACGCGTTGGTCTGACGGGCGAGGTGACAGAGAGCGGTAGGAGCGGCTACTGAAATGCATCCAGGTGTCATGTCCTAGCAGTATTGCAGCACTGAGGGGGGAACCACGCAGGCCCAAACTGCGAGGGAGCACGTAGGATCATTTTCTCGAAACAATTGGACGCTCAGGCGCACTCTCGTCGATGTCTTTAGAGGGGTTGATTCGCCAACCCCCCCCCAGGAACGAGGGGCGCATTTCTACTCGCACGCGATGGATGCCGCATCAACCAAAAGCATGCGGCCCACCAAAACATCTCGTCGAATAAAAGTCCGTGGGGAACCAGTGTCAAGAAGCGCCACCCAACCAAAAGGTGCAAGAACGCCAGCTCCGCTGTGGATCGCGATTTTGGTTGTAAAAGAGGCGTCATGGAGGGTAATGGTGCCCTCGACGAGGCAGGGGCCGTGTTCTGGCAGCGCGAGGAAGGGGGCGACACCAGGTGCGACAGCCAAAACCTCGGGGCTGTGATCAGCCGGCGCGTCAGAAAAATAGGTCGAAAACTCCAAGGGAGGACCTAGGCAAGCGCGGGCCACGGCCAAAGGGCCAGGCGGCGCTGGGGAAATCTCATGTATTCTGTCAGTCGTGGTTCGAGTGCAAAATTGATGAGAAAAGGCGGGGGGTGCCAACCCGGCCTCACTTGAGCGGAGGGTGCCAACCCGGCCTCACTTGAGCGGAGGGTGTCGCGAATGGCGGAAAGAGCTTTCCCGAGAAAAATTTTGCCACGCCACCGAGAGGGGTCTTGAGCCTCGGGGTCATCTGCCCGGAGGCCGATGCCCCACACGGAGTTAAAAGGGCTGGCTTCAGCCAAACGTTTGGTGCCAGTGCTCAATAGGTGCTGCTTCATGACCGGGTTCTGCGTGAATTTGGAAAAGGAACCAGCAAGGACGGCGTCTTCCCGAACGCGGTCCCAAGTAGCGCAGTCGAAGATATGCACGCCTCGACCGAGGCGTTTCTGTTCGCGAGGGTCTGGCGAGGCCATAATCCGCTCCGCTGTGTCGTGGTCCAGAAAAAGGCGAGCCTTTTCAGCCATCATATACTGCTCCGCGCAGGAATATGTCACCTCGTCAATAACAAAAACCGAGGGGGACCACTGCGAAAAATAGGAGGTGGGCTGCCAGAAAAGTACTGCCCGCTCCGTTGAATACTCGAGAGTAGGGTCAAAGACCGAAGGTTTCGAGTCGTCGGTGGCCGCCGTTGCGGTGTGTGTTTGGGGGAGTGTGCTTCTCTGAGAACACTGAGCCCCTGGTGCACGAGGCGAGTCCGGTTCCACGTATACTGGCTCAGTGTCACCATTGCCCGTGGGCAAAAAATCGCCAGAAGGTTCTCTCACTGCGCCCGATGATCTCTGTCCTGGACCAAAGGGGTAGGGGGCTGCGATTCTTCCGAATTCAACGGGTTTGCTGTTCGGTTGATCTGACCGGGGGCCGTGGAGTCACCACTGGCTCGACGAGCAGTGCCAGCTTTCTCCTGTTCCACTGGAGCCGAAGGAGTGCTGCGCACGTGGAGTGGCGTGCGCGAAGACGAAAGAGGGCCTGCAGACCCTGAAAATGACTTCGAGAACGGTGCTCGGGTGGGGGGTAACAAAGGGTCCACCGGAAAGGGCTTCCACCCTGTAGACCTGGTGGGGAAGGGGGACGAGATAGCTAATCTTGTCGATTCTTCCTCGATAGGAAAAAGGGTGGAGCGACCACCGAGGAAACGCCGAGTCAAGCTTCAACCGAGATCTCGGGGTTTCGGTGTTTGCCTTCCCGCACCTCAAACCGACCGCCACCGCATGGCCGGGGGGTGAACGAAGGGGACACCCTCGTTGACAAAAACGACGCGAAGGCGCGACACTCGTGGTACCGCGCTGTGCGTGGTTCGGGAGAGCGGCGGTTATCGCGCCTGCTCTCGTTCCCAGATTGAGGGGAGCGGCGTTCGAGGCGCGGGCTCCCGACGCCGGGGAAGACGCCCGGGGGCTCCCCGGTAAAACCAGTAGAGGTGAGTCGCTGCGTCGGTCCGAAGCACGGAGCAACGCGCGGGGCGGGAGCGGAGCAGGTCGGCACTGAGTGCTGAGTGAGCTTGGGACGCGAGAAGCTTGTGAAATCAATGTGATTTCTCCCGGCAATACTGGCGGCGGGCGGGAAGGAGGAGCCGAACCGCCGTCGACCTGTCAGTACCGGTGCGGAAGGTGCCTGGCTGGCGTCCTTTCTGGTTACCGTCCGAGTTAGGCGAAGCACCGTAGGGAACCCCCGAGGCGGGAGCCGGGGTGGAAGAGGCAGGGGCGGGCGAACGACCACCGTGATGGCCGGAGTCAGACTGTTGGTGCCCTCGTTCCGCGTGTGTGTTATAGCCGTCACCTTGTCTGTTCTGCTGACCTTGGCCGTGGTGCTGCCCACGCGAGTGGCCGGAATGCCGCCTGAATTTCTTTTGGTTGTGCTTGTTCGGCCGTGAGCTGTTTTCGCGGCGGTGTCTTATCACGCGTTCTTGCCAACGACGGAACGCCTCGCCGTCGTCGCCGAGCGTTCCGAGGTCGGGGTTTCAAATACCGCCAAGGTTTCGGAAGGGGGGCCTACACTATCTGAGGGGGTGTGAGTCTTCGTGGCAGTTCAAACAGTGGCCTCGGTTTTTGCTGACGGCAGCCGCGCGGGCGGACGATGAAAGTAGACCGCTCCAGAGGGGAGGGTTCTCGGTTTGGACGGACATGCAAACAGCGTGAACTTCTGCATAGTGGTGTTCTTCTAGGGGCCAGCAGTTGGGAGAGGTGTCAAGCCACGAGTCGAGGCAGTCAGGTATGGATTTGTGGACGTTTATCACAAGTGGATTTTTGTGCGACCCCGTCTGCCAAGCAGGCGACTGGGGAAGCGTCCAGCCCTGGCCGCGACCAGTACGGGCGGGTCGGGGCCCCGACGGGGCGGATGACCGCACACCCGTCGAACAGGCAGGCAAATAAAAATATTTTTCGCCTCTGATGGCAGGTGTCTCATTTTTCGCGAGAGTCTCAAAAGCCAACCACATGGCGTCCAAAGTGCCAAACGGCCTCGATACCGTAGCCAAAACTCCTGGACACAACGTGGGCATCAAGCTGGGGTACTGCTCATTCCCTGTCATCCGAACTACCCCCAAAACAACCTCCACCCCCGGTGCTAAAACACGCTCAATCCCCGTCGCTGCCGACACCACCCCTCGAAATGCACGGCTAAAATCGCAAAAGGGGGTCCCGTTAGGTACTCTCAAATTATGCAACTTGGTGTATGTAGCTGCCCCCCGTGTCGATGCGATCGAAGTGGTTACTCAGCAACCTCAGGAGGAGCGTGAACGCCTCCGGTCCAGTCGATCCGGCTTCGAGGGCGCGCGACACCTGTCCAAAACATCATCCATCAAGGTAGTGAGGGGGGCGGTCGCGGGCTTGTCAGGCGCGATGGCGCACGCGAAGGATTTCTTGAGGGGGTACTCCCAACCGGGGATCCAATCGGTAGAACTAAGGCCTTCATCGATGCCATCGTTGCACATCATGAGAATATCAGACGCGAAGGCCTTGACCGAACGAGTGAGTTGCTGCGCGGCGTCGGAAGGGTTGATCGAAGAGGGAAAAGGTAGGACATAAATGCGAGAGATGTCTTTCGGCCCCAGGTGTTTGTACGCCCGTTGGACGTCAGCGGTGTGATTTTCGCGGCGGCGGCAGAGTCGATCGCCGTCGTTCGGGCGTGAGCTAGGTTAGACGACACGGGTATGACACGGTCATCGGGCATGGTCAAGCGACCAAGAAGCGCCGCGGAGGAAGCAACATCCGTCATCGAGGGAATCGCTTGCCTCTTGGAGCTGGTGGTGACCTCGGGGACGGGGGCTTTGCCGCTGCCTCCCGTGGAGGAGCTGGAAGAACTGGCCTGAGAAGCGTCTCCCCGCGGGCGGTATCTCCTTGAGCGCCCGTCGCTCGAGCTCTCCTTCTCCTGGCCGCGGTTTCGCCGGCATCCAGCCCCGTTTCGCCGACATGTGACCCCGACTCGATCAGTACCCTACCCACGGCGAGACCTGCCGTTATGGCCTGTCGAGGCTCCTCCCATGCTCGGGCGCCGGCGGTCCCGGTCGTCAGCGCGGCGGTGGGAGCTGTCGCGGGCCCCAGAGCTATCGGGGACTCCCGGGTGTCGATGCCCCGGTGGGCCCGGTTGTCCGAGGGGGGGTTGAAGGGGGCGCGGGCCTGCCCCGAGCCATGTACGACGTCCGGGAGCTGGTGTCCCTGGTGACCAGGGCCCACCCGGTGCTTGCAGTGAAGGCTGTACGCGGCCGGATTAGGCCAGGACACGGTGGTGGAAAACGCGTCGTGCGCCTTCCGGAAGCTGACCACCAGAGCCATGGTGAACGGGCCTCCCAGGGGCCGTTCGACATCTAGATCCAGGCGTCGTTAATGGAGACGTCGTACCCGGGTATCTCGCATCAGAGTCGGCGAGCGGTAGAGACCACGATTTTCGCCGCCTCAGGGAGGAAGCACGGGTTGGGCTCGGCCGCCATGCAGGCCACGCTCCCCTGCAGGAAGTCCAGATCCCCGGGCCACCGGGTCCGGGCGTTGACCGCGATCGCGCCGGAGAGTTGCTCGTCCGAGGTACCAGATCCGGGGGCAGCAGTGGGGACTGGAGCGGTCGGCGTCGTGGGCGCGGCGAGGGGAAGGCTCTCAGCTGAGGCCCCTGCCTCGGCAACACGACGGGTCTTCGTGGCACTGTCCACCTGGGCAGCCCGCAGAGCTTCTCTGGCGCGGGAAATGGAGTCCCAGGCGCGGGAGGTGGAGCACGCGGCGTCCTCGGAGACCGAGGCGGCAGCATGTGAGGCGCTATCAACGGTCTCCGAGGCTCTGGCATCGGCGGCGGTGCGAGCGGCAGCTGATGCCTCTTGTTCGGCCACCGTGAGCGTTTGAGCCCGGCGTCTCGCGGTTGTTGCCGAGGAAGCCCCGAAGGTCTCGGCGGCGGCTAAGGCCCGCTCGGCCGCGACGACGTCGGGGTGATCGTCAGCGACAGCAAGATTCCGCTGGGCTACGGCAGCGTCTGACTGATCTGGCGTCGGGCGTTGTGCCGTGGTCCCCGCGTCGAGGCCCGAATTGGCGGACCAATGCTGGAAGATAGCTGCCTGGTCCTGCGCCGAGAGAGAGTTCCATGCTCCAGGTAGTCGGGGGGGCGGGGCTTGGTCACTGTCCGGTTCTTCGGTCGCCAGTCCTGCGGCCTTTGTGGTAGCCAGCCGCTTGTCAGGGGGCTCGAAGTCCACGACGTCCGCCAGAGTCGTGGGGCCCGGCAGCAGGGATGTCCTCTCTCCCGACGAGGGAGAGGAGCCGGAAGTCCTCAGGCCGCTAGTAGACCTGGCGGGGCTGGGTGACTCCTCCCTTGCTTTTGCCGTCCGTGACATGCTGAGGCGGGGACGGGCGAAAAACATCAGAGCAGGGGAGGACACCGGGGCAGAGGGGGACACCGGGGCCGGGGGAGACAGCATTCGGCGGTTCTCAGGGTCGTGGAGCGCAGAAGCAGCGGTGGCAGTAGCCGCAGCTCGTGCTTCACCAACTTGCATAGCGGCGATCAAGGCATAGTGCGCCATTCGGCGAGTGCTACGAGCGCTGGGGGAGCGAGCATCGACCCCAGAAGATGTCGCGATAGAAAGGCGGTCGTCACGGTTTGTATATGTACTAACAGCAAGTGTGGTTGGTGTTGGTACGTCTCCGGTACTGGTGGGCCTATTAAAAGCATCGCCCCCTCTTACAGCAGTATTAAAATTGGCACCAGCGCGGGAATTTCCAGCAGAATCGTCGTGGGTGGCTACAACAGCGGGGAAAACAGGCTCAATACTGAAATCCAGTGTGCCGTCTTGTGGGCGAGGCGCGGGAAAAATTTCACGAGCGGCTGCATCGCTCCCTCTAACAGCAGTATTAAAACGCGCAGCAGTACGGACTTGCCTGGTAGAATCTTCGTTGGTGGCTACAGCAACGAGGGAAACAGGCTCAACACTGAAATCCGGTGTGTCATCGTGTGGCCGCGGCACGGGAAAAAAATCACAAGTGGCAGCATCGCTCGCGGCTATCCTACGCGTACGAGCGAGGTCGGGCAACAGCGAAATACGAGGCAGAAAAACAGTCTTAAATACTCTCTCATCTGGCCCAGAAGCAGGTAGATCCGACGGCGAAGAGCGCAGCTGGGTGCCGTGGAGAGCGCTGCGTCCAGGTTAGTCCGACGTGCTCCAGCCCAGAGCAGAAGCAGCTGGCTCACCGGGCTGGCTGGGTACGCGCTCAGCGGAGCGGGGGCTTCCAGGTGACTTGGACGGCAGAGGGCACGAGTGGGGAGACAAAGCTGCAAGACCCAAGGCCTGGCTAGTTACGCACGACACGCGCTCCGAGGAGCGGGGGTGTCCAGTTGTCTTGGACGACAGAACTCGCCCAGCCGAGCGAGAAGGCACGGAAGAGGTCTTGAACGAGGTCCGTCTGCCAGAGGCTGCTCGAGCTTCGTCTTGGGGCTCCGGCCGAGGCTCTTGCTCCTCGTGTTGGTCTGTTGGACAAGGCGCTCTATCCCCATCGATGAGACTTGGGCGGTGGGGCACTGAGGGGCTTTGGGCCTCAGTGGCTCGGCCACCATGAGGGGAAGCAGACCCTCCTACCTCATGAGTCTTCATGGTGCAGTGTGCGGAGCAACCTTACTCCAGAAAAGCAAACGGCCCGAAATGAGTAACAAAATCGTACCGACAAGTCAGCGAAAACGTCCTAAAGCCAAAGACGCCACTTGTCAAGGCAGTAACACAACATAGTTTGCCCCCAAAACGGGACTGCGGTCCTAAAAGGGTTCATAAACATTATCAGGTATGTATGTTGAGAAAAATAGGCTCAGATTGGCACGTAACAATAGGAAAATTGGGTTAGGAAACACAGCTCAACAGCGGGATCAACTCTAAATTATTTACACTAAAGTTATATCAAGGTCGGAAAAAGTAAGACGTTGAGCCTGGACACCAAAAAAATGACGTTTCTCAACACCGGGCGCCCTCTGTAGTACCTACGGAGTATATAAGGCGAGTGGTCGCCGTATTATACAGACGACCTCGACACAAGAACAAATAGCCAGGCCCTAGCCCCCTCTTACAACACAACATTGTTTTTCCAACCGCAGCAGCTCTCGGAGCAATGTACACCTCTTCCAGATATCTCGGTGCCCTTCGGCCAGTCGACGCTCAAGTGAGAAGCCGCGACGAGGCGTGTCAATCTTTGCGCAGAGCAAAATATGTTTTTCTTCTGGGCCTAGACCCAGAGGTCCACCAACACGTGGAGAATAGATAGAGCGTTCATGGCACGAGCGGTATTTGATTTTGCTAATCATGTTCAGGGGTTGTTGGTGGGGGTGTGCGTGCTATACATAATTCGTGGTAAGGTCGCAGTGCCCGGCTTTCTTTCATGTAGCCTCGTAGCTGTATGTGGTTTTTTATGATAGTTACTGCGGGTGCTGCATATACGATGGAGTACAAGGTGAACAATAATATCCGCAAAACAGCTCCCCCAAGCGCGTCTTCGCAGTGTATCCTCCTTGTTCTCGCCTGAGCTCTAACGTACGGGTATTGTATACAGTTCCCTTCTGTCTCGCAGGGAAATAGAGGTAATTATGTATTTTCCGAATTCGGGGAGACGAAATGCAACAACCCCAGCAGACTTCAAGCTATCTATTCTATATTGTCGCACGTAGCCCCACAACTAGCTGCGCTCTACCACAGGCTGTTGAGCTGGACGTCAAGCTTGCGAGAAAACGCGGATTCTGGGCGCACGATAAAACACACAGTACTTCGTATTGTACGACATATATATGTGCTCTCGAAGCTCAAACCTCAAAATATGGTGGCACTCAATCAGGTGCTACGTTTGTTGCAGGGCTGAACAGTACCTACCTACGAGTATACGAAGCGAGGCGCCTGCTGAAAGTAACAGGTACGGTAGGGTACTATAATACTTGCAGCAGCAGTGTGTAAGATGACACGCTGCAAGTGGCGCGGAACACCCCCGGCATACCGTTTAACGGCTATTGTAACCAATTATTTATTTATTTCGTCAAACGGGGAGACTATTTTTTTTCAGAATCTTTGAACTAATTATTTCCTTCCTGATGATTATGTTCTTCTTTCCTTACAATACACCTCAACCAATGAAGCTGAAGTGATGTCCATGGCCGGCAACGGGCTGGCGGGTTCCCTAAAGCACAATAGCCGCGGGGAAACGTGGCGAACTCCTGCACTCGTGCGCGGAATCGGTCTAAACTGGGTTGCCGAAAGTAGGGGCCCTGCTGATACTGAATGGTGCTGGTCCAGGCGTCCTCTTGCCTCAATGATTTATTCCCACGCTTCGCATGCTCCGTTGTAGTTTTCTACAAAATATGTACAGAAGGCCTACGACACTATTCTACGGAGAAATGGGCAGTGCAAAAGTTTTGGTAGAAACGAGGGATCAGAGGGAAGACGTGGAGGATGATGAAAGGTATGTGCGAGAAGTAATGTGATGCTGGACGGGCAAGTATGCTGATATTTGTCAAGGAGGTGCACAGGGATGTAATATTCTGTTGTTGTTGTTGTTGTTGTTGTTGTTGTTGTTGTTGTTGTTATTGTTGTTGTTGTGTTGTTGTTGTTGTTGTTGTTCTTGTTGCTGTTGTCGTTGTGGTTGTGGTTGTTGTTGTTGTTGCTGTTGTTTTCACAGTCATTCTCAAACGAAGGAGTCTGTGGTCACACAAAAGTGAGGGGGCCCTATTACGGGGGACCATAGACAATAGGATCAAATATTATTATAGTAAACATGGTTAAGCATATAGGTTTTTACGTATACCGAAGGTCCTACCTGGTATTTACTATGGTCCCCCGTAATAGGAGGATCCGAAAAACAATTAAAAATAAAAATTCGGCTGGGGGGCACGACGCTTCTATAACCTAAAACTGAAAAATACAAGAGAAGAAGGCGCAAACAGAGCTGAAATAAATGTGCAAACTAATTATTAATAACATGGCCGCGGGTATCCATTCGACTACAGAATCAGAGTTGCCTCCATCCCCAAAAATCACCGACTCGTGGCTACAGCGGTTGCTGTCTGGAGTGCTGCCTGCCGTACGAAAAGAACGGTAGCCGTGAACGCAGAGAGGAACAGGCCTCTGCTGTCTGGGGTACTGTCAGAGGGAAGACTCGCGGACATGGCTCGACCTATGTGCAGCTACATCTTGCACAAAACACTCTGCAGGATGCGGGTCTTATTGGTCATGGCGGGTCTTTCGGCCGCCCGGCGTTTTTTTAGAAAAACGTCACCAAAGCACGCGGCGGGAGACGCGTGACTGCCCCTGCAGACCACGAGCCCTCCAAAGGGTTCGGGTTCGGGTTCGAGTTCGAGTTAGGGTCAGACCTGGGGTCGGGTTGGTCTGGGTCTACGTGCAAGGTTGGAATTGACGAGACACGTCCTGCACAAAGGCCCGCGGACATGCAGTGAAACATAATCGAACAAAAAAACACCATACAAATATCAACGATCGCTTTATCCCGGACTGTCTGACAAAAGGTGCAGCCCAGCTGTGATACCATGTCCCTGATAATTGCGGGGGTCATCATGAATGGTATACAACTCGCCAGTACTACGAAGACCAGTGACGTAAATAACAGGTACTACTGTCTCCTAACAACAAAACCTGGAAAAAAACCGATGATTGCTGCTCTCGTGATGGTGTGCGCGCCGATTGGGGGTCTCCGTGTGCCGTCCTGCTGCCGTTCCCCATGGCCGCCTCCCCGCCTTAGTCCACTCGGCCCGCTCTTTCGCACGTACGTGCTCTCGTTGCCACTCCTTTCACTGTCGGTTCCCCTTCTCCCCTGTCTCAAAAACAAACTGCTCCTCGCACCTTGCGGTTCTGATCTGAAAAACAAAATTTCTCGCGCAGGGTGAAGTCAATCCGTCTCTTCCCCGCTAGCCGACGCCCAGTCTCCCGCCTCTTTCGTCGTCGAATCCAGCCTCCTACCGACGCAGTCAGACTGCCGTAGTTTTAGCTGGTGGTGGCGCCTGCCTCCGCGCACGGAAATCTCGATCGAGTATTGCTACTCTGCCGCTGCCTCCTAAAAAATACCCGCGAATCGTAGGTGTCCGTGCCTGACACACCACGTATACCCAACTCTACAGCCATATCTACTGTAAGTCTCGCGGCCACACGCAGCAGCAGAAGGTATCCCTGCTTGAGGGTGAGTCCGGCCTTAGACCCGCTAGAAATACCTAATCCGCTCGCTAGAAGCCTGAGCATGCCTCGCAGCATGCTTTGCCGAGGCAGCGAGGAGGACGGAGATACATCACCTATCTATTCGAGGTATACATGCATTGCGATACTACTGTAGCAGTCGATTCAGGAAAGCAAGGAGCCACGGTGGGGGAAAACACAGTGTCGGGGTTGATGTTGGCGGATGGTTTAGTGGGGATATCAGGAACACCAGGAACAAAGTAGAAACAACAAATAGAGAGGGCACTAGTACACTACTGTATAAAGTGGAGAGTGACAGCGAGCGTGAAAAAGTGCGCAGAAGTTGTTCGCAACGAAGAGAAGGTGAACCTGGTAACTTGTTTCAAATATAAGTTGACAGATGAATATTTGCCGATCCCGTAGACCAGTTTACATACCTTGGCGTAGAGATCTCGAAGTACTGCTCTTGGGATGCACACACAGCAAAAGTAGTAGGGAAGGGGAAAAACGCTTGGACATTATGGATGTGATCCTAACAGACTCGCACCTCCACACAAGGGTTAAGAAATTACTCTGATGAATGCGATTGTACGAAAGCTAGAATGCAGGAGAGGTGTGGGAAGGGAACACGAAGTTCGCAAAACAACTGCAAACCAAACAGCAAATATGACAGCAGCTGAAGGGTACTAAGATGCTAAAGTACGACGAGTCTTACAGAGCGACGGCAGATCAGGCAGTGCGAACGGGACCGGGAGAGGAAGCGCGGGCAGGAGCAACGCCGTCGACGGGAGCGGGTGAGATCGGCGTTTTCCCTGAACATGACCGGTTCGTGTCGTAGATGGCGCTGTTGTTGTCGTTGCTTTTGTTGGGTGGCCTTGTCTGCTGTTGTCGTCTCTACCACTGCACCACCGCAGACCGCCAATCGGTGCGCCCTTCATTTCGTTGTCGGGGCTGTTGGTGCCATGACTTTTACCGCGTTCTGCAGAAGAAATAGCGAATATCGTCCGTACGGGGTGCGAAACGTCAAAGTTGAGAAGAACGTGGGCGCATCCACTGTCACTGTGGGAAAAGAACAGGGGCGTTGCGGTCGGTCGTCTCCTCAAACCCCTCTTATATTCGTATCTACTGCTGTAACTACTGCCGCTGCTGTTGCTGTTGCTGTTGCTGTTGCTCCTGCTGCAGCTGCTGCCGGCACCCGAGCTGGAGAACTGGGGGAACAATGCGTGTCCGTGTCCTACCTACATCTGGTGCGTACTCGTTCTCCTTCGGAAACGTTATCGCATCGCCCTCTTCCCCCGCTGACCTCTTGCCAGTTTTCCTCTTCGCTCGCCGTTGCTTCTGCGAAACGTGGTCTTGCCCCTCCGTGTCGAAGAAGCAAGAAGGAATTCACGACCAGGGTGAAAACCAGCAGCACCCTTGCGTCCAGTGTGCAGAAGCCTTCGCATCTAGCGACGACGTGATGCGCAGTTGTTCCGGGATTTCCGCCCACGCGTTCCACCAATACCCCCTGGAGAGCCTCGTTCGGCACGAGAGGTTGAGCTCGCCGGGGTAGTAGCAGTGGCTTCCCCCCCCTGTCGCGGGGGAACGAGCGTCGACAGACTGCCGGGATTCCAGGGTGTGTGATATCGGCCGGTTTCTCGAGACGTTGAGCGGGCGTATGGCGAAACCGGGCAGCTCGTCGAGGAACCCGAAAACGCGGCCGGCCACACGAACCGCCTCGGTCGCGAGAGTGTTGGAGTTTCCGCGGCCCTTTGCCTTCACGTCCGTGGACTTTCCTGGTCGCCTTACGTGCCCGATGACGCTTGGTCTGGCCTGGCAGTTTGGTGTCGTGCCTTCTACCTGGTTCGTGGCGCCCCGACACTCATCCCGTCTTCTCGAGTCGGGCGGGCCTTGACCAGGTTGAACATGGCCGTTCCCCCCTGGCATCCACCGGCCTCGTTTCCACCCCCACCGTGGCCCGAAGGGCGGGGCGTGTTTTACGACGAAACCGACCCCGTGGAGAGCTCCGCTTGGGTCTACGAGTGTGGCGAGTGCGAGCTACTCCCGGCGGCCTCGTCGCGTTCCCGCAACCCTCAGGCGTCGGGGGGGGGCGTGTCACAGCTGGACGGTGGTGGCGGTGTCGATGACGCCGGAGCGACCCTGTGCCCGCACGTCGTGCGCCAACGGATACGCACCGGCGTCAGACTACGAACACGGCAGCTAGAAGACGACGCCAGGTTACGAAGAGAGTACGAAGAGCGTATCGCCATGACCACCCGCCGCACTCACGGGGTCGAGGCTGTGCTGTACAGGCGCGGTGACACTAACATTGCCCTGGCTCCACACAATATGGACCTCGACAGCGATGCGTACGCCAGTGGCTTCGAAGGCGAGGACGTCCCTATTCGACCGGGCGGCGGAGTAACGCTGCGTCTCACCGAAGAGGACCGCACCAGGGGTTGCCTTCTGGACGCGCTACATGGAGGTCTCAACGCGACCGCGGCGAGGTGCGAGGCTAGATGCCAAGGTCCGCACGAGCTGAGCGTAGGAGGTCAAACCCGCATAAGCGTGAGCGACGAAGAGGCAGCAGACAGCGACGGAGGGTACCGTCACCGTAGCTGTAGTCGTGGGCCCGCCGATCCAGGGGTCGTCGGGATAGAACAGCGTTGAGGTAGGCGGCTGGGGTGGGTTCAGAGAGGGTGCACGGGACGTGGCTTTTGTCCCGCGCCTCCCGCAACGGCGCTGAGGCCAGAGGCCGGGCGCGAGGCCGGCTGGTCTCGTGCCCTTTGCTTCGCGCGATACGAGGGAGGGTTGGGGACGACGCGTACGGCGCCGGTCCGAGCGTCAATGACGACGACGGCGGCGGTAACGTCGACGGTTTCGTGGTGCACTCGAGACTCCAGGAGTGCGTAGACAGGAACCTGATGTTCGACACCCAGGAAAACCGTCGGCTCCGTGATAACCAGCGCCAGTGTGCTAGGATTCAACGGAAAGTCGCCGGCGATAATGGCCGCTTTGTTCCCAGGTTTCTCAAGGAGGACGTGAGCAGCTTGCGGAAGCGTTCCTTCGAGGACTCCAGCAACGAGGCCTACAGCGTCGCCGACTGTGACCAGGAGCGTACCGCGGAACTGGCGGCGAGCGACCACCCGCCTGGCGAACGAATCCCTCGAGGTGTGCTCCCGCGACAACTCATGGAGACCAGGCAACGGGCTCGCGTTGCAGAAGACGAGGACAGGTCGCGACACCGAGAGGCCAAGCTCCAAGACATGATCTCCCGCCAGATGGACGACGTAGGGTCGATTCTCGCAGAACGCCACGGAACTGCCATCGCCGGGGATTGCGTGTGTGAGGGTAGGGATCGTGAGGCCGACGATCGCGCCGCGGGTAGACGCGAGCAAGACACCCGCATTTCCTCGCGGGTTGGGGAGCCTATCTGGTGTCCCCCGGTGGTAGGCGCGGCGGAGGGGTTGGAAGGTCCGTCTGTTGGGAGGGAGCAGGCGCACGAGGACGATGAATATATCGATGGGGCGAGGTCCACGCGTCTCCTCCTAAACCGGGCACACGCCACCCTCGCCAGGGCCCTTACACTGGAGGACGGGGAGCATGACGGCATCGATCAGGAGGGCGACTTGGCGTTCCGTGGGCGGTTGCCTCCCCCGGCCGGCGGACCGGGGTGTGTGGAAGGGCCGTTGCGCCAGGAGAGTAGGGGTGGGTGGGAGGGCAGGCAGCCGTCGGGGCCGCATGAGCCTCCTACGTTCTTCACAACAAATTCCCCGAACACCCGCGGCCAGGAAAAAAGCCAGCGGGAGCGTAAAAACTCTGGAAAAGGATATCGGCAAAAAAGAGCGCGACGACGTTGTCCTCATGTTCACGTACGAGCACGAGGATGGAACAATCGTCAGTCGGAGGACTGAGGCCGCCGTGGATAGGGCAACACGGTGGTGGCACGGGGACCAGTGCGACGAGGACAGAGCGACGAGGACCAGAGCGACGCAGGCTACAGTGACCGCAGCAGCGAAGGTTGAAGGGTTGTCGATCGTCGTTCGACGCGGTCCTGCCGCCCCGTGGCCACGACTTGGAGTAACGGTTGCACGCGCCGTAGTGGTAGTGGTGGCGCCGGGGGCGGGGGTGTCGGTATTGTGGGCATCCCGAGTAACCAAGTGGTAACGGTAGTGGTGGCATAGTGGCATTAGCAGCAACGGCCGCTGGGGTGCTAAAACCCATGCAATTTGTTTGTTTTGTCGTTTTTCATGAAGATGTGCCGCATTTTAGTACGGTCATGCTTAAATTTGTACGAGTTGTTTCACACTGAAACACACGTAGGAAATTTCGAGTTTTTGAGATCGTACTGGTACGTGGGCGTGGGGTCGGGGAGTGGATGGGCTGGCGTGGGGTAGGTGGAGCAGCCGGTCCACCGTGTCGTTCGCTCGGCCCACCGCGTCGTTCACCCACTCGGTCGATCGCGCCGTCGCTTGAACTCGTCGCTCCGTGGTTAGTTCAGTGGCCTGGGGCCGGTTTCGTCGCTCGCCGTTGCTCAGTCGATCGCGCCGTCGGCCGCCGTCGGCCGCCGTCGGCCGCCGTCGGCCGCCTTTGTACGTTCGGCGGCCTTGGGCCGGTTTCGTCGCTCGCCGTTGCTCAGTCGGTCGCGCCGTCGGCCGCCCTCGGCCGATCTTGTACAGTATCAAGAGCAGAACTGGGAATGTACCCACTTTAGGCCACGCTGGCACCCAAGCGTCTCCTGGTCCTCGGGTTTCCGGTGACTCTTATTTCTACATGTTTTATCGGAACACAAAAAAAACATGACTTTTTCAACACGTTGCATTTAGAACTTCGGATGGTTCGTGTTCACCGGAGAGCGACCGTGACTCGAAAAAGTTTCATCACAGCAGCTTGTGTTTCTCTCGAGATTGGTCTCCCGTAGGTTCTCAACAGAAGCCTACTCCTCGACTTAAAGGTGCTGCAGTGGTCGAAATTGGTCGAAATTTGGGGTGCACAAAAAAATGAGACAACAAACAACTCCCACCTGAACGTTTGCACGTCACTTGCGGACAGCTCCAGCTCCTCACAGGGAATTAAATTCCTCGAAATTGAGGGATGTTCCTGATGGGGTGTGTGAGGGCGTCGAGTGCGCCAGGCGGCAGTCGTAGGCAGCCAGAAACGACTCACGAGGTGTTTTTGTGTACTCAAAGTTGCCAGCGAGAAGCACAAAAATCTCGCAAAAACGCTAAAATGTTTCATTTCACGCGCGGGAGCATAATACAATGGCTACGCCACCGATGAAGAAACGGCCGCCTCTAAAAGATTGCTGTTCTCCAGCCGGATGGTATATATGTATTCGAGTCGTCGTTCACAGTCATTTACCAGGTATGCGGGCTGGCGTGCGTACAGATGATGGCGAGCACTCAGAATCGTTTGATGTCACGCAGGGGCAACGACAAGGCTGCGGGCTGTCGCCGTTAATGTTTAACGTATTCTTTGCTGCTGTGATACACGTTGTTCTCGTACGCGTCAGCGAGGATGGAGTCATAGCAAGGGATTTGATCCACCTCGAGGAGGATGTGGTGGTCGGAAAAGAGGTGTCATTGACATGCGTGCGAAGGGCAGTGTGAGGCATGTTGTACGGCGATGACGCAGGAATTCGGTAGAGGGATTTTTGCTAAAATGACGAAAGTCATCGTGACTGTCTTCGATGCACATTATTGTCCTTTTTCGCGACATGCCGTGGCATACCGTGGCACCACCTGCGGAAAAACCTTCCACAGCATCTTCCACGGCATACCACGGAACCTTCCACGGATCTCCACGGTACATCATGAAACCCTAACCCTACCCCTGACCCTAACCCTGCCCTAGTTGCCGTGGGCATTGAGGGTGCCGTGGGGGTTGCCATAACATGCCGTGGGGATACCCTTGAGCGCCGTGGTGTATGCCGAGGGGGTTGCCATGGTACCACCCATGGCATGCTACGGCACCCCCCACGGCGGGCCATAAAATCCTATGCCACGCCATGGGATGCCGTGGGGATGCCATGGTATGTCATGGGTGGTAACATGGCCATGCCACGAAAAAGTTAAATACAGTAGTGTAGAACCCTGCCTGCGAGTCCTTGGCTTCCAGAGCCGACAGCGTGGCGACTGCACGACCTTCTCGTATGCGAATGCCCTCAAAAAGAAACGATACGAGAGCATCAAAACGGCCATCCATAAATGGAGTCTCTTCTTTGCGGGGGCCGCGGCGCGACAACACAAGGGGCAATAACCCTACCGGGTGATGTTTGCGACAATGATCGGTGAGGAGGGCCGGACCGGAGACCAGGCGGGCAGCCAAAGACTTGGCTTAGATGCCTTGTTGAAGACCTGATCAAGGTGTTTCGAGCCAAGGAGGGGTCGACGGAAAATCCATATCCCGTTGGTGTTTGGAGTAGATACCGTCGTGTGGATCGTTGCAGCAAAGAAGGCGGGTAAGTAGTACCGGGGGGTCCTCGAGGTAGCCGAACGGTTCATGGTCTAGTGGCACAAGTACAAAGCGGAGCTGATTGGACAGCGCCATGCATCCGTTGTGGGTGGTGCCGTAGGGAATGGGAAGGGGGGGGGCAACAGTAGCTTGGAAACCGCACTTGAAGAAAATACGAACGATACAGCCGACAGGGTAGCAAGTTAGGGTTGCATGCACATTGTTGTCCTTTTTCGCGACATGCCGTGGCATGCCGTGGCACCACCTGCGGCAAAACCTTCCACGGCATCTTCCACGGCATACCACCGAACCTCCCACGGACCTCCACGGTATACTGTACCAAGGAACCCCAACCTTAACTCTAAGCCTTACCCTAACCCTTACCCTAGCCCTACCTCTAACCTAGGTGCGGTGGGGGTTGCCATGGCATGCCTTCAGGTTGCCATGGAGTACCGTGGCGGTTGCCCCGGGGGTTGCCGTGGTGCCACCCATGGCATGCCACGGAACCCCCCACGGCGCCATGGAATCCTATGCCACGCCATGGGATGCCTTGGGGATGCTATGGTATGCCATGGGTGGTACCATGGCCATGCCACGAAAAAGTGAATTAGTGTAGAACCCTGTAAACCTCCGCGGCTACTTCCATTGCGACGCTGTTGGGTTTCGGGTTTCCTTTGATTTTTCCCTTTCGTTCTTGTTTTTGTGTTGAGATGAAAGAGATCCCCTGCCTGGCTTACTTCGGGGTTGACGAGCCTCTTTTGCTTGGTGTTTTTGTTTGTTGTTTTTTCTTCGTTTATGTTTGCTCTTGATTATTCGTTTGCTGCGTTATTACTAGCAGTTCCCCCAGGGGGAGGGAGACACGAAAGACAACGGTACCAACACAGCTCAACCCTTCGTGTTAGTTTTATTATTTCGTTGAGGTCGCTTCTTGCCTTTGCTTTTCTGTCCTTCCGTACGAGGTAAGTTTCTTTATTTTTTTCATCTGTCTTCCTTCTTGTCCTTACGAAAAGATGTCTTGTTTCGTGGGTGGATGACGAGCCTGCGTTGTTTGTTTTGTACCTTGTATTGCCTGACGCATAATCTCCGGGGGTGGAGAACCGTTTACGAAAGCAGCCAGGAGACGACAGGCCGGGTAGCATTACTAGACCGACTATTAATACTAGGTAACACGTGTCTATGCTATTAATACTTGTACCACAAACTGCTGCGGCTGCCTGTACGAGGGGGCTTTTAGTTTCGTTTTTTGTTGTGCTTCGGTTTGCCAGTTTCTATGATATGAGTATGTGGTGGTTTTGTTTCTTTTGCTTGTTTTTGTATTGTCTCTCACATACATCTTCTGGGAGGCACAACCCTTTTTTGTTTCGTTTGTGTTCTCCTCGATTTGTTTTCTTTCATATAATATGTATGCACGTCGTGCCTGTCGTATCAAATCCGACATCGGCACTGCATTATTGACCACTCTGCCTACTTTTTTACATTTTTTTTTAATTATCACTTTTACTTTCCTGCTTTATTATTTAACCCCGTTATTTAGCACTGCAGTCCCGATTCCGGGACAAATTTATAACTGGGAGGGTTTTACCCTCAACCATGTTCTGGACAAGCCGTGTGTGCGTTCTTCACATTGAATCGTTCTTTCTACCCGTCAACACCCATCAGCACAACCAGTGTCCGTGCCGATTCTTCAATCCTACTGCTCCTGTAGACGAGATACAAGTTATTATGTGGTCACAAAGCTACGCCACAAAGATCCTACGTTGCCACGTACCAGGTACGCAGTAAGCACAGCAGCAGTAGTGGGCAATGCAATGCCATGTCATCATTATACTGAACACGACAGGCACGACATACATATTATATGAAATAGAGAACCGAAAGGAATAAAGAAAAAACAAAAACAAAGAAGACTAATCGAAAGAGAAAAAGTGGCCACAGGTGTCGCCCCTTCTCCCCCCAGGTAGGCGCCTTCATTTTTTATCGCGTATAGGGCGTGTGTGCTCTTCACAACAAACCGTGGTTTCTACCCGTCGACATCCTGCACACACTGCCGATTCTTGAATCCTAGAGGGATACAAGTTCTTCTGTGGTACCAAAACTACGCCACAGAGAAAAAACTGCGGTACTCTGCCACGCGTAGTCGACTACGCAATGCCATGCCATCACACTGGATATACGACAGGCACAACATACACCTGCTACCGGTATGAAATATCGAAACGAAAGAAAACGAAGTAACATTATTCCCACTGCTAGTCGATTTTCATCGAAGGTTGCTAAACTCACGCTCTCGCGCCTCCCGCCAATCAAAATGTGGTATACTTACACCATAATAAACTAAACAATCTACTACTACAACAGCAGCACTCAGTACTACAGACTATATCTATCTGCTGTGTCGTAGATATGGTCTTCCCTGTCTCAGCCTCTGTGACCACAAAATTAGCATTTTTTTGCGATAACAAGGGATCAGGACGGACACTGGATGCACTTGTTAGTTGGGTTATGATGACGTTCTCGCATTAGCTCACTTCCCTGAAGTCCTGCGTGTGGTCGCTAAAACAGGGTGTAACAAAATCACCCTGACCCAGGCAAGGTTATTTTGCTGTTTTCAGAGAACGTTCGGAAGCTACCTGATACCTGGTACGAAGTATTCGCAGCTCTATGAAATGAAAAGAAAACAGCAGTGTAATCAATCACCACGCAGAGTATTCTCGGAAGAATGAGAGAATGTGAGTTTTGTACGTACGTAAGAAGTTTAGCCAATCAGATGAATGCGATGTTTCACGGTAGCATGAATCGTAGCCCTTGGTACATACACCTTGTCTGGTACGTAGCCGCAGCCTACACGCAACGGCGCAGTGAAGCAGAGGCAACGCTACAGGTTCAAGGTGTGATACAGACTAGTTTGACTTCGGGATGTCCGACGAGAGCAAGTCGCCGGAGGCCGGTGCCAACGCGGCTACTGCGGCGCGAGGTGTGCAGGTTGCGTTGTTTGCTGCGCAAACACAAGCCGAGGCGAATGCGCATGCTGCTGTAGCTGCTGTGCAAGCGGAGGTCGACGCACGCCGTGCTGGACGAGCCGAAGCCGAGGCTCGCCAGGCCACCGACGCTGCTGTGGCCTCTCGCCAGGCCAACGATGCTGCTGCTACTGCTGCTGCGGCTGCTACTCCTGCTGCTACGGCTAATCCTCCATCTATGCCGGCAGCCTCGGGGGGAGTGGTATCGACAGCTGACGTGCGGCATTGGCAAAACCAGGTGTCTTCCGAGTTTTCCCGCATGGATACGGAGATCCTCGGCGTCAAGTCATCTCTGGACAACGTGCTCCTGTCTGTTGCGAGCCTTCGGGACGCCGTCGCCGGCGGCGCATCCAAGACCGCCGACGTCGAGGTCCTGATTCAGCAGTTTGTGGACAACTTTGCCGACCGTGAGCCTTCCGTGCGAGACGGCGGGGACGCGAGGGAGCGGCACGTCCAGAAATCACAGTTGACTGACGACACGGCCCTTTGGAAGAAAATGTCGTCACGCAAACACTGGCTGCTTCGGGGACGCTTGCCTCCGAACCTCGGCGAGTCGGCCGCAGATATTCAGTCATTTGTGGGTGAGAGCGTCGACGTTACGGCGGGGGTGGCGGCTCAGCTTCGCGCTGTCAGCAACTTTGACGTGAGCATGTATGGGCCACGTGCCGACCGCCCTGTCGACCACCTGGTGTTTGTCGCTGACCGCCTGGACCTCTTGCGACAGGCTCTTATGGCGGTTCTTGCAGTTGGACTCTCGGCTGACGTCGCCGACGACCGCGCGTGCCTGGACCGGCTGGCACCCGTCGACATCTCGTTCACATTCGCGGCGGCCGGTCTTCGCCGGCATACTCTAAACAACATCCTTTTGCTTTCCGGCTCCGCGGCGCGGGCTGTTATGAGCGACATGGTAAACGACGATCTGCGCCTGTGGGTGAACGACCTCATGAGGTTTGCCCAGCAAGTTCGTCCGTTGACTGTTCCCCCTCAGTTCAACGCCGTGTTTGACGCGCCGCCCGTCCCAGCGTTTGGTCGTACACGCCACTTTTGCTCGTCCGGTGGCGACGTCCTGAAGCTCGTGGAAGGTCTCCAAGTTCCACGCGACAGCAGGGATGGGGCACCCAAGCGGGACCAAAGCCTCGCCCCTGCCAAGACGGGTCCGCCCAGAAAGAAGAGCGCCGCGCTGTGCAGGATGTTTGCTTCCACGAGCCTATGCCGGTATTCAGACTGCAAATTCGTGCATGCGAATACCCCGGCCAACTCTTCCTCTCCTGCAGCTCTTCTCGGCGGCGGATCGGCGGCTCCAGCTGGGGGAACGCGAGGTGGAGCGGCGGCGCAAGCCAGCGGGACGCGGGCTCTGGTGCTCTGCCCAGATGGTGGTCGCGGGGGGGCCGGGGGTGGTGGTGGCTCGGGTGCGGGATGAAGACACGGGCCCTTCCTGTCGGTTGGGCCAACACCTGGGGGGGCGGCGGCGGTGCGGGCCGGTGGCGGAGCGGCGACGGCGCACGTCGCCAGTTGTGGAACGGGCACTCGGCCGGCCACCCGCGAAGGAGCGGGGGGGTTGCGTAGGCGTGCGTTAGCTCTGGCTGGCGATGGCGGCGTCGGGCGTGATCGCGTCGCTGTGACTCCGGGTTCGGTTCCCTTCTCAGAGAAAGGTACGGGTGTGGGCGTGCGTGCGAGTTATTTGCCAGTTGACACGGCGTACGTGCAAGGTGCGGTCGGCGACGTGCGTCTGGATGCGTTGCGAGTAGATGAGGTAGATGCGTGGCTTGCCGCTCGGGAGGTAGTGGTGCAAGCGGTGTCTGCGCGAGGCTCAGCGAGCCTCGATCAGGTCGCGTCACTCAGCTCCTCACTCTTGCGACAGTGTCAAGGCAGTGTTCACCTTTTTCTGTCCACCATCGGCTCCTCAATTTTCTCTCCGCATATGAACGTTGCTGTCGTACAGCACTGGTTTGGTGAGATCAAGAAATTCCCTCGTATTTCTTTGTTGCTTCGTGTGCTGGCGCCGGGCGCGCCTGTCGGCATCGCACGGGGGGGGGATTTGACCACAGAACTCGAGTATGGTAATCACCCGGTCGTCGCCACGCATGCGGGGGATATCCACAATAAGATATGCGCAGACGTGGTGCACGGCCGAGCGGTGGTGTTTGATTCGCGATATGCAGACGAGATTCAGGGTCTTCGCCTTTCACCGCTGAGTGTCGTTCTCGAACCCAAATTAAGGATTATTCACGATCTTACGTTTGCGCGCGAGGGCGGTCGGACCAGCGTTAATGGTGACACTGACTTTGACTCCGCACCATCGTGCGAGCTCGGCCATGTGCTTCGTGATGTGCTGTTACGGGTGCTGTTTTTGCGACAGACGCATGGTAGTCGCGCTCGAATCCTGTTGTGCCGTGTGGATGTCAAAGACGCTTTTCGGCAGGTTTTGGTTGATCCGGCAGGCGCGCCGAATTTTGGATACGTTTTCGGTGATCACGTTGTCGTGGATTTGCGCTTGCAGTTTGGTTGGCGCAATAGTCCTGGGTTTTGGGGGTTAATGGCATCTGCGCTCGAGCATGCTCATACCCACTCTACCTTTCAAGGCGCAGACGTTTCCCAACAAGGGGCTGCCGCCGTTGCGCACGTTGAACTCTCCCCGCCGCGGGGAGTTCGGGTCGTTGCTATCCCGCGTGATTGTGGGCCCGTTCCTGGTTCAGGGGGCAACACCGGGAGCATTTTTTTTGTGAGGTACTACGCGGACGATGGCATTCTTGTCGAGTTGCAATGGTGGCCGGACGGCCGCCGTTGCTTGCGTGCTGTACAGTCACTGGCGTCGGACCACTTTCGCTTGTTGGGCGAACGTGGTGTTTCCGATCCGCCCCTCCTGTCAGCCAAGAAAATTACTAATTGGGACACGCAACTGGAAGTTTTGGGATGGATCATTGATACTGAGGCGCTTACGGTCACGTTGCCGCCCCATAAGCGCCTCAAGCTGCACAATATCCTCAAGGAGTGGCCCTCGTCTTGTGCATCTGCTTCTGCGAAGCAGGTGTCGCAGCTCGTTGGCTTCCTCATGCATGTTTCCTTTGCTGTACGTCCGGGGCGTTTTTTCGTTAACCGCTTGTTAGCTTCAGTTGGTATGCCGCGCATTGCCGCCGGAGCTAATTTTGATTGCCGTATGGCAAACCCCGGGCGGCGTCTTGCCCTGGGACCCGAGTTCCATGGTGACCTCGAGTTCTGGCGGTGGTTCGTTGAGGAAGGGTGGGACGCGCGCGGAGGAACCTTGTCGGCTCCGACGTATAATTTGCTTGAGCGCCCCCCTAGACGTACTCTTTTTTCGGACGCATCTAAAACCGCTGTCGGGGGTTTTTGCTTGGAAACTGGGGTGCATTGGCAATACGAGCTTGACGCAGGAGAGCGGTCTCGATTTTGTGGATCGAGTAAGTCCGTTGCAGATGAGAACGATATATCAATTAACGTTCTAGAATTGCTGGGCATGGTAGTTTCTGCATGGGTTCTCGTATCTGCGTGTGATGAACGTCCGTTCGCCATGGGGGACTGTGTGTTGTTACGTGGCGACAACGAAGCAGCCGTCTAGTGGGTGCGGCGTTGTCGAGGGGGAAAGGAGCCGAGATCGGGCGCATTAATGCGTCTCCTCGGGGTGCTCGAGTTGTCCTCTGGTTGGCACTTTGACGACGAACACGTACGTGGAATTTTTAACGTGGCCGCTGATGGTATCTCACGGTGGGATTGTGCCTCCGTCCTCGTTAATTTGCGTGCTGTTCGACCCGACATTCCGTGGCAGGAGCAGGACCTGGGGGGTGCGGGCACATCCCTCTGTACTTCGGTGTTGGCCTCGAACTCATGCGAAACGCCATTGCGACCTCGTCTGAACGCACTTATCAGGGGGATTTTGGCGCATGGGTAGACTTTCGGGTACGTTGTGACATGCCTGTATTCCTAGAGCGTGGCGGAGACAGCATGACTAACGTGTGGCATTTGTTCGAGTACGTAGCGTACGCTTTTGCCACTAAGAAATTGCGGTCGGCAACTATCGAGAGCCATTTGTCAGCGATCAAGTTTTTCCATCGAATTTCACGAGGGTTCGAACTGGACACTACCCATCCTGTTTTGGGTAATGCCCTCAAAGGAGCCGCTCGTTCGCATGCCGACGCTGGTAACCAAGCAACCGTTCGTCGGCCTGTTTCGTGGGAAATGTTGATCGCGGGCGAAAAATTGATCTCCACATGGCAGACGGGGGGTCGTGTCTTGTGACTTGCCCTCTGCGCTTCCTTTTGTTTTTTGACTCGCGCGTCAGAAATGTCTGCGGAAACTCGGTCGCGTGTGCATGAAACTTATTGCTTGCGACGGGCCGATGTAGCGTTTTTTCGCGAGAATATTCAGCTTACCGCGTCGCAGTGGTCTGCTGCAGACCGCGTTGAGGTTAGGTTTCGTGGGTCGAAAGGGGACCAACTGCGGAAAGGGGCGGTTTTGACGCGCGTACGTTGTGGTCCGGCGTTGCGCGTGGGCGACGGTGGCGGTGCTGTCGATCTCATGATCGAATTGATGTCTTGCTATTTGTTTCTTCCCTCGTCGGCCCCACTTGCCGCTTTTGGTGTTGGTAATGGCAGATGGTCCATGTGGACACAGCAGCAAGCGACGGCAGCTCTGCGAAAAGTGGTTGCGTTGGCGGGCGTGCGTGCGGAGGAGTACGCTTTGCACTCTCTGAGGATTGGAGGCGCAACTCACTTGTCGGCGGGGGGGGCAACACCAGAGGTGTTGCAGCGTGAGGGCCGATGGGCGTCCGATGCGTACAAGACGTATGTTCGCAGTCATGGAAAGGATGCCAGTTGGGTAGCCGACGTGATGGCCCAGGAAGGAATTAGCGGTGGGATTCAGCCGGGCCAGGGCACAGAGTGGGGGCGGGTTAACTCACTCTTAGATTTGACTAGGCAGAAGTGAAACTATGAAGAAGTGTGTTATTACATGCGTTCCCTATGATATTGCAAGTCAGGGGGAAAGGGGCCGTGAGAGTACATCCGTAAATAGGGTCGACTCCTATTTGGGTCGATGGAAGCTGGCGTCGAGAGTTCTATGCCGCCAGTTGGGTTGGGAGTTGACTCGAGTATACGGATGTTAGCGTGGGGTTGCTGTTGGGGCAGCCCCGGGGGATCACCCCTTCTCCAACCCCCCTTCTCCGGGCGGGGGGTTGCGCATTAATATAATACAACTTCGAAAGCAAAGTACAAAGCAGAGTATTCTCGGAAGAATGAGAGAATGTGAGTTTTGTACGTACGTAAGAAGTTTAGCCAATCAGATGAATGCGATGTTTCACGGTAGCATGAATCGTAGCCCTTGGTACATACACCTTGTCTGGTACGTAGCCGCAGCCTACACGCAACAGCGCAGTGAAGCAGAGGCAACGCTACAGGTTCAAGGTGTGATACAGACTAGTTTGACTCACTTACTGCTCGGGCAATAAAATAATTAGTTCTTGGCGCTCAGAGGGTAAACATATATATATCAAAATCTTCGAGGAAACTTGCTGTAGTAATTATTTATTTTCCGGTTTGGAAAAAATGCTATCTGACCAAAAGAACGAAATAAACTGACCTCGGTTTCAATTTGATTATTTCGTACTGGAAATAGAGGTAATTCTTTATTTTCCGTCTTCGGGCACACGAAAAATAAATAAATGCATCTCGATGGGAGAAAACAAATACCCTCGGGTATGCACCAGTACGAAATAGAGCGCACGGCAGTAGTATCACACCACACAGTCCTCAACCCATTTAGGACCGCAGTCCCGTTTTGGGGACAAACTACTTGAGATTTGAGTCGTCTGTCCCCGAAACGGGACTGCAGTCCTAAAAATGGTAATACTATTAATAACGAGCTGTGGGATACCATCCCGTATCACTTGGAATCAAATAGCACCAACCAGGAACATATTATCCTCCAAAGTATTATGTTTTTCTCACAATAACTCATCGGCACAATGCCATGCAGTCCGTGGTCGCCGGACAGGCTCCAGTAACTCTGGAGTGGAAGAAATACCTCACCGAGGGTAAAAAATAAAAACAAACAAATAATAATATACGCGTACACGTTGCGAGAGCATCGAAACGACCATTCGTAAACGGCGGCTCTTCTTTGCGGGGGGCGTGGCACGGCAAAGCAAGGAGCGATTACCCAGTCGGGTAAGGTTACGGACGATAGCTGATGGGGAGAACCCGAGACCAGGCGGACGGTGTAAGACTTGGCATAGATGCATAGCCGAAGACCTTAGGGAGTTCCGAGCCACCGAAGGCTCAACGGAAGTTTCCCCCTTGGTGTTTGGAGTTGAGACCGCGTTGTGATCGACTGCAGCCAAAAAGGCGGGGAAGTGGTACCGGGGGATCCTTGAAGCAGCCGAACGGTTCATGGTGAGGTGGCACGAGGCTGAGGCTGAGATGAGTCGGCAGCGCCGCGCATCCGCCGTGGATGGTGTCCAAGGGAATGGGGGGGGAGGGGGCAACAGGAGGAGTAAGTGGCACAGAAAACCCGACCAAGGGAATGCGGAGAGGGGGGTGAACAGGAGGAGTAGAAGGGAAACTGCGGTGGTAGACGAAAGTAGGAAGGAGATGGCAGACAGGGGAACAAGGCACCAGGCCGACTAGGAAGTAGAACATGACCATATTACTAGTACCACCAACTGGTGCAACTGGTTCGAACGTGGTCTTTCCTTGTCTTCTCTTCTTATTTTGTTTTTTTCTTTCTTGCGCTGATTCTCCGTGATTTTAATTTTATTTATTTCTCTTCCTTTTCTGATTGATAAGCCGCACTGCATGAGTCGTGCGGCGTGGTTGGATGACGAACCTGCTCTGCTCGTTTCGTATTGTCTGACGCCAAGGGGCTCGGCATAGTTGACGAACGCAGGGCGGAGACGGCAGTCTGGGTAGCGAGGTACCAGATGGATTAGCAGGGAGAGCCTGGCTATACTACTTCGTACTCGTACCACAAACTGCTGCCGCCACCTGGAGGGTGCTTTGGTCTTTGGTCTGCCTGTTATTTTCCCATTGTTATTTTTTCCTCGGTTCTTTGTCTTAGGTCCATTCTTATCGGACAGCGCTTTTTCCTTAACTTCCAAAGTTTGGAAATAATTGGAGATATGTATCAATATACGGAGGCGTTCTGTCACTATTCGTGAAATTCTCCAGAACCAAAAATATCAAGTTCGTTAACATTCCAATACTTGGGAAAAAAAATCAGGAACATATGGAAGATAGAAAAATTGCGCGAAAAAAATGTCGAACATTTGGAAAAAACTCTCCGATTTTAGAATACTTTGTTTACAAGCAGTGGTGTTTTTGTTATTTTTTTCTTTTTTTTTTCCAGCCCGTTCTTTTTCAAGTGTTGGCCACCTCGCCTGCGGGGGGGGGGAACGACAGATTGTTTCTTCTAGTTTTTGCTGTCATTTGTTTTTTTTTTCTCTGTCGATTTGTCTTCTTTGTTTTTGTTTTCTCTTTGATTGTTTCCTTTCGTGTCTCTATTTCATAGAATGTGTATGTCGTGCCTGTCGTATCTATCAATAGTATATGATGACATGGCATTGCATTGCCCACTGCTGTGCTTACTGCATACCTGGTACGTGGCAACGTAGTATCTCTGTGGCGTAGCTTTGTGACCACATAACTTGTACCAGATATCTCTTCTAGGATTGAAGAATCGGCACGGACACTGGTTGTGCTGGATGTCGACGGGTAGAAAGAACGGTTTTAATGTGGCGAACACCCACACATGATAAAGGTCCTGGCCGACGAGGGAGGCTCGGACACCTTGGGAAGCTTCTACGAGATTGTCGTCGCTGTGTGGAGGGGAGGGCTCGTGCCGCAGCAATGACTTATGGAAGGATGCAACGATTAAGGTACTGCACAAGAAGAAAGACAGGTGTTAAGATCATGGACAGCGGGACACTTTGTATCCCTGAGCAGGTCTGCCTATTAAGCCGGTACTCATTGGTACTCACGTTGATGTTCGCTTAGAGATAGAAGAGCCACTTCATTCCTTCGTGCGCGACAGAGACTGGGACCACGCTCGTGCCTCTCTGGTTTTCCACCTAAGATACGCCTTCCAAGTACTACAAATACGTTCCCAGTGCCAGAACCCAGGTAATTACCGGGCTTTCAACCTCATACAAAGCAGTATCATAACACTAGCCCACTCTGATGAGCCGTATATGCAGAATTATGGGAAATTCATGGGAACCCCGATTCCACAACTAGAACATGAGTCGAAGATGCGGCTCCTCAACACCCACTCCCACACCTCTGAACGGCAAGGCAACGAAGCCGGCAGAGTACGTAAAAAATAATGTAAGGAAGCGTAGCCTCAAGGGGCAGGAAGAAATCGTCAACGAAAAACCATCGCCATGTCCCCCGCGACGGGGGGGGGCGAGGAAGATGCGGGAAAAGTGAAAAGGGAACATAAAAAAAAGACGAGAAGAAAAATATCACGGAAGATGTCAAGATACATCGAAAACCCAGCCTACTACTCGGGAAACGTGTCCTGTGCCACAGTGAGTGGCACGATTACCCAAACCAGCCCCGACACTGAGCGGGGGGGTAGGCAGGACAGAATACGCGAAAACCATCCCTAACCAAGCCCAAGAAAAACACTCAAACAAACAATCCAGGAACACACCTGCCAGAAGAAAAAAAATCGACCCGAAAAGTCGGAAAACGTCAACAACGAGAAAGACCACCGCCCGAATCCAGGAAAACGTCAAGAAAAAAAAATTCGAGCGCAGCCAAGAAGCGAAAATCAGCTATCCACGGCGGCGCCTCAAGATTCGTCTACGTTACGCTGGACCCCCCGTGCAAATGCGCTAGCCAAGTGAATTTGGAGATACCAAGAGCCACGTACAGCTCTCGTCGAAGTCGTGTAGCGCGCCGGAGAAAGAGGAAGCTTGATCGGTCCCGGGTCGTCCAAAAATCGAAGTAAATATACTCCATCCGTGGGCGTAGTCGCGCTGATTTTCCCGAGCCACCACAGTCCGTCGTCGCCCTTGTACCAAAAATGGGCCCCTTTGGGAAGCACGGTGTTGCAGTATCGGCGGAGCCAGTCGGCGTGCGAGACGCAGCCATAGCCGGATGCCAGAAACCGCCGGCCGTTATTCCGAGAGAGCTCCCGTTGTGCCGCGCCGATTCTCATTCGGCGGTACAGGCGGTTGGTTTGACGATGCTGGTTCGGGGTGCCGGCCCAGTAGCGCAAAATTGCGTGGCGAGAAAGCTGAAGGTCCATTTCCCGTTCCCAGGATGGACGGGAGAGTCCAGTCCAGTACGTCTCGTACATCACTGCGATGACGCCACCTCGACCTCGAACCGATTGGTGTCCGGTAATCTTTTCCACTTCGAGTCGGTGAAGAGGTGTCGAGACGTCGTCCTTGGTGACGTGGTACGGGGGAGATTTCTTGGAGAAGTTGTTGAGCACGTACTGCGTCAACCCCGCTGGCAAATACTTCGGCATGTCGCCACGGTCGTGGGGGTTGGCACAGGGCTTGCAGCGTTGAATTGAAACGCGCCGACGAGCATCCGCGCCGGGCATATCGGAGGGGAGATCCAAATACAGGAGCTTTGCCCCAAGAGGAGATCCGTCCGGGGTATCCGCTGCGGAGCAGGGGCGAACTGCGAGAGCTTTGTAGGGGCCTGTCCAGTTGAGTGAGAGTTTGGCCTTGAGGACCTTGGCGTCCGTGTCGGGTTTTGCCCCCTGGCGGATGGTGGCCGCCGTATTGTACATCCACGCCCAGCCGCCAACGTCAAATCTGGGGACCGGACGCAGAACATCGGCGAGGGCGGAGTTGCGGCGGTTCACGCGGGCAGCAGTGAGGGCGTGGTGTTCGCGAACAATATCGCACGCGCGCTGCTGGCGGTCCGCCGCCAAGTCGCAACAGGCGAGGTGGTCGCGGGCCAAGCTTTGGTGGCCGGCGACTCCAGCACGCTCGAAAATCGTGAGGGGAGGCGTGGCAGCCGAGGGCGAACTGAAATTCGGCAGCTGCGCCGAGGGCGTCCAAGTCATTCGTGGGGACGGACGGTGCGTCAGTTGGCAGCGGAAGCCGTAAAAGAGGGGTTCCCACGGGTTCGGCGCGGTCGCGTTCGGACGGGATGGGTACCGTCGGGGCCTACGAAGCGGCAGGAGCCGGGGCCAACACGACTGGTGCGGTCGGTCGCGGCCGTGGGGCTCGCGGCGGGGTGATAGCGCGCCGGGCTGATGGTCTAGGGGCCCCGCCGGGCCCGAAGCCATTATCAACAGCAGGCGGCGCGGAGCCAGCGGTGGCGGTTGTTCGTCGGCGCGTCCGAGTGGAGATGCGGCCGGAAGACGGCAAAACGGTTGGAGGCGCCGGGGTGCCAGGCGGCGATGGGGTAGACGCTGCCGGATCAGTGATCACAGTGGAATCTTCTCCCTGTGAAATGCTCGTCGGGGGAGGAGCGCGCTGGGCGACAATCGTCGCTGCAGCGGGGCTTCGGCATTGCCCTGGCCGGGAGGGGCAGACGCGGCCGGATCAGTGATCACAGCGGAATCTTCTCCCTGTAAAAATACCCGTCGGGGGAGGAGCGTGCTGGGCGACAATCGTCGCTGCAGCGGAGGCTTCGGCATTGCCCTGGCCGGGAGGGGCAGACGCGGCCGGAACAGTGCTCACGGCGGAATCTTCTCTCTGTAAAGTGCTCGTCGGGGGAGGAGCGTGCTGGGCGACAATCGTCGCTACAGCGGGGGGGCTTCTGCATTGACCTGGCCTGAAGGGTCAGACGCGGCCGGAGCAGTGCTCACGGCGGAATCTTGTCCCAGTAAAAAGCTCGTCGGGGGAGGAGCGTGCTGGGCGACAATCGTCGCTACAGCGGGGGCTTCTGCAGAGCCCTGGCCTGAAGGGGCAGACGCGGCCGGAGCAGGGCTCACGGCGGAATCTTGTCCCTGTAAAATGCTCGTCGGGGGAGGAGCGCGCTGGGCGACAATCATCGCTGCAGCGGGGGCTTCTGCAGAGCCCTGGTCACCCCCGGGGGGTACGACAAAAAGCGAAGCGAAAGTGGCGTTGGCGGCGGGTGACCAAACCCTCAAGCCAGGACGGCGATCGACGGTGGAGACGGAAGCAGAGACACGAGCGACGAATCTCCCCGAAAGAGCAGAGAGGTCGTCAATCCTCATACGTAGCCCGTGTGTGCGAAAATCGCGAAAGTCCGAAGAGGTGAAAGGCAGCCCACCCAAGACGGCACGTTCGATGCGGGGCACCAGCCCACCCAAACCGACACCGGGGGTCGGGGAAGAGCGAGTGCGAAGCCCGCAGGCCTGGACGAGGAAGACATTCCCGTCCTCTACGGGTGTGAGGCTGCTAGACCCACTGCGGTCGTGTTCCGTGGCCGGCTCTGGCACGTGAGAGAGAAAATCAGCTTTGCCGTTGGCGCTGCCCTTGCGGTACTCGAGGGTGTAGTCGAACGCTGTGAGAAACTCGAGTCACCGCTGAACTCGCGCGTTGTGATCCCCTACTTTGCCGATGCTCTCAAGTGCCTTGTGGTCCGAAAAGATGCGAAACGTCGTCCCTCCCCCATAGGTAGCCGCGGAGTCGCTTGATAGCCCAGACAATGCTGCCCGCTTCGAGGTCCAACGGGGTCCTGTGTCTCTCGGAATCGAGAGTAGCGCGGCTGATATAAGCAATGGGCCGTACCGAGCCGTCCAATTGTTCTTGTTCAAGCACGGCACCAAAACCGTCGATGAGGCGTCACAGTACACGCGAAAGGGGCGGGAGCCGTCGGCTACAGCGTCCCAGTCCGGGAAGACCAAAATTGGCGGGGCAGCGAGCTCGGCGAGGATCTGGCGAACGATAACTTCCATGGCCGGCGTAAAGACGTACTTAACCCCCTTCCGGAGGAGGGCAGTGAGAGGCCGGACCCTTTTAGACAGGTCGGGCAGGAATTTGCGATAATATCCCACGCCGCCCATCAATGCTCGGACCTGCTTGAGGTTCTTGGGCATGGGAATTTTCAACAAAGCCGAACTTTTTCCGCATTGGGGCGTATACTCGCGGGCGAAATGGAGTGGCCCAGAAAATTAGCGTCCGTGACGCCGAGGCGAGCCTTCGAGGGGGAGAGCTTGAGGTTGTGTTCGCGCAGGCGTTCGAAAAGGGCTCATATCGCCTTGACGTGGGCCGTCGGATCAGAGTCGAACACGATCACATCATCGAGGTAGGCCGCTACCTGTGCCAGGCCTTTGATGACTTCGTTAATAACTTTGACGAACCAACCGGGCGAAGCACTGCTGCCTTGGGGCATGACGAGCCACTCGTAGAGTCCCTTAGGAGTGCAAAATGCCGTGAGGGGGACGGTGTCTTTGTGCGCCGTAATTTGGTGGAACGAGGAGACCAAATCGAAGAGAGAAAACACCCGTCCCTTCCCCAGGGAGTCGAGAACTTGATCCACGCGAGGAATAGGCAGCTGGCTGAGTTTGCTGATCTGGTTGAGTTTCTTGTAGTTCACTGTGATCCGAACGTCTCCCGACTTCTTCGGGATGACCACCAGCGGGCTCGAGTACTGAGAGGTCGAGTGCTGGATCAGACCCGCCGCTAGATACTGATCCAAGGTGGCCTCCACTTCCTAGGCCAGGATGAGGTTGATGCGGTGCGGCCTGGACGTGACTGGAGGGCTTCCTTCCGGGACCGAAATCACGAAAGGCATCAACGAGCAGGAACCAAAATCAGATTTGGACTTCGAGAATACGTCCGGAAAATCGCAGAGAACATCTCCCAGTTGTTCGATGGTCTCAGGGGTTCAGTCCGTGCCGTTAAGGCCAAAAGCCACCTCCCGCAGATGCAGCGGCAAACGTGCCCAGACGCCCAGGAACGAAACGCGCTGTTCTAGGTTCAAACGCTCAAGCAGTGCAGGCGAAGGAGAGCTCGGAGCTGCTAGGGGGGAAGTTGAAACTGGCGAGACCAGAGCCAACTCAAATAGTCCTGACGGAGGGCTGGGGGCTCGGTTGTCCTGATGCAAAACGTCCAGTGGAACGCTCAGCAGTGGGGCGTGGGCGACGCCGAGGATATCTCCAGGCTCGAGGGCCGCCACTCCAACGAGGGGAAGAGCCTGTCGCCCGGAGGCGACGAAGTGCTCCTCAACCGAGGGCAGGTCGGGCTGAGGTATCATGTCGACCAAGTAGTGCCCAGTGAGTGCCGGGGAGCCATCGCTTCGAACCAAATTAACCACAAGGAGTTGAGGATCGTCAGACAGGGTGACGCCTGCCGCGCCCTCGTAACGGAGATGGAAGCCTCCACCCGAAGCGGCGGGGTCGATGGCGCACACGGACATGCCTGTCGGGGTGTGGTGAAGTAACTCCAACTCGCCAAAAACGCGATTGTCTGACGGCCGGGGTGGGAGAGAGCGGTAGGAGCGGCTATTAAAACGCATCCAGCTGTCACGTCCCAGCAGTATTGCATGCTGCATCACTGAGGGGGGAACCACGCAGGCCCAAACTGCGAGGGAGCACGTAGGATCATTTTCTCGAAACAATTGGACGCTCAGGCGCACTCTCGTCGATGTCTTTAGAGGGGTTGATTCGCCAACCCCCCCCCAGGAACGAGGGGCGCATTTCTACTCGCACGCGATGGATGCCGCACCAACCGTGAGCATGCGATCCAAAACATCTTGCCGAATGAAGGTCTGTGGGGAGCCAGTGTCAAGAAGCGCCACCCAACCAAAAGGTGCAAGAACGCCAGCTCCGCTGTGGATCGCGATCTTGGTTGTAAAAGAGGCGTCATGGAGGGTAATGGTGCCCTCGACGAGGCAGGGGCCGTGTTCTGGCAGCGCGAGGGAGGGGGGGACACCAGGTGCGACAGCCAAAACCTCGGGGCTGTGATCAGCCGGCGCGTCAGAAAAATAGGTCGAAAACTCCAAGGGAGGACCTAGGCAAGCGCGGGCCACGGCCAAAGGGCCAGGCGGCGCTGGGGAAATCTCATGTATTCTGTCAGTCGTGGTTCGAGTGCAAAATTGATGAGAAAAGGCGGGGGGTGCCAACCCGGCCTCACTTGAGCGGAGGGTGTCGCGAATGGCGGAAAGAGCTGTCCCGAGCAAATTTTTGCCACGCCACCGAGAGGGGTCTTGAGCCTCGGGGTCATCTGCCCGGAGGCCGATGCCCCACACGGAGTCAAAAGGGCTGGCTTCAGCCAAACGTTTGGTGCCAGTGCTCAATAGGTGCTGCTTCATGACCGGGTTCTGCGTGAATTTGGCAAAGGAACCAGCAAGGACGGCGTCTTCCCGAACGCGGTCCCAAGTAGTGCAGTCGAAGTTATGCACGCCTCGACCGAGGCGTTTCTGTCCGCGAGGGTCTGGCGAGGCCATAATCCGCTCCGCTGTGTCGTGGTCCAGAAAAAGGCGAGCCTTCTCAGCCATCATATACTGCTCCGCGCAGGAATATGTCACCTCGTCAATAACAAAAACCGAGGGGGACCACTGCGAAAAATAGGAGGGGGGCTGCCAGAAAAGTACTGCCCGCTCCGTTGAATACTCGAGAGTAGGGTCAAAGACCGAAGGTTTCGAGTCGTCGGTGGCCGCCGTTGCGGTGTGTGTTTGGGGGAGTGTGCTTCTCTGAGAACACTGAGCCCCTGGTGCACGAGGCGAGTCCGGTTCCACGTATACTGGCTCAGTGTCACCATTGCCCGTGGGCAAAAAATCGCCAGAAGGTTCTCTCACTGCGCCCGATGATCTCTGTCCTGGACCAAAGGGGGCAGGGGGCTTTGAGCCCGTTCTGCTTGACGAGAGCTGCGATTCTTCCGAATTTAACGGGTATGCAGTCCGGTTGATCTGATCGGAGGCTGTGGAGTCACCACTGGCTCGACGGGCAGTACCAGGTGTTTCCTGTTCCACTGGAGCCGAAGGAGCGCGGCGCACGTGGAGTGCCGTGCGCGAAGACGAAAGAGGGCCTGCAGACCCTGTAGACGACTTCAAGAACGGTGCTCCGGTGGGGGGCAACAAAGGGTCCACCGGAGAGGACTTCCGTCCTGTAGACCTGGTGGGGAAGGGGGACGAGGTAGCTAATCTTGTCGACTCTTCCTTAATAGGAAAAAGGATTGAATGGCCACCGTTATTGCGAGGAAACGCCGAGTCGGGCTTCAACCGAGATCTCGGGGTTTCGGTGTTTGCATTCCCGCACCTCAAACCGACCGCCACCGCATGGCCGGGAGGTGAAAGAAGGGGACACTCTCGCTGGAAAGAACGACGCGACGGCGCGACACGCGTGGTGCCGTGCGGTGCGTGGTTCGGGAGAGGGGCGTTTATCTCGCCTGCTCTCGTGCCCAGGGTGAGGGGAGCGGCGTTCGAGGCGCGGGCTCCCGACGTCGGCGAAGACGCCCGGGGACTCCCCGGTAGAACCGGAGCTGAGTCGCTGCGTCGGCCCGAAGTACGGAGCAACGCACGGAGGGGGGGAGCGGCGCAGGGCGACGCAGAGTGCTGAGCGAGCCTGGGACGCGTGTATCTAGTGAAATCAATGTATGTTCTCCCGGCAATGCTGGCGGCGGGCGGGCAGGAGGAGCCGAACCGCCGTCGACCTGTCAGTTGCCGTCGCGGAAGGTGCCTGGATGGCGTCCGTTGGGGTTACCGTCCGAACTATGCGAGGCACCGTAGCGAACCCCCGACGCGGGAGCGGCGGTGGAAGAGGCAGAGTTGGTCGAACCACCACCGTAGTAGCCGGAGTTAGACTGTTGGTGCCCTCGTTCCGCGTGTGTGTTGTAGCCGTCACCTTGTCTGTGGCCCTGGCCGTGATGCTGTCCACGCGAATGGTCTGACCGTCGCCTGTTTTTTTTGTGGTTGTTCTTGTTCGGCCGTGAGGTATTTTCGCGGCGATGTCGGGTCATGCGTTCTTGCCAACGACGGAATGCCGCTCCGTCGTCGCCGAGAGTTACTAGGTCGGGGTTAAGAATACCGCTGAGGTTTTGAAAGGGGTGCCTACACTGTCTGAGGGAGTGTGAGTCTTTGTGGCAGTTCAAACAGCGGCCTCGGGTTTCGCTGAGGGCGGCCGCGCGGGCGGACGATGAAAGTAGACCGCTCCAGAGAGGGGGGTCCTCGGTGTGGATAGACATGCAAACAGCGTGAACTTCAGCATAGTGGTGTTCTTCTAGGGGCCAGCAGTTGGAAGCGGTGTCAAGCCACGGGTCGAGGCAGTCAGGGATGGATTTGTGGACGTTCATCACAAGCGGATTATTGCGCGACCCCGTCTGCCAAACAGGCGACTGAGGAAGCGTCCGACCCTGGCCGCGACCATTACCGGCGGGCCGGGGCCCCGACGGGGCGGATGACCGCCCACTCGTCGAAGAAGCAGGCATAGAAAAATATTTTTCGCCGTTGATGGCAGGTGTCTCATTATTTGCGAGAGTCTCAAAAGCCAGCCACATCGCGTCCAAAGTACCAAACGGCCTCGATACCGTAGCCAAAACTCCCGGGTACAACGTGGGCATCAAGCTGGGGAACTGCTCGTTCACTGCCATCCGAACAACCTCCAAAACAACCTCCACCCCCGGAGCCAAAACACGCTCAGTCCCCGTCGCTGCCGACATCACTCCACGAAAAGCACGGCTAAAATCGCAAAAGGGGGTCCCGTTAGGTACGCCAAAATTATGCAACTTGGTGTAGCTGGCCCCCGTGTCGGTGCGATCGAAGTCGTTGCTCAGCAGCCTCAGGAGGAGCGTGAACGCTTCCGGTCCCGTCGATCCAGCTGCGAGGGCGCGCGACACCTGCCCAAAAAAATAATCCATCAAGGTAGTGAGGGGGGCGGTCGTGAGCCTGTCAGGTGCGATGGCGCGCGCGAAAGATTTCTTGAGGGGGTACTCCCAACCGGGGATCCAATCGGTAGAACTGAGGCCTTCGTGGCTGCCATTGTTGCGCATCATGAGAATATCAGACGTGGAGGCCTTAACCGAACGAGTTAGTTGCTGCGCGGCGTCAGAAGGGTTGATCGAGGAGGGAAAAGGTAGAACGGAAATGCGTGAAATATCCTTCAGTCCCAGGTGTTTGTACGCCCGTTGGACGTCTGCGGTGTGCTTTTTCGCGGCGGCGGCGGCGGCGGAGTCGATCGCCGCCGTGCGAGCGTGGGCAAGGTTAGACGACACGGGCATGGCGCGGTCCTCGTACATGGTCAGGTGACCAAGAAGCGCGGCGGGGGAAGCAACTTCCGCCAACGAGGGAACCACTTGCCTCTTGGAGCCGGTGGTGACTTCGGGAACGGGGCTTTCGCCGCTGCCGTCCGTGGAGGACCTCGAAGAGTTGGCCTGAGACGCGTCTCCCCACGGGCGGTAGCTCCAATTTCGCCCGTCGCTCGAGCTGTCCTTCCCCTGGCCCCGGTTCCGCCGCCGACCAGCCCCGTTTCGCCGAAACGTGCTCCTGCCATGGTCTGAACCCTGTCCGCGGCGGGCCTTGCCGTCTTGGCCTGTCGAGGCTCCCCCCGTGCTTGGACGCCGGCGGTCCCGGGCGTCATCGCGGCGGTAGGGGTGGTCACGGGCCCCAGAGCCGTCGGGGACTCCCCGGTGTTGGTGCCCCGGGGGTCGGTGAGTCCTGTCGTCCGAGAGGGGGTCGGAGGGGGCGTGGGCCTGACCCAAGCCCTGTCCGACGTCCGGGAACCGTTGTCCCTGGGCGCCGAGATCGGCCTGACGCTTGCAGTGGCGCCCATACTCCGTCGGGGTCGGCCAAAAAACGGTGGTGGAGCACACGTCGTGGGTCTGCCGCAGGCTCATCACGAGAGCCATGGTGTGCTCCCGGCGTTGCTGGACCTTCCAACTGTCGCCCGCCATGACGAGCCAAGCGTCGTGCACGGAGAGGTCGTCTTCGGGCATGTCCAGTCGGAGTTCGCGAGCGGCAGAGACGACCCTCGAAGCCGCCTCAAGGGAAAAGCGCGATTTTGGGCCGGCGGCCATGCAGGCGACACTCCCCTGGAAGAAATCCAGATCCCCGGTACGCTTGATCCGGGCGTCGCCCGCGATGGCGCCAGGAGGGAGCGTGGCGGAGGAGCCAAAACCGGGGGCTGGAGTGGCGGTTGTCGCGGCCTCAGCGAGGGGAAGGCGCTCCCCTGAGTTTCTTGTCTCGGCAACACGACGGGGCTTCGTGCTGCTGTCCGCCCGCGCCGCCCGCAGAGTTTCCCTGGCGCGGGATATAGTCTCCTGGGCGCAGGAGACAGGGCGCGCGGCGTCCTCCGATGCCACGGCGGCCTCCTTCGAAGCGTTGTTTGCGGCCTCTGAAGCAGTGGTAGCGTCGGCGGCGGTGCGAGCGGCCGCTGATGCCACATTCTCGGCCACCGTGAGCGCCTGCGCCCGGCGGCGGGCGGTTTCCGTCGAGGTCGCTCCGAGGGTCTCGGCGGCAGTCAAGGCCCGTTCGGCCGTCGCGACATCGGGGTGATCGTCGGCTGCAAGAGGCCATGAACCCCCGCCGAGGCCCGGCACGTCTGACCAGCGCCGGATGAGGGCCGCCTGGGCCTTGACCGAGAGGGAGGTCCAGGCCACTGGTAGTTGGGGGGGGGCGGGGCTTGACCCCCGTTCAGCGCTGTCTCCCTAGCGGCGCCTTGCATCGTCGTCCGCTCCTCGTCCTTGGAACTGCGGGCCTCGTAGTCCACAGCGTCGTCCAAATCCGTCCGGCCCGGACGCTGGGGTGCCCGCTCTCCCGACGAGGGAGAGGAGCCGTAAGTCCTCAGGCCGCTGGCAGACCTGGCGGGGCTGGGGGACTCCTCCTTCGTCTTTGGTGTCCGTGGCATGCTGAGTCGGGGACGGGCGAAAAACATCGGGGCAGGGGAGGGCACCGGGGCAGGGGGGGACACCGGGGCCGGGGGGGCGGCATTCGGCGGAACTCAGGGTCGTGTAACGAAGGAGCTGCGGTGGTAGTATCCTCGGCTCGTGCTTTAGCAACTTGTCTAGCGGCGATGAGGGCATGGTGAGCCATTCGGTGAGCACTACGAGCGCTTGGGGAGCCAGCATCGATCCGAGAAGGTGGCGCGATAGATATGCGGTCGTCACGGGGTGTACGTGTACTAACATCCAGTGCGTTTGGTGCAGGTACGTCGCCGGTACTGGGGGGGCTATAATAAGCATCGCCCCTTCCAACAGCAGTATTATATATTTTTTCTCAGCACATTATCCAGCAGAATCGTCGCGGTTCGCTACAGCAGCGGGTTTGGTAGGCGCTATACTGAATTCCACGATGGCGTCTTGTGGGCGGGGCGCAGGAAAAAAATCTCGAGCGGCCGTCTCGCTCCCTCTAGCAGCAGTCTCAAAACTTGCAGCAGTACTGTAGGTTCCAGCAGAATCGGCGTGGGTGGCTACGGCAGAGGAAAAGGCAGGTGCACTACTAAAATGCAGTGTGCCGTTTTGAGGGCGGGTTGTGGGAAAAATGTCACGAGCGGCCATATCGCTCCCTCTAACAGCAGCATCAAAGCTCGCAGCCGTACTGGAATTTTCAGCAGAAGCGGCGCGGGTGGGCACAGCAGCGGGCAACGCAGGCGCAATACCGAAAACCAGTGTGCCGTCTTGTGGGCGAGGCGTGGGAAAAAAATCACGAGCGACCATATCGCTCCCTCTAACAGCAGCATCAAAACTGCAGCCGTGCTGGATTGTTCAGCAGAAACGGCGCGGGCGGGCACAGCAGCGGGCAACGCAGGCGCAATACCGAGATCCAGAGTGCCGTCATGTGAGCGAGGCATGGAAAAAATTCACGAGCGCCCGTATCGCTCCTTCTAACAGCAGCACAACTCGAACCAGTACTGGAGTTGCCAGGATCTCTGTTTGTTGCTACAGCAGCGTGGGAAGTAGGCTCAATACTGAAATCCTGTGTGCCGTCTTGTGGGCGAGGCGCGGGAAAAATCTCACGAGCGGCCGCATCTCCCCCTCTAACAGCAGTATTGAAACGCGCAGCAGTACGGAATTTCCACGCGGAATCGTCGTTTGCAGCTACAGCAGTGAGGGAAGTGGGCTCAATATTGAAATCCAGTGTGTCATCGTGAGGTTCAGGCACGGAAAAAATCGCATCGTGCGCTCGCGTTGCAAACATTCACGAGAGGCAGCATCGCTCGCGGCTATCCTACGCGTACGAGCGAGGTCGGGCAGCAGTGGAATCATGCGAGGCGGAACAACAGTCTCAATCACTCTCTCATCTGGCCCAGGAGCAGGTAGGTCCGACGGCGAAAGGCGCAGCTGGGTGGCGTGGAAAACGCTACGTCCAGGCGCGCCCGGCGCTCTCCGGCCCAGTGCAGAAGCAGCTGGCTCAACGCTCTCAGCGGAGCCAGGTGGCTTGGACGGCAGTAAAACGCTACGTCCAGGTTTGTCCGGCGCTCTCCGGCCCATAGCAGAAGCAGCTGGCTCCACGCTCTCAGCGGAGCCAGGTGGCTTGGACGGCAGTAAAAAGCTACGTCGAGGTTTGTCCGGCGCTCTCCGGCCCAGAGCAGAAGCAGCTGGCTCCACGCTCTCAGCGGAGCCAGGTGGCTTGGACGGCAGTAGGCACGAGTGGGGAGTCAAAACTGCAAAACCCAAGGCTTGGCTGGTTACGCACGCCACGCGCTCCGAAGAGTCTGACGCTCTCCGACCCAGAGCGGGAGAAGCTGGCTCAACGCTCTCAGCGGAGCCAGGTGGCTTGGACGACAGAGCTCGTCCCGACGAGCGAGAAGGCTCGGAAAAGGTCTTGAACGAGGTCCGTCTGCCGGAAGCTGCTCGAGATTCGCCAAGGGGCCCCAGCCCTGGGTCTTCGGACGGGCGAGTTGTACAAGGCGCGCGATCCACGTCGTCATCACGGGGCACCTGCCGAGACACACGCTCCGCTTGGTGGTCTGTTGTACAAGGCGCTCGGTCTCCATCGACGAGCCTTGGGCGGTGGGGCACTGGGCGGCTCTGGGCCTCAGTGTCTCGTCCACCACGAGGGGAAGCAGACCCTCCCTCCTCGTGAGTCTCCATCGTGCAGTGGAGCAAACTGACTCTAAAAAAAAAGCTAAACGAAAGCAAAAACAGAGTGAAAAAACAATTGTACCGGCAAAAAGGCAAAAAGCCCAAAGCCGAAGACGCCACTTGTTAAGATCATGGACAGCGGGACACTTTGTATCCCTGGGCAGGTCTGCCTATGAAGCCGGTACTCATTGGTACTCACGTTGATGTTCGCTTAGAGATAGAAGAGCCACTTCATTCCTTCGTGCACGACAGAGACTGGGACCACGCTCGTGCCTCTCTCGAAAACCCCTGGTTTTCCACCTAAGATACGCCTTCCAAGTACTACAAATACGTTCCCAGTGCTAGAACCTAGGTAATTACCGGGCTTTCAACCTCATACAAAGCAGTATCATAACACAGGACGGAGTGTGGTAACTATCGTGGCATTTCCCTTGTCGCGCATGCCGGCAAAGTACTCCTCAAAGGCCTCGCGCGCCGACTCAGCGACTACTGCGAACGGGACAGCATCCTGCCAGAGGAGCAGTGTGGCTTTAGGCCCGAACGATCGACGGTCGACATGATGTTCGTGGTGCGACGCTTGCAGGAATTGGCAAGGAAGAAGGGCACTTCGCTGTTCATGTGCTTTGTCGACCTCACCAAAGCCTATGACTCCGTCGACCGAACCCTCCTGTGGGCTGTCTTGGCTCGCTTTGGCTTGCCACCTAGAAAACTCACCGTTATCCGCCAATTCCACGATGGCAAGCGAGCATGCGTGCGGCTGGATGACGGTGAGTGCTCAGATATGTTCGACGTGAAACAGGGCCTACGGCAAGGGTGTGTGCTCGCGCCATTGTTGTTCAACATGTTTTTTACAGCGGTGCTGCGTGTGGCGGAAAAACGTTTCGCTGCTGATAAACCCATCACGGACAGCTTGGTGCAACTCCAACAAAAGCAGGAGAAGAAGAAAAAGAAGAGGGGGAAGGCACGGGCCGGGCACGCCGACGGACAGGGGAATGATAAAGAGGCCCAGACACTGTGGGCTACCTGGTATGCTCTATGCTGACGATGCGGGCATAGTATCGAGATCACCCAACGGCCTGGGTAGGATGATGACGGGGATCGTGTCTGTATGTGCCGCTTTCGGCCTGACGGTCTCGGAGGCCAAGACGGAGATAATATGTCTGCAAACAAAAGATGAGGGGAACATGCCGTTCACCGTCACCGCAGCCGGCCAAGTGTACAAACAAACGACCGAGTTTGTGTATCTGGGCGGGGCTATCAGCGCAGATTGGACGGGGAGAAGTGTCGAGGTAACGCGTCGACCCCAGAGGGCATGGGCATGCTTCGGACGGTATAAGATGGAAATTTATGACCGCCCGGGTGTGCGCCTACGCCTGAAGGTGCGAATGCTGAGAGCCGAGGTGATCGAAACGTTGCTCTACGGTTGCGTTACTTGGAGCCCGAGCAAGACTGATTACGGTAGGCTACGGGAGGTCCACCACAAGATGCTCCTCCGATGCATCGGCTGGCGACAACGAAAGCGCGAAGACCACATTCTATCCTATGCTAGCGCGCTTCTCAGGACAAAATCTGAGAGCGTTGAGACGACGGTACGCAGACGTAGGCTCTTGTTTGCGGGCTTTGTAACACGCATGGGAGAGGAGCGTCTGCCGAAGAGGGTGATGTTTGGGGAGATGGTTGGGGGTAAGGGTTACTCCGGAGGACAGGAGTGGGACTGGATGAGGTACCTTGAGGAGGACCTCAAGGAGTTCGGCATCAAGCTCGAAGGGTGGCGCGAGGCAGCACAGAAAGCCGGCAGAAGGTTCCGACGGGTCGAGGAAGGGGCGGAGACCTTCATGCGGAAATGGCATACAGATGAGAAGGAGGCCTCGGCAGAACGGCATAGAATAGCTGCAACCACGATCACAGCCGTTGACGCCAACGCGAGTGCGCAGAATGGCAGGGAAGAGGGGGGGGCGAAAGGGGGACGAGGGGGAATGGGGGGGGAGGGGGGGGAGGCGGTCTGCCCAACAGACTGAAGCCTGGTTGATAGATGGCCATCATCGTCATGATGCACTCCCTTCTTTGGGGCCCAAGCAACTAGTATGGTGCCACCTGGGCAACTTTGCGTGTCTGTATGCTCCAGTGCCTGCCTTTCGTATTTTCTTTCCCCCCCGCTCGTGATTATCGCTTTTTGTCCCTTCTTTTTTTCATCTTTCTTTCAGTCCCGTTTGTACCTCTTTGTGTCTCTGTTAGTATGGTCCATTTTGCCGTTGTTTGCGTTTTGCTATCTGCTTCTGTTTTTGTTTCGTTTTTTTTGCTTCGCTTCACTTTTTTTTTTAGGTTTTGTCTTCTATTAATAGCCTCCTTTTTGCTTCCCTGATGTCCGCAGTGGTGGTGAGTATGCTTGTTTTTTGTTTTTGCCTCTGTTTTACTACCGAGGTATTTCTTCCACTCCAGAGTTACTGGAGCCTGTCCTGCGACCACGGACTGCATTGTATTGTGAGCTAATGTGAGAACAACAACAACTGAAGCACACATCTAAGATTCTACAGCACAGACGAAAAGTGAGGCCCGCGCACGTACGTATCAGGTACATGCGGTATACGATATTTTTAGAAGTAAGAGACCGAGAAGACCACATAGGATGGAAAAAACAACTCGACGTCTAAAATTCGAAATCGAAATCGTATAAACCAAAAATCAAAACGGGAAGAGAAAAAAAAGTTCAATGCAAGCAAGAAAGCAAGAAAGCAAGAAAGGAAACACACAAGAGCTGCGCATTTTTTTTGCAGTTTGAAGGCTCGCACGCTACGCGAGGGGCGTAGAACAGAGATATAACAACAAAAAGACAAACAAACGTAAACACGTACTCCGCTACGATTAACAAGAACACACCAGGGAATGAAAAAATAAACTAATATTATTATAGCCAACAAACGAAAAGGAAGCTTGAAAAAAAGACAAAAAAGGAGAAAGCATACGCGAAAAAAGAAAAAAAGAAAAAAGAAAGGAAAAAAAGAAAAAAAGGAAAAAATCGTAGAACGAGAAAAACAATCGTAGAAAAAAGAAAAACGAAGCAAAAATGCGCTTTAGGCGCAGGTTGAGTCCGGAGAACAATGTTGCTGTTTGCTGGTACGATCAGTCGTATGTTGTGCTGGATGTCGACGGGTAGAAAAAACACACACACACGCATTGATGTGCCCAGCTGATGGACCAACATGTGGACGCCACTAGGCACTCGTAGAAATGACGTTTTTTTATGTAAAGACAACAGTTTTAACAGACAAATCGGAAAAATGGGAACGAAGCCTAAAATGAGAACCAAGCCGTATCTCCAGAACCATGTGGTGTATCAGATAACCAAAATGATCCTGCGAAACCCCTTGGCCAGCCTTGTGAGAGGAGCTCGTCAGAACGGTCATGCTCCATCTCGTGCCTTCGGGTGGGCGCAAAAAGCGATATACGCTGGCTCTATTGTGATTTCTCTAGATGCTGGCTACCGCGGCGATGCCGAGGACTTCCAGCCTGAGCGACAGCTCATTCGAAGGCTGCTGTACAGCCCCATAGGACTGTCAACTTTTTTTCTTGGAGTTGTACACAATTGGTTTGCTTTCTTAAAAAAAACGTCCGTTCTCATTTTTTGTTTCGTTCCCATTTTTCAGATTTGTGTAAACACCCAGAGGCAGCTCAAGTCTCAAGATCTCTTCAGGATTGAAGAATCGGCACGGACACTGGTTGGTTGTTTTGTGCTGGATATCGACGGGTCGACGGACGTAGAAAAAACCAGGGCTCTTCACCGGTCATGGCCCGACCCGCAGGGTGTGTCAGCAAGTTTTCAAAATCTCACCGATCGGGTCACACGTCGGGTCGGGTTGTTTCGGGTCGGGAGGTTTTCAACCCTCACGGGGCTCGGGTCGGGTCACACCCTTACTCGACCCGACCCGACCTGACCCGAGAGGTTTGACCCGACCCGCCGTGCATAGCCCTGGAAAAAACGGCCACATACACACAGACACGCACAATGACCATTGTTAGCTCATCCAAATTGTGTTCACCCTCGTCGTTAAAATTTACCGGTACGCCAGCTTGGTTGAGTTGTACGAAAGTTGCAAATTATCGGATAAATGTGTGTGTGAGTGTTCTACCCATCTTATGCCATTTTTTTCCCGTCGACATCCAGCACAACCACTGTAGTGCCCGTGCCGAATCTACCCGTCGACACCCAGCACAACCAGTGTCCGTGCCGAATCTTTTATCCTATAGAGATACGAGTACAAGCAGCTCTGTGGTCACAAAACTCAATACAACACGGAGATACTCACAACACTCTGGCTGTTGTCTATTTCATATTCCGAGGTACGAGTAATACTCGGAGTATTTCAAGGTTTTATAATCCAAAAGGGTACTCCGGGTTACAGTATTACTCGGAGTATTTTACTCGGATGATGAAGTACCGGTATATTCCTGGGTTCAATACTCGCGATACTCGGAGTACCCCGAGTAATCTAGATGCTTGTACTCCGGGTACTACTTGTACTCGAGTATAAGTATTGATCATACTCCCAGTACTCGGAGGTTTTGGCCCTTCAGTACTGCCGGTCGCCCCGGTGGTTCAAGTGGTTAACCTCGAATTCTGCTTGTGTTTGAGTCATGGGTTCGAGCCCCAGGTGGGTCGGACATTAAATTTTGACTTTATTTGCAAAAATAAAAATAAAAAGGATTCAATTGTTGAGAGCGCCTTGCAGCGTGGGTAGGCACAATTCGATGCGAGTCGACGAGGGGAAAAAAGGCTGAAAACTTCTCGCGATAAAAATGAAGGCACGTACCGTAGCGGAAAGGGGGTAGAAGGGCCTGCTATGTGACCCCGGATCTGAGTTACGAGTTGGAAGGAGAGAGAGAAGACGATGTGCGAAGATAATAAATGGGATGAGTAAAAAAAAACAAAAAAAACTCCAAGTACTCCGAGTATTTAGGCCACCAGTACTCTAATACTCTGATTACTCTGAGTACGAAAATTACTCGGTACTCCGAGTATACTCGGAGTATCGAATCGAACGCTTTCGAGCCGCGAGCAATGTCGGTACAACCCCAAAAGCCGTCAAACCGGCTGCAGCACAGCAGATGATATAGCGCGAGTTTTGACGTCGTGAAGAGCTGGCCACGCAAGTTTTCATCGCTGTAGGCCTGGAAAAGAGGAATCCGTTCCGACTTGTTGTTTCCTTTAAAATTTTGGTACGAGTACGTGTACCATGACTATTCATGTTGATACAATTTGATCGGATTCGTAGCGAAAGACGACTGCTCTGCTATGTACCTACAAAAGCATCACCGCTTTTTTTTTATTCGAATACAAGAGTGGACAAACAGCTCTCTCTGTTGATTATAACACAGATCACTATTTTTTAGTATTTGTTTTGGTGTCCCAGATATTGAATTCATTAGGGACGCGTTGCCTCTTTTGTTTATTTACTGCCCCCCTGGGCCCTTTTTCATCAATGGCGTCGTCATTTAGTGGGCTGGTATGCTGGTATCCTGGTACGGCCTTCTTTTTTCTTTTTGGCCTCGGGGCTTTCTTTGCCATCGAAGTAATCTGATATCTCTATCGCAGGTATTTATTTTACTTCAACTGCTGTATCATCCTACAGCAGTGGTGTTTTTAGTCACAGAGTGGCGGCGCCCCCAGTGGGTGGGTAGGTGGTCCGCGTGCCTATCATGATCAATTTCGTGGGTTCAAGTCTCACCGAGTGCATGCTCGCGGCTTTTTCTTGCAAAAAAAAAGAAATGGGTCAGCGGAAAGCGCGAGAGCGTGAGTTAGCTACTACTGTACATTCGATGAAAATCGACGAGCAGCGGGGATGCTGAACCCTATGCGCGACAAAAAACAAAGGCACGTACCGGGGGGGAGAAGGGTGGACACCTGTGACCCACCTGTGACCACGGCTTGTCCAGAAGCTCGTTGAGGGTAAAACCTCCCACGAGTAAGGCTGGTAAGTAGAAGTGAAGTTGAAAAAAAGAGAAAAAGTGTAGTATTAATATATCAGCCCAAGCTGCAGGCAACAATGCTCTTTTTTGTTGTTCTACTGGTATTGATCGATATGGTGTAGGTAAATCCGATCGGACCGATGTTCTGATTTTTGTTTTGTCAAATCTGTACATATATACGATGGCCAGTGTGGTACGTACGTAATGCATGTGGTACCCGTACATGAAATGTGGTAGGGGTCGATTTCGGGATTTTGGATCATCGTGATTCTTACTGATATTAAAGTAGTTGCGGAGCTCGAGCAGGGTGCCAACAACAGCATCATACGATGGCGAAACAACAGAAGGAGGAGGAGCAGCAGCGTCAAGCACAGTGGCAAATATCGACGGGATCAAACGAAGCCGGCACGAGCAAACGTGAACCGACAGAGGATGATAAACGAACCGCGCATACGCGTCATACATCCGCTCCTCCTAGGAGAGCCAACGTCTTTCGCACCGTGTAGGCGGTTTGTGTTGTCTCACCACAGGTGCTGCAGGCAGGCTTCTTCCTTCCGCTGCTGTATGCAGTTGAGTTGTCTTTGCTCGGGGCAAGGTCTTCGCGCCGAAACTCATCATCATCGCCACGGGTTACCAACAAGGCGGTGTAGCGAGCGTCGCTCCTTATCCTCTCAATACGGGAGGTGAAGTCGGAAATTGCGGCGGGTTTTCGATACGTAACGGCAAAGCACGATCTCGACCAACAACGCGGCGGGACAAACAGATACCTTCTCGTGCCAAGCGTGCATGATTGTGTGTGTACAACAGCAGTGTGCTGCGGTAGAAGGAGATAGAGAGGTTGTCTGCAGTAGTCCACAGCGCGACGTATGTAGTGTACAAAAGACGACAGAGAGGATTGCGAAAACCCCTCGGTAGCTCGAAAGACTTTTACTTCGATGGACTTCGGGTGAAGCGGCGGTAGATGACGAGGACCGGATGTTCAAAGCGCAGGAGGGCAGGGACACATGCGTGTTTCGAATATTATATGACGTCGCAAAGGACAAGATCTCTTGGAACGTTGCACGAAGGCAGCTTGCAACAGGTGATTTCGGAGTATGTGATATAATATATATATATATATATATATATATATATATATATATATTTTAACGTTGCGCGGAGGGAGCTTACATAAGTTGATTTTGAAGTACGTGAGGTATATAATTTCAAAACAAGTTGTTATTAGAGGAAATACTACGATGAAGTTATAAATTGGGCATCACGCTGTCTATATATAATTGATAGGTTTGGCCCAAACGTGGCCAGGTATATCTGATTTTGGCTTAAATCCTGAAAGCAAACAAGGGAAGGGCTCACTTGGGTATGCTTCGGTACGCCTTTTTTAGGTTGGTATCGTTTACGCGGTATCCAGCCACCACGGTAATGTGCGGTAATTATTGGATGGTAACTGGCCACCTTGGTAATCATTGGTACAGGAACCGGCCACCACGGTAATACACAGTACTTTTTGGATGGCAAATGGCCATCTTGGTACTTATCGGTACAGGAACCGGCTACCACGGTAATACCACAGGTATACGGTAACATAATTTCGTGCCGAGCAGGCGGTTCCGCGAGGATGGTCGAGAAGGTTCAAAGCTGGCAATGAATGGGGGGAGCGCCAGAACAGTTTGCCCTTGGCGCTCCCGCCGTGGCGGAACAAACGAAGCCTGGTGACTCTCTATGCAGGTCCAAGTGGAGCTCGTGGTAAACCTATTATACATGCAGTGAGAGGACAACAGCAACAACCCTAAAAAAGGAAACCAAACAAATCAGCTTTTTTTGAAGGCCACAGCAGGCTTAATACTTATTAGGCGCATTAAAAAAAACGACTTTCATGGACAAAACACCGCTCGTGGCGCGTTTTTTTTACTTGGTCTTGGCACGTGCCTGACTTTGACCCAAAAGCGCATGCCGGTCGCCCCGGTGGTTCAAGTGGTTAACCTCGAATTCTACTTGTTTGAGTCCTGGGTTCGAGCCCCAGGTGGGTCGGACATTTGACTTTATTTGCAAAAATAAAAATAAAAAAGGATTCACTTGTTGAGAGCGCCTTGCAGCGTGGGTAGGCACAATTCGATGCGAGTCGACGAGGGATGAAAAGGCTGAAATCTTCTCGCCATAAAAATGAAGGCACGCACCGTAGCGGAAAGGGGGTAGAAGAGCCTGCTATGTGACCCCGGATCTGAGTTACGAGTTGGAAGGAGAGAGAGAAGATGATGTGCGAAGATAATAAATAAATGGGATGAGCAACAAAAAAAAAAATTGGATCAGGTATAATTATACCTGATTTTGGCCACCGCCCCCCCAAAAACAGGTTTGTTTCCAGCCCCCCAAAAAAGCACCCTGAACAAAAAAAAATATGATCGTCAATAAAAATGTACCGGAAAGTTTTGCCAAGAAGAGAGAATTGAATCCTGAGGCGCCATGATAGTCCATTAAAATTGACCGCCTCACCCACCTACTTTTGCGCGGTATTTGGTTGGGTGGTTACGAGAAACCAAAGAAATGCCGATATTTGCACGGTAATTGTTAGGATGGGAATGGGACCATATTATTTTCTCGGCAACCATTTGGAGGGGAATGGGAGAACGTGATTTGCTTGGTAACGGTTTGGACGGGAACGGTAATCACGATTTATCACGGTAACGTACCCGTTTACCAATTACCGTGGTTTTACCGCGGCAAAAGTACCGAAGTGAGCCCTGGAAATAACGAAATAACACAGGCAAACCGAAGCCCCAAAAAAAGCACCCTCCAGGCAGCAGTAACTTCGCCCCGGTGGTTCAAGTGGTTAACCTCGAATTCTACTTGTTTGAGTCCTGGGTTCGAGCCCTAGGAGGGTCGGACTTTGACTTTATTTGCAAAAATAAAAAAAGGGATTCAATTGTTGAGAGCGCCTTGCAGCGTGGGTAGGCACAATTCGATGCGAGTCGACGAGGGAAGAAAAGGCTGAAATCTTCTCGCGATAAAAATGAAGGCACGTACCGTAGCGGGAAGGGGGGAGAAGAGCCTGCTATGTGACCCCGGATCTGAGTTACGAGTTGGAAGGAGAGAGAGAAGAAGATGTGCGAAGATAATGAATGGGATGGGAAAAAAAAAAAAAAACTTAGTTTAAGGTACCCGTAGCCAGGTTATACCTACTTATTATGTAGTCGATCTGATACATTGCTACCACCCTGTACTTGTGCGGTTCTACAGTGCCTACTGTCTGTAATAGTCGGTCGGGCACTCTTTCCTCTCTGTTGCAAATCTGTGACTACCCTCTGTTTTGTAGTTCGGAGCGCGCCTTGGTTTCCATTGACCGGGTGCAGCCGTCCTAATCGAACGCCGACACTCCCGTACTGTACCTACTATAATAATCGGTCTGGCACTCGTTCCTCTCTGTTGCAAATCTGGCTACTTTCTGTTTCGTAGCTTGGGACGCGCCTTGTTCCCATTGACCCGGGTGCAGCCGTCCTGGTCAACGCCGACACTCCCGTCCTTCCTGTCGCGCATTGCATACCCACACGGTGGTCAGTCTCTCCACTCCCGAGGCTGCGCACATGGCGCTCTCTGCTCTGGTGATTTTCCCGCGCTGCTCTTGTCGGGATGAAGTCCTTGGCGGTGGGACACAAAATAAAAAGCGTCATCACACCACGACTACTCCATGCGGTCCTTAAAGTGACAAGTCCCCCGGCCAGATCGCGCAGAGAGGGCCCTCTCGCTGACCCCCACCCGAGGCTGTGGAGGCCCGTGTGGGGGGGCGCTAGGCCGTTGCAGGTGGTCCTGGTGGACTTCGCGTCGGGCCACACCCCAGGTTGGGGCAGGCCGAAGCGGGCAGGTGTTATTACAGCTCATACAAATATCACGTATTACCTGGTATCGCATATATATCCGCATGACTTCGATTCAAGTGTTGCGATCTCCTTGCTTTTAGTGGTGACGAATCAGACTCGAGGCAGAAGCAGAGAGCGCCCAAGAATGAAGATTCGGACATTTATTTGCCCTTCGTCAGTCGGTTGTCATGAGTGAGCAGGTGCGCATATGGATAATTGATTGTTGATTCGTACTGACCAGGTATTCATTTTTTTGTTGTATACCGAGAGGCCCCAGAGTATAATATATCCGCTCTTCAGTACACTGCAGTCCCCTTTTGGGAACAAGCCACTCCAATCACAAGGGTTTAGCCCCCAAAACGGGGCTACTTCAGTCAAGAGAGTTAAATACTTGTATGCCATACGAGGCACTTGAGTTAGAGCAGTAGTAGTAAAGGATGCGAGTTATCGCATATTATATCTAGGCGTTCGATCGTTATTTCAATACGAGTAGTTTGGTTGACCCTGAGCATATCATATTATTATTATATAAGATTTAGAATTGCGCGCGGTGCTGAGCACACTCACATTATCCATTTTTCTTGTTAGCGTCTCTCAAAAAGTGAGCCTCATTTTCGTGGCTAACTTCTTCTTTTTGCCTTACTCCTCACCTGTGTTGACTACTGGGTACTTACGATGGTGGCGCCCCAATACCATGTTGCGCACTCTTATTGGCTTCTTCCGCCCGATACCACTTTTCGTTGGGGAGCCACAAATCTGAGAGACTACTTGACGCTTCGAGGGCAGAGCAGGTAAGCCTGTCTATCGCGCAGCCAGCCAGTCGAGCCACAAAATCTGTGCGGAGCAGGTACCTGATATTATATATGATACTACAGTGAGCACCCCGTTTCAATGGTAAATACTGATGATGTACCAGATGCACGCAAAAAAGCCGGTCGCCCCGGTGTTTCAAGTGGTTAACCTCGAATTCTACTTGTTTGAGTCCTGGGTTCGAGCCCCAGGTGGATCGGACTTTGACTTTATTTGCAAAAATAAAAATAAAAAAGGATTCAATTGTTGAGAGCGCCTTGCAGCGTAGGTATAGGCACAATTCGATGCGAGTCGACGAGGGGAGAAAAGGCTGAAATCTTCTCGCGATATAAATGAAGGCACGTACCGTAGCGGGAAGGGGGTAGAAGAGCCTGCTATGTGACCCCGGATCTGAGTTACGAGTTGGAAGGAGAGAGAGAAGAAGATGTGCGAAGATAATAAATGGGATGAGCAACAAAAATAAAAGGATAAAAAAATAGGATACTACCAGGTATTATTTTTGTTTGCTCTCCTGTTTTCGGGCATCGTCTCGTGTTTCTTCTTGATCGTTTTAATCAACCAGCGCCCGTCGGTCTGTCTGCGGTGTGCGTGAGTAGTGCTGAGCGCTGAGAATGGTGCGTGGAGGCTATTGCTTGCTCAGCACTGCTGCTGCTGTCGTTGTTGTTGTCGTCGTCGTCGTCGTCGTCGTTGTTGTTGCTGTTGTTAATATTGTTTGTTGTTGTTGCTGTCTATCGCTGACTCCAGGTGGCTTCCGCTGTGAGGCAGGCTTGGCGAAGTGCGAATCGTCGGTGAGGTCTTTCGCCTTGGGTGGTGGAGAGTGCACACCACCACCAGCACACCAACCCCTGCCTGTGCGGGGCAAAAACGACGATCTACTGCTGCTGTTGCTACTGCTGTAGACTCAAACCTCGATTGGTTGTGCTCGACAGCAGTTTGGTTGTCGTATGGAACAAGAATGAAACCACCGGTGGTGAGCCTGGAAGCTGTGCTATTGACAGTTGCAGGCCTTTGGCGGGCCACCTTGTTGACGACTACTTGGGGGCAATCAGACGGCGCCACCTACCTGGACGCGTCCGCCCTGAACAACGAGCGTCGCACCTACAACGGGACAGGTATATATATACCTATACACATACATATTTTAGGTGGCAATACCCACGTACGAAAAGACGATCACCCGCCAAAGAAAGGGTGTTTTTATCACGATGTAAAATGCATTGTTGCTGTTCGGGGATCTCTCGTCTTCAACTACGGGAGTCTCCGTATGTACATGTGTATATATAATACAGCCGGTCGCCCCGGTGGTTCAAGTGGTTAACCTCGAAATCTACTTTTGTTTGAGTCCTGGGTTCGAGCCCCAGGTGGGTCGGACATTTATTTGACTTTATTTGCGAAAAAAATAAATAAAAAGGATTCAATTGTTGAGAGCGCCTTGCAGCGTGGGTAGGCACAGTTCAACGCGAGTCGACGAGGGAAGAAAATGCTGAAATCTTCTCGCGATAAAAATGAAGGCACGTACCGTAGCGGGAAGGGGGTAGAAGAGCCTGCTATGTGACCCCGGATCTGAGTTACGAGTTGGAAGGAGAGAGAGAAGAAGATGGGCAAATATAATAAATGGGATGAGCAAAATAAAAATAAATAAATAAATAACGTCCAGCACATTCATTGTCGGAAGGCAAATAATTTATATACCTGGTTGGTGTATTCTTTCTCTTTTTTTGCATCTTTTTTTCTTAGTTATTAGTTTGTCCAGCTCCTTCGCTTCGCTTTGGGTTCATTTTCATTCCAAATCCCTCCGTTTTTTTGTTTGGTTGTTGTGATGCCCTTTTGCTTTTCCCTGCCACGTCGATGGTCGTGCGCACTATTTCGTACTGGTACTTGTTTGTTTTTCGCCATCGACATGCACTTTTGTTTACATCCTGTTTTTTTTACCACAGTCAGACATGATTTCAGGGAGGTAAATTACTGATCATCATCATCATCCTCATCATCATCATCATCATCATCATCATCATCATCATCATCATCATCATCATCATCATCATCATCATCATCATCCTCATCATCGTCATCATCATCACCCTCATCATCGTCGTCTTCATCATAATCATCATCATCACCATCACTCCCTTCGCGTGTGCTCGTTTTGTACGCTTGCACGCGTGCGTAGCTCTCTTCTTTTCTCCTTGCGATTTGATCTGACAGCTGATTCAGATCTTGTTGGTCTTGTCTTTCGTTTCGTTTCATTTCATCACTTGACGTCATTTCGTTTTATTTTATTTTTCATTTCGTTCTGTTTTTCGTACGTATGCGGCTGTCAGCATATGGACGTTGACATCCATATATTAAAAATATATATATATATATATATATACAGTCAGTATAGGGGGACCGGTCGCCCCGGTGGTTCAAGTGGTTAACCTATAATTTTACTTGTGTTTGAGTCCTGGGTTCGAGCCCCAGGTGGGTCGGACAATTGACTTTATTTGCAAAAAAATAAATAAAAAGGATTCAATTAATTGTTGAGAGCGCCTTGCAGCGCGGGTAGGCACAATTCGATGCGAGTCGACGAGGAGGGAAGAAAAGGTTGAAATTTTCTCGCGATAAAAATGAAGGCACGTACAGTAGCGGGAAGGGGGTAGAAGAGCCTGCTATGTGACCCCGGATCTGAGTTACGAGTTGGGAGGAGAGGGAGAAGCGAAGAAGATGTGCGAAGATAATAAATGGGATACAAATAAAAAATAAAAAATCTATTGTGATGTGCAGTCACTTCACACGAGCTCACTATTAATAAGAGTATCTTATGATAAAGGCGAATCGGCCGTTTAGTTGACCGTAGCTGAAGTGATGACTAGTGCCATGTTTGTTTGTTTGGATGTGGGCTGTGTTCTGGCTGTGTCGCGTGTGGCGTATCCTAGAGTTGCACCCCGTCTGACTGAGAACCGGGTACCCGGTGGCAGGGACCCGGAACCGTCGGAATCGGAACCGTCTCCCGGTCCAACTCACGGAATCGTGGGTATTTTTATCCCGGGTACCCGTCGATTGTTCTATATTAGGGAGCCCCCAAGACTAGAGTATACGTTGATTTATACAACGTGCACACGGCAGCGGCTGTGCCTCTAGACTCTTCTTGCCTCTCGCCCCTGCAGACTACAGACCGAGAAAATAAGGAATACCTTCGCACAACACGATACACGCACGATACCCCTATCAGCGTAAATAGGCGGCCCTCCTGCTTTACCACGAACCAGGAGATACACCAAAATCACAATAAGTCCAAATCTTTCGATCTTTGTTGCTGTTCGCAGAGAGAGACCCATGTGTTTGCGGCATTGAGCAATGAGAGACCGCACACAGTGGTTCACGCTTGGGGTTGATACATTGGATGTTTGATGATATGTCATTATGATTGGACGGATTTCGGTCTGTGGGTTCTCATACCTTGGGATTTTTTAATATGCAATACCTGGTATATTAATAATAAAGTAATGTTTTTTTGTTATGATACTGCTTTGTATGAAGTTGAAAGCCCGGTAATTACCAGGGTTCTGGCACTGGGATCATATTTGTAGTAGTACTTGAAAGGCGCATCTTTAGGTGGAAAACCAGGGGTTTTCCAGAGAGGCACTAGCGTGGTCTCAGTCTCCGTCGTGCACCAAAGGAATAAAGTGACTGTTCTATCTCTTGAACATCAACGTGAGTAGCAACGAGTGCCGGCTTAATAAGCAGACCTGTCCAGGGATACAAAGTGTCCCGATCCTCGTGATCTTAACATTTTCTTGGTTGCAGCAGTATGCCTTCAGCCTTCCTTTTTGCTTTGGCATGATTCGTCGAGAGCGGTGAAATGAAAAGTCATGCTTTCCCACCTTTCGCCTTTAACCACCCCGCCGCTCAAAGGCTACAAGGAGAGCCAATGGTGTATGGTAACCCGGGTACCCGTGTCCGCCTTACCACGCCGCCGCTCCTATACGAAAAGGGGAGCAAATAGCACATGGTAACCCGGGTACCCGGGTACCCCGATACCCGTGTCCGCCTTACCCGCCGCCGCTCTAACGCTAAAGTAGTGTATGATCGCCCCGGTGGTTCAAGTGGTTATCCTCGAATTCCACTTGTGTTTGAGTCCTGGGTTCGAGCCCCAGGTGGGTCGGACATTTGGCTTTATTTGCAAAAATAAAAATAAAAGAAAGGATTCAATTGTTGAGACCGCCTTGCAGCGTGGGTAGGCACAATTCGATGCGGGTCGACGAGGGAAGAAAAGGCTGAAATCTTCTCGCAATAAAAATGAAGGCACGTACCGTAGCGGGAAGGGGATAGAAGAGCCTGCTATGTGACCCCGGATCTGAGTTACGAGTTGGAAGGAGAGAGAGAAGAAGATGTGCGAAGATAATAAATGGGATAAAAAACAAAACAAAAAATGATAACCTGTCTGGGACCCGGGTACCCGGTTCCGGTTCCGCCTCAATCGCCTCCCACCCGGTCGGGTACCCGGTTCCAGATTTTGAGGTCGGGCTGCAACTCTAGCGTATCCATGATACATTATAAGGGGGTTTCCATACAAATATGAAGGCTTTATTGGGGTAGGGGACATACGAAAAAAACGACCTAGGAAAACCGAGTGGGTTTTCTGGTTTCGCTTTTTTTTCTCCCAACCGAAAAACCGACAAGTAAAAGTCGGTTTTCGATTGTAAAAACCGACAGAAAAAATACCGAAAAAACAGAGTTTCGGTTTCGGTTCACAACACTGGATGCTTATCTGTGTGGAAGCCAGGGTCGGGGATACCTATCGTAGATCTCGTAACACGCACGCGCGGGACGGCACGTCACCGGTCAAGTAATGTCACAGATCTCTCGGGTCACGAGCGGTCTCACGTCATTGACGGTGCTCACCCGTCCCCGGGAAATAGCTATCGGGAGATTATATTCCGCCGCAAGACTCTGTGGGGAGACCTAGGTCGCCCCCACCGAGTCAGGTTACGTCTAATACTAGCGTCCCCTTGCTAAAGATCAACGAATAATTCTTGCTCGGCTTACGTCGGCCGTAACGACGGCTACAAGGGAGACCTTCGCCTCGCGACCTCACCAGACGGCGACTTCTCCGCGACTTTATCCCAGCGACGTCTCCGTGACTATACATCGGTACGAACGACGAGCACAGGATCTACATTGGTGACCACCCTGGGATTAGAACCCACGAGTACGAATATATGACGACCTAAACACTCTGACTGCTATTATTTTTTAAAATAAAAAATGATGAAATACGTCAGTTGTAAGTTCGACAATGATTATGTATAGTTGATACTCAACTTTGCAAGCTGCGTGTAATATGTCTCGTTTATATCCCATTTTTATTGAAACTCCAAATTGTATGATAAGCAGTTCGCGCGTATTCTGTAATATGTATTTTCTTGTCAAGGATATAGGCCAGTGGCTCCCCTGGATGCTACCCGGGTCAACACCACAATTTACATAATCATCCTGCGCACTGATACTATAACCCGGATAAGGGAGGGTAATACGACTCTGCAACATGTTGAAATCTCTTCATTTTACAAATAATATTAAACTGTAGATTTTTTGTATGGAATGGCTTTAACTGTGAGTAACTATTGTACTACTCTTTGATTGGACTAAATACGAACATACCTACGTACATTTTTTCCTGAGGTATTCCTTCGCTCCAGTTTTTTGGAGCCTCTGTCCTGTGACCACGGACCCGATATTTTGGGCATGATTTAATGCGAGAACAACGAAAATCAACAACCCAGTGTCCGTCCTGATTCTTTAGCCTAGGCCATTTCTTATGCAGTCGGAAACAACATGGATGGAAAAAGCCGTTTTCCGATCGCTTATTTTTCCGAGTGGGTTGTGAATATCGCGACTACTCTTCTTCTCGTCCGTCGGATCGAGTATTCACTTTTTTTGTGTTTTTCCTGAAGACATTTGATGAAAGGGAGCGTTTTTATACTAGTAGCCCCATAAAAAAAGGCCCGGGTAGGGTACGTAAGCGGAAGTCGGTTCGAAACTGCTTCGCCGTAATGCTCGTGGGGTCAGAGAGGTGTTCATCTTGCAACGTCAGCTATGTTAGATATTCGAATTCCGTGAAACGAAGAACAAAACCTTTGACAAAGACTAAGCCGATGCTATTAATAGCAGTTTTTCGTGATTAATCGTTTTAGAACGTTTTGTTTTTTGTTCAAAGATGTTCTCTCTGATCACAAGTGATCGCGGTAATCGTGCGGTCGTATATATGTATAGATCGGGTCAATACTCGGGGAGATAAGTCGTTGAGTCTCAAAGCAGTCGGCGCCGGCACACGAAAATGCCCAAATACAGTTTTTAGCCGTTTTTTTAGTTAAAATTCCAGAATTTGAAAAAAAATGAAAAGTTTGTAAAGATTCAACGCCGACGTCGGTCAAGTACCATTAAAGTATAACATTCGAATTGTCTATCATCGGCTCCAAAATCACGATACTGCCTTATTCTTCTTGGGCGACTTTGTTCTTCGTTTCACGAAGATCATGTAAATTTTTAATAATATCTTATATTACATTAAATTAAGTCATACACAAATGCTCATGGCTCGCTTCTTCCTCGAGCAGCGTGTGAGCTTCACACGCGGGGCGTTCTCCTCCATCTCGTCATCGAGACCATCGCGGCGCTGGACTTCTTCGAGAGCCGTCAAAGTTACAGCCAGCGCAGCCGTCGTTGGCAAAAGGTCATCGGTACAGCGCACTGCGGCCATCGAGTGCTGACACGTGCTGCTGACGGGCCTAGATAAGGATGCATCACGCTCACTCGCGGCGAGCAGCAGCACAGACGTGACAGCAGCCAAGCCAGCGTCGCCGATGTTGTGGTGTGACGTCGTGTCGTATGGCGTGTTGTTGTGCCGTGTGTGGGATACTCGTATGAGGCGGGCCTTTCTAATGTTTCCGATGCATGAAACCGACTGACGTGTTGGATCGAAAATCTCAGTTTTTTCGACTGTCTGGTCCAGTTGAAAAAAATAGTCGAAGAGAGAATCTTGGATTGAAAAGCGCTTTTTCAAATTAAATACGTAAGAAAGCCAATTTTTGTCTCCAATCGGAAAGCGGCTTTTCCATCCATGTTTCCGACTGCATAATAGCTGTGGCCTCAAGGAGATGAAAATGATGTGGTCACAGACTGCTGGAAGACAGAAACACCAAAACAATTATCGCGAAAGCATAGCACGTGAAATGCTAACTTACGGGGCACGAGAACACAGCATATATATTATGTACAAACCATATCATATTCGTGCTAGGGAATGAGAGGCCCTGCTGTTAATTGTGAAGCAGAATGGACCTAAAGACCGACTACTGTTAGCAGGTGTGCCTCTGGCTCTGCTCTGGCCACTCACACAAGGTGCTTGACGATGTTGGAAGTTAATAGACTCTTGTATTAGTTGCTGCTTGCGTCGCCGGATGTCTTATGAACGACGCGGCGAGACATTCATCAGTTCGGCAGCGCAGGCGAAAACGCCTGCCCGGTATGATGAGGGGGCCCTTGCTACAAATCACAATGCCGCAACAGAGGAGAGGACATACCATAACACCAGCCCACCCTGGAGGGCCGTTTATGAAAATTCCTAGAACTCTGGCAGGAACTAAACCCATCGGGAGAATTCGGAGAAAGGATCGAAAATGCGGCGCTTCATAACCCACTCCCACACCTCCAACTTGTAAGGCTAAGGCCGATTACACGTGTACACTGGGAATCAGACAACGACACGTCCGAAAATGCGTGTACGCGAAAGCAGGCAAAACAAGCTAGAACTAGCCGGACGCTAAATCGAGGAACAAAACTCGAGTAAGCGGTGTCGCTCGCGTAACCAAGAGCGACGTGGGCTAAGGATAGTCGGGCAATGTACCATTAGTTGGCTGAAAGTACCTGAGTCTCTCTCCTCGATCACCCCCTTTGTTCAGGTCTTGGTCCGTTGGGTTACGAGTAAAAAGTTAACCAATCACCTACCCAACTTGAACCTTATAGCGCTCTTCCCCCCCTCGGAACAGCGGGGTCCTTGATCTTCGTATGGGGCCGTACTTGCCTTGTCTGCAGTTCGTGACAGTCTCTTGGGACCCAGGAAGAGTGTTGTAATCTGATTATTGTCATGAGGAACTCACAGTCCTTGAAAAACGTGAGATTCGAATTCACGACCAACGACCCATGTCCTGCCGACTGTGCCATTTGTTAAGGTCTTAGTCTATTTGGCCACTGGTGAAAGGCGAAACCAATCGCCTACCCGATCTTGGCCTGTATAACACTCTACCCCCCTTCAGAACAGCTGAGTCCTTGGTCTTCGAATGGGGCCGTACGTGTCTAGTTCGACGTTCTTCACGATCTCTGGGGGCCCAGGAAGAATGTTTTGTTATATTCTTGACATGAGGAAAATCATTTTTCTTCAAGAAGCGTTTTCATCGTGGGCGTGAGATTCGAACTAATGACCAACGACCCATGTCCTACCGTTGACGCCATTTGTTAAGGTCTTAGTCCGTTGGGCTACGGGTACTCGTGAAAAGGTCAACTAATCACCTACCCAATCTAAGTCTTACAACACCCTAACCAGGAGGACCGGGAGAGACGAAAAATCCCCTACGTCGCACAGGCCAACATCGCATGAGCCTACAGCGGCTGTTGTACCAGTCTCACGGCGCGAGGCGCTGGGGAAACGGTGGATACCATACTCTCGAACGCAATCATCAAAAATAGTAGACATCAACTAAACAACAAGAAGCCGAAAAAGCAGGCTACAAGAGCGAATAGCCATTATTTTTGCCGAAAAAAAATATCAGACCTCGAACAGGTGCCAAAAGCTACAGTAGTAGTCGACGACGCCAGTGTTATGTGGAAGGCAGTATAGACCTATAGAGACCAACTACTGCTATGAGGTGTGTCTCTGGCCCTGCTCTGATCACTCACACAAGGTGCTTGACGATGTTGGAAGTTATAGACTCTTGTATTGGTTGCTGCCTGTCTCGCCGGATGTCTTCTGAACGACGGGGCGAGGCATTCATCAGTTCGGCAGCGCAGGCGATAACGCCTGCCAGGTATGACGAGGGGGCCCTTGCTAACGCCTGCCAGGTATGACGGGGGGGCCCTTGCTACAAATATTAATGCCGCAGCAGGGGAGAAGGGACACCATATTACTAACACCCCCACGGTGATAGGGCCACAAGGACCAAACTTGTCGGTCTCATGCAAGGAAAATCATGAAAACAAAATCGGACCGATAGCGAAATGAATAAATATTTAAACAGGAACAATAAACAGCAAATAAATAGAGTAGACAAGCCGAAAGTTGGCACGGAGGGAGGTAGACTTGGTGCATGGGTTTCCTTTTGTTTCCGAGGTTTTCTTCTTTCGGGAAAGTTATGAGTGATCCATGTTGAAGATCATGCTGCACATTGTCGGATGGCAAGAGAAATAATAATAAATAACCAGTCCACCGTGGATACGGGGTATACATCACACAGCTTCAAAGTTGAGTATCAACCACTCATCAATCTGACGCGTACCCACCACGGCTGACGACGTCTTTGCGACATTTTAACAATATGCCAAAAGCGACTTTGAAACTGTTATTATTGCTACTCACTCTACTGTAAGTGGAGAGCTTGAACTTGAGCATAATATAATATGGGGAATAGGCGCTCCCCCCTGCCTCCACGGCGGTAGGGCCACAGAGAAGAAAGTAGTTGTGAAGCGATTGTGAGAGACTGGAATGAAAATTTAATGGAATGAATGAAGAAGCTTCAGAAACATGGAAGGGCACATTGTTCGGGAGCAGAGTGGGGCAGGAGTAATTATGTATTTATGGACGATTAAAAAATGTACCCCTGTATAATACATTAAACGTGACAGAAAACGTGTTTACATACACCCATAAGAAGAGTCATTCACGTCTTAAGGGCAGCGGGTCTCCATTCCCTCCCTCATCCGCGTTTTTTCATTTCACGACCAAATCATACTTCGGTTGTAATACAAATAATGTCCCACCATGCCCCCAAGGGCCAACGAGATGCCTGTTTATTAGAATGTTTTCTGAATTTCTGTTCAAAATGACACTACTGGTTGCAACCAGATCATATACTACCTGGTATGTGATATTGGAGCCGAGAAGGCGATCTCTGGTAATCCTGCTCTACGGCACCATGGTAGCAGTGCAAAGTACAAAAGCAGTGTGGCCAGCGTCCCTGCGTATGAGTGCTGCGAACATTTCGTGCTTTTTGGTGGCCTGCGTGACTTGTTTTGACTATCGCCAAGAAGAGTCGGATTCGACAAGCCATATACTGGCCCTTTCCAGCCTCGGACTACAAGGTACCTGATGTTGGAGTATTTAAGTATACTACAAGAGGCCGAAATACTGCGGATAGTATATACTATAATAATAGAAGGGTAGAAATGGGGAGCGTCGTAACAGTAAGTAGTAACAGATCTCATGAAGTGCTCTGACTCCTAACTGCAATAAGCTCGTACTGCTGCTGCTGTTGTTGTTTTGTTGGCTGTTCCTCCATGGGGCATATACCTACCTGTTGTATGTGTTGAGCTTGACCAGTCAGGAGCGCATACGTCACTCTCCTCGTTCCCGTCGTCCATTGAGGAAGTACTAATAGTAACCCCTCTAGAACTGCTATTAATACCACCATGTTTCGGGAAAACGTAACTTGGAATTAGTGTGGGACAGAAACGGCCCACACGTACGAATATTCCAGTATTATTAGGCCAATAACAAAACAGCAACGAACACCAACAGCACAGCAATAATTAGTGCGAATAATAAAATTCATTAGGCATCAAAACAAGATACGTGGACTTTAGTGTGGGATAGAAGAGCACACAAAAAAATCCCTATAATCTGGGCCAACAACAACACGAACACCCCAAAAAAAGGCCCTGGTGGAAAACAAGCCAGTGGCGAGATATTTCTGGACGAGTTAACGTTTTTTTGTAAACTTTTTGTTTACTTGGATTCAGTACACCCCCTGAAGTATACCTGTCTCGTCTCGAAAAAGGATAGCGGAATGTCGGATTTGTTTTACCTGCGAGTTTTTGTTGAAGCGAATGCTAACCTGCTCGTATTATTGTGCAATAATAATAGTCTTGGTAAAAATCGCAATCATGACCACTATTAGTAGTGAGCTACGCGCGTCAGCGCAGAAACCCTTTACATGGTACCAGGTTCGTGCGTATACGTATATATATGTACGAGAGTTTGGCAACGGCAACAAGAACAACAACAGCGACACATACATGCCCATCGCCACCACCACAACAACCGGCAGCAGCAACCACCACCACATTGCCCCCCCCCACCATCATCAGCAACAAGCTTGTGCTGCTGCTGCTAGTCAACTGGTACCAGGTGGTGGTGGTGAGGATGGTGTGGTTAATGATCTCTGGTGGTACCTGTTACCTGGTCGATTTTCTAGTGACGACGCAGCAGCACGCAACAGCGTATACAGTAGATTTCCACCACCACCACCACCACCACCACCACAACTAAAAGCACCAACTACAACTACCACCACCACCACCACCACCACCACCACCAGCGACAAGCTTCTGCTGCAGATACCTGGTACCTGGTGTGGGGTGGAATACGTATGTATAATATGCTTGTTTTTTCCAGGACGAGCCCTGGTACCTGGTAAGTAGGCCATTCAACATGACAAGGCTTTGCGACTCGGCACAGCTTTGATCACGAGCAGAGGAGAATGGAGATGATATTTAGGGGCATCCAGGGACTCCGTCTGTTTCGAAATCGGTGGTGGTTTCGTCGCGCACGACGACAGAAGCCAACGCACGTATAATATCATACGAGTGTCAGGCAGGATGAAATATACAATCTCAGCTGATAATAAAAGTAGTAGTAGAGCCGCCGCGAATCGTTGTGGACACGAGAAGTACGGCGCAGGTACCCATGCACTATGCCAACCCGCAACGTGAGGAAACGGTGCCGGGCATGCCGGCGGAGGGCGAAACGTGTGTTCGAGTGTGTGTGGGAGAAAACATGTTTTTTTTATCATTTTTTGCTCGACTCTAAGTTGCTATGATAAATTGCGCATCAACGCTCACTTTTGATTAAAAAAGTACCTGGTATTGTTTTTTGGGGTTTCAGACGAACTACATTATATTATTATGGGATAGATACATCCGTGAACCATACGAGGTACACAAGATACATAATTCTACTCTACAGTTCATGCGTGCGTACATACTACATAACCACCTCGTTAAAAAAGGCCCTGATAACGGCCCCAATCACGTATTATTACGGGACATTACCAAGATGTTAAATTGTTGCCTCTACTTGTATTATGTTGTAATTCCAGCTAAAATACACGCCACGATATTACTCCGAACTTCCAAAGGTTAGTCCCCGGTCGCTGATGCTATTAATAGCATGGCGCTTCGGGGGTGCGTCAGCCCACCCAAGATATCCCATAAAATAAGCGATATATAGCCTCCTATTAATAGATGTGCTGGCAAAACAAACAAGTCGCTATAACCGCGGCGCTCCGGGGAGGACGCGTGACGTCGCTCGCCTTGTTGGTTGACGCGGGTGTTTCTTGAACTTTGTACGGTGTTTGGAGCTAGAACACAAGAAGTACGTCACATCCCTCGATAGGACGCCAAGCCGAAATGTCCACGGATTTCGATTCAGTTGCGGTTCATATTTTTCTGTATTTATTTCGAAACCTTGGTATCCTGGTTAATACGGGCCCTCAGGGTAAGCCCTATTATAGCGGCTCAGGCATGTATGTATTGAATAGTGCCCTAGAGCCCCTTATCAGCAAGGAGGGAGGTGCTTATCGTAGACGCTGTTTCGTCCCTTACAAGTCTCATTTGGGTGAGCCAACGTCCCTACGCTCGAGTATGTGGGCAACAATACAATTTTCGCACACCCAAATAACCCCGTTCTACGCGAGTTCCGTAAAAACTGGATTCTGCTGGGCTAATTCGTACATGTCTTGAAGAATGTCTTGTAGCCATTTCCCAGCAGGGACTTTCCTTAGACTCAGACGCTCTTTCGCCCCTTATGTGCCTTATTTTCGTAAGGCAACGCCCATGTGCTCGAAAAGGGCAGATTTGTACGTAGACGGAGTAACGGCCCTCGACAAATGGAGTAGCGAATAATTGAGTATTCATTGGTGTAGAGAATTACAGTAGGCGTATCTCTATGGGGGTCTGGGATCTGTAGAGATGGACCGACAGGGCAGGCCTGCAGGCACTGCTTCGGAGAAGGGCATCTTGTGCAGGTCAGCACCCCCACGTCGGGCGCGAGCGAGTACGAGGCTCTTGCATGCATACACGCACGTGTTTAACTATGCATAGTCGCCGGCTTACGAGTGTACTCATACTTCGAAGTATACAGTATAGTAAACGAGCTCATCGCGGGGGTCAGCACACGCAAGAGGCGGTTGAACCATCTGGGTGCGTCGGTTTGGCTTGTTGCGGGCACCCTGAGCACCGACCGGTAGGTAGCGTGCCCAAGAAACTCGACGCGGCTGATCGCCGATCGCCGAAGGATCACGGCGTACTACGTGCTGCGCTTGGCGACTGCATACCTACACAAATTACTAGGAAAAATACAGGCGCCGCTAATAATAGATTTTCCAGCAAGCTACGACTACCCGAGTTGTTCCATTATTAGCTGGTGGGTTCGTGTTCATATGTATTTGTAGCTGCACTCGGTAAAATATGTTTGCGGGGTAACTAGTTGGGGGGGGGGGGGCGAACAGGGAGCCAAACATCCCTGACATGCTCCAATTCGATCCAACCACGTAGTGTCGCTGACATTTTTGGCCTCCGATAGTACTCTTTTGGTTGTATATAAGTGTCTCCTTTGTGGGACGCATGCTGTTGTTCTGTTCAGTTTCGAAGTTGACGGGATTGGCGTTGCCCGTGCGTTTTATGCTGTAACAGACGAAAACGGCGAACCTTAGGCCACAAAACGCTTAAATCTGGTTCCTTTAGGAACGCCCCAATTTGTAGCTGCCACGAATGCCGCTTGCAAATATCTGCTCAAATATACCACATTTTCGTATCATACAAAATACTGGCCCCTGTTTGTGGTATGCGGCAGCCTGACACGGGTCTGCGGATATTAGGGGGTTCATATGTTGTGGAGTTTCGTATTATGTATCGGGGCATTATTTAGTATGCCTCGTGGATGGAGGGATGGAGCTGCTCCTCCGGGAGCAGTCGCTGATGTTAATGATACGGCCCAGTCTTTGTTGATAATGATACTGCCTGTCTATATGTGAGAGGTGCAGCCGGTGACAATCTTGGTGCGGCTTACCTCCTGTGTGTGGTTTATGTGGTGGGGTCTCTGACAGAACGGTATTGACCCAACCTGGTGTGTGTTGTGTTTGGCTTATTGTAACTAGTATTTTGTTTGCTCTTCCTCAACGATCATGGTGTAGACCACGCGTGTATCACGTGCACGCGTCGGACAGCTCCTGTGACCAAACAGCCCCTATAAACAGCGGAAGAGGGGGACATAACCGTTTGTTTTGCTGAGGTCCTAGGGCTGGCGCTAGCGGCGAAAGGGCCTTCAAAAAGCTCAACAGCAGCCAGGTGTTTCCATAGCATGAATCCTTTTGATTCGTTTTTTTGTCCGAACGAGCGGGTTTTAGGCACTCCAAGGCATGTCTGTATTGTTTTGTTTACGCGCAAATATTCGAAGAGATGACTGCGTAGGCCCACGAACAGTTAGTTTTTTTTTTTTGCGAAAGCATCGCAGCTGGCATAATATTATATACCAGGTATGTATGATACATTCATAGCTGTACGCCACCAAATGAGCTACAGTAAATCAAACGCCGATGCCTCACCACAGTTAATTCTGGCGGTGCACACGACACCTTCGGCTCTCTTCTGCGTGGTTGTTGATGGTAGTCTCTGCACGTATCCTGTTGACCTCACATACTGTAGAAAAATTCCAACAAAAAACGGTTGATGTTGAGACCGTGTCGTGGTCAAAGCTCTATCTGATAGAGATAGGTACATCAGTAGAAACCATTATGCTCAATCAAGAATCTTGATTACGACATGTGCGCACTTTGCTTTTGCGTGCGTACGATATAGAGTTTGGCTCGCCACCTCGACCGTCTCCTGACCAGCTACCGACTCACTGCGGATGAAGCCGGGTGTGTTGAATATACCGGGTGTGTTGAACACCCTGGACAATAAAGACAGTATTGTCAGCGACAGTATACTAGGGGCAAAATTAACGATATATATTGCGAGCGATGACAGACAAGAGGAAAACTTATCGATAGATGTTGCCAGCGACAATGATAAGCGAGAACAAAATCTATGGATATATTGCAAGCGACAACAGACGAGGGGGAAATCTATCGAGATGTAATGCCGCGGCAACATGCGAGGGGAAATATATCTATATATATTGCCAAAAAGGAAAAATCTATCTATATATATTGCCAGCGACGACAGAAGAGGGGGAAATCTATCGATAGATAGAGCCAGCGATAACACGTAGGCGAGGGAGAAAATATCGATATATATTGGCAGTGACAACAGACGGCGGGGGATATATATCGATAGATATTAGGGTGTGTCTTAACTCCCACCGAAGAGCATGGGAACGAGCGGAACGGAACGAGACTGTTCGTGGTCGTTCGTTCCGTTCCTACCTAAAAAAACGTGATTGGGTCCGTGCAGAATCCTGGCCCTCGCCAGCCGAATCGGCACAAACGGTATCTATTGAACATGACAAAGCAAATTGGTGTCCACATCCATCTCCGGTGGTGTCCATCTACATCAAATAATCTGCTATTTGTTCCCGTTTGGTTGGGCCGTTTGGTCCTCCCAAACAAGAAAAAGGGATGCAACACTTTTTCTTCCTCTTCCTAGATTTACTGTTTTTCTCGGGCTGCACTGAATCTATTCGTTTCCCACAACCAATCAACACCAATTCATGCGGCAAATAATATTCCATTCGGTTTGTTCCAATGCTTTCTGGGGGGGGTAAGACACACCCTTACCAACGGCAATAGACTGTGCAGCATGTTTATCGCTGACCATTGCCATCCGGAATGAATAGAGAAGTCTGTCCATCCATGGTCCTTGTCGGCCACAACAGACTGGGAATGGGTACAATCGATAGACATTGCCGACAACAATCTACGCGTCCATTGCACCTCATTATACCCCTATTATTGCTGCTGCGGCCATTGTCTGTTTTTCAGGATCGAAAACCACGTATATATAAACGCTGGAGATCGTATTACATATTTATCGAACCCCCATGCTTCCTGTTTCATTGGTAGGCCTAGCTGGGAACAGGGGGTTCCGACGCACCGTGTCATAAACCCAATGTTGTGTGTCAAGTGGTTTAGGATAAACCATGCACTCATTATTTTTACTGCTATCGTCGCAATATATAAGATTGCTGTTGTCACACAACATATACCTTTCTGTGCTCAGCAGAGTACGTTGTACGTGTGTCGATCGATATCCATTGCCGACGACAGTAGATGGTGAGCCGTGCCCACCGATGGACATTGTCGGCGATAAAATATTTGAGGACGGTAACAATCGATAGACATTGCCTGCCACAATAGACTGTGGGGAGTATCCATCGATGGCCATTGTCGGTGGCAATAGGTTGGGGATGTGATCCATCGATAGACATTGCCGCCACGATAAATTGTGGCGAGTATCCATCGATGGTCATTGTCGGTGACAATAGCTTGGGGGTGTGATCCATCGATAGACATTGCTGCCACAATAGATTGTGGGGAGCATCCATCGATGACCGTTGTTGGTGACAATAGATTGGGAAGGTGATCCATCGATGGACATAGCCTGCCACAAAAAATTGTGGAACACCCAGTCGATGGCCACTGCCGGTGACAATAGACTGGGGATGGGGAGTCAATCGATAGCGACCGCGGACGGCAATGCATTGGGAAGTACGCCAAACGATAGCCACTACCCGCGACAAACACCGGGGAGGAGGTAGAAAATCGATAGACACAACTGACGGCAATATACAGGTCCATTGCGCCATATTCTATTGCTATTGCAGTGGCCATGGCCCATTGCCCAGGGTGTGGCCGTGTTAGCGATTCAAGTTTATTCATGTGTAGCGCTATTTCTCGCATCTTGATATCAATTCTACCCTATGTGGGTATCATCATAAATACGAAGAAAAGCAGATTGCTGTCGGGAACTCGCTATGTTTGGTTATCTGCCGAACACCCAGACGCCCTTAGAATGTTGTTTCCCCACTTATTTCACTGCTTCCATGCAACTCGAGATGCAGCGGCAACATGGGCAAAGGCAAGACATCAAGCATGCTCTCACAATTCATTTAAAAAAAAACCTTTTTCGCGTTCTTGAAACTAGACAGCGTCTTTTCAGCAACGTGGCAAACATAGGGTGTGTACCCGGTACGGGGCATACCACTAATGAAGGGCGCACGGTCTACCTTCTAGGTTTCGTTTGTTTTTGACAGTGCGGCACAAATAGAACGAGCCTGGATTCGAGCCAGCGCCCAGTAAAACACGTGCCAGGTACTGTACTACGCCTATAGCAGGGTCTACCGACGCCGACTTAGCGTGCTGGCAAGCCATATTCGTTCTATTAATAGCTGATAATGCTGTGTGAATACCATACTTCTGGAGCGCCAATGGTGAAAGGCGAGAGGCGGGAACAATAAATGCTGGCAGTCACGCGACCGTTTTTGTACCCCCGTTCACGCCGCCTGGCGCTCAGATCATCTAGTGGCTACCATATTCACAAATCCACGGACGCGTTTCACATCTCTTCACCCTCCCCTCCCCTTCCGATTTCCTCGCTTTCGCGTCACATACTCGGTTGCCGTCTCAGGGAACAACATCGCCCACCCCGAGTGGGGCAGCGTTGGGCAGAAACAGGTCAGAACAGCAGACAGTGGATTGGCTCGACCTGGTTTTGTATACCGCCCTTGCCAGTCTATCTTGCACGGCAACGCTATGGGCACACTGGCCTGTGGCACGCCTCATCCTTGTTTCAGACGAACGACTTTTATTGCCGCGTTCGTCGTAGGCTGGTTTGTCACCATCCGATGTAGCCCTTATTAGGAGAGCCTAGCATCGAGGTTGCAGTTCTTATCGCACCTCACCCGGACTCAGTTGCTGTCTTGTCAGGTTCGACACTTTCATCGCTCGTTGTCATTGCTGTGTGTGCTTACTCTACCGCGGGATTTCCACTGCGTGTACGCTTCGATGCACGCCACAGTCTTGACCCTGCATTCGTCGTCGTCAACAACGGCGCCCGATCCGCACGTGCGATATATGTCCTGCCCGCAAGCACCCGACCTGCCCAACGCTCTGTTTGCCCTCGGCCCTGATCTGCCCCTGGTATCTCGTCAGTCAATCACCCCACGCGACCGTCCGTTGCCGACGCGCGCGCCGTAGCTCCGCAGCGTGACAGAGGCAGACTATTCCGACGGGATTTCGACACCACCTGGAGAAGATCGCCCGACACCAAGGCAAGCCCTTATCACCAGCTGTCGTCGCCGCTTCGCCGCTGCTTGCTGGGGGGGTTTTGGGGCGTGGTAGGGGCGTTTCTCCTCCGGTAGAGGGTCTAATATATCGGGAAATCGAGGCCACCGGTCGCTCGTGTCGAAGGGCGTCGGAGGTTCGCTTGGTTTCTTTACCGCGCGGTCTGCTCGCTGCAGTACTAGCGCTGCTGGCTGACGTATACATATTGGTCACTAGTGAGGTCTTCACTGGATGCTGGTCACCTTGCTCCGTTTCGCGGACCGGGATAACGACAGCTTGACAGCATTCAGTCCCCAGCGCAATCCTAATATACCGCAGGCCACCATTTCGTCATCCGCCCCCCCCCCCCCGCCCCCCCCCTCCGTACGTGCGATTTCCTATTGCCGCCGACTGGACAATATGTGTTCAGGGAGCTTCTGTCGGAGGTTTTCCTGACCGCGCCACCGTCGAGCTCGGCGACCAGTGCCCTGTTCGTTGGTTGGGGGTTACTAGTCGGGTTCGACCTTTTCCTTCATGAGGACAACGCGTCGGAGCCGCTGGACATTGCGTGCGACGACCCTTTACTCGCTGATGTGTGGTGCCCGCTGGGGTCACTGTCGGAGCCGATTTCTTTCAACAGGTCGCAGGGTGGGATTGACGCCGATGGCGGCGGAGCCAGGAGTCCAACCAACTTCGCAACCTCTTACCTAGACCTGGACTGGCTGTACGGCAGGGACGAGGATTCTGCAGCAGCTCTCCGAACACTAGCATTAGGCTACCTGAACCTTACCACTGATGAGCTCCCACACCTGCTGCCAGACGGCACTTGGCTTGTGAGTGAGGCACGGGTACGGGCATGGGGCTTGGGGCATGTGGGGCTAGACCGAGCGAGAAGAGCGTACCAAGCGCCAAAGCAAGTCGAGAGCAGGCGTACTCGGTACGCACGGCACAGGACCGTTATGGACGCTCGCATGGCAGGCAGGCGGGCATGCAGATACGGGTGGGGAGCCCGGCTCATTCCCCAGCACCTACTGTATTTACTATGAAGACATGGGCTTCGTTTAGCTCGGTGATGCGTTCGCTCAATTGGCACGATCTGCTGTCGCCCTCGTCCCATTTGTTTGCCCGACAGGTCGCCGACCAGCGGCCAACGACCATGCCCGTGACGTTCGCTCTTATGACACTTCTCCTGAGAGAACACAACCGGTGCTGTGACGAACGGGCCTCCGGGTGGGACGCTGACACGGACGAGGTTTGGCAATGCGAAGAACTGTGGCCTCGTTTTCGCCCTGATCCTGTCGGTACTACAACCAACCTATAGCTGGTGCAACTACCGCGTTGCGGTTACATAGGCAGCTCGAGGGCGCAACAGCGTATGCCGCTGTGCCCAGGTGGTCGTTAGGCGAGGCTCCTGTTTTGACAGCCCTCGAGTTGCCTGTCCGACTGCGAGTGACTGACGGAGCCATCATAACCAAGGAACCTTTGGCGATGGGCATACGCTACCACGAGGAATGTCGGGGGCGGGTAGTGACTGATATCCCCCCTCCCTTCCACCCCCCCAACCGTTAATCTCCTACTCCACCTCCACCGAGCAGGATGCCTACCAGGTTTGCCGGCAGTGGACGATCGCTGTCTTTCAGCACATTACAGAGAATGACTTTGCCGTTCGCCTCGTAGGTGAAAGCGTCAAGGTCCTTGGGGCCGCATTTTACAACGTTTTCTACGACGACGATGACGGCACGGCGAGCACACGTCGGCAGCGGCGGTGGAAAAGACAACGTCGTCGTCGACTGCTCATATCGGAGAACTCTGTGCGGTCACTCAGTGGGGCTCCAACGAATGGGACCTACGATTTGGAGACGAATGCCGGCGCGGATACTGTATTCTCCACTGTTGCGATACCAGCATTCTACTCGGCCCTTTCGCCGACCGTGGGCTTGCTGGATGACAACTTTAACGTCGCGAATGAGGTGCGCGGTTCGTGTTTCTTACCGCGGGGAACGGGGGCCCTCTAGGGATCGGTTGGTAAACCGACGACAGAGGCGCCTCACGGGTGACCTCCCTCTCAGCACCGAAGTACTCATCAAGCAGTGTGGAGCGCCTTCTGGTTTGCCGTGTTTTGTCTCCCCCTTGTTCTTTATCTCTCGGTCGCCACCCTTTGCCCATCCCGGCCTTTAGCCTTGGTGACGAGTGCCGACATCGCAATGCGATTTCGCCTGCCGCGCGTTACATCCCGAACCGTTTTTGGCAGCATGGAATCGAACTGGCAACGGCAAGCGCGGACGTGGCCGGCTTGATCAAGAGAACCGGCGGGATCGAGTCCATCATCAGGGGCGCCGCATACTCGCGCACACAGGCCATGGATATTTCTTTCATGGCTCAAGTTTCTGCGTATTCGCCCCAGTTCAACCTTCCGGTCGTGGCTGTCCAGAGAGGGCGCGACCACGGTGAGCATCCGGGAATGGCGCTACGGCAGCGCTGTAGACGCAGCGAAAAGGGCGAGACACGAGAGGGACAAGCTAGCACGTCCAGGAATGACGTGCGTCGGGGCCTGCATCGTTTGCATATAGTATTCGCCTATGTGCCGTCTCCTCACCGGGGGTAACGTGTTGCGGGCTGTTTGCTGCAAATGCATACCGAGCGATAATGAGGCTGCAGCGGCGGCAGAGCCGCCTTGCTTCTGTCGGGGCCATGCGATGACTCCACTAGGCGTCCTGCTTCCCCGACCGACCAACACCCCGCCCAGCGATGTTGCTTTTGTTGTTAGAAAGTTACGTGGCACCTTTCGGCGATGTGTCGTTGCGCACGTCGGTTACCAGTCAAAGTTGTGGTTTTTATGTTTATCCGTAGCATCCATTCACCAATGTATGGGGAGTATAATACGGCAGATGCGGAATGCCTAGTCATTGCATGCACCATATCGTAGGTTTTAAGATATTTTGTTCCTTAATAGCCCCTTAGGTTTCGCCCCCGTTCCCTTGCTATCTCGCTCTGTCTTCATCTTCGTTCTGCATTTCCGATATTTGCATGCTCCATTTGACCGGGCGGTAGGCATTCCGTCCTACAACGACGTGCGTGAAGCATACGGCCTCTCCAAGGTAACGACCTTCGAGGACGTTACTTCGGATGTCACGGTGCAGGGCGTACTGGAGGGCGCATACGGTAAGGTGGAACTCCTGGATGCCTACACGGGAGCGTTGGCAGAAAGCGAGGACGGGAGCGGGTTGTTTGTCGGCCCCTTGCTGCAGGTGAGATAACAACCGGGGTCGGGGGGGTGGGGGGGACTACGACGTGCTTGGACTACTGCGTTAGTTGTGCAAGTAGGACTGAAGTTCCAGTGCACCATGCCCGGGCGAAGGGTGACCGCTTTCGCCTTTTGCATCGGGAGCACGGCAGTGTATTTGTGCGTTGTATACGCTGCGTTGATGATTACAGGCGATGATACCCGCACTGGAGGCAACACGTGCTTCGTTCAAGTTCGCGACATCTACACATTCGGGCGTAACGTTTAGCTCGATTCGTTTTGTCGCGCAGCTTGGTCGGTTTCGCATAGTGACAGTCGGCTTTGCATAGTGACAGCGCGACCGTAAATAGTAGCTTGGCTAACTTTGACCTGCTGGATTGACTGGAATTGACTAAACTGATATATATGCCACTCGGAAGCTCCATTATATGTACTCGGGTCCTCGGACGTCCTAGACGGCCGACGATAAGGTTCATCGGTAAAACAAATGAACCGGCACATACCGAAGGCAGGTAAGCACATCATCACTCCCGCGGCACCAATGTCTACACGTATAGTCGTTGGTGTCCATTCGGTCCTCCAAAATAACACGTTCCTACAACAGTAGATTACCGTCCTTCTTCCTCCAGACTTCGTCGCAAGTTAACAGTGTGTTCAGCCTTGTCCCTTCTGTCTCCGATCATTTTGTTTTGCTTATACTCATGTTCCGCTCCTAACGATCCATTATTTTGACACACCCTTACGATGTGCACGCCCTCCGTCTTCAAACTGTTTTATGGTTGGCTTATATAATTTTCGTTATTTGTTGCCACCTCAGGCGGTGTTTCTGGAACAACTGTACAGGGCTATCGTCGGAGACCGTCATCACCACTCTCACGACACGCAGAACGAGGATGCCGCGCTCTCGACGCTCAGAGGTCTTATTCTGAACAACTCATTGGTCTCGTCCATGGCCCTAGATGCCTTCACGGCTCCAGATACGGCGGCGTCATCGACCTGCTCTTCGACCGAGGTCACGGAAGTCTACCTTGCGGATGGGTAAGCCGTCGATGTGCAGTGCACGGTCTGTACCTTCTAGCGCTGCCTGGAGCACTGCTTGGAACGTTTTGCGGCATTCAATTGGCACTGCCAATTTCGTGCAGTGTGTGTGATCGGTGAGGATAGAGTTCGGTGTATCCTGCCGAAATAATGCAGTGAATCTATTTGTGTCGATAGTACGTGAATTTCTGGTGTCATTCTCGTCACGCCTATCCATCCGTCCCATCAACGGAAAGGTGCAACACGGATTATTGCTATCTGTCGAATCGGTCAACGGGTTTTATGTTAGTCATGGCACAGCACGTGAGCCACCCCGCTCGCCCTTCCGGACATATGTACGCACCACGAGCAGATTCAAGCTCGCCTGGAATACGACGGCAGAAACCGACGGCGAACTGATGCACCTGACGATTTCGGCACGGGGCATCGAGACGCAAGGAATGATCGTGAGTGGGCACGGGCTATCGAATCCGGCGGGTGGATACCGTACCACGCGTCGTACTTGCAGCCCGTAGTATGCTATTGCTCGCGTTGAGCATGCACGGGTCGATCAAAGCCGGACCGCGCTTTGTAACGATATCGCGATGCCTATTCACTGTCAGTCGGGTTTAGGGTTGCGATCACTTTCGTTGTCGGCCAAGGGTTCTGTTTCCCTTGTTCGCTGCAGTTGGCTGGCTCGCCGGGCGCAAGGTTGGGCCTTGAATGCGGTCCAGCACGTTACATTTCACCGCTGAAAGGTTGGCATACAACCATTTCCAGACGATCATTGTTCCTAACTGTAGCTCGCTCTGCGGTTGACGTTCTGTCGTGCGCGCGCTACGTGCGCCTAGGGCCGTTTTCTAAGCGGTCCGGTTTTGAGCTTCAGAATAGTACTTTTTGATCCCAAAAATGAAAGCATCTGCATATGCAGTCCGAATATGCAAAATGTAACCGTAATTGTTTCGTTGGGAATCCGATGGCCCAAGTCGCCGGATCTGGCCCAAAATCCGACGACTTGGGTAATCGGACTATAAAAATCGAAAAATGGCATGGTCTCTACATTGAAGATGTTATCCACGACAGCAAGTAGCAGCATACCGATCGATGGGTTGGATGGTGACACAGCTGTATAGCGTCGTTGCTTTGTGCCCGACGCGCGGTCGGCAGGAGGCGCGTCTCTCCGTGGCCAGACTACAGTTGGCTGGCGCGGGCTCGGGCCTAGATACCAAGAGAAACGCACTCAGCGCACACCTCTCCGTGGATACGTACTCGTAGACTACAGCTGCATCACAGTAGTCAGTCATTGTGAAATACAAAATACCATGACAGGTTGACTCTAGCGTACTCGCCACGTCTCTTCGCCACGAGACCAAAGGCGGTCAGTGCTGGCTCGGACGCTTGGATACTACGGGCAGGGCAACGCACTTGGCGCGTCTCTTCGCGGCACCAGACCACAACAGCAGTTGGTCTCGGCGTTTGCTCGAATCTCTGCACGCACGATAAATTCTATCGGGTCAAAATCTGAAGCTCAAAATCCGAACCGCATTGGAAACAGCCTGATACCGGGCGCTCTCCAAAGCGTGCATTTGGGCTGCGTCAGCTCGGCGCCGAGCGGCGACATGTTTAGGATACGGCGAAGTGAGATCCGCGCGGAAACAGCACAGCGGACAGCGACATCGTATCCTATTTTTCATGCTGGTGGAGTGGAAACCATTTCGCCTTGTTGAAACGGTCCTTCGCCGTCCTTGCCCGGCCGAACCCCGGCTGGGCATTCCAAATCTTTAACCTCTCCCAATCCGTCTGCTTACCTGCGTCGCATCCATTAGTGTTGGATTTTCGTTTTACATCGACTCTTGTCGTATTTCAGTCCATGGCCGAATTAGCAAAGATGCACCGAACTCATCTCCCCCGCTGTCTACCTCACGCCGCTGCTGCCGTGGCATTGCCCCTGCGCCTCCTCGATCGTCGTAAAAAACAGGCTATCGGGTTTGGAGGGAGGGGGATGGTGGGCACGGACGACTTTGTTATCTGCGTCGTGTCTTCGGAAAGCATGGCCAATTGTACAGACCACTCGGGGCCCAAAGGGTGGGTGGGTGGGTGGGTGGGTGGGTGGGTGGACGGGCTGTGCGATGATTACCGATACGAGTCGTAGGTCTAGCGCAAAACCTGTGGCCACCATGAGGTACATACTGTTTCTTTCTGTGACGGTGCCGCTTAAGAACATCGCTGGCCCGCGTCTACGTGACTGTTGTGCTTGCATGAGGGGAGTGATGGAGTAGGAGTCAACCCAGGGAGTTATGTTGTTGCGGTTTGCAGTTTCCGTGTAGCCACGGCGCGATACACGAAAGAAAATGTTAGTTCCTCAAAAAAAGCAATTAACACAGTCACGTAGCGTGTACCCGTACATGGTGAGGCACGCACACATATACATACATTAGTATGCTCTCTGGAAGTGGTCACACCATAACTCATTTTTACTTCATTCAAAGCTGTCATCCGTTGCAATCCCATCTCACAAAGGGTTCTCAGTCGAATGCAGCTCACCCTTCATGGGACTCGCCAACGTCACACCGCGCTTCGCGCCCGATGCAAGCAATGTCTCCTAGTCAGTGAAAACCCGACGTGCGTCGTCCCGAAATTGTGGGGAGGCGAGGGTCTATGGCCATACGACTACGGTCATGCATGGCATGGGTACACCTCCCTCTCGCCTCCCTCTCATACTTCGGCGATTGGAAACCGCCTCAGGTGGGCTACCAGGCAACAGCTCTACCCCAAGAGGGCCTTCAGAAAATGATAACCCACCCCGTCCTCCCCTCCCTCAACTCACAACGGTTTGTCGCTGCCTCGGCCTGCAGACGGAGTATCCCACCTTTGGACGTCGGGGACGATGCTGAGCTCGAGGTAGTAAACGTTACTTCCATTGGGGAGTGGACCAGCGTGACATTCGCCCGTTGGGGCTCGGGAAACGATGCATCTGTGAGTGCCTATCGACAGTATTACTGTCAATAGTGGAACAATTCCGCAGCGGATGGGGCGTATATCTTATCTTTTCTAACAGTTGTATTTTGTGGCGGGTCTACAGTGGCCAGATTCTAGTTGCTTGACACACGCTTGTGCCTCAAAATAAAATTAAAAAAAACAGATTGATTGCTGGGCGAGCTCGCTGTTTATCGGCGTTGGTTTGTCGCGCGGGGTGAATGGTGACGATTGACTGTTCACTTTCGTTCGTCTTGAGCGATCGATCGGTCGATCGATCAACCGACCAACCATCACCGCTGCCGCAACAAACAGCGCCCCCACTGTGTCTCGCGGTCTCGGGTTGAGGCGAAACCTTGATTCGAAGGGGGGCGACACCGGTTAACGGCCACCTGAAATGCGCACAATATGCTTGTTGTTGACTCTTTCGACACACCATCATGTTTCGTCGTCATACATCATTACCACCGGCCTTGTCGCCGCCTGTAGACCTCTCGCTGTCTCTCTCTCGGCCCGTTTCTTCTCGGTCGGCACGCAGGACTACCCGCTCACTGACGACATCGCAGCAGGCGACGACACACCCATCATCTACTCGTGGCGTTCTGGCGAGGGCATCGGGAAGCACCCCAACAGCCAGCGTGGTGATGCCCTGGTGAACTTCGCGTACGCCACTGTATCTCCCACCTGCGACGAATCCACTAACTACTATGCACTCCATGGCGCTCTTCTTCTGGTCGTGTGGATGCTCATCGCGCCGTATGGCATCTATCAGGCCAGGTAAGGGCCCTAGGAGCCTGCTCGCCGGTCTCCATGGCAGCTGTGCAGCGAGAGAAAACGTTGCTCGCAAATGTTGTGATTCATCGACGGGGTTGTGTGTGTTGTTTAGCTTGTGTTCCCGTTGATGTGTTCGTTTGTCTTTGTCTGGTATAATTGGGAAACGGGGAGTGTGTCGGTATTTTGGGCGTCGTGGTGAAGGCGACCCTCGATAGGGGCGGAAGTAAGCAAACGCAGGCCGACGGCGTGTACTATCGCACGTTTCAGGCGTTTCCCCACGCTCACTCGTACTATGTCGTGAATGTTCTCGGTTTACGCTCGACGTCGTGGCGAAAGGGATGGTTCGGAGCAGGCGCGTTTCTGCGAAGCATTAGCAGACGCCAGTATGTTGCTTGCTCGCTAGATAGTGCAGTTTGTGCATCCCGACTGGGAGCTGCGGTGACTTGATCCGAAGTATTTGTGATGGGTTTCACCCCCTCACTGTTCTGGCTGGAAGCTGCTTCGTTGCTTCATAGTTGCGTTTCCATTTGCTACCAACAACCTGCAGCAGGCCGTGCTTGCGCCGGCCAGGCCAGGCCGGGGGTAGGAGCCTCTTCCAACATTGATATGTAAGACGTAAAGCTCCTACGGTATGGTTCTCAGTTCCTGCTTCGCCACGGATGGGTGACCTCCCCCCTTCCCACTCTCAGCGTGCAGTAAATTCTGGTCGAAAGGCGACGACTCCCGCGGCCGGCGAGGGCTGGCCGGCGAGTAGCCCAGAGCTAGCTTAGACTCGTGCTGCGACACAGGTCGTAGCACATTTCGATAAGCATGATTCCGACTGCCGGGGGGATCCTCAACCCAATATTGTTCGAATGTGTATAGATAAATTTTACAATTTTCTTTTACATTTTTTTCGTTCCCTATGTCTATACGGCACGCGACTCTTTGCATCGGGTTATGAGTCTGTGCGTTTCTCAACGTTTCGTTTTTCGACGAGTGGTGGAGCTCCTTAAGCGAGAAACCTCGTAAAATATTAGGTGCATCCCTACCGTAGATCTGGTGAGGACGCGCGCGCTACGAGCGGGCTAGCCTTTGGTTGGCCAAAATATTTCTGACTTGAGTGCTAATAGGCTCCAACTAATGACGAGTTATCCACATCGCTTCGAGGCTATCTTTGCGTTTTTTGTTTGCACTAGGGTTCCATAAATGCGGCGTTTTTAATCGGGTTGTTGCGTTCGATTAGTTTTTTTCGCGACCAGGTTTCGGGTGGGGGGTATAGAGCTTCCTCAAGTGAGGGGAGATTCATGATATATCCAGGCGCGTCTCTATCGTAGCGTGCATCACATCGTGTCTGCATGTATGCAGCCTTGTAAGTCTGCGGAGATGAAGCCTCTGCATCACGTATCATAAGAACACCTTGTCGTACGGGAGGCTCGGCTGTTCCCTTTGCGTCTCTCCTTTGCATCTATGATTGTGCTCTGCATCCCGTGCTTTCTAGGGAGATCAACCCGTGTGGATCCTGAGTACGCTGGATGTCGTCTGTCAGAAACAACGGTTATGTACAACAAAACCGCGCACACCTTGAGCACGTTCCTTGGATAAGCCCAGCCACAGCAAAACGTCCTGCTCGCCTCCTTGTGGCCCCCGTCGCTATCAGATACCGCAAGGGTCAGAAATCGCTGCTTGGTAACCTCTGGTGGGAGATGCACGAAGAGTGTATGGTAATCTGCGCGGAGGCGTTGCTTCCTCTTGCCATCACGGCCATCTTTACCACAGGAGGCCCGCATAACTCGGAGCATGCCGCGTGGGGTAAGGACACGAAAGAGACATTATAGGGGGCGGGGTTAAGGGTGCGTGGGGAGGTGGGGGGTAAACGAATGGCAGAAGTGTTCGAGGGGTGTCGGGAGGGGGCGGGCGGGGGTACTCCCGTAAAAATTGAACGGCGACGCTTGGTTGAGGCACATACGTTTCCTCCACAACGCGTCAAATGCCGTATCACGACAAACAGTCATATTGGTTCGGTACCTACGGACCCGCGCAACAACATGGAGAGGCGTGAACCGCATCGTTGTACTTTGTCCTTACCCGGCGCAGCTGTCGATAGAGGTAGAAACGATTGCCCTTACCGGGCACGCGACCCTTTTCGCGACTATGTATTCATACATTTCTGCTAAAGACAATGCTTTATAGCACAATTCTGGGCGACGACGGTTTCGCCTTGAGATGAAGCGGGATGAACATCTTCGTATAGGACATGTTTCAGGGAAACGTATCGAGCCCCGTCCCTCCCTCCCTCGTTTTTTGTATGTTGCCCTGACGTGTGCGTTTGATGAGGCTTATACATGGTTGGGGCGATGGTTCTCCAGATTGTGACGGGATGGGCCCGCTCCAGAGCGCTGTCGGCCAAGGGCAACAACTTTTCACTATTTCACAGGGTCAGTTAAAAGTACGACCATGAATGGCGCGTAAGATACCGCCTCGGCCGAATTCCCGCAACCGTGAGGCGTGTATACGAACCGTATTTCGCACGGATGCGCCGCGATCGTTTGTGTTGGTTGATTCGGCTCGGGGTCGACTTTCGCTTTTCTTCTGTAGGTTCTCGTGTAGTAATACGTTTTCTTCGATTTTAATCTTTCTCGGCAGTTGAACAAGCACGTTCACATCTATTCCGGGTGGTTCACCTACATGGCCGGGCTCGTCCAGTGCTATCGCGGCCTCGAGCTTGTGGCGGGTGCGGAGAAACTCGTCTTCTCTGCGGTCGACATTGACTTCACGGTCAGTTACTCGTGCATCCATCCGCTTGTGCGCTCACTCATCCGCAGATGCATGCGTGCGTACGCTGTTTGTCCTTCATGAACGTATAGTTGTCGAGCAGTCGAACGCGTCAGAGAACATGCGAAGAAGAGAGAGAGGGTGAAGTAGAGGTAAAGCAGAGATAAATGCAGAAGTATGCATGGACAGAGGGAGAGGCAGAGAGAGGTAGATGGGGTAGAAACATGATATGTTGCAGCAAAAACAAGGCGATGGTGCTCCCGGGGAGCCTGTGCCTGTTGCTTGCGGTCCACAGCAAGCCCGTGATGTACAGCAGGCCCGTGGTGTACAGCAGGAGAACGGCAGTTGCCAAGAAACGCGAACGGTCCTTGAGGGGTGCGATGACCAAGAGAAAGGGTCTACGCAAATAATCGTAAACTACACAACGACACTTTTTTAGGTTGCAATGGGTGCGAACCGGAAGCGTGTAAAACAAGAGCCTGCCATGTGTACCTGTGGCTTGCCGTTCATTGCGCGTGGAACTTTTTCTTAGTAGAGTCCTTCTACGAAAAGAAGAAACACTAACGACGCTGTTGGAACCATCCTCTCGTCGCTTTGTCAGTGACGCTGAATTCGCTCCATTGACAGTTTCTCGGGTCTAATAGCAACATCGTTTCTCCCAACCCTCGCCAACGCATGCCGTAAACTATTTTTATTCTCTGCGTATACTGAGTTGAGCGTTGCTCCATTCTCCCCTCACTGTTCAGCTGTCGACCAACGTAATATGCGTTCCTACTGAAACAAATGTGGTGTTGCAGCGATAGTTGGCGGCCCGGCCGTATTTATGGCGTTCGTTAAGGTCGAAACGCTATTAATATGCTCTTGTCGATATACGAGAGTGGCGTAGTTGTCTAGAGAAACCGACCTCATGGACGATAGCCGCGACGCGCAAACGCAGGGCCAACTGCTATAACGCGCCTGCGCCGATTGGATGGGGTCGATCAATCAATTGGCCGACTTTCCCATGCACATGTCATGGGAAAACGACCGTTTAGTAGTCATAATAAACTCACATGGTTGGTGTCAACAAGAAAATCGTCGCTCTGTTCTCCTTACAACGCAAAACAATCGTATCCTCACCTCTCAAGAGAGCTGTCTTTTTCTCCGAACCAAATAAATACGCACGATTTTTTATTTGTTGTGGCCACTCCCAGAGACAGCAGCAATGCGTATACCATGTAACGGCCTCGCGGGTGGCTTACCACACACACGCCGGGATTCGATCACGGGAGGTATTTTTGGGCCCAAGCGTATTTTTACGGAAAGGGCCCCCCCTCAAGTAAGAAGATATCTGAAGTCGTGCTACGGTAGGGTTTTACCTCATTTATAGAGTACCCCAAACATCCCTTGGGGACGGACAATACAACGGCACAGTTGTACAGTTCTAGACGAAGGCAAGAGGTTATGCAACTGAATCGGAGAATCAACAAACCAAATGCAGTTGACCCGCACCTCTATGCCTCAGCCCGTGCTGCGTCCTTTCTTTCGGACGCTGCCAGATAGGGAACTTCGAGGTAGTCAGATCCACGCTGTTTCCGATATGGCTTGCGATTGTGCCTCCCATCTTCTTCGCCTTGGAAGCACGGAAGCAATTCATGAGGGTGAGCGCGCGGGCAAGCCGGCCATTGAAATGCATTAGCTCAAAATTTATCTTGGGAAGGTTGTAGCGGGGGGGGGGGGGGGGTATCGTTGTTTCAGCTCACCGTCAAAAACGTGGGTTTGGATAGGCCAGACAGCCCGCAGGGCAAGGGTGCGGGACGGCGGGGGAAAGGGCTAGAGGTGAAGACGACACACCTGTTGTCGTGTTTAGGTGCTGCACTTTGTGAAAGTGTGGTGCTCGGTAATGATTATTGTTCAATGTGATTTGGGCTCTGTTGTTCACGCTCCGAGCTCTGCAAGGCGCCTGGGAAACCTCGACGACCGATTGAGAACCAGCTCTAAAGTTTTGGGACACTTTGCCCCATCTACAACAGTGTGTCTCGATCTCTTGAGGTTCGTTTGGCGAGTTTGACTCCCTCTGTAAGTCACTTGTTCTGGCGTGTTGTTCGGAAATGACGCACGATGCTGTGGGCCAATTAGCCTCCGCAAAGGCTCCTCATCGGTTTTTTATGCTTTGCGGTTTACCATATTTATCCCATCGCTGCTTGTGATCTGCTGGTTGTAGTCCTTATCACATGCGAAACGTTTGGTGGTCTCTTCTCGGAAAATAGGCCCACCTGGAGGGAACCAGCTAATAGATGGTTCGATTAGTCTTTCGCCTCTATATTTGATCGCGTGGTGGGATTGGCGCCGGCCTCGGATACGGATGTTGATGGCAACCGAGTGGATCAAGGTTACGTCGATGTGTTTCCTACCCGGCGCTTGCGCCGAATCATGCTGTGCTTTGGCTGGGCATCAACGCCGTATGTGTATCCCCCTATGTATCAAGGCGTCACGCAGGCACGGACACAGGCCTTCGTAGCCCATTCGCCGTGTGCACACGCTTAGGTGCACCTTGCACGCGTATAGAGTAAAACTTTGGAGGAGCTCCGGCCCCGAGGGTGGCTCACCACGGAATGAAACGTCCCAACCCACCCGAACCACGAGGTATGACCGTGATTACTAGCGCTGTTTTTTCACGAAATACCATGCATGGGGGTAAAACTGACCAAACCGTTTGCTGTTCGAGGGGCGTTGTGCAGTTTTTCACAAAGGGGGTAGCCCAGCTCTGCTGCATGGTGGAGATTATCAACGACGACTTCTCCGACGAGGCCGTCAAGAAGGAGGTAGAGGACCGGCTCATGCCTCGGACGCAGGATCTGCCTCTCTACACTACGCTCGAATTCAACGACAAGGTAGTGGCCGGGATTGAGGCTGCTGGATGTCGAACTTATAGTTCTATATAGTTGAGAGTTTTTTTTTATTAGTTTCTATTTTGCGATACCAATCGCTATATAGGTGGTCTGATATCAACATCCTTGGGTCTTTTGCCTCTTAGCCCGTTAGCTCCCTCCGCACAACGAAGTCCCCGGGTGCTTGTGAAGCACTCTTCCCTCCTCTCCTCGCCGCAATGATGTAGTACAACAAGACCGAGACCACCGCAGGTTGTGGAGCGTGCGGTCAACTGCCAGCGGTTACTCTTGTGCCCGGCATACTTCCTTCTCGTGTACATGCGACCTCTGTCTTTTACACTAGAAATAACAGGCGCCATGCCCCCCACCCCCCCACTCGCTAAAGGTGCTTGTACAGTATTGGAACGATTTCCCCGCTAAGCACATGGAAAAACTAGACTAACACAGCTACGACAGTGCCTGACTCAGGGCGGCAAACACCCAAAAGCTGCATATCTGCCCAAGTGGTTCATGTTGTGTCCCATGGTGGGGTCAGGCGGGGGGAAGAACGAGCATCTCATCTGCCGGCCTCGCTCCCGGTACGGTCTGACTATACGCCCGTCCAGATCTTGCATGGGCGCGCGTGGGTGATCGTGGATGCAGCTGTTCTAGATGTTTCTTCCTTCGCCAAGCGGCATCCTGGCGGCGCTCGTCTCATCATGAACTCCATGGGGACAGACATGACGTCGGAGATGATAGGGGAGGATGCCTCCGTCGGAAACTCCAGCATGACGTTCGCTCCGCACCCTCATTCCGACGTAAGTAGTGCCCTCGGGTTCAGAAGCCGGGGTGCCTTCGAGCGGGTCGGCAATTATAGGAGGGGCTACTTTAGAACCATTGACAATCTTGTACCGTCTCGGCTGCTGTATTGGGCATCGTTGTGGTCGTTTTCCAGCTGTCACCGGTCACATGCTCTTGCGCGGAAATGTGGCGATCTTCTCCTATCGTTTGTTTATAAATGCTGACGTTCTTCGTGATATCACGTTCCGTCCCTTCGTGGGAAAGGACGCACGTAAACACTGACTGTCGCTGAGGCATGAACAACGCTGATAACCCCCATCTCCCTCACCCGATTCCCCCCCCCCCCCCCCCCCCCCCCTCCCGTCAACAAACCATAACGATTGAATAAAATCTCGCGGGCCCCACAGACAGCCCTTGAGATCGCGAGGAGTCTCGTGGTGGGGTACATCGAAGAGGACGACACGGACACGGACGCGAGCAGCGAAGATGAAGACGGCGATGGTGCTAGCAGCGGCACTGATGTTGAATCGTCCAGTCGGCACTATCACCTACGGGCCCGCCACCGGCGGCCCTCTCTCTCAGGCTCCGACGGCGAAAGCGCTGCCAGTGACAGCGTCCATGAACGGAGGGAATCGTTCAGTACCGACGGCAGCACCGACAGCCAACAGAAGAGGTCATCGGTTGCCCCAGAGGGCAAGAATAATAAGGCGCCGGGAGACATAATGCCGGTGGGAGCGACGATGGCGCTGAGTGCACAGGCCGCGGCGATACTTAATGCGAGATCGCCAGTACCGAAGACGCCACCGCCACCGCCGCCGCCGCCGCTTCCGCCGCCGCTGCCGGCGAGAGTCTACATGGATGCGGCAGGGGGGGCGGAATTCGGGGATATGCCGGTAGTTGAGGGAGGCACGTTACCGTTTGTGCGTACTCCTGCCGCACTCGTCTCGTCTGTGTCGGGCCGGTGGCAGAAGCCTTTGTCGTGGGTGCGCAAGACGTCGTTCAACAGGCCGGTGGAGTTGGAGCACCCTATAGAGAGAAACACTGCTGTCCCCTCCCGCTACAAGGTAACGCTTTTTTCGACACTACCACAGGTGGTGTGAGGCAGCGGGAAAAATTGGGCATGCCCTGTGTCAGGAACCTAACATATCTTACACTACATACAGCCCAAAACATGTTTTTTTCAGTCCTCTCTTGTTCTCTGTTATTGCAGCAACGGGGGCTGAATATTTCAGCGTCCACTATTTTGTGGTGAGGTCCCATGGAGACATCCCCTAAACCCCAACTTTTTTCGAAAATACGCAGTGTCTTCACCCCTCGTTCGGTGCTGTTGCTACCTTCGTATTTCCTGGACGATCTTGTTTATTTTGCACCATCGCTGTCGGCGAATGCTTCAGCTGCTACAGCAGGTGCAATTGAGGCTTGGTGTGCCCCCTCTCGCAGTCCTATACATTCATATATGCTTGAATCGCGTCGTCTGCTTGCCGTTGTTGCTTGTCCTTTTTACACTTGCAACTTCCCACCAGCACCGCGTACGTAACGCCGTTGAGAAATGCCACCGGACGTTTTTGGTTCGTCTATTCTTGCCGCGCAGACTGCGGTGACGGGGAAGACGCCGAATATCAACCCCATCCGGCGCTTTTTGGGGCGAATAGGCACGATGGTAGGCGTCACAAGCGGAGGCGGTGTCGACGAAAGTGATGACAGACAGGTACCCGCCAGGGTGGAGTCTGGAAAGGGGGGATAACTTAACAAGTGGAGTGCTGCTCACGCGTGAGAACGCTGTTGGCGATCGCTCTACGCCATGCCGCGGTGCCAGTAGGCGGGAGACGCGACCATGCAAATAGCCCAAACGCAGGCATATACGAGTGTTGCGACGCTAATGCGCGATAATCTAAGATCGGAACGAACATATTCGCCCTAATGTTTGTCCGTCGTCGCCACTACGTCACAGCTTCCCCGCCGGTCCATATCGTGACATGCAATGCTTGTTTTTCTCGCTCCGTTGCGGCATTTCTTCGGTTGTCAGGAAGACAGGCCACTCAACAACACGCGGAGGGTACGGAAGATTAAAAACGCGCTGGACTTTTTTCACGTGTGCCCACTGCTGATGCACGAGAAGATGGGGGACAGTGCAGGCCGGCCCGTGTACAAGTTCGTGTTCGCATGTCCAGGCAGGGCGGGGGCGCTGGTAAGCGCACAGCGAGGGGATTGATTCGCGTGCTTATGCGTGTGTGTGTTTACCTTGCGCTCGTATTTTGCTTGTGCTCCTCGTGTGCATGTACATGGGAGCGAGATTTGGTCGGGTCATGTCGCTGTCTCTGATCGTTTGTATTGTGTTTTCTAAAAAAAAAAACGTACTCCGGAGTATGTGCTTGAGCTTATATTGGTTCTGCGTTAGTGCTTAGGCTCGCGTGTGCTAGATTGCTTTTGTGTGCGGGTCTTAGGCTTTGAGTTCTAAGTCGGTGTTTCCAGCATTGTTAGTTGTAATGCCGACAAGATCCATCACCATTTTGTCGCGGCCTCGTTCGCTTGTCCAGTCAAGTTGGGCAATACCTTAGATGCGCACAGCGTGCGTCCGTCTCATGGGTCTACCGTAGTGATAAGGGGGACGATAGGTATCGATTGGATCGGGATGCCAATGCTACCGTCTCACCAGGAAGGATATTTCTGCTTTTCCTTTACATGCGTGTCATGGTTCACGTATGCGTTCCTGGTGCGATGCCGCCGCCTGAACAAAACCTATATATTCTCGCCACCGGCTTCTTGGCAACGCAATATCGTTCAGTGTACGACAAGCATGGCGAGAGGCTAGTAGGGACGCTTTTTCAACGCGGGGACGTGTTTAGCACCTGGCTGGCCACGACCGACATATGTAAACCACGAAGAACATGTGGCCCTGTAAATGGAGGGCACAATATACACGAGCTCCTATAGCTGGGTAGTGCGGCAGACGCATGTTTTCATTTAACCCCGTGTCTCCGGCACGGTAAGCGCAAGCCGTCCATTTGCTCTCCGACCCGGCTTCGGTTTGCACGGTAACACGCTCTCCGCAATCATTCTCTGCCTTCTTGCACTAGGTGAGGGCCATGACGGGTGTTTGTCACTTCCACATGCGGGTGGCGCAAGAGGCGGGGATGGTGAGTAGACAGTGTCCAACGATAGGCCGACAGCGCGCCTCGCAGCAAGATTGAAGCAGTGCATGCGTTTGGTACTTGCGCGAGGGCCTTTGTTGGTTTAAGTACCTTATAGCGACTTACATTGATTGTTACATGCGTAGTGGTCAGCCGGCTTGCGGTTGTTGGGTTTTAGTCCTCGTTGCTCTCCCCTCATCGCTGCTGTCGTGAGTTCACCGCTGCTCTTGCGATTGAGGTGTGCATACAAATGAACAGCTTGCGTGAGCACAGACAGACGAAGCGAGGTGAAACACAATGCAGCACCGAACGATGATCCCTCTCTGTACTGGCGCTATGGATATAAGTGCGATGGTTTTGACGTGTGGTATCAGACATCGAACAATCTTTCTTAGACCAGGTTTCGAGCCGTTCTCGAGTTTCCGCGCGATACGGTCGGCCTCTGCGCTTTTTCTCGTCGTGCCTGATTGTGCCCGCCCTTCCCGACTCTGCCCGGAGTGGCTTCCGCCGTGTTCACGCCCCGCCCCGGCGGATCGTGCTGTTTCCGATTTTTTGCAAGCATCTGCTTCATTTTTGGCCCAACCCCGTAGATGGTGCCGCCTTATTATCACTGAAACATCCGTGTCTGGAGCGGCCAGTCTACATACTATGTTCGTTGCTTACGCCTGAGAGCAGATCTACTGGCTGGTGGTGGTGGTGGTGGTGGTGGTGAGGATGATCCTCTGTGATACCTGGTTCCTGGTTTTCCAATGAGTACACAGCAAATGTAGATGCCTATTAATACCACCACCACCACAACCGAAGGAGCAATCACAACCACCACCACCAGAGACAAGGTTCTGCTGCTGGTGGTGCTCAGCTGGTGGTGGTGGGGGTGTTTGACTTGAGGTTGGCTGTTGGTGCTCTCAGGTGTCTGCTACCGGGTACCTGGTGTGCGGTGCAAGACGTATGCTTGCTTTCCCCGGGCGATATCTGGTGCCTCTTAAGTAGGTAGGTCATTCAACATGATCCCAACCTGACCAAGCTTCGCGAACTCGGGCCGGCTTTGCACACGAGCAGAGGAGGATGGAGATGCTCGTTAGGGGCCTTCAGAGACACCCCGTCCGTTTCGAAATCGGTGGTGCTTTTTTTGTCGCGCATGGTGGCAGTGGGCGACGTACCTATCATATGATACGAGTATCAGAGCGAGGATAAAATATACTACTACTGTAATTCAGCAAAGACAAGGCAATCAAACTGCCGTAATAGAGCATCCCCGCATCGCTGTACTCACGACGAAAAACACGTCGCAAGTACAAGCTGTACTACAGTAGCATGCTTTCTCGCGACGGGAGAAGACGGTGCCGGACATGCCAACGGAGGGAGAATCGTGCGTTGTCGATGGGTGTGGGAGAAACAAGTTTTTTTTTTGCATTTATTTGCTCCACTGCTACCTGGTACCTGGTATGAAAAATAGGGCATCAAAATACTCCGTATCAACTTACTTATTGTTTTTGGGCATCAGACGAACTATATACAATGGATACGGTAGATTAAGAGTGCCGGTGTGGTCATTATATCTACGGATATAGTGGTACGTACGGGCGTAGCACTCGTAGCTGTAAGTTCTGCGTATACGCTGCTGCTGTTAGTGCTTGCTGTCGCTGTTCACCATCGTATACCACTTGCCACCCGAGGCGTTCTTCCCTTTAATAACTCCAAACACAGAGAACCTACAGTACGACGTAATATTATTTGCAGTCTGAACGAATGTGCAGTTTATTACTCCTCTCTTGCCAGTGCAGTCTTATTGTTGTGCGCCTTCGGCTTATCTAGATACGCGGTACTAATCTCGACCATTACGGGTATACGCAGAGCCGCAAGCAAGCGTCAGCCCGCCGCGGCCAAGCCCCCCTTGTATGCTGTATCATGCTTGCGATGCCGAAGTCACCCACCCACCTATCAACCTCCCTATCCACCCATACCTGCTGCCGTGGTATTAAGCACACCGTGGCTCCCCTCCCCGATAACGTGTCTGCTCGTTTCGCCCACTTAATCCGCTTTCGAAATGCGGTCGCGATTTCACTGGAAAAATACAGACTGTGGTACAACGGTCCTACAACGCGTTTGCCGTTCGGGTTCAGAGCGGCGAGGGAATCAAACGGCAGGTTGTGCCGGCTTGCGGGACGCGCGAAGGCGAACTGTGCATAGAAATGAGGATCAAGATTTATCCGGACGGAGTCATGAGCAACCTGTTGCTCAAACTGGCCAAGGTGCGATGCCGTGCTGTCGGGGCTTGCAGCAAGGTTGCGTCGTGTGTGTGTAGGAACCATCGACTGTGGGGCGCCATTTTGAAGATCGCACGAGATGACGCGGCGGCTAGCGTTGTTATTGCCACCGGAGCCATGGCAGTGCCGTTGGTGTTCCTTCGACTATTATCGACGGCAAGGTGTATCTAGCCAACGACGTGTGAGGATTTGGAGTCTATAACAATGGGGTATGTCTTAGGTCATGTGGCGGCAGTTCCGAAATCTCGTACTGCTGTACTATGATATTCGTTTCCTCCATTTCTTCTGTTCTGTCGGCCTCTGTCTTGTGCTATGTGAGTACGTCGAACTCTTCGAGCTCGTAGAATGCCCGCCTCTCTCCTCTCCACACCCTCACCACATTCCGTGCTTCACTTCTCCGGGGTATGCGTGGGCCCGTGGATTGCGTGGATGGCGACGACATGAATCGAACAAAACGCAAGGTCGACCGACCAAACAACTCACCTTCCCGCGGGGACTGTTTCACGTGACCTGTAACACAATACCACCGGCGGGCCCAACTGCCAACGGACTGTCGTTTTCGGCGTGACAGGACTCGGACAACCCTGCGGTCCAGCTGAAAGGGCCTTTCCTGCAGGATAAGCTTATCCCACCGCCGACTCACCGCAACGTCATCATGATCGCAGCCGGAACTGGCATCAACCCAAGTGAGCGGCCACGTGTGTACTGTCGATGTGGGCCTTGTTACTTTGAGTGGTATGCCCCCAAAACGGGACGGCAGTTATAAAAGGGTTAAGTGATCGAGAAGGAACTGGTTGAGGATTTCCGTCCGGGAATTCGACAGAAAGGCACCTCACTGGGGTTTTTGCTTATTTCTGTACAACTCCCCCCCTCCCCTCGTCTAGAAGGGGTACGTCCCTTGCGTTGTTCCATTGAACTCCTCCTCCCGAGGGTGCAGAGACACGTTGCGCATCGAACGAAGAAGAGAACCACCCGCCGGCGCTCTAATAGGAAGCTCTGGGAAAACAGTGCACGCCCCGATCGATTGTTCCCCGACCCTGTGAAGCTGAGAGCCCAGACAGCAAGCATGCGGGAGGGGGGAGGGGCGGGTGCCTTCTCGTTGGTGTGCCCAACGGATATCGCCAGTGTTAAGGTTCGAAGGAAGACTCTGCACCGGTGGAGGCGCATCTCGGTGCCCACATGGATATAATAGGTGTATGTTTAACCCTCCTTCCCTCACCGGAAAATACATCGTTTGTTTCGACGGAGTCATCCATATATATGCATGAAAAGTCCGGCCCACAAGCGGTTCTTAGGAGATTGACACTCACCCTTCATGCGGCTCGCCGAGTACCTTACGGCGCTTGGCGCTTGGTGTTGGCTATGTCTGCCTGGTCGGTGAAAGCCGACGTGCTTCGTGTCCTGGCGTTGTAGGGATGCGAGGTCTATGATCATACGACTACTGCCATGCATGACAATGAGTACACCCCCCCCCCCTCCCCTCACCCCCCCTCCCCGACGCTTCTTTCCGAACCACTCATCTGCCGGACCCGGGGCCACATACATTAACGGCGAAAACCACCAGTGATACAAATGATCCGGAATTACATACACCCCGACTGGTGAGTGCCGTCGAGAAAGCTTTAGAGATCGAGCTCTTTCTTTCTCCGCCGTCATTGTATTGTATTCTCGTTTCTCGTCGAGACCCCCAAGCTAGCTGTCGAGGTCGCATGATCGACGGACGACGATCGTTGCCGTTACGTGCACCGTCTTTTCGGCAGTATTAATCTGAGCACCGCCAGACTGTTTCTAACAGTGTTCGGGTTCATGAGAGCACCGTACTCCTCGGGTTTTTTCCACCTGTGTGGACCGTCGATCGGAGGTCCTATCTAAATCGAATCGACGCCTTGGTCTTGCATCTACCATATTCCCCGTCTACGCCCCCCATACCCACCCACGCAGTCACACCCATGGCGTGCTGCTGGCGGCACACTCGAGGCTGGTGTTGATCTGGCAAAACAACGCAGAAGGGGACCTGTTCTGCGCTGGCGAGCTGACGATGCTCCAGGTAAGTGTGTGCACGCTACCAGACGAGACGTTTCGGCGGGGGGCGCGAGATTCCGACCCCCTGCCAGTATGCCGCTGTCTCACGCTCCAATGCGACCGTCTCGGCTAGAGTGTGAAGCAGTACGGTGGAGTTCGCGACGAGGAAGGTTGCTTGTAGCGCAAGATCAAGCATATAATATATTTTCATTTGGGCCGAAATCACCCTTTATCGTGCTGTTGGCCTGGACGGTATCAATCCGTGATATCATGGATTCATCCCATGAACGAAGAATAGTTCTAGAACACGCACGACGGGCGTAGTCATTTTATCAAGGGAAATGTCGACCCACCCGATCATGAGTACAGCCGACATTCTTCAAGTACATCACAATAATCCGCCGAAGCTGGCGACAGTTAATCACTAGTTCACAAACGGTTTTCGCAAAGCAAAGCGCTTCGATCGAGCCACTGTGTCAACGACAAAATGTCGAATTCAAAGCCTTCCCCTCCCTCTAGGCTGCTCGTGAACGTAGGAAAACACGGGATGCACGAGACTGTTGAGGCGCATGATGAGCAGGCAGCCCTTGACCGCCAGGTGCTGAAGAGTAGACTCCGCCCGCAAGCAAGCGTGTGCTAGCTATTTGGATTTCGAAACGCTTAGTCCGCCGCAGGCAGCCTCCGAACACGCCCGCCGTTCCTTGCACCATTTCTTCCCCGACAAAGCCATACAAAGCCATCAAGAAAAGTACCCTATACTCACCCCCTACCCGCTTGCATCGTACCCGTCAACGACTTGTGGCTCTCACCGCTAACCATGAAAAAGATGAAAGCTAAGGGCCTGCTGGAAGTAACGGCTCTAATCAGTGGGGACATTACGCGCCGCAACGTGCCGGGAAATGCATTCCGTCGCGCGAAGGTACGGCTCATTAAAAAGAGCAGAAAGGCCGGCTTGGTCAGCAGGGGCGCAGGCGGTACCGGAGACACCGACGCGGACAAGGGTGGGACGCGAGAACAGACGTTGAGAAGAGAGGCATCGTCAGGAGCAGGGAAAAACAACGAGTTCAAACAAGCAGACGGAGACAACTCCAACGACGAAGTCGTCAGGGGAGTGTCCTTGCACCGCCACAAGTTTGAGAGAGCGCTGTCGCGCGTTACTGAGGAAGAATGCATGAGCCGCGAGAGCAGCCTCGCTCGCGATGTCGGCGGTTTTTGGGGCAGGAAGGTAGAGACTGGTGGAGGTAGCGGAGACATCTTCCCTAGCCCCAATATCCCCCTCACAGGTACGCAAGAGTTGAACTTTGCAATCGGTGACGGTGGTAAAAGCAGTGGCGTTCCGTGGTCAGCCAACCGCGGAGAAAGAGCTGAAGGGAGCGCGGGAGACAGCGACCGACACCCACAACTATCCAGGGGTGGCATGGAAGAGCGCGACGGTTCCCGTCGCGGCGGCGAGGGAGTACGAATCGCAGATCGTCAGGAGGGCGCAGGGGAACCGAGCGTTGCCGCCTCTAGTGCCAATAGCTCGACGGGAATGGTGAGAGAAGAGGAAGACTGCGCTAAGAGTGGCGGCGGCGACAGCTGTGCAACCCTACGTCGTGACAGCAATAGCGAGGGGAGTATGAAGCGTTCTTCCTCGACGTTCAATCGTCAAGAGGCCAGCGATATGTCAAGGACTGATGGTGACAGCAGGGGCGAGGGGACCGGGTACGGTGGTATCGGTCTCGTCGGTACTCGTCGCGAAGCGACTTCAGGCCGTCACTACCGGTCCAAAGGCAACCGTATGAAGAGCAACTCCGGCCGAAGCCACGAGAGCGGTGGCAGCAGTGGCGGTGTGACGCAAGCACAGGCCGCCAAGTCCCCTCGCCGGCCACCCTTAGGTCTATTGAAGAGTTCTAAGATCGGTGTTGCCACGAATAGCTCAGACGAAGAATTTAAGAACGACGATGCCGTCGCCGGCAGCGACGGTGGACGTCCGCCGCGTTTGCACCGTCATATTGCATTGACGCCTCCTTCGAGTTCTTCGCTGCCGACTCCCCCCCCGTCCGTAAGGCATCGCCTGAGACGTTCGGAGAAGTCTTCCGCTCGACCCGGCGTGAACACTCACTCCCACCTCACGGCCAGACGATCGAGGAGCAAATGGTCGAGAACCAGGTTGTCGGCGCGCGACAAGGTGTCCGAACCTCTGACGGAATCGCCCCTTGAAGATGTGAGGACCCCCTTTAACCCGTGCATGATACACCCTGTCTACAACAGCGGAATGTGATTATACAAGCACCACGTGCCTGATGTGAGCAAACCAACAGAACAAAACAACACTGACTTGACTATGCTGTCGAGATCAGGGTTTGTGCCGTTGTATCTCGAGTACAACGTCTGGTTCTAGTGCTGTCCGGGCTGTTTTTCCGCAGGTAGATGTGGCGAGCCGGTACTAGCGTAGTGGACTCTCTTGTCGGGGCCGAACCTGGCATTGACACACCGGCACATCCCTCTTGCGCGGCACGAACAATTCACCACCTACGACGCGTGCTGCGCTGCGATAGCGGTAGCACGTTGTGGCCGACACATTGCCGACCGGCGGGATCCCTCCGCTGAGGAGTTCTCCATGTCACTGGAACATATTTTGTGTGTTTTCATCATTGTTCGATAAACCCTTGGGCCTTGGCTGCTTATCTGATTACCCTAAGATCTTTCTCGAGGTTGGGGATCGGGTGGGGTCTAGATGCTCGTCGAGTGAGGGAGCGTCGGAAATTTTGAGGTGCACCTCTATCGAAATATGCATCCTATCGTGGCAGTGCTGACCCTCCCACCGTACCTGGTATACTGTACCCTCCTTTTCCTCCTCGCCCTTGTTTTTTTTTCTCGTCCTCGGTATTATTTGCCCTCGTATGTCTTGATTGCCTCATGCCGCGCTCCGTTCCCTCGACCCGTGATTAACACGCAACCCACGACGCGATTCTGCGTTTGGAAACTGGAACGCACTGCTACTCGAAAAAAACACGAACCGACAACGCGGGGGGTGGGTGACAGTTGGGGAACGGGCTACAGTACGCGAAGCTGTCCAGGACTGTGCTACAGGAAGCCATTGGCCCGGATGTGATGACAGCCATAGCTTCCACCAAAGCTAGTGCCGTTGATGATGCGAGTCAGAAGGAATCGTCCGGTATGGGAGATGACTCGCGCTCCTCGCTGGAAGATCTGGTCGGCACTGAAACCACGGGAGGTACACTCCAGGTGACCGGGGTAAAGGAGGGAGGCGACGGGACTTATTGCAGCTGTAGTGCTAAAGTCGTGACCCCAAGTTCCCCGCCGTTCGCAATGTCGCCTTGCCCACTGGAACGAATCCGGGTGTCCGACTAGTTGAAGCGCATGTTCGAAGGGTGTGGGACCGGCAGGGGCAGTAAATACGGGTGATGATAACATGTTTCTTCTGCATCATAGGAGATTCCTCCAGAAGGCGAATTTTCGTTTTGCTTTCCAGGGCCGTTCACGTTTTTCTCCCCGTGAATTACGCGGTACCAGTTTTATGGGGGGGGACTATCTATTGGTGCGTGTTGCCGTGTGTCGGCCTTAGTCGCCACCAGGTCAAGTGTGATGTTGCGTGTTCCCAGGGGGGCACAGCATAGGGGGTGTACACGAAATTCCTTCGAACTCGACGGCACAGGAATGGGGCGACCGCTCATTCAGAGCAGAGGTATAGTGAGTAAAATGCGATTGCCGGCATCGCGGATTGCGAATCTCACGAGTTTACGGTTCTAAATCGAGATACGATAATGGTGTGCAATAATTAAAACCCCACTCGTTGAAAGGTGCTTGCGGGACGCCGCGGGGGGCTTTCCCTCACCATTCACAGTGTATGTCATACCGACTTTCTTCCACTCCAGCTGTCGAAATGAGTTGATCACGTTTTTGCTCCTGGCTTGCTCAGGATAATTTTATATATTGCTGTTCCCAACCTTTCCCCCCTCTTAGTTCACTTTCACCTGGATTTCCTCTTTAAATTGAAAAATAATAGTTCAAACGCCTTGCCTCGACCTGCTCGCAGGTCGTCGTGTCGGGTCCGGCGGGTTTCGTGTTCTGCGCCGAGGGTCTTCTCGCAGAGCTGGGGATACCCCCCCAAGCAGTGGTCCTGTTGGATTAGAAGTGCAACGAGGCAGCATGGAGAGTGCGGGCGTGTCACGCGGCCTGGGCTAAGAATTCCTCACTGATTGATAAGTCTACCAAACAGTGTAACATTTCGCCTTTTTGCGTCCACGTGCGTTGGCCCTGACTGCGGTGCTCGCGCGGCTGGAGTATGAATTGGGTTGCCTTTTTTACTGCAGTTGGTGATCTCGATCGGGCATGAGGCCTACGTGTAGCTGCCGCTGCCCCCCCTGGAAGTACTAAACTGTGCCAATAGGAGACGCTTGCATAGTTTCTGAGCACGTTTCGGTCTAGTTTGGCAGGTTTCGAGCATCCAATATGCAATAGTACTTCCGCCGTGCCCGTATACTTGTTGTGTCCCAGCTAGATTTTCGCGGACCAATACGGGTGGAATGTGTGTGGCCTGTGGACGAACATATCTTTTAGCCAATTTTGATAGTTTGCAGGCTAACGAGGCGGGCTGATTTCGTGCTGCAAACTCGGTATCATTCGGCCGTAAGTGTTCTGCGTGGTTTGGCTCTTGTTGCGGGCTCGTCCCATTTGCACACCACTAGTGTTGCACGATATCATACGGCATTCATCGTGCCAACGGTTGATTGGGTAATGCAGTTGTACTGTACATTCCGGTGCCTCTTTAATGTTTTCTTTGGACCCATGCCTACCTCCATTTCGAAAGCTTATTATTGTGAGTATTTAGATATCGATAATAATGTGTCAGGTCATTTACACCGCATCTCTCCATTTGATACGTTTCGCCCCTCTGGTGCTAAGCATGTGCCTATCGCTCGTATCATTCGCTGACCGGGTGGTGGGGGTGCGGGAAGAGGGACCATTTTGTGCTGGGCAGCCACGTAGACTCCGAAGGAAAGCAGGGGGGCTATTAGGTATGGCGATTGACGTGTGTAACAGCGCGTAGCTGATGTGTACGTCTAGACACGGTTGCCGATGGCCGGTCAATAGTCGATGTTTGAGGCAACGCGTGATCACTGCTGTCAGGTGACATGTGCGAGAAGCTTCAATAGAAAATAAGAAGGTGACGACCCCAGGCCGATGTGTTGATTGATTTTGCTCAGCTGGAAGCTGATGGTGAGCTCAAAGGCGATCGATGCGCGTGTGCGTTCACAGCTCGCAACAAGAAACGATCCTTAAATTTCTTTCAAACGAAACACAAAACAGGGAAATAAATGCCCTTGCAGCCAGTCCAATAAAAAACAACACGGAGACCCCCAGTGTTACTGCAGCAATCGATATTTCTTCGGGTACGTACTCATGACCCCGTGTAGCCTATGTTGTTACTTGAACCATACCTGGTAAGTAGTACCAGGTAGTATACTACTGATCGGGAAGGGATACTGAAGATATATCCTCCATGATTTACCAGTGCGTACGTACTACATGTATGTGTTGCTTGACATTGTGTAGATAATAAATGTGCCTTCTGCATCCTTATCAGTACGCACGTACTGCAGCAGTAGATGACATTGTGCTGCTGAAGATTATGTACGTACGTACTGCGGCAGTACATCCATCCACGATACTACTGTTATTGAGACTTATTCTGCAATGTGTACGAGTGTACAGCAGTAGTAGTAGTGTAAGGCCGTTGCTGCTGTACCCTGCTGTATTAAACAAACTACAACCCACAGACTGGAAAACTATCTGTTGTACCTAGAAATGCGTAAACCTATACCAGATGGCACAAGTGTTATCGTGTACGATTATGATGGTTACTGACAACTATATCACCTTCTAACACCTCCCGGTAGGCATACACTTTCTCACTCTGCGTTACGCGCGAACACTTCTAAAAAAGAACATGCAACATCCAAGTAGCGATGTTATTGGGAATAAACACTAACACGGAATGCACCTACATGAATTCCAGCACAATTAACCAATTGTACATGATTGGCCCACCGCATGAGATCCAGGGAGTGAATTTCAACATTGTTGTGGTTCTCTCCCGCCCACCCACATTTCGATCTTTGGGACGTAGATGGAACGAAGTGACAACACATGGTGTGAGCCACGCCGTCTTGTATTTAATATTACTGTTCACCAATGACTGGTAGCGGTTCAGGGCTCACAGGCAGTGTTTTATGTCAATTGCTTTGATACCATTGCGGGTTTCGGTCGTCCGAGTGTGCGTGTTTTGAAAGCCTGCGCAGTTGGCTCGGGGGGGGGGGGGGGGGGGGGGTCGGCATAATGATAGACATCGAGAAGCAGCGACCGATGCCGCGGTTCTCGCGCAATGCCAGTAGAGCCCCTCCCCAACATCACAGATAATAATGATAACATTTTCGAACGATGTTTAATGCAATGGAAAATGTTGCCGAAGGATGACTGAACTCCGGAATGCACGCAAGCAAGGGAAGCGGTTGGCCCTTGAGTGTTGTGTGTCAACAGCCGCCCGCAATGCCGACAACCTAATCTATACCTACTACTGTAGTAGTGATATTGAGGGTATATATATGCTTGTTCGAAAACAGTACGGCGGTGTGTTGTCGGCAAGATAGTAGGTCACCTGGACCTGCCAGAAAGAAGAAAAAGGTATACCAGTAGTAGCCGGGAGGAGGAAGAAATAGATGCACAGATATGCCCGTGTGGCAAAGCAATAGAGAGTAGAGCTCACATAGTAGGAGAATGTGAAATATACAAGGAGGAACGGGATGTGTTAAAAGAGGAGATTATCTGATGAGGGAAATAGACGAATGTGACATGGAGCTACGCTGTTGTTCTCACCGTAGTATCTCTGAAATCAAGGAGTCCGTGGTCACACAGGTGCTGGGACCCTAGGAAGATCCGAAAACCATAAAAAAACAAGTACAACAAGGTGTTGTGAAGGTCTACTCCGTTGGGATACGAGTATTGGTAAGATGTTAACTAATCGCCTACCCAATATAAACCTTGTAACACTCTTTCCCCCTTCGGAACAGCGGGATCCTTGATCTTCGTATGGGGCCGTACGTGCCTAGTCCGCAGTTATTCACAATCTCTGGGGACCAAGGAAGAGTGGGTTTCATATTATATAAGGAAATTCCCGTTTCTTGAGAAAACGTTTTTTTCATGGTGGACGTGAGATTCGAACTCAAGACCAACGACCCATATGTCCTGCCGTCGACGCCATTTGTTAAGGTCTTACCAGGTAGTCCGTTGGGCTACTGGTAAATTTACCAATCGCGTACCCGATCTAAGCCTTATAACAATGTGCAGACGATGTGTTCGAATGTGGTTGTTCAGCATCGGGAAGTAAGTGCGCGAATGCGGTTGTTCAACATTTTGGCAGTTTCATGCCATTCGGGAAATTGGCGTAATATTGGTTGCTTGGTGCTTGTTTCTGTGAGTTCACGTGATACACACGTGATCGCCCATTCTGTCTCTACTCTGCCGGGAGAATAATGCTCAAACCTTGATCATCTTCGTTCTTGGCCTTTGATTTATCAACACTCTAGAGTCTCAACTTTGGCAACCTAGGCTCATGGGTGACGAAGTAGAGGTATTGGAGCAGGGCCTCGCCTTCGATGGGCTGCAGCGGGCGGCTACAGACGGAGAGGGACGCCAAACGCACGCCCAGCTCCTCGAGGTGATGGCACAGGTTGGGTCCGGTAGAAGGCGGCCGGTATCTACCGTAGTGCAGCAGGGAGGGATGCTGCAACGCCATCGTCGAAACATTCCGAAGTTGGCGACGGAAGCCGGGAGGGTGAACGCGTTTCCGCGGAAGAGGGCCACGTCGGTGGACAAGAGAGCGGAAGCTGTGTTGGAGCTCTTGGAGTATGCCGGAGATACGACGGCGTTCTAAATGGAGAAGAAAAGGCCCTGCGGTGGGAGCGAAATCGTAGGCGCCGCGAGTGGCACGCGGGGTAACAAGTCATGCAAAATTTTACGTGCGCACCCCACTCAGGGAGGTTGTGGTGTAACAAGGAGCTGCGGGGATGGGAGACATACCACATTTTCGCGTGAAGTCGCACGGTGAGCCAGGCCGTGTGCACCCGGCCACCCATGTGGCGTGGAGGGTTAGCGTTAGGATTAGAGTTAGGGGTAGGGATAGGGTTCCATGGTATGCCGTGGAGGTCCGTGGAAGGTTCCGTGGTATGCCGTGGAATGTTTTGCCTCTGGTGTTGCCACGGCAAAGCCACGGCAAAGCCGCGGCAGATCGCGAAAAATGACAATAATGTACATCTCTCCCATTTGCTGGTAGAACGTGAAATGAACGTAGTGGGATTGCTCACGCAGCATTTATGTTTGGCTAGGGGCGTCACGCATACAGTATGCGCTTCAACAGAATGTCGGCACATGAGTTAAATGGCTCAGATTGCCACTACTGCAGTACAAGCGGCTCCCCTGTATCTGTACAGTTTTATACCAGGTAGTTATTACGAGCATAGCTTTTGAATGTATTGACGTGTTGCAAATTGTTGGCATTCATCACTTGACTGGTGGTAAGTTATGGGTCGGAATTCGTTTGGGCTCATAAATACGCATCTGTCGATGGAGCAATACTTTTCAGCTACGTCAGGGAGTCAGATATTTCCCTCCAGCCGATAACAAAGTCTCTACGTAGACGATTTTGTTGAACACCACTGATCGGGTAGCACAGCATCCACTCAAGTGACGTATGTTATCGAGTACAACTCTAGGTTCTAAACCGACGTCAGTTGAGCGTTGTATATTTCCACGTGCGAGGTCTACCTCTGGCTCTATCATAGCGTCTCTACAGACTTAGCACAGGAACCGTTTTATCGGTATCATTGAGTTTTCTTCAGTGAGAAGTGAAGTAAAGATGTCGACACCCATACATTTTGCTTCAATTCACATTCACTCCCACTCTCTTTTAAGTGCAGAAGAAGTGAAGATGTAGACACATGATGATAGATAGTGCTATAATCAAAGCATTTGGTCAGTCTACTTTAGTGAGAAGTGGAATGAAGATGTCAACACACATGGTGCTTTAATTATCATTCAGTCCCACGCTGTTTTGAATGCAGAAGTGAAGATGTCGACACATGATAGTGCTTTCATTAAACGCATTCGGTCCTGCAATATAGTATACCCTGTTTGAAATGCAGCAGCGGTACCACCCGCGCAGGTATCACACAGATCCAGCATAGTTTTGTTGCGGAAGTTACCAAGGTTAGGTTCTGTAACTTACAGAACCATACCCGGGGAGGTTACTCGGGAAATACCCTACAGAGAAATTCTGTAAGTTCTGTAAGACTTTATACCCGTACCCGGAACTTCTTCAAGTTATGTACGGCCTTCATACCCGTACCCGGAACTTCTGTAAGTTCCGGACGCCTCGTTTCACAATACCTGGGGTACCGGTACAACGTTTTTGTACCTGCCCGGAACTTCTATGAGTTATGTTCGCCCGGGCCACAATACCCGGAACTTCTGTGAGTTCTGTAAGGGTTTTATACCCGTACCCGGAACTTCTGTAAGCTCTGTAAGACATCCATACCCGTACCCGGAACTTCTGGGAGTTCTGTAAGACCTTCGGCACAATATAGGGTTTCCCCGTAAAATTTTAAAAAACGTCGTGAAAGAAGGTCGTCTCAGTTATTTTCCGGCAAAATAAATCGTCGCGAAGTTCGCCGTGACGTTTGAACCACAGTTTGGCGAGTAGTCTGCGGAAATGATGTAGATCTCGACGTTCGGCCCGCTTTTTCATCTACCAGGTACCTGGTACACGTGGTACTATATTTCCTGTGCCGATTGCGCATTCCTCATACTCACCTACCAGATACAAAGCATGAACCCGCAAGAACTAAAACCTCCGGTTTATCAACTGGCGCTACTGTGCCGTTGTACATCCCTTCCATTCGTGGGTCCAATCACGTGTGTGTTGATTACTGTATGTATCCCTGAAGCTCGTACAGCAGCAGTTGCCGGACGTACGAGTATACATACAGCAAACACACCATCAGGGGTCATACCTGGTTTACTACTTTACTGCTGTAGTGGTATAAACACTCGTATCTGGACAGCGAGCTTCAAAAACGCAAAACCATATGGAGCGATCCTCCGTCCTGCTTGTTCGTACATCATACTCGTACGAACGCCAAATGTATGCCCCGATGACCCGCTACATACAACCTCAAGCACAACCTGTTGCGGTACCGCCGCCTGCGTTATTCCCCCCCCTGCTCATCATCCTCGTCCTTTTCATCTGCCTCCTCCACCCCGCTCGGACCTCCAACCACAGCAGCAGCTCCCCCACCTCTCGTGCCCAGAAATTCCAACTCCGGTGAGCGTCCCAGCGAGCCAAAGCTATCATCCAGACGCACTGGAGAGCTGTTGCTCCCGGTCGCCCTCAGAGGCCCAACGCCACCCCCCTCGACCCCCAGTCCGGCATGCTGTGGCTCTCCACAGCCTTGGCAATGGTCTCGGCTCGGCGGGGTGCCAGTGCAAAGGGAATGTCTTTTGCGCTCGCTGTTGGTGTGGTTGCATGCCCCTTGCTGCGTGCACCCGAGGACATGTTTCCTCTCGTCGACAAGGAACTCAACATACGATCAGCGCAGAGCTGTAGATGGGTTTCACACAAACAGAAAGCAGCATCTATCTCCCGCTGTGCCGGCCGGCCACACGTTGAAGCGGTATATGTCGTCGTGGTGCACTGCTGCTGTGGATTTTTACAGCGCACGATATGAGGGGTGCCAAGGCTGGGAGATGGGGATGGCCTGGCTGCGGTCTGTTCGCAGCTATTCATCCTCACGACGAAAAAAAATATGCCGTAGAAGTACCTCTCGTCAGATTTTTTCGTCGTGGTAAAATTTCAAGGTTTTTGAATTTTTACGTATAATTTAGCGGCGTAACCTCGAGACGACTTTCTTTTGGCGAGACGACGATCTTCACGACTTTCTTTTTTTACGGGGAAACCCTATAATACCCGGGTTAAGGGTATACCCTCGGCACAATACCCGGGGTGCCGGTACAGATTAGGATGGCGTTGAGGAGTAAATAGGTCGGGAGACAGGGCTTTCAACCCTTGGCAGACAGCGGATTTGCCTTGACATGCCGTGACTGACCCAAACTACTACCTGGTAGGTTTAGTGTGGAACAATTCGGCCCTACACCCTTGACAGCGCATGTTTTGCCTTGCTTGACATGGCTCCCGACATCTTTGTTGAGGAGTGATGTTATGCATTCTGACGTCATGTCTCATCAGTGACACAAACCAAAAACGAAATGATGAAATTACATTGTACCACCCACCTCGCTCACAACCACTCAAAAACCGAGCACACCAACACACACATCCGTGCAACTGCATCTAGCTGTGATATGTGCACCCGGAGAGAGGGAATATGAACGCTGCAGATTCTCGAGGATCTCCGTCAGACAGGGGTGGCGGCAGTTCACCTATGACCGCGGAAGTCGTTCCCATGAAGTTGGAACGGTCCTTACCGTGAAAATCGTGAAAGACAGCTATTATAACTGAAATTTACAATAGTACGTGCATGGTATATACGCATTATTACCGGTATAGTGTGTCGCGTTTGCAGAACACCAATCGGAGTATTTCGAAATGAATTTTATGTATTTGTTTGACCAATAAATTTGTTGTTTTTTCGCCCCTTTGAGGTGGGTATTTACTATTAAAGGCTATTGCCCGGAACTTCTGTAAGTTCTGTACGCCCGGGCCACAATTGGAACTTCTGTGAGTTCTGTGCGCCCGGGCCACAATCGGAACTTCTGTGAGTTATGGACGCCCGTTCCATAATAAATACCCGGAACTTCTGTGAGTTCTGTGCGCCCGCGTCACAATATCCGGAACTTCTGTGAGTTCTGTGCGACCTTCATACCCGTACCCGGAACTTCTGTACGTTCTGTGCGACCGGAACTTCTTTAAGTTCTGTGCGACCGAGCTACATTATCCGGGGTACCGGTACACCATTTGTTCACCGGCCTGGAACTTCTGTGAGTTCTGTACGCCCGTGCCACAATACCCGGAACTTATGTGAGTTCTGTAAGGGTTTTATATCCGTACCCGGAACTTCTGTGAGTTATGTACGATCTTCATACCTGTACCCGGAACTTCTGTAAGTTCTGCACGCCCGGTTTCACAATACCCGGGGTACCGGTACAACGTTTTTATGCCGGACCGGAGCTTCTGTGAGTTCTGTACGCCCGGGCCATAATACCCGGAACTTCTGTGAGTTCTGTAAGGGTTTTATACCCGTACCCGGAACTTCTGTAAGTTCTGTAAGACATCCATATGCTAACCCTAAATCCACAAACCCTAAAGAACCTACCCTTTGAACTTACTGTTTTGATTGAGTGCTTGAGATACGAGATATAAGTTGGATTGACAGGTATCACACAGATCCAGTATAGTTTTGTTGCGAAAATTACTGTTTGGATTGATTACTTGAGACACAGGATACAAATTGGATGGAATCTACACAAGAAACGACGTGGAAGAAGCTGCACGGTCGTCGATTGACCATCGAGCGAGAACCTTGAAGGATAGCTTTAGATGAGTGTATGCACTGAAGCAGCAGCGTAAAAGGATCAGACAAACGGTCTGTTAATATATGTGCCCCCCCAAGCACTTAAGATAGGTTGCCACTGTGTGATCAGTGTTTTTTCCGGGAAGCAGTGTTCGCTTCGATCTGGTGATCGATAGCCATGGTCAGCGTTTTAGTCACGTTTCAATCGAGCACGTCAAATACTGCTTATCATTAACTATGATCAGTATTTTAGAAAGTTTGAATTGACTTTCAGGAGGAGTGGTTTTGTGCAAATATAGGCTAGGTTGGTAGCCTGTTTATATATTGATTACAACAGTAAGCAGCTGGGTTGTTGAGGACAGTATATTCAAGTTCATCTGGCACAAAAAAAGGCGGTGGAGCAAGGAAATCATTGGGTCCGTTTTATCCAACCTTACTTGCTAGCTATTTTCACGGGAATGGGAGAGTTACATGCTACATAATCTTTGATTAAGCGCTGCGGTGGCACCTTGACTACTCGCGCTACGCGGTATTGCTTCAATAGAACATACTACTGAGGCAAGAACCCCCTGTCTTCAGGAGATATATGTGTTACGTGACATGTTTTGTATCGGTTGAAACATCATTGCTTCAGACTAATTACACAGTAGTGCGAAACGCGTTTCGAATGGCATTCCACTGCGCAAGCTTTATGGGTTTGTAGTCATGATCAGTGTTCTACTGCAGTAGCATTGCTTCCAACAAGTGCTGGTGATCGTTAGCCGTCATCGGCACTTTAGTAGCGTTTATATCGCTTCCAGCAAGTGCTGGTGATCGTTAGCCATGATCAGCATTTTAGTAATGTCTAATCGCCTTGAGACATTCATCGTTCTTGTTTTTTAGCATTTCGACTTGCATTGAAGGGGAGTGTTAAGAATTAGGGCGTAAATACATAGCCTATTCACGCTTCGTAAGTTGCGGTTATAAGTTGCGTTTAAATATATGACACCGCATTATGAGTAACGGGGTATTTGGAAGACATTTCAGCAGTTCTTGTGGTCGACGAGTTGCAGCGACAAGCCGTCAAGAGGCGTTGCTGTAGGAGGACATCGAGATAGAGGAACTGGAGTGTCTGTACACCCTCCGACCTTCACTGTTCTCAACCACATATGAACGTCTTATGGTTAATAGTTTCTGAAGCTTCTGTTGGCCCATCGAGCGCCACTTTCTGCTCGACAGGCATCTTCTACATAACCAGTGATGCCTGAGCGTGTCCGACAACGGCTCTGTACTAGCTAGCCTCTGCAGACCATCGTCGGTTAGCCATCTGAGTCTGTTTTCAATGCATTCTTAACAGCTAGCTGCTGTTTTCTCTATTTGCACATTCGCACGCGCAAAATACAAAGTACTCAGAGTGTTAAATTATCAAGTTTGCTACTCTGTTAATAAGATCTACCAAGCACGTGGCCGACTTGTTGCTCGTTGGTGCAGGGGACCCGTGGATTGGGCTCAACTAATACGACGAAAAATAAAAATACGGACGGCTCAGTCTGATTACGGGAAGTTACGTGTACTCCCGTGACTGCCATCACTGGATATTACTGAGGTTACGCCTCATTACCACCAGTTACTAGTACTTGATTGTAGTGTGTATAACTGATTTAGGCCCAAAATTGGCCAAGTATACCTGGTTTTGGCTATAAACTCTTTATAATTTGATGATGTGTTCAACATAAGTCGCCGGTCGCCGACCTCCTACCGGATGCCAGACCCCTGCTAGTACACACCCACGAGTATTGTCTCCTTTCCGCACGGCGTCGGCACGTTTGCCGTCGACGGGGGTGGCTGGGCAGCGTCCAAGCGGAGGCGGCGGTACAGAGAAAAAAACCTCGTCAGCGGTGGCGCCAACAGGTCATGGTATGACCACGGCGGTACCCGGGGGTATCTCGGGTGGACCCCCAACGGAGCGGGGAGGGTTGCCGCATACCGAGCCGCCGCGGGAACAAGCGGTGGTGGAGCGGCTTATCGACGCATTGCGAGACGTGCCGGGCTGGTGAGACTGCAGAAGGAAGGCCCACTCCTCGGTAAGGTTAGAGAAGCACTTGGGGGCGAGGTAGAGACGGGGCAGGGAGAGCGGATGGGCAAGAAGGAGATGGTGAGGTATCTCCTCGACGACCAGGACCTAGTATGGTACGAGGTAGAGCAGAGTGGAATCCTAGCAAGGCGCACGTCGGCCGTAGTTGTTCCAGGCGTTCTGGTAGCCTACGTGCTCGCGTTAGTACACTGCCAGCACGAACACCCAGGGGTCGGCAAGACGATTTCACTACTGCGCGACCGCTTCCATTGGCCAGAGATGTGTAGAGACGCGAGGGAGTATGTCTTGTTGTGGGGGTGCCGGCGTAAGAAGCGAGCGCGGAGCCAGCGTCTAGCTATGCTGCCTGCCAGGTACCTCGAGCCATGGGAAGTTCTGGAGGTGGACTTTCTGAGGATCCCCAACACGTCCGAGACAGGTAGCGAGTACTTGTTGCTGATAGTAGACAAGGCATCTCGGTTCCTAATCGCATACCTTCTCGCCTCGAAGGAGGTCCAACAAATCGCACGCATTCTCCTGGACCTGTGTCTAACGTTTGGAGCGCCCTCGTTCATCCGGGCCGACGGAGGAGGTACAATCACAGCCACTATAATGGAGCATCTCTGCCGTTCGCTGAAGGTGCAGGTCGAATGCGACTCTTCCGATCGCCCACGGGGACAGGGCAGTGTAGAACGAGCAGGGGCGTGGATAGTCGACGTGCTGTCCGAGCTGTGTAAGGCATGACCCACCCGCTGGGACGAGTATGTTCTCTGGCATGCTGGATCAAACGCACCAAGCCAGACCCGTCCTGCCTTCGGCAATGACTCCCTTCCAGCTCTTGTTTGGCCGCAGCCCGCGTACGTCCCTCGACATGTTAGTGCCTCAGATGGATGACACGGAGACCACGGGAGGCTTCGAGAACTTTATCGAAGAGCGCCGGCAGAACCTACGGGAGGTCCGGGAGGCACTCGAGAAGATACACGGGGGAAGGGAGGAGGCGCGACAACGTCGCAATGCATCGATTCAGCGACCTTCGGCAGGCACTCGGGTCGTGACGGGCGACCTCGTCCTGGCGAGGGAGAGCGACAGCTCGCTCCACCGGCAGGGTATGTGGCCTGTACTGGTTCATGAAAGTGGACTGGTCCGCGGACGGTGGTGCAGGAGGTGATTGAGGGCCTGAGCGTCGTCATCGAGATGGAGGGAAGGACGATGCGCTCCAGGACGGTCTTCTCTGCATCGCTGAAACCATTCTACACGAGGCCATCCGATCTTCGGCACCCCACGGAGGATGAGTTCGCGCAGATGGCGTGGGGACCGGACGTGGGGTTCGAAGGGCAATCGACTACCGCAGCACCGATGTACACGCTGCTAGACAGAAGGCGGGTGGTCAGCGCGACCGGGGCCGCGAGATGGGAGTATTGCGGCCGGTACCTCGACGGGGTGATGTGGGACTGGGTCTCGGAGGCGAAGTCACTGGACAGCTTCATTCCACTGCAGCTGGACACGTTTCACGCGTTGTGGAACTTGTACGATCCGGGCAGCGAGCGGAGCCGCCCCGCTGCCCGAGACGAGGGGGCGAGGAGACGCCCCGCGCTGAGTAGAAAAGAGGCGCTGCAAAAAGGTTCCCGATCGGCACGAAAGTGATCAAGCCGGTCGAGGGCGGAAAGGGGCGCGCGGGGCGGCCCAGGCAGGTCCATGACTTTTACTCGCCGTACTGGTCCGCTTCGCCGACCACAATTGAGAAGAGCTGACGGCATCATAATTTCGTAGGCTCGGAGTGTGAAGGCGGGGCCGCGGGCGTGCCGTCTCGCGCGTGATCTCTCCTTCTATCCCTCCTTCTGTCTGTTTATCTTTTTCTCTGTCTGGCTCTCTCTCCCTCTTTCCCCCCCTCTCTCCCCCTCCCTCGCCGTCACTCGGCCACGTTGCTGGGTGTATGGACGCGCGTTTCTTTGCCTGCGCCCGCTCCCGCGTCTGCTTTCGCACGTGCGCCTGCGCCTGTGGTTTTCGCGCCCTCTCTCCGCCTTTCGCGCCACCGCTCGAACAGCCCACCGAGCAGCTCGTCCGGGGTCCACCCTTGGGTACGGTCGCGTGCAACACGGGCGCACCTGGCTGGGCGGTGTCGGCTTCGGGGCTTCGGGGGGAGTTGATGGACGAGGAGTGTTTTAGGGTATTGCTGGCTTGGCAGTGTTGGCTTCGGGGCTTCGGGGGGGGGTGGATGGGCAAGGAGCGTCTTAGGCTATTGATCCGGGTTGGCGATTCTTGGAAGCGCTTGTTCTAAGCTGGGGAGGATGAGCATGATGCCGCTGGGGGCATTCTTCTAGGCTAGCGGCGCTTGGGAAAACTAACCCACTTAGCTCGGCAACAGCACTACGAGCTTGCAGGAGTTCATTGATTTGTTAGGCGCCAGATGATTGCTATGTTGGAGTCATGCAAAACAGACTCTGTCATCTCGCGTTGCCATCGCGGTCTGTCTATTTATGGCGGGAGTAGGGGGCAATAGGCGACTATTGTCAGAAGGAACGGGGTTCCTTGCGATCTCTGACATTCATTTTTTGCCCAGTTCTCATGTTGGAGGCGCGACAATTATGATATTTCCTATCGATTGGTACAATAGTGTTAGGTGGTACCGATATTGTACGTCAGGGGAGTTGTAGTGAGTTTAGCGGTCAAGCGAGCATTCAGAAACGTAGTTGGAGGGGGCGTAACAGTGTACGCCGCGTTAAGAGAGCAAGGCGACGCATGTAGTTTGCGGGCTGGGGGAGATCTTGCCTATCGGGAAAAAATTGGGCCGGGTTTTCTTCCCTTATTTTGGTTAGCATAGAATAACTCGGGTCCACCGTCTAGGATATCGCGTGGCTCGCCTTATCCGGCAAAACCAGCTGCGGAGGATGTTACGGTCGTAATCCAAGGATCCAACGGGTTTCCAAAAGAGGACACGGCATGTAGGCACAAACAAGGGATAATGCAAATTGAACCCGGAGACTGTGGGGATGTGAGCAGACGGTCACAACCCTTCTCCACCCCTTCGACTTCTTATAGCTCGTGCCGTTTCCGGCAGTGCTCCCGTACTCCAGACGAGTACCGACTGAGACGACTTGGAGATGGCTCAGGTGTACGTTCCGCAAGCTGTGTGGAACAACGCGAATGCAGGTGGCAGTCTTTGCAATGAACTGAAAGAGCTTGAGCGTGTGAACGAGTGTCAGACGGCCCTGTTTGTTCTGAGAACGAAATAATACATTACCAGGTATGTTTAGAGTGTGAGTGTATCTTAGCAGCCTTTTGAGGAACATAATCTATTATACCAGCCGGAGAGCCCGACGATACTCCGCCATCATGCATGACACGCTCACCGCTCGACTCTGAGGCAATTTTAACTTGGGTGTTTTTCTCCCCTACAGTAACTGTTTCAACTCTTCCCAGCCTCTGTCTTCCCACATGCCCAGTTCGCCCGCCATCAATTATATTACCCACTTGCCCATCCCCTTTGTTCAAGCATGCCAACGATTCGACACCTACCTCTCCACAAACCCAGATTTCTTCCGTTCAATCTTCCACACAAGCAGTCAGTTTTGAGTTTTGAATGCTGGTTTTCTTGAGTTCTCGTACGAGTACACAGTATTGCGGGAGAAATCCCGAAACCAAAAACACGAGAGGTATACCTGGTAATGCGATCGTTTACGTAAACGTACCGGGAACTTCTGTAAGTTCTGTACGCCCGTGGAGGTGTTTCCTACTGAGCTATAGGGAGGGGTACAATATCGATCGATTACCCAGCCCAGGGTAATCCTTATAACACTCTCCCTGCCACTGGGATCTTCGGGACGTCGGTACCGTGTACGGCCGTACGCTGACCTATCCGCTTCGTTTCACTACCTGGGGAATCAGGGAGGTTGTTGTGAGGGACGCACGCGCAAGCGTTTCTCGAACGTTTCTTCGAACCGTGTCTCCGGCGATGCCAAATAAATGTTAAGGTGTTACCTACTGAGCTATAAGGGTAAAATATCTACCAGGTACCAGGTATCGATTATCCAGGAGGGTAACTCTTATACTTACAGTAGGGTCAATTCGACGTGAGTCAACGAGGGAAGAAAGTCAGGGTTCAACACTATTTGACTTTTGCGTGGCATAGCCATGGTATCACCCATGGCATACCATAGCATCCCCACAGCATCCCATGGCGTGGCATAGGATTCAATAGCGCCGTGCGGGACGCCGTGGCATGCCATGGGTGGCCCTAACCCTAACCCTAGCCCTAACCCTAACCATGGCAACCCCCGCGGCAACCGCGATGACACTCCATGGCAACCTCACGGTATGTCATAGCAACCCCCACGGCACCCCAACGTTCACGGCACCAAGGTTAGGGTTAGGGCTAGGGTTCCATTATATGCAGTGGAGGTCCGTGCAAGGTTCCGTGGCATGCCGTGGAAGATGCCTTGGAAGGTTTTGCCGCAGGTGGTGCCACGGCATACCACGGCAACAATAATGTACATGCCTCAAGAAAGTACTGAATAACCATTTCGCGATTAATATGCACGGCACATACCTTGAGTGGGGAGGGGGAGAAGACCTTACTTGTAAGATCGTACTGTACTCGCACCAGGTATGTATGTGTATCACTTGATTGTTAGAATGTGAGGAGGGAGCAAACGGAAGACGGGCGGAGACGAAAAAGGAAAGAATACCAAATCGAAAACATGTGGAATATTACGCACGACAAAGAAAATTGCGGAGGCTTCGGAAAGATCTCGTGGAAACATTTCAATAGCTATGTCGCTCGGCGTTACATTTGATTGTTGTTGTTGTTCTCATCGCCACTATATATATGAAAAAGATACGACGGACGCAGTCCGTAAATAAACATGATAAAAAAATAAAGCACATCTACGTCGGAGGCCCCACTACAATCTGGGAGAAATGAAGGTAGGCTGTTCAGGTGTTTTGGTTCCTGTTAGGATCAAGGTACGGGCGAAGACCCAAAACCCAACCCCTGACTCTAACCCTAACCCTAACCCTAACCCTGACCCCAAACCGCAACCAAAACAGGCCAAAACTTCCCATAAACAAAGAGGACCTTTAACAATCTGGGAGAAGGGATCTTTAAGTTGGTAGGCTATTCAGGTGTTTTGGACCCTGTTGGGATCAAGGTACGGGTGAAGACCCAACTCAACCCCTGACTCTAACCCTAACCCTAACCCTAATCCTAATCCACACCCTGACCCCAAACCGCAGCCAAAACGGGCCAAAACTCGCCATAAACGCGGCTGCGCCGCGTTTGCATCGAACCAGGAAATTACTCAGTTGCGGACGACGATTCCGAAGCGTAGACCACGCTACTCATGTTTCGAGTAGGTTTAGCAATCTGGGAGAAGGGATCTTTAGAGGTGTTTTTCACTTGAAAAATGTGTAGCGTGGTCTGCACTTCGGAATCGTCGTCCGCATCTATATCTATCTGAGAAAGTTCCTGGTTCGATGCAAACTCGGCGTAGCCTCGTTTATGGCGAGTTTTGGCCCGTTTCGGCTGCGGTTTGGGATCAGGGTTAGGGTTAGGCTTAGAGTCAGGGGTTGGGTTGGGTCTCTGCCCGTGCCTTGATCCCAACAGGAACCAAAACATCCGAACAGCCTACCAACCTAAAGATCCCTTCTCCCAGATTGTTAAAGGTCCTCCATGTTTCAAGTCAAAAAAATCCCTAAAGATCCCTTCTCCCAGATTGCTAAACCTACTCAACGCGGCAGCCGCGTTTGCATAGAACCAGGAAATTTCTCAATTAATTGCGGTCGACGATTCCGAAATGCAGACCGACCTACGCAATTTCTAGTCGAAAACACACCTGAAGATCCCTTCTCCATGCATTATCCATTGCTAAAGTTACTCGACTACATCGAGGTCCTAATAATACATACAATACGTGAGCTCGGATCTTTAGGTTGGTAGGCTGTTCAGTCAGGTATTTTGCTTCCTGCTGGGATCAAGGTACGGGCGGAGACCCTAACCCTAACCCTAACCCTAGACCTGGCCCCAAACCGAGGCCAAAACGGGCTCAAACAGGTCATACGCGCGGCTGCGCCGCGTTTGTTTGTGCATCGAACCAGGAAATATCGAGATTCCTCAATTGCAAACGACGAATCCGAAGGGTAGACCACGCTACCCAATTTGAAAGTCAAAAGCACACACTCGAAGATCCGAGCTCACAGCTTGTAAAACCTACTTGCTCTCTACACCTCACTCCTTCAGACAAAAAAGAAATGTGGTCCGCATACTACCCAGAAGAAATATAAGAAGGCAAGATGAAAAAAAACAGCTGAAAAAAACTAATATCAGGGTTGCTACGTACCTGGTATGACACTTCGTACAGCACAGAGTAAGTAGCAGTTCAGAAACACCATTCATTATAATTTATGTGGAGAAAAAAAGGCTCAGATCGGTCCGATCCAATAAGAAAACTGGAAACACGGCTCTAGACGGTGGGGCCAACTCTAAATCCTATACAATAGAGTTACATGAAGGTTTGACACATCATGATTATGAGTATCTCAGATAAATTCCCTACACTGCAGAATTTTCTTTTTTGTTTCTTTTTTTTGCTGAGTTTAACAGATCTTAATCAATAATACGGAAAATTTATTGCCTGTTTCGCGGTTAAGCGACGTAAAAAATAAAAAGCAAAATCTGCATAATAAATAGGGAATGTATTTAAAATGCTCATCATACGGCCAGGTTAAATTTTCAGGTCGACACTTACTCGCAAATTTGAACGCGGAATCGCAGAAAAACAAAAAAAAACAAATCGTACTTACTTGAGTGATGTACGGAAATCGTGTTTTGGCGATATCTCTTGATGATGGTGTTATAAGGATTAACCTTTTTTTCTTTCTTTTTTTTTTTGCTCATTCCCATTTATTATCTTCGCCCATCTTCTTCTCTCTCTCCTTCCAACTCGTAACTCAGATCCGGGGTCACATAGCAGGCTCTTCTACCCCCTTCCCGCTACGGTACGTGCCTTCATTTTTATCGCGAGAAGATTTCAGCCTTTTTCTTCCCTCGTCGACTCGCATCGATTTGTGCCTACCCACGCTGCAAGGCGCTCTCAACAATTGAATCCTTTTATTTTTATTTCTACAAATAAAGTCAGAGTCCGACCCACCTGGGGCTCGAACCCACAGGACTCAAACACAAGTAGAATTCGAGGTTAACCACTTGAACCACCGGGGCGACCCTGGGCTGGGTAATCGATCGATCTTTTACCCCTATAGCTCAGTAGGTAACACCTTCACATTTGACGTCGTCCAGGTCAGGGGTTAGTCACAGCCGGTCGCCCCGGTGGTTCAAGTGGTTAACCTCGAATTCTACTTGTTTGAGTCCTGGGTTCGAGCCCCAGGTGGGTCGGACATTTGACTTTATTTGCAAAAATAAAAAATAAAAGTAAAAAAGGATTCAATGGTTGAGAGCGCCTTGCAGCGTGGGTAGACACAATTTGATGCGAGTCGACGAGGGAAGAAAAGGCTGAAATCTTCTCGCGATAAAAATGAAGGCACGTACCGTAGCGGGAAGGGGGTAGAAGAGCCTGCTATGTGACCCCGGATCTGAGTTACGAGTTGGAAGGAGAGAGAGAAGAAGATGGGCGAAGATAATAAATGGGAATGAGCAAAAAAAAAAAGAAAAGGTCACGGGCTCGAACCTCACTTCGAACGTTTCTTTTACAGAAACGCTTGCGCGTGCACACCTAAAAAGACACATCTCCCTGGTTCCCTAGGTAATGAAACGAAGCGGATAGGTCAGCGCACGGACGTATACATACGGTTCCGACGCCCCAAAGACCCCGCCATTTAGAGGGGGGAGAGTGTTATAAGGATTACCCTGGGCTGGGTTATCGATCGATATTTTACCCCTGTAGCTCAGTAGGTAACACCTTCACAATGGGTGGCGAATTGGGCACTGAAACGAATACCAGGGTATAATATTGGCCTTCTCGTAGGGTCTTCATCTAAGTCTTCAACCATAATTGTTCGCTTTGATCGGGAACGACGTTTTTATCACGAATTCCCTTTTAGAACCGCAGTCCCGTTCTGGGGACAAAAAGGTCAAATTTCAAGTAGGTTTGTCCCCAAACGGGACTGCGGTTCTAAAGGGGTTAAAAAGTTGAAAAGTTGGTGTTTTTGAGTTTTCACCAGATAAGACGTGCCGATCGATGGTTTATCATTTTTTGTGGTCAATCCAGCCTTAGCAAGCACCGGGCGCCCACTGCTATTAATAGCAGCTAAATTTAAAAGTAGTGCACCCCCGTCGTCGAGAATACCACAGCTTCAAATTCCGTGCGAGAGGGAGGGTGTGGTGTGCTACAGCAGTAGTAGTACCTTGCCTGCTGCTGCTGTGTGTGCTGTGTTTTTTTTCTGCCTCGGAGAGCGAGAGGAAACCCCTGTCCACACTTATTTCTCAAGTTTTCGTGTACCGGTTCGAATCCGGTCGCCCCGGTGGTTCAAGTGGTTAAACCTCGAATTCTACTTGTTTGAGTCCTGGGTTCGAGCCCCAGGTGGGTCGGACTTTGACTTTATTTGAAAAAATAAAAATAAAAAAAGGTTCAATTGTTGAGAGCGCCTTGCAGCGTGGGTAGGCACAATTCGATGCGAGTCGACGAGGGAAGAAAAGGCTGAAATCTTCTCGCGATAAAAATGAAGGCACGTACCGTAGCGGGAAGGGGGTAGAAGAGCCTGCTATGTGACCCCGGATCTGAGTTACGAGTCGGAAGGAGAGAGAGAAGAAGATGTGCGAAGATAATGAATGGGATGAGAAAAATAAGAAAAAAAAAACCCGGTTCGTTTCTTCCACCTTGGTCGGGCCTGTCTGTGACCGTGTGCTGTGTTATCTTGCTTGCTACCTGGTGTTGTGTGTATGGTGGTCTGGTGGTACCTGGAATTTAAATAAAATTTTTTTTTGCTCATTCCATTCATTATCTTCGCACATCTTCTTAATTATCTCTCTCCTTCCCACTCGTAACTCAGATCCGGGGTCACATAGCAGGTTCTTCTCCCCCCTTCCCGCTACGGTACGTGCCTTCATTTTTATCGCGAGAAAATTTCAGCCTTTTCTTCCCTCGTCGACTCGCATCGAATACCTGGTACCATGTATATATGCGCTGAATATCCGCTAATAAGGTTCGCGGATCGGTGATGTCTGTGTACGCATGCACGATATTGTTGTTATATTTTAATATGAATTTCCACGCAACTTTATTGTGGTTCTCATTTTATCAGGTGGTTTTGAATCGACGCGTCACAGCGAACAATATTATTCGGAGTTGTATTACGGCTGCTTTAGCAGTAAAAAAGAGGATAGATGAGACGTACTTTTTCCTTTTTCCTGTGCCGCTAGAAAAACACAACCCCCCTTTCTTTGGGAATCTTCCTTGGTGTTCTTCTCGGTGGCTTTGGAGGTAGGATTTATTTGATGGCTGACCAATCGCTTTGCTTCCAGTCATGTAGCCCTGGCGGCTGAGTTCGGATTTTTCTAGGGTTTTAGGTCCGGTGTGGGCTCTGGTCGGTACGGGATCAGGTTGCCAAGCGGGAGCAGGGTCCCCTTTAGTACCGCAGTCCCGATTTGTGGACAGACCATTCTAATTCCAAGTGATTTGTCCCCAAAACGGGATAGGGGTCCTAAAAGTTGTCAGGAATATTCCCAGAAACTTGGAACTTTAAGTTGAGCTTCGAATCTACTCCGCCCGGTCTGCCTCGATTTTGGGGAACGTGAACAGCAGCAAAAAGCTGTCAGTCAGTATTGTTAATATTATATTAATAGAACAAGTGGGGAAAGGGAGAGGCACGGCGAGGGAAGCCTGAAACAAGTGGGTGAGAGGTGAGAGTAATATAAGGCTCAATTTAAGGGGTGATGGGAGTTACTGCAGCTACTACTGTATTATAGTACGCTATACCGGGTCCCTTGGTCTGGCATGCATTGATTGTCAGTTACTCGTACAGAAGAAGCGAAACAAAAGGACTATGAGTCACGCTACAACAACTTTTGAAGTACGCCTGCTGTGTTTGTTGCTGAACAGCAGCAGCAGCTGCAGCAGCAGTATATGGCTCTTGGAAAAATATGCTGAAAGGGGCTGCTGCTTGCTGTGTGCTGCTTGTTTGTGGTGGTGTGGCACACCCCGTGTCAGTATCGATCGTTGCTGTGGCGTCCTGTGGCTGTCTTCAGTGTGCTCGTACAGCGTAAGTGAACCTCACTGTCACTGACACAGCAACAGTCGAGAGTCGAGAGCCCGCGCACAGATGCCTTGGTTAGCCGACAGTCAAAAGGTTGAAAGACCGAGATACATCATCAGCAGTAGTATTAAAATTACTTTTATCCTTCCCGCCGGCATATTTTTGGTTAGCGTACTCGTACACTGCTGTCAGTTGTTGAAATATTAATATCAACCCTTTTAGAACTCCAGTCCCGTTTTGGGGACAAGGAAGTCAAATTCCAAGTAATTTGTCCCCAATTGTCCCCAAAACGAGACTGGAGTTCTAAAAGGGTTAACAAGTAAACGCACACCCTGCACCAGTGAATAATATTAATATTCCGGGGGACCATAGTTAATAGGACCCATCGTATGGATAAACTCCTATATATTTAACCTTTTTTACGAACAATATTTGGTCCTATTAACTATGGTCCCCCGTAATATTAACAACAGAGTAGTAGTCAGAGCGTTGATGACTTCGTTTTTTTCGTTTTATCTCCGACGACTGCACACAGAGTATATATATATATATTTTTTTTTTTTTTTTTTTTTTTTTTTTTTTTTTTTTTTTTTTTTTTTTTTGCTCATCCCATTTATTATCTTCGCCCATCTTCTTCTCTCTCTCCTTCCAACTCGTAACTCAGATCCGGGGTCACATAGCAGGCTCTTCTCCCCCCTTCCCGCTACGGTACGTGCCTTCATTTTTTTTTATCGCGAGAAGATTTCAGCCTTATCTTCCCTCGTCGACTCGCATCGAATTGTGCCTACCCACGCTGCAAGGCGCTCTCAACAATTGAATCCCTTTTTTTTTTTTTTTTTTTTTTTTGCAAATAAAGTCAAAGTCCGACCCTCCTGGGGCTCGAACCCAGGACTCAAACAAGTAGAATTCGAGGTTAACCACTTGAACCACCGGGGCGACTATAGACTACCAGGTACCTGGTATTAATAATAGGTATGCCAGTCCCTGTTGCACGACGCCTCTTCGCTGCTGTGTTCCAAACTATTCCAGACCACCATCTCGCTGACTGAGTAAGTCTTTGTTCGACGTATAATAAGGAGAGCAAAGAGGTGCGACGCCAAGTAAGACAAGCGTACCCCCGGCAGCCTTTGTTTCGCGCTATACCTACAACATTGATTTGCAAGGTGTGAGCGACTGGTTCCTTTCTTTCAGTTCATCGCGTACGTCCTTGCTTCCAATCGCACCCACCAGCAGTCAAACGAGCGTATATGGTCGGATTGGTGTGAGCTGACAACACACACACTGCTGGTTCGCTGGGTGTTGTTCTCGTCGCTACTGCTGGTTTTCTGCAACGGTAGGCTGGAGCAAACGCTGGCTGTGGCTGCAATTGGGAGAGGCCAACACCCATTGGGGGGAGTGGAGAGTGAACAGAGACCTACTATTGTGGAGCAAGCACCCCACGAAGCGGTGATGAACTAGGCTCGCAGTGGTGGGTGTCTTCGTTATCTCTCGTGTGAACAAAACGGATCCGCCGATGAGCATCGGGTCGATGGCAGTAGTTGCTGCTGGTCTTTGGCGGGCTTCCTCGTTGACTACAGCAGGGGGGAAGTCTGACTACTATGCGACCGAGCTGGGGGGGTCTGCCTTGAACAACGCGCGACGGACCTACAACGGGACAGGTATAGCGAAAGAACGATCAATCCCCTAACAATATGCATATATTTCTATAGGGCGTACATACTTACAGAACGCGGTGGCGTTGATGGTGCTGGTCTTTAGGTTTTGCCTTCTTGTTCATCCTAATAAGAAAAAACAGCAGTCTCGCGTATGACGCGGTACCATCATCAGCAGCAGCAGCAGCAGCTGTACGATGAAACAGCTGTAAGCTTCGTTTTACCAGGTATATAGTGTTTGCGCTGGGAGTTGTCGCCAAGTCGTCACGGGAGGAGCAGTAACACAGCGGTACGAGCACCGGAGAAGTAGGGGTAACGTATTACTACCTGGTAGTAAGCCTCAGATTGTCAATGAAAAAAGTGATAAATTGGAGGGGGGTAAAAAAAAAGGCAACAAGACATGGAAGAACAAAAAAGTCAAGTAACAAGCAGCGATCGACTCGGGCACGAGAAACGAGCTCGCTCCGCAGCGCGGCACCTACATATACGCCGACAATCAGTCGTATCATGAACTTCCGGTGTGGATGCCCAGGAAATAGTTGAACGTGTATTGTGACAGCAGTTATTTATACGGCACCACCTTATTCCTGTCTCGAGGCCTATCTCTGATCTCCGGTGCTGCCCAAAGCCAATCGCAGTAAAAAATAAAAACGGAACCCCGTTGCCTCAAGCGGTCATTATCGGTACCTGGTATGTATTATACTTCGTGCAATGCAAGCAACTGCCGGTCGCCCTGGTGGTTCAAGTGTTTAACCTCGAATTCTACTTGTGTTTTGAGGCCTGGGTTCGAGCCCCATCAGGTGGGTCGGACATTTGACTTTATTTGCAAAACTAAAAATAAAAAGGATTCAATTGTTGAGAGCGCCTTGCAGGGTGGGTAGGCACAGTTCGACGCGAGTCGACGAGGGAAGAAAAAAGGCTGAAATCTTCTCGCGATAAAAATGAAGGCACGTACCGTAGCGGGAAGGGGGTAGAAGAGCCTGCTATGTGACCCCGGATCTGAGTTACGAGTTGGAAGGAGAGAGAGAAGAAGATGTGCGAAGATAATGAACGGGATGAGCAAACAAAATAATAATAATAATAATAATAATAATAATAATAATAATAATAATAATAATAATAATAATAATAATAATATTAATAGTAATAACAAGATAATAAGGCCAATGGGGAAAAAGGTGTGTGTACCAGGTATGTATGTTCTACCGTTTTTTAGTTTTTTTCTACACGAACATGTCCATATACTTCATTTTTTTTTTATTTTATTTTTTCCATCCCAATCATTATCTTCGCACATCTTCTTCTCTCTCTCCTTCCAACTCGTAACTCAGATCCGGGGTCACATAGCAGGCTCTTCTCCCCCCTTCCCGCTACGGTACGTGCCTTCATTTTCATCGCGAGAAGATTTCAGCCTTTTCTTCCCTCGTCGACTCGGATCGAATTGTGCCTACCCACGCTGCAAGGCGCTCTCAACAATTGAATCCCTTTTTATTTTTTATTTTTGCAAATAAAGTCAAAGTCCGACCCTCCTGGGGCTCGAACCCAGGACTCAAACAAGTAGAATTCGAGGTTAACCACTTGAACCACCGGGGCGACCGTGTCCATGTGTCCAGCACAACCAGTGTCAGTGCAAGCAGGGCCGATCTTTCAATCCTAGAGAGATGAAAGCTCTGTTGTCGCAAAACTACGTCACAGAGACAGACACCAGACAGATTGTTATGCAATGCCCTATCTCATAATACTGGATCGACAGGAACGACATACACATTCTATGAAAAAGAGAAAAATAAAAAAAGCAAACACAAAACAGAAGAAAATTACGGTGTGTGTGTGTGTGTTCTTCACATTAAACCGTTCTTTCTACCCGTCGACACCCAGCACAACCAGTGTCCGTGCCGATTCTTCAATCCTAGAAGAGATACAAGTTCTGTGGTCACAAAGCTACGCCACAGAGATACTACGTTGCCACGTGTGCAGTGTGCACTGCAGTGGGCAATGCAAAGCCATGTCATCATACTAGATACGACAGGCACGACATACGCAATCTATGAAATAGTGAAACGAAAAGAAACAATCAAAGAGAAAACGAAAACAAGGTAGACAAATCGAAAGAGAAAAAGAAAAAAAATGAAAGCAAAATCTAGGAGAAACAATCTGTCGTGCCCCCCCCCCCCGCAGGCGAGGTGGCCAACACTTGAAAAAGAACGAGCCGGAGAAAAGAAAGAAAAAAAATAAAATAAGAAAAAACACCACTGCTTGTAAACAGAGTAAGACAAAGAACCAAGGAAAAAAGTAACAAGGACAAATAACAAAGGGGAAATAACAGGCAGACCAAAGCCCAAAGCACCTTCCACAAAGACCTTCCAGGTGTGTGTGTGTGTGTGTGTTCTTCACATTAAACCGTTCTTTCTACCCGTCGACATCCAGCACAACCAGTGTCCGTGCCGATTCTTCAATCCTAGAAGAGATACAAGTTCTGTGGTCACAAAGCTACGCCACAGAGATACTACGTTGCCACGTGTGCAGTGTGAATTGCAGTGGGCAATGCAAAGCCATGTCATCATACTAGATACGACAGGCACGACATACGCAATCTATGAAATAGTGAAACGAAAAGAAACAATCAAAGAGAAAACAAAAACAAGGTAGACAAATCGAAAAAGAAAAAGAAGGTGTACGAGTACGTAGCAGACTACACAATGCAATGGGAAAGGGGAAAGGTGTGTGTGTTGTTCATTATTCACAAAGAACCGTTATTTCTTCACCGTGTTCTACCTGCTTTCTACTACTTTCAATAGTAATACGAGCTGGGCCAGCTAAAAAAGTGGATAAATTAAATGTGTGCACGTCGTATCTCGTTAACCACCACGAATTAGGACTCGAAATTTGGAGGCACTAACCCTGACACAAGACTGCACGCCCACAATGAAAATATACCAGGTATATATATGATAAATTAAGACATTTATTTTTAGGATTCGACTCGATCTCGACGAGATATTGGCGAAAACTCGAAAACCCGAACTTTTCAACACAAAATTCGGAATAAAAGCGTCGTTCCCGATCAAGAGGCCAAAATTGGTGGAGACATAGCTGAAGACCCTACAAGAAGACCGATATTAGTTCCAGTGCCCAATTCGCGACCCATGAAGAGATATCGCCAAAACACGATTTCCATACAGAACACAAGTAAATACGATCCTTTTTTGTTTATCTGCGATTCCGCGTCCAAACCAGCTAGTTTCGACCTGCAAATAGAACCTCGTATTTGCACGACATACGCAAACAAACGGAAAGCGAGCCCTTTTTTTCAGACAAGTTACGGTCCCTTTTTTTTGTATTTCCCCGGATCTTCGTATCGGTCTTCCCTCTCGAACAGAAGAAAAGGGCTTGGTTTCCATTTTTGTGGGTTGGTGCATGATCAACACGGTGTCAAAAAATCGTGTCCAAACACGTGAGATTGAGTGGGGCGTGGGCAATCGACGGATTTGGCAGCACCTACTTGGCTGGCCCAGCTCGTAACAGCAGTTATTTCTACCCGTCGATCCCCCCAGGAGTGCCGTCTTTAGATAGAATGTAGCAGTGTAGGTGGACGTGGCTCTCATCACAAAAGGTTGAGCTTGAGTATTTTTTGTGTTGCACTGCTGCTGTAAACGTACGCACCCGAAACAGGAGTGCCGTCCTATCTATGCAGCAGTATGTCGTATGACAAAGGCGGTAAAGGCCAGGTGGCATCAATAAATCGGAAATATACTGTGGAGTACGGTACGGTAGGCGCCAGTAGGGATTTGGCGAAAAACTACAAACTAAGAAATACGGTAATAGAGTCAGGGAGTTGCAAACGAGTCGTTGTCTCCAATTTTCTGAAAACAGTGCTCCAACAAGAAACCAGGGAATTTTCTCGTGTTTTTCAGTTTTGTTCAGTATTTTCCCGAAATACAGTTTTATTCAGTATTTTCCCGAAATTTGAATATGTCGGGAAAATACTGAAGAAAACTGAAAAAACCTCCTCGTTTTTTTGGGAAAATACTGAACAAAACTGAAAAACACGTCTCGTTAAGATCGACCCTAATTAATATGCTATTTAAAAATCTGCACTTGTACGATGAAAACGGCGCAACGGTTTCACGCGTAGTAACAAGGGTGGCTGAAAGCAAGCAAAATAAACAAAGCCACCACATATAAACGGAGTATGACTACTCGTGCGAACCTAGGGAAAGTACAGGCAAGCCGAAGCAACATGGAAACAAAACGAGAAGAACACTCGAGGCAGCCGCAGCAGTTTGTGGTTGGAGTGTTTTTAGCCATAGGCAGGTTTTCCCTATAAATTAGTCGATCTGGTGGCTTGCTATCGTATACCTGGTTCTAAAACCAAGATAACCCCCCCTGGGACGAATTTCGGATCTGGGCACACCCAACGAAAATGGTATCTTTGGGGATATATCCCGTCGAGTGGGTTGCACAGACGCATCGCAGGGCGTATTCAGTACGCCCTCACCGTTGTCGAGAACCCCAGCTTTGAAAATCGTCCGAGGGCGTGTGTTTTCTTGAGTATTACACAATACAGAGTACGTACCTAGTAGTAGTACTCGTATCCTGTCTGTACTGTTCGTCCTGGTTTCGTCAACCATGCCCCACCCCCGCAGCCCGGAGAGGAGAGCGGATGCCTCGGCAATACTACAACCGAGGTTTTCTCCTTTCAGGAAAGTGATGAGTGATCAATGTTGAAGATCATGCTACACATCGTCGGATGACAAGGGAAATAATCATAAGCAAAACAGGTTCGTCACCTATAAATACCAACAAAACGAGACTCCCTTATTCCTTTCATTCGAAGGACAGGAAGGAAAATAAATGACGAAGCAAATATATATATATACGAAATAATATAAAAAATTAAAAATGTAAGAAAGAAATTCACGGTAGGGGAAGGACAGAAAGCAAAGGCGGGAAGCGACCCCAACAAAATGACAGAAAACCTAATACTCGTAAGGGTCGATCTTAACGAGGGCTGTTTTTTAGTTTTTTTGGTGGCATTTTCCCGAATTGCGGTATTTCTTGTTTGTTTCCTATGGGAAAATACCAAAAATTCGGTACAACAAACAGAATAAAACAGAAACACACTCCCTAAGACGAGGCGTTTGGAACGCAGTAGTAGCATCGCTGTCGCGTCCTCCTGCTTATACGGGGACCGTAGTCAATAGAACCTATAGTAAAAATAAAAACCTACCAGGGTATATATTTAAACATTGTTACTAACAATATTTGGTCCTATTAACTATGGTCCCCCGTAATATTAATATGTATGAATAATAATATAAAAATAGGTGTATTAATAGTAGATGGAGCCGCGTCCAAGTAGTGCAGAGCCGGTCGCCCCGGTGGTTCAAGTGGTTAACCTCGAATTCTACTTGTTTGAGTCCTGGGTTCGAGCCCCAGGTGGATCGGACTTTGACTTTATTTGCAAAAATAAAAAAGGATTCAATTGTTGAGAGCGCCTCGCAGCGTGGGTAGGCACAATTCGATGCGAGTCGACGAGGGAAGAAAAGGCTGAAACCTTCTCGCGATAAAAATGAAGGCACGTACCGTAGCGGGAAGGGGGGAGAAGAGCCTGCTATGTGACCCCGGATCTGAGTTACGAGTTGGAAGGAGAGAGAGAAGAAGAAGATGTGCGAAGATAATGAATGGGATGAGAAAAGAAAAAAAAGAAAAAAAAGAAAAAAAAAAAAAGAGCGTCACGAGTCGTCTCCGATTGATTCTTCAACCCTATTACAATAGAGAGATGAAAATTATGTGGACACAAAACTCCGACACAGAGATATTACTACATATCATTGTTGTTGTTGTTGTTCTCACATTAACTCACAATTCAATGCAGTCCGTGGTAGCAGGACAGGCTCCAATAACTCTGGAGTGGAAGAAATACCTCAAGTAAAAACAGAGGCAAAAAACAAAAAACAAGCATACATACGCACTCCACCACTGCGGACACCCAGGGAAGCAAAAAGGAGACTATTGATAGAAGACAAAAACCTAAAAAAGAAGATGAAGCTCATACCTGCTGCCAGGTAGTACATTGTTCATAAGCAGAGTAATGCCATTTCATCATACTGAATACAAAAGAGTAGGGAGCGTTGGTTGTGGTGCGGACTGCTGAACCGTTTTTTTTTTTTTTTTTTGCTCATCCCATCCATTATCTTCGCACATCTTCTCTCTCCCCTTCCAACTCGTAACTCAGACCCGGGGTCACATAGCAGGCTCTTCTACCCCCTTCCCGCTACAGTACGTGCCTTCATTTGTATCGCGAGAAGATTTCAGCCTTTTCTTCCCCCGTCGACTCGTATCGAATTGTGCCTACCCACGCCGAAAAGGCGCTTTCAACAATTGAATCCTTTCTATTTTTATTTTTGCAAATAAAGTCAAATGTCCGACCCACCTGGGGCTCGAACCCCGGACTCAAAACACAAGTAGAATTCCACTTGAACCACCGTGGTATGGTAAATGTACATCCAAGCCTCGTTATTGTCACGGACAGGGTAAGACGTATCGGTTGCAGACCTCGGAACCCGCATGCAAGGAAGGATGTCATACCTCTCAAAGTCATGCATGAAAGATCCTACCGGACACCGGGCCATGTTGGACTAGATATCGGGTTGTTAGAGGTCCGCAGCATGGACCGTGTTGACCTCTACCCTCAAGCTGACTGCGAGAACCTCCAGAACCGACCCGATCAGGTAAGGTCCTTGCGACCCCCTGCGTTGTTACTCTAATAACTAATAACGTTGACCCTCTTTGGTCTGGCAATTCCTCGCCAAATACGAGAAAGAACTCTGCTCGGCTTACGTCGGCCGTAAAGACGGCTACAAGGGACCCTCGCTTCGCGGCCTCTCCACGGCGGCTTCTCCGCGACATCATCGGCTCTCAGTGCGAGCATCGGCTTTAAAATATTCATGTACCATTCTCTTTCATCCTGCATCAACGTAAAGTCCTGTCGTCGAACTGGTAATTCTCCACAGCTGCAATAACCGGCAACTTTTAATATCAATATTAATAACCCATAACCGACAACCCTACGTAACCCCAACCTTAACATTATCTCCGACCCGAAACGCAAGGGCTGAAATCCGGGGATGACTCGTAAAAGTCGCCGTAGTTGTGATTGAAAGCTCGCCTACGTAGTCTTGATTATCAGTTCCCCTTTGTAGTGTGTGTGTTCTTCACATTAAACCGTTCCTTCTACCCGTCGACATCCAGCACAACCAGTGTCCGTGCCGATTCTCCAACCGTAGAAGAGATACAAGTTATGTGGCCACAAAGCTACGCCACAGAGATAGTACGTTACCACGTGTGCAGTATGCACAGCAGTGGGCAATGCAAAGCCATGCCATCATACTAGATACGACAGGCACGACCTACACATTCTATGAAAGAGAGAAACGAAAGGAAACAATCGAAGAGAAAACTAAAACAAAGTGGATAAATAGAAAGAGAAAAAGAAAAAAAATGAAAGCAAAAAATAGAGGAAACAATCTGTCGTGCCCCCCCCGCAGGCGAGGTGGCCAACACTTGAAAAAGAACGAGCTGGAAAAAAGAAAAAAAATAACAAAAACACCACTGGTTGTAAACAGAGTAAGACAAAGAGCCAAGAAAAAAAAATAACAAAGAGAAAATAGCAAGGGGGAAATAACAGGCAGACCAAAGCCCAAAGCACCTTCCAGGTGGCGGTAGCAGTTTGTGGTACGAGTAGTATAGCCAGGTTCTCCCTGCGAATCCGCCTGGTACCTTGCTACCCAGACTGCCGTCTCCGCCCTCCGTTCGTCAACTATGCCCAGCCCCTTGGCGTCAGACAATACGAAACGAGCAGAGTAGTTTCGTCATCCAACCACGCCACACGGCTCGTTCAGTACGGCTTACCTGGTATCAATCAGAAAAGGAAGAGAAGAAAATAAAATGAAAATCACGGAGAATCAGCGCAAGAAAGAAAAAAAACAAAACAAAAAGAGAAGACAAGGGAAGACCACGTTCGAACCAGCTGCACCAGTTGGTGGCACTAGTAGTATGGTCATGTTCTACTTCCTAGTCGACTTGGTGCCTTGCTACCCTGTCTGCCATCTCGTTCCTACTTTCGTCTGCCGCCGTTTCCCTTCTACCCCTCCTGTTCCCCCCCCTCTCCGCATTCCCTTGGTCGGGTTTTTCTGCCACTTGTCCTGTTGCCCCCTCCACCCCCGTTCCCTTGGACACCATCCACGGCGGATGCGTGGCGCTGCCTACTCATCTCAGCCTCAGCCTCGTGCCACCTCACCATGAACTGTTCGGCTGCTTCAAGGATCCCCCGGTACCACTTCCCCGCCTTTTTGGCTGCAATGGACCACAACGAGGTCTCAACTCCAAACACCAAGGGGGCAACTTCCGTTGACCCTTCGGTGGCTCGGAACTCCCAAAGGTCTTCGACTATGCATCTATGCCAAGTCTTACACTGTCCGCCTGGTCTCGGTTTCCCCCCACCAGCTATCGTCCCGAACATTACCCGATTGGGTAATCGCTCCTTGCTTTGCCGTGCCACGCCCCCCGCATAGAAGAGCCGCCGTCTACGAATGATCGTTCCGATGCTCTCGCAACGTGTCATCTTGAGGGTCTTCGCGTACGAGAGGGTGGCATGGTCAGTACAAAGTCGGCGCTGGAAGCCAACGACTCGCAACAGGACTTGGTGGTGAGCCGTTCGAAGCTTGGCAAAGTGTTCCGCTCTGAGGGTCCACGTCACACACCCGTACAGCAGGGTCTCAATCACCTCGGCCTTCAGCATTCGGACTTTAAGGCTAAGGGGGGCGGTCGTCCTATCATACAACTTCGGGCCGAACCGTTTGAGGCATGCTCGCATGAGGCGGATCCGTCGGTCGACTTCGAGCGAGAGCGCAGCGTTTTCGTGGATAACGCCGCCTAGGTATAAGAACGGGGTCGTCTGCTTATACCTCTGGCCTGCCGCTTCGATGACGAGCGGTGGTGCGAGAGTTGTCGGGTCTGGTGCTTGTAGGAGCATTGTCTCTGTATTCTTTTCCGACACCGCGAGGCCTGCTGCTTCGAAGACAGTCACGATTACTGTCATCATTTTCGCGAGCCCTTCAGCCGACTTCGAGACAATTCCTGCATCATCGGCGTACAACATGCCCCATACAGACCTTCCCACGCACGCCAATGGCTCCTCCTTCCCTGTTCGAACTACTCCAGCTTCACTGATTTGGACCAAATCCCTTACAATGGCTTCGTCTTGGCTGAAGCGTACTAGTACGGCGTGTAACGCAGCAGCGAAGAACACGGTGAACAGTAACGGTGATAGTACACAGCCTTGCCGCAGCCCCTGCGTGACATCAAACCATTCCGAGTGCTCGTCGTAATCAGTACGCACGCGAGCCCGCATGCCATCGTGGAAATTACGGATAATTCTCAGCATCTTGGTTGGTACGCCAAAGCGTGTGAGTACCTTCCATAACAGATCTCGGTCGACAGAGTCGTACGCTTTCTGCAGATCGATGCAGCACACGTATAAGGGGATTTTCCTCTGTCGTCCGAGCTCTTGCAGCCGGCGCACGACGAACAACATATCAATCGTTGATCGTGCGTGGCGGAAGCCGCACTGTTCCTCAGGGAGTAGTTCCTCCGTCTCGCAGTAGTTGCTGAGGCGGGACGCGACGATTTTCAACAACACTTTGCGTGCGTGGGCAACAAGCGAAATTCTTCTGTAGGTGTTGCAGTCAGTTCGATCCTTCTTTTTGTGAAGGACCTTGTTGATCGCATCTTTCCATTGCTGAGGGACTTCTCCTGTTAACCAAACATTGACAAGGATGTTGTGAAAGCACTGAGCGAATGCCGGGTGGTCGATTTTTAGGAGTTCGACCGGGAGACCATCTGGCCCGACAGCTTTCCAATTCGACATCCCCTTTAGTGCTTCTGTCATCTCGTCTATGGATGGTTCATCATTAAGCGACAGTTTAGGCGGTCGCGGTGGCAAGAGGTCGATGATCATGGGATCGAGTTTCAGCGACTTCGTGTTCAAGAGTTTGTGGTAGAACCCGGACCATCGTTCACGAATTCGCACCTTATCCCGTAAGATCGTGCCATCCTCGTCCCTAATGAACTGTTCGCTCCTCGCTTTAGTCCCTTCCAATCCTACCGTACTCTTAAGGTGCTTGTAAAAGCCTCTTTGGTCGTTGTTCGCTAGGAGTCGTTCGGTTTCGGCAAGGTACGCTTCGAAGTACGCATGCAGTCCTGCGGCAATCACCTTCTGCAGGTTCGCACACGCAGATCTCAGGGTCTTCCACGCGGTTCTGTCCCGGAGGTGGGCACGCAAGAATTGTCGTCCATCCTCCCTCGCTGTCCATGCTGGTATGAATGCGGCCATGGTTTCGGCAGACTTACACCATCCATGTCTGCGGTGGCGATGTGCAGGGGGTGGTACCTCTTTTTCGATCGCATCAATAACAGCCGTAGTGAAAAACTCAACCATACCAGACGTATTACGGGGCTGGATAGGCTGGTTGAGAGTGGAGATGACCCTGGCGATCACTCGTTCACGACACTTTCCATCGGACATAAAAAACTGCCTGTTGAACTCTCGGCGTTTTGTCGGTCTACGTATTTGTCTGTTGGGCGCAAAATGACCACCGAGTCGGACTTCGATATACAAGATGTTGTGGTCTGAGTCAGCCTTAGCTGGGGCAGGAGGCTGTGGGACGACTTTCGCATCTTGTACTCTAGGTCGATGGACTTGACGGGTTAGGATGTAGTGGATCCGCTTACGGTCATTCGGGCTGGTGCCGTTGTGAGCATACGATATCCCACCCTTGCTCGCGCTGAAAAACGTGTTGGTGAGAGCTAACTTGCAATTGGTGGCGAACGACAGGAGCCGTCTGCCATTATCGTTACGAACATCACGTCCATACGCTCCCAGCACTCTGCTTTCATCATCACCGCACCCTTCCTTCCTCTGTCCAGTTCGCGCGTTGGAATCCATCAGTACAAACAGACACTCTTTCGTCGGGATTTTTTCCACCAAGTACTCCAGCTTCTGCCAGAAAATACGTTTCAGTTCAGCGTCCTTGGTACAATCAGTTGGAGCATACGCAACGACGAAATTGACTGCCTCGCATTTGCCAGCCAGCTCAAAGCGCATAGACATTAGCCGCTCGTCAACGAACTGATGAGTATACACAGACTTACTGCACAACGATTCCTTGACAGCTAGGCCGACTCCGTACAGCCCTTGCCTGGTGGCTGTTGTTTCCTGTCCTGAGCAGAAAACACGATACCCTGCCGCACGGAACGTCGTGCTGCCGGACCTCCGAGTTTCCTGCAGGCCATTGAAGTCACAGCCGAGTTGCCGTCCCTTCGCCAGTACACGCTCGTCATGTCCGTACCCGTTCTTCCCCTTTACAGCCAGGGTGCGCACATTGTAGGTCGCTACCGCCACAAGTGCCTGCTTCTGTCTCTTACGAGCCTCGCGTGCAGCTTTCTTTGCCAGCCGACATGAGGCTCGTCCCCGCCTCCTTTTTTTTTCTTATTTTGTTTCTTTTTCTTCTCTATGGCGAAAGTGGCTCTCCGTTTCGTAGCCCGGTACGCGCCTTGGTTTCCGTCGGGTGGGTGCAGCCGTCCCAACCCACGCCGACAATCCCATCCTTCCTGTCGTGCATGCATACCCACGCTGTGACCAGCCTCTCCACTCCACCGGCTGCCCACGTAGCGCTCTCTGCTAGTGTTCAACAGGCCAAACCGAGTTTTCCAGCACAAATAATTCGCAAATTCATACACCGGGGATACGTGTATTTAATCTCCGGGGGATATGTGTGCCAATAACCCCGGGTTGTTGACGTCATTGCGCGTGAAGTTGTACCGAATTTCCGACTGGAAAGGCATTCGAATTGCATTTTTTTTTTTTTGTCATCCCAATTATCATCTTCGCCCATCCATCTTCTTCTCTCTCCTTCCAACTCGTGACTCAGATCCAGGGTCACATAGCAGGTTCTTCTCCCCCCTTCCCGCTACGGTACGTGCCTTCATTTTTATCGCTAGAAGATTTCAGCCTTTTCTTCCCTCGTCGACTCGCATCGAATTGTGCCTACCCACGCTGCAAGGCGCTCTCAACAATTGAATCCTTTTTATTTTTATTATGTGCACATAAAGTCAAAAGTCCGACCCACCTGGGACTCGAACCCAGGGCTCAAACACAAGTAGAATTCGAGGTTAACCACTTGAACCACCGGGGCGACCGGATGGAAAATATTGGATCTGAAGTTACAACGCTACCACTTCGAGGAGCGGGTTTTTTTCCTTCTTTTTTTTTCTCATCCCATTCATTATCTTCGCACATCTTCTTCTCTCTGTCCTTCCAACTCGTAACTCAGATCCGGGGTCACATAGCAGGCTCTTCTCCCCCCTTCCCGCTACGGCACGTGTCTTCATTTTTATCGCGAGAAGATTCAGCCTTTTCTTACCTCGTCGACTCGCATCGAATTGTGCCTACCCACGCTGCAAGGCGCTCTCAACAATTGACCAATTTTGATTTTGATTTTTGCAAATAAAGTCAAATGTCCGACCCACCTGGGGCTCGAACCCAGGACTCAAACAAGTAGAATTCGAGGTTAACCACTTGAACCACCGGGGCGACCTGGATACCTGTGGGCTGAGAAGCGCACGACTGATTGGCTCGCCTTCCGTGTCCAAAGAATCTGTAATTGTCTGAAACACAAATCCGACCAAAACAAATCTGCCTCTAATCTATATGCACCGTGCTACAGATTTGCACAGGCATTTTCATTTGCTTTGATTTGATGGGTTTCATTTCGCCTTTATTACCACACGTCGTTTCGGTTTGTTTTTGCTTTGTTTGATTTTCGTATGCGGGGGCCAATGGATTGTGTTTCAAATCATGCAATAAGTTGACTTTTTCTTGTTTGAGGTGTACGATGTGCCTGGCTGTTTCTTATTTTTGTGTGATTTTGCTTTGGCTACTTTTTTCCCCTGAGGTATTCATCCGTTCCAGTTTTGGGAGCCGCGGACTCAATATGTTCGTCATGAGTTAATGCCAAACACAACAACAGGCAGTGTGTTCGTATGTGTTGTTTTGTTAGGGCCCATCTTAACGAGAACGTTTTTTTAGGATACTCCGCCGATCTTTTTTTGAGGACCTTTAACAATCTGGGAGAAGGGATCTTTAGGTTGGTAGGCTGTTCGGGTGTTTTGGTTCCTGTTGGGATCAAGGTACGGGCGAAGACCCAACCCCACCCCTGACTCTAACCCTAACCCTAACCCTAACCATGACCCCAAACCGCAGCCAAAACGGGCCAAAACTCGCCATAAACGCGGCTGCGCCGAGTTTGCATCGAACCAGGAAATTTCTCAGTTGCGGAGGACGATTCCGAAGTGCAGACCACGCTACACATTTTTCAAGCAAAAAACATCCCTAAAGATCCCTTCTCCCAAACTGCTAAACCTACTCCTTTTTTTCGTTTTATTTGATTTGCATCTGATTGGTCGAAAAGTGAATCGCCCATCAGACCTTTTTGATGTTTGTTTCGTAACAAAACGAAAAAAACGAATTCGACAAGGAGTCTCGTGGGACTTCTTTTGCTCTTCGTGTTATTCAAATCGGGAGTTTGTCCAACTCGACGTGGCATGTTCCTGAAACCGAAGCAAGCCACGCAAACTTGAGCCGTGTCATCAACTGCTTCACAGGTGAGATCCACCATTCCCGAGAGACAGGGACACCGGAGCAGCCGTAGCGCGAGGTCCGACGGTCTCTAGCACAGAGTAGACCATCGGCGGCTCCTCAGAAAATTACTAGGCCGTCGCAAACTCAGTTTTCTATCCCTCTTTGCCTCGCGAACCACACGAGCACCGACCAGGTCACGACTTCGCTCAGAAAATCGATCGCTGTACCCCCGTCGCTGCTGCCTGCGTGGGGCTTCGGGGCTGTGCCAGCCACCCAAGACATCCCAAGAGCGATAGCCTCTTCAGCGGTGCCGGCAGAAACAATCGGCCGCTGCCCGCGGCGCCCCGGGGAGGACGTGGGCCGTCGCTCGCCTCGTCGGTTGCCCTCTGGTGTTCGTTGACCCTTGTGCGTTATTCGATCTAAAAACAATATACGCTTATTCCTCGAGAGGACCCAAAGGCATGTTTTTCACGAAATTATATTCGAATCAAATCTTTTATTTTTTTTCCTATTCCATTATCATGAAAAAGGTTGTTCGTTAAGATGGGCCCTTACTTCTACTCAATCAACTACTGTACATCAAGACTCAAGACACCCAGTGCCTTCCTGATGTCTAGTTTTGAGAAAATTCTACTAATCATGTCGTCACAGACAGTGAGAGAGAAGAGAAAAATGCTAACTAATGGGTAAAGCAAGTGAAATGCCAACGTATTGGGGACGAGAATGTTGAACAACAGCACAAGCTATTAATAGACCGAATAAGTAAAAGAATAGGAGGATACCCAACAACAAAAAATACGAATGGTTACTACAATAAACGCAAGGATAGCAGGAAGACCAGGTTGAAGAAAAGGATACGTGCTCGAGAGGAACAGATAACTGCTGCACGGACGAAGCAACACGAACAAGATAAATATGCATTTTTCTTGTTCTTTTTTATCCCCCGCCGGATTGGTAAAATTATAGCTTTAAGCTTACCACACTTCCGTGCATATAGCTTTAAGCTTACCACACTTCCGAGTTCAAAAATCGTGTCGCGTCGCTCCCGTGGCAGCAGCAGAACCGGCCGCTGCTGCCACGGGCGCATGAGCATGTTGACCCGACCTGACCCCCGAGAGGAGCAAGTGCGGTGGAGATAGCCACCCGGGGAGTCATCTTCTCCAGGTTGTGTGGGACTTGCTCGAGCTCACCCACTCACAAAAGCCTGGGCTATGAGACCTGACCGCCGGACTCGGTCCAATTCCGGTCCACCTTACCTGCTGGGGCGTTGGTCTTCAGATACCGGCATAAGGACGGCGGGGGGGGGAAAGGAAACAAACATAGGAACAAAGCAAAAAGTAAGAAAAAAGGGAGAAGAGAGTGGTACGATATTGTGTGCTCTCTTCTTCCGCCTGCCCCGTCCTTGGGGTGGACCGAGAGAGTCCGCCAGGACCTGCAACGGTCTAGCGACAGTCACACAGGCATCGAGTATGGGCTGGGTAGAGAGGGGGCCTTGCGTGGCCTGGCTGTTGGCCTGCTCACTTTAAGGACCGCGTGGGATGGTCGTGATGTTTTCTCTTCCTAACCCCGACGCCAAGGAGCTCATCCCTTAGGCAGGACGGGTACATCACCACAGCGGAGAGCGCTACATGGGCAGCCCGGGGAGTGAAGAGGCTGGCCAGAGCTTGGGTACACATGCACGACAGGAAGGATGGGAGTGTCGGCTTTGGCTGGGACGGCTGCACCCAGTCAATGGAAACCAAATCCCATACCGGGCTACGAAACGGAGAGCCACATTGGTCATAGCGAGAAAAAAGAAACAGACGAAGCAAAAAAGGAGGCGGGAGGCGGGGACGAGCCTCACGTCGGCAGGCAAACAAGGCAGCACATGAGGCTCATAAGACACAGAAGGAGGCACCCTTGCTGTAAAGGGGAAGAACGATTACGGACATGACGAATGTGTACTGGCGGAGGGCCAGCAACTCGGCTGTGACTTCATTAGCCTGCAGGAAACTCGAAAGTCCGGCAACACGACATTCCGTGCGGCAGGGTATCGCGTTTTGTGTTCAGGTCAGGAAAGAACAGCTGCCTGGCAAGGGCTGTACGGAGTAAGTCTAGCTGTCAAAGAATCGCTATACAGAAAGTATAGCCTCTGCACACGAAGGGCTTTTTATGTCTATGCGCTTTGATCTGGTTGCCTAACGCGAGGCAGTTGATTTCGTCGTTGCGTACGCTCCAACTGATTGTACCAAGGACGTCGAACTGAAACGTATGTTCTGGCAGCTGGGGGGCTTGGTGGAACAGATTCCAACGAACAGTGTTATGTACTGATGGATGTTGATACGCGAAGGGGGCAAAGGATGGAAGGGTGCAGTGATTATGAAAGTCGAGTGCTTGGAACATACGGACGTGATGTTCGCAACGACAATGGCAAACGACGAACGACGTCTGTCGTTCGCCACCAATTTGCAGGTTAGGTCCCATCAACACGTTTTCCAGCACACGGAAGGCCGGAATATCGCTTACACACAACGGCACCAGCCCGAAAAAAACGTAAGCGGTAAGCGGATCTACTATATCGTCACTCGTCAAACCCATTGACCTAGAGTGCACGATGTCAAAGGGTCTCTTAGCCTACGCCACCGGTCAGATCACAACATTTTGTGTATCAAAGTCCGACTCAGTGGTCACTTTGCGCCCAACAGACTAAGACGAAAACCACAAAAACAACGAGAGTTCGACTGGCAGTTTCTGTGTGTCCGATGAAAATGTCGCCCGAGTCGCGAGGGTCATTTCCACTCTCAACAAGCTTGTCCAAACCGCTAACACGTCTGGTATGATTGAGTTTTCCATCACGGCTATTCTTGATGCGGTCGAAAAAGAGGTACCACCCCCTCCACGTCGTCACCGCAGGCATGGATGGTGTGAGTCTGCTGAAACGTTGGCGGCATTCAAAATAGCATTGAGAGCGAGAGAGGATGCGCGACAATTCTTGCGTGCCCACCCCCGGGATAGAACCCCCTCAAAGACACTGAGATCGGCGTGTGCTAACCTGCAGGAGATGATTGCCGCAGGACTGCACGCGTATTTTGAAGAGTACCTCGCCGAAACCGAAAGACTTCTAGCGAATAACGACCAGAGGGGGGGGTTTACAAGCACCTGAAGAGTACGGTGGGATTTGAAGAGGCCAAAGCGAGGAGCGAGCAGTTCATTAGGGACGAGGACTGCACGCTGTTGCGAGATAAGGTGCGAATCCGTGAACGATGGTCAGGGTTCTACCACAAACCTTTGAACACGAAATCGCAGAAACTCGATCCCACGATCATCGACCCCTTGCCACCACTTTCGCTTAAACTGTCGCTCAGACATGGACCATCCGTGGACGAGTTGACGGAAGCACCTAAGGGCATGTCAAATTGGAAAGGTGTTGGGTCAGATGGCCTCCCCGTCGAACTCCCAAAAACCGACCACCCTGCATTCACCCAGTTCTTTCACAGTATGTTTTTCAGCGTTTAGGTAACAGAAGAAACATTGGAGAAATGCGATCATCAAGGTCCTTCACAAAACGAAGGACCGAACTGGGTGCAACTTCTTCTGAGGGATTTCTCTTGTTGCCCACGGAGGCAAAATGTTGTTGAAAATAGCCGCGTCCCGCGTTAGCAACTACTACTGCGAGACGGAGGGATTACTCCGAGAGGAACAGTGCGGCTTCCGCCCCGCACGACCAACGACCGCCATGCTGTTCATCGTGCGGTTCGTCGTGCGCCGCGTGCAAGCGCTCGGACGACAGAGGAAAAGCCCCCTGTGCGTGTGCTTCATCGATCTGCAGAAAGCCTACGACTCTGTCGACCAAGAGCTGCTGCTGTGGGAGGAATTTAGTTTTCTCTCCTTCATAGAATACGTATGGCGTGCCTGTCGTATCGCGTGTGGTGAAATGGCACCGCATTGTCTATATACTCTTCTTATTCCGTAACAATGTAGTATCTCTGTGGCGTAGTTTTGTTACCACAGAACTTGTATCTCTCTAGGATTGGAGAATCGGCACGGACAGTGGTCGTGCTGGATGTCGACGGGTAGAAGGAACGGTTGAATGTGAAGAACACACACGCTCTGGCGTACCAACCAAGATGCTGGCATTTATCCGCATTTTCCACGAAGGCATGCCGGCTCGTGTGCTGCGTGCGGACGACGGCGAGAACTCGGAAGGGTTTGATGTCACGCAAGGCCTGCGGCAAGTTTGCGTGCTACCTCCGTTACTCTGCAACGTGTTCTTCGCTGCTGCGTTACGCCTCGTACTATTATGGGGGGGCATAGTTAATAGGACCAAATATTGTTAGTATTTTTTTTGAAATATATAGGTTTTTATGCATACCATAGGTCCTATTAACTATGGTCCCCCGTAATAGCACGCTTCCGCAAAGACGAAGGCATCGTAAGGGATTTGGTTCTACTCAATGATGCTGGAGTAGTCGGAACAGAGGAGCAGGAGCCGTTGGTATTCGTGCAAGTTGAGCATGCCTGTGCTACTCGTGCCGCCAAATTATGCAGCTGGTTCGAACGCAGTCTTTCTTTGATGCTTATTCGGTTTGCGCTCTGGTCCTCCGTGATTTTCGTGGCTTTTTATATTTTTTCCTCCTTGTCCATAGGGTAGGAGGAGTCTTGTGGCGTAGGTGGATGACGAGCTTGCTTTGCTTGTTTCGTTTTGTCTGACGCATCTTCTCCGGGGGTGGGGCATGGTTGACGAAAGCAGGACGGAGACGGCAGACAGGGTAGCAAGGTACCAGACCGACCATTCATAGTAGGTGGAATCTGGCGATGCTACTCGCACCACGCACTGCTGCGGCTGCCTAGAGCGTGTTATTTTTTATGTGTTTTGGTTTCCCTGTTGTTTCCCTCGGTTCTTGCTGATGTCGACGGGTAAGAAGATTTAATGTTGACAACATACAGCAGTCTCACTCTGTTTAGATGTATTAATAGTGGTATTGTTTCTTTAGCTCGTTTTGTATTTTTTGTTATTGTTATTTATCCTCCGGCGGATTGGTAAAAATAAAGCTTAAGCTCACCACACTTCCACGTTACCGTGTCGCGTGTCAATTTAACCTATAGCTCCCGTTGCAACATCAGCATAAGCTGCTGTTACTACTGGCGCTTGGGCACGTTGACCCGACCTGACCCCCGAGAGGGGCAGGTGCGGTGGAGATCGTCTGCCACATCCTCTACGGAAGAACACGGCACTTTTTTCTGTCGATTTGCTCTTTTGTTTCTTTTATTTTCTCTTTTTCATATACAAGTAATGTGTACGTTGTACCTGTCGTATCCAGTATGATGACATGATATTGCTACTTTGCTTCCTGCATAACAATGTGCTTTAGAGTGTAAACCTCTGGCGTAGTTTTGTGACCACAGAGTTTGTATCTCTCTAGGACTGAAGAATCGGCACAGACACTGGTTGTGCTGGATGTCGAGGGTAGAAAGACCGGTGAACACAAACACATGCGAAGGGAATAAAAGCGAAATGTGCGTCTTCCTCGTGCTGTCCTCTTAGCTTACAGTAGAATGTGTTACGTAGTTCGAGCTTACTCTAGAATGTTCAAATGCAATTGGCACAAACCAAGGAAGGACAAGATGACGACCAACGAGCGTAGTGACCAGGCAACGATCAGACACGTTTCGCCGAAAAGCACGCCAAAAAAGTTTCGTTTGTGGCGAAGCAGACCTGTGTTTGGGGTACGGCCCAAGAAGAACGCATACCGGGTATTTTGTTTTCGCCCGAGGCAAACAAAAAGGTCCGGCACACAAAAAAATTGTGCTGCAAGCCGTGCGACACCTACCGCTTGCGGTGATAATAGCAATTAACGGAATTTAGGGGTCGAATGTGCGCCAGCGAGCTTGTATTAACGGCATACGTGTGTGTGTTCTTCACACTAAACCGTTCTTTCTACCCGTCGACATCCAGCACAACCAGTGTCCGTGCCGATTCTTCAATCCTAGAAAATGATACTACACAAGTTCTGTGGTCACAAAGCTACGCATATAGAGCAACCTCATTCCAGGAAACTTCTGTTGGTCCGCGGGCTATACCGACACCCCTCGTTGCTGTCTACCTGGTATCGGTTCCGGATTCGATGCCAGCTACGTATGCGAGTTCGTTTTTTTTGTTTTTTTTTCGGTTTTTGCGTCAAGCTTTTTTTTTGCTTTTTTCGTGACTGTGAACGACCGCTCGCTGCTGCCTACATGGAATCAGGTAGTCCGATGGGGTGCCTGTGTGTGGGATCAGGGTAGCCCCGTGAGCCTCCTCCTTCGCAGAGTTATTTTCGTTTATGTCCCTTGTGGATAGGAGAGCAAGGTACCATATCAGGTATGGGGTAGTATTATCCGGGTGGGATCAGGGTGCGGCTGGGGTCGGGATGGGAAACCCCAAAGGTCCGCACCACCTATTTATCTTCTTTCTCCTCTTTCGATTTTTTTTTTTTGCTGTTCGTGTTGTTTTCTTTCTTTCATAGATAGAATATGTATGCCGTTCCTGTTGTATCCTTGGCATTGCACTGTTTTACTCTGCTTACTGCGTAACAATGTACCTGGTACAGCAGTACGTGACGTGCTGCTTGCTGTAGTTTTCTCTACGTAGGATCGAAGAATCGGCACGGCCACTGGTTGCGGGTGTGTGTGTTCTTCACATTAAACCGTTCTTTCTACCCGTCGACATCCAGCGCAACCAGTGTCCGTGCCGATTCTTCAATCCTAGAAGACATATAATACAAGTTATGTGGTCACAAAGCTACGCCACAGATATACTACGTTGCCACGTACCAGGTACCTGGTATGCAGTAAGCACAGCGGTAGGCAATGCAATGCCATGTCATCGTACTAGATACTACAGGCACGATATACACATTCTATGAAATAGAGAAACGAAAGGAAACAATCAAAGAGAATACGAAAACAGGTGTCGACAGGTAGAAAGAACGGTTTATTTATTGATGTGAAGAACATACACGCATAGAAATTTCCTCAATTTTGATCCTCTATACTGGTAAGTGGTTATGTATTGCCGCCATCCCTACTATTATTACTAATATTTATTTGTTGTCCACAGAGGGTACACTAAATAATCGCCAACGACATATTTTCACTATTTATTCTGCTTGCCATCCGACAATGCTGTGTACCTGGTAGTGTTTATTTGATACAAAAAAAAAACAGAAAAATACAAAATTAATATTCTTCTCCAGAACGAAAGCGCGGCAGTATCATACGGCAAATCAAAATGGATTTGTTGCTGTTCTGATATTAACTCTCAAACCAAGGAGTCCGTGGTCACACGAAGATTCTGTAGCCCCTAATAATATAGGAAGAAATACCGAATTTCGTTTCGCCAGGGTACCGGAAAAAAATACCAGAAGAACGCGTTTTGCTGGGAGACCGGAACATACCGGGAAAATACCGAAATTCGTGTTCTCGGGTTCGGTATCCATTACTGGCCACACAGCATCTTCTTACTATTTCCTCATGTTCTCATCTTCAATACGTACACCATTCGCCAACAAAGGTTCGTGAGAGTATTTGCGAAAGCACATATTTTTTTGGAGTGGTTTTATTCACTCGTACATAGTATCAGTAGGTTTTTTGTTATTTTTCGTCTCCCCGAATTCAGAAAATAATCATCGAACTGTATGGTCCCACGCGACGCGAGAAAAGAAAGCTGGTGCCTGAACTTGAGGAAGTACCAGGCAGGGGATAGCGTATACCAGGTACGAGGTACGATACGAAGAAACGCTAGTTTAACGACGGGTCTCAATGCCTTGTTTTGTGGGCACGCACTCCACCTGTACTTCTTGAAGAGGCGTTTTTCTATCCTCTGCTTGACATCTCTTAACTTATCGCTCTGATCAGCCACGCTGCACTTTCTTATCCCGGTGAGCTCTCAAAAACTACTGAAACAGTTGTTAATAGTAGCTTCTTCGGGTCTTCCGTGCCCAGCGAGGATTTGCTCTCGTTTTGATGTTGCACACACCGCCGCCATAGTTGAATCATTGTTGGGCTGGCTACCGCCGTGGCTGCGCAGCCAGTACAGCAGTAAATGCAGGTTCAGCCAGCAGATCCCCGTTGCGCTACGTAGGCGAATCCTGGCCGCCAAGCCGCGAGCCACCCCCCCCCCCCCCCCGGCTGGTTGGAGGGGCTCGTGGCTCATTATATAGGCGCCGTCGGATGGAATATAATGTGATGCCGCCGAGTTTGTTCTATTTGTTGACCCTAGATTACTTCCAGGGAAGTCGCTTGCCGTGTCGGGATCTGGAGATGCTTTTATTGCGCGCGCTCAGCTTAGAAACCCCAGTTACGGCTGTGTATATAGCTGATATGATATGTTAAATATGTATTTCCCGAATATAGACACCCCCTCCTTGAATTCTGCAGCTTCAGATTTGTCTTCCTCATATACGGACTGCACTTCCTGCGTGAGACCATATAAAACCCGTAGTACGGGCAATTGGGGTATCACACACAGTTTGCAAAGATGAGTTTCGACCAAATCCTCGATCTCACAGCTGATGTTTTTCGTTTTTACAAGTAAGTATGTACGAGTATAGTATTGTTAACATGTACTCGTACATACCGAGAGCTGTTATGGAAGGTACTCACACGCTTTGGCGTACCAACCAAGATGCTGAGAATTATCCGTAATTTCCACGATGGCATGCGGGCTCGCGTGCGTACTGATGACGGCGAGCACTCGGAATGGTTTGATGTCACGCAGGGGCTGCGGCAAGGCTGTGTACTATCACCGTTACTGTTCAACGTGTTCTTCGCTGCTGCGTTACACGTCGTACTAGTACGCTTCAGCCAAGACGAAGCCATCGTAAGGGATTTGGTCCAACTCTGTGATGCTGGAGTAGTTCGAACAGAGAAGCAGGAGTCATTGGCGTGCATGCGAAGGGCTGTATGGGGCAAGTTGTACGCCGATGATGCAGGAATTGTCTCGAAGTCGGCTGACGGGCTCGCGAAAATGATGACAGTCATCGTGACTGCCTTCGAAGCAGCAGGCCTCACGGTGTCGGAAAAGAATACAGAGACAATGCTCCTACAAGCACCAGACCAGACAACCCTCGCACCACCGCTCGTCATCGAAGCGGTAGGCCAGAGGTATAAGCAGACGACCCAGTTCTTACCTAGGCGGCACTATCCACGAAAACGCTGGCCTCTCGCTCGAAATCGACCGACGGATCCGCCTCATGCGAGCATGCCTCAAACGGTTCGGCCCGGAGTTGTATGATAGGGCGACCGCCCCCCTTAGCCTTAAAGTCCGAATGCTGAAGGCCGAGGTGATTGAGACCCTGCTGTACGGGTGTGTGACGTGGACCCTCAGAGCGGAACACTTTGCCAAGCTTCGAACGGCTCACCACCAAGTCCTGTTGCGAGTCGTTGGCTTCCAGCGCCGACTTCGTACTGACCATGCCACCCTCTCGTACGCGAAGGCCCTCAAGATGACACGTTGCGAGAGCATCGGAACGATCATTCGTAAACGGCGGCTCTTCTTTGCGGGGGGCGTGGCACGGCAAAGCAAGGAGCGATTACCCAATCGGGTAATGTTCGGGACGATAGCTGGTGGGGAGAACCCGAGACCAGGCGGGCAGTGTAAGACTTGGCATAGATGCATAGTCGAAGACCTTAGGGAGTTCAGAGCAACCGAAGGGTCAACGGAAGCTGCCCCCTTGGTGTTCGGAGTTGAGACCGCGTTGTGGTCCACTGCAGCCAAAAAGGCGGGGAAGTGGTACCGGGGGATCCTTGAAGCAGCCGAACAGTTCATGGTGAGGTGGCACGAGGCTGAGGCTGAGATGAGTAGGCAGCGCCACGCATCCGCCGTGGATGGTGTCCTAGGGAATGGGGGGGTTGGGGGCATCAGGAGAAGTGGCAGAAAGCCCGACCAAGGGAATGCGGAGAGGGGGGGGAACAGGAGGAGTAGAAGGGAAACTGCGGTAGCCGAAAGTAGGAACGAGATGGCAGACAGGGTAGCAAGGCACCAGGCCGACTAGGAAGTAGAATATGACCATACTACTAGTGCCACCAACTGATGCAGCTGGTTCGAACGCGGTCTTCCCGTGTCTTCTTTTTTTGCTTCGTTTTTTTCTTTCTTGCGCTGATTCTCCGTGGTTTTCATTTTATTTATTTCTCTTCCTTTTCTGATTGATAAGCCGTACTGAACGAGTCGTGTGGCGTGGTTGGATGACGAACCTGCTCTGCTCGTTTCGTATTGTCTGACGCCAAGGGGCTGGGTTTAGTTGACGAACGCAGGGCGGAGACGGCAGACTGGGTAGCAAGGTACCAGGCGGATTCGCAGGGAGAACCTGGCTATACTACTCGTACCACAAACTGCTGCCGCCACCTACCTGGAGGGTGCTTTGGGCTTTGGTCTGCCTGTTATTTTCCCTTTGCTACTTTTTTTCCTTGGTTCTTTGTCTTACTCTGTTTACAACCAGTGGTGTTTTTGTTATTTTTTCCTTTTTTTTCCAGCTTGTTTTTTTTCAAGTGTTGGCCACCTCGCCTGCGGGGGGGGGGCACGACAGATTGTTTCTTCTATTTTTTTCTTTCATTTTGTTTGTTTTTCTTTTTTGATTTGTCTCCTTTGTTTTTGTTTTCTCTTTGATTGTTTCCTTTCGTTTCTCTCTTTCATAGATTGCGTATGGCGTGCCTGTCGTATCTAGTATGATGACATGGCATTGCATTGCCCACTGCTGTGCTTACTGCATACCAGGTACCTGGTACGTGGCAACGTAGTATCTTTCTGTGGCGTAGCTTTGTGGCCACATAACTTGTACCTCTTCTAGGATTGAAGAATCGGCACGGACACTGGTTGTGCTGGATGTCGACGGATAGAAATAACGGTTTAATGTGAAGAACACACACACTATTGTCATTCTTGTCATCCGACCATGTGCAGCATGAGATTGAACGTTGAACACTCGAAACATTTCTGAAAGAAGAAATCCCCGGAAACAAAAGAAACCTATGCACAAGGTCTATCTGCCTTCTATATCTACTTCCTCCTGTGCTCTATCTACGATACTCTCTTTGTTATCCTTGCTCCTTCCTTATATATTACCTGGTATTATTTGAATGTGTATTCCTTTGTTGAGTTTGTTCCTGGTTTACTTTTTCGCTTTCATCCCGGAATATGTTGGAGCCTTTCTTTATTGTGACTTTGTGAACAATGGTTAGATCTTGGCGTCGACGACAAATACACTTCGTATTTCGTTGTATGTTATTGCATGCAACGTTGAAGGTTCTATAGACTCGACATGCACGCTACATTCTGTACAGACTGCACACCAAAAGGGCCAAACCAGACGCCGATCGATGTACTGTCCCGGTGACATATACCTTTTGGCAACAATATATTATACACATAAACATAACATGCGCAGACGGTTGTACCGCGTGCGTGCGTGCGTTCGTGCGTGTTTCGGCCTCTCTGTGTGCATCCCGTTGACGTCATCTAACGCAGCGCAACATCGACCTTACGTTGACGCCATCTAACGCAGCGCAACATCGACCTTATTTCCGGGACGCTGGGATTGTCGCCATCTCGTCACGCGCACTATATTGCTCCGTAGTGTGCGTACATATATTCGAGTATGGGAAACACCGGCGCCCGTTTCACGCGATCTTTTTCAAGATCCCACCAATGCTTTCTGGAAGTGCCGCCACCAGCGAAGGGGGTTAGCCCGAACATGGTTCGTTCAGCGACAAGTAAGTATGTACCAGGCGCCTTAACCCCTTTAGTACTGCAGTCCCGTTCCGGGGACAACGCATTTGGGATTTCAATGGTTTGTCCCCAAAGTGGGGCTGCAGTTCAAAATGGGCTAACGTCCGAAACAACGCAGGACCTGCCGGTTCTGGTTGCGCGCGTCGGCATTCCCGGTTTTCAACCTCTCCGGGAAAAGCTGCAGCAATGCCACGACGCGCGCTGTATGCACGATTAGGGGTGAACATTATTTCTGAGCCAAAACCTTTCTGACTGCCGTGGATCCGCGGCTGAGGAACTACCCAACATCGGTGGAACACCGCTATTCATAGTGTTTCCCGATCTATTAGTCGTTTACCTACGGAGACCATCGGATTGGACCTCCATTTTTTCTCAAAAGTCAGTTTTTGTGTGGGGTACGGAGTTCCTCTTGAAAGAATTTATACCCTGTAGTTTTCGTGGAACGCCTACCACTACGGTAGAACATGGCATTGCTCATCGTGGTTTATATTTTGTCAGAGTTTTGAGTTGAGACAGGTAGCCACTCGCTTTAGGAGCCCAAGAAATACTTGGGGCGTACCTCCACCGCCGCAGGCGTCCTTACTGGACGCCCACAAGATTCGACTCGTTGCCCATGGATACGTTGCCCAGCGCGTCGTTGAAAAGAAGCAGATTATGGAGCGGCTACGATAACTCACGGAAGTTGCCGACGTTGCTCTCACCTCTCAACAAACCCCGTCCACTCCCGACTGCCCCGCTTCTCGCGTCAAACACTTGGTTGCTGCCTCAGGAAACAACGTCGCCAAGCCCGCGTGGGGCAGCGTCGGGCAGAGACAGGTGAAGAGCGACGGGTAGGGGATCGACCCTCGCGGAGGTTTGCCGCCCTTGCTATATTTTCTCCTACGGTAACACTGTCTGCGCAAATTCTTGTGGCACGTCTCGCTCTTGTTTCGCACAAAGGCTTCCTGTGTCATTCATCAGGGCAACCGTCAGGAGAGGGTTTGCTGGAAAGCTTCTCTCTTCACGGGTCGCCGGCGAGACATGACATAGGAACACTCGTATCTGCGAGTCGTGGGTTCCCTCCCTAATACTCCGACGTCTTTGACCGAAGCCAGTTTATGGTCGGTGTTACTTAAACTTTTCCACTTGCCAAAACCCGATGTCAGAAATGCCTGTATCACACGTTTATGCATGGGGCTATTTGAGTAGAGGATCCAGGTCAACCGTGCTCGGCATGCATGCCGTCTGGTTAGGCCCGGCACGCTTTCCACCTACGCGTGCTTGTGCCACGCGATTTTTTCGCTGTGTATATCACGTTCAATGTACGCCGCAGTTTTCACAGTCTCCGTCAATCAGGGCACCCCGACCGCCAGTGCGCATAACGCATACCAGGTACCTGGTATGTTCCAACCCTACGCGTGCGACGTCTGCGAATGTTTTGTCGCCTCTTTACGCCACCCTTCCCACGGTACCCGCAATGCCAACGACCTCCTGCCGCTCGTCATCGTCGACACCCCGTCAACGGTAGCTCCGCAGCGTCATAGGGGCAAGCTACGCCGATCAGGTATCGGCACCTCCTGGAGAAGATCGCCCGACGCCAAGGTGAGCTGTTGCCGTGGAGATGTTTACGGAGCAAACACGCCCCGGCGCCGGTTGGCGGCATTTCTCGTTCGCTGCTTACAGTTCGTATGGCGATGGGGACATTGCTACCCGGGTGGGCTTGTTGCCGTAGTGCTCCGGGTAGGAGGCAAAGACGTCACCTGACTGTCGCTCGCGCCGAAGAATGTAGGGTTTTGCATGTGGGCCATGGCCGCGGGACCGGCTCGCTGCTGAAGAGATGTTCTGTTGGGGGACGCTCAACAGTAATCGCCGGTTCGACAATCGCTCTTTGTCTTGCTACACAGTCCGTTGACCTCGAAAACGACAGCGCGGATGCTGACCTTCCGGTCCATAACTGCCAGTCCAAACGGTTTGCTGTTACCGTATAGATCACGACCTCGGCGCCCGCTTTCACCCCTCCCCCACTGCCCCGCGTGTATGCTCCACCCCACTAAATATTGCCGGATGATAATACACCAAAGGGAGGTACTGTCGGAGGTTTTCCTGACGACACCACCGTCGAGCTCGACAACCAGCGCCCTCTTCGTGGGGTGGGGATTGCTCGTCGGGTACGACCTTTTCCTCAATCGGGACAACGCGTCAGAGCCGCTGGACATCGCGTGCGACGACGCCTCGCTCGCCGACGGATCGTGCCAGCGGGGATCATTGTCGGGGCCGATATCCTTCAGCAGGTCACAGGGCGCGCTCGACGGCGAGGGCGACGGTTCCAGAAGTCCGATCAACTACGCAACAGCTTACCTGGACCTGGACTGGCTGTACGGCAGGGACGAGGAATCCGCGGCAGCTCTCCGAACACTGCGTGCGGGAAAGCTGAACCTGACCGCTGATGGGCTCCCACACCTGCTGCACGATGGGTCGTGGCTCGTGAGTGAGGCGCAGCCTCGGACACGGGCTTGAGGCACTCTTGGTTTAAGCGAATCTGAAGGGCAGGACAGGCCAAGCAGGCGTGGTGCTCGTGACAAAGACGTTGTAGACGTACGCGCGGCAGGCAGGCAACCGAGTGGCAGGCACGGCTAGCCCCCTACGTAGCTGTGTCCACTCCTACTGGCTCGTTGTCGCTCGACGATGCTTTTGCGCCACTGAAACGTGTTGCTGCCGTTTTTCGTCCGATTTTTGTTTGGGACAGGTCGCAGATGAGCGGCCAACGAGGATGCCTGTAACGTTCGCGCTCATGACCCTTCTGCTGAGGGAACACAACCGATGCTGCAACGAAATGGCCCCAGCGTGGGATGCTGATATGGACGAGGTTCGGTTGAACGGGAAACTGTCTGCTGTTTGCGCTGATCATGTCGATACTTGAACAAGCCAAAGTCGGTGTTGATATGTACCTCGATTACGTTTGTGGGGGTGCTCACGACGCTTTATCTTGGCGTTCGAAAGGCCAGGACGCCTTTTCAATCAATTCGCAAGTGTTTTTCCCGTCTTGGAGATGGGACTTGGGGCTGGCATGGCCATGCAATTGAATACCAGGTACACGCTTTCGGCGAGGAGTTTGCACCATATTTAGAACACAAAGCATGGGGCAGTAGTGACTGGCGCTACTCCCTCTCCCGCCGTTATTGCCTTGCGCCCACCCTCCCCCGAGCAGGATGCGTACCAGGTCTGTCGACAGTGGACGATCGCTGTATTTCAGGAAATATCTGAGAACGAATTTTCCGAGCGCCTAGTGGGTGGAAGCGCAAGGTACCTGGGGTCGGCCGCTTACAACTTTTTCTACGACGACGCCAACGATAACAACGCAGCGAACGCTCGTCGGCAGCCACATCGGTTGAGCGCCATGGAAATCATTGTGCGGTCGCGCCACCTAGCTCGAATGATCGGATCCTACGACGCGGCGACCAACGCCGGCGTGGACGCCGTGTTTTCCACTGTCGCTAACCCGGCGTTCTACTCGGCCCTACCGTCGACCGTGGGCTTGCGGGACGATAACTACGACGCCATCGATGAGGTGTGCGGTGCTTGCCGTTTGCCTTGAGACACATGATGCTTAGGCGCAAAGGGGAGGATGAGACAATCGGCAATCGACGATAGGGGGGGTGGGGGCACGGGTGGCCCTCTTGATCACTCCTCAAGCAGTGTGGGACAGCTTTCTGCTATGCTCATTTAGTTCACCACCTCCGTATGTTTCCCTCGGCCACTTGCCAATTGCCCTGCCGGGCCAACAACCTTGGTGGTGCGTGCGCAATGCACTTCATCCTCTCACCCCCGTTACACGACGAACGTTTTTTAACAGCATGGAATCGAGCTGGCGGCTGCGAGCGCGGATTTGCCTGGCTTGATCAAGAGAATCGGCGGGATCGAGTCCATCGTTAGGGGGGGCGCGTCCTCGCGCGCACGAGCGGTGGATGTTTCTTTTATGGGCAAGGCTCCACCGTCATCGCCCCTATTCCATCTGCCAACCCTGGCTATCCAGAGGGGGAGAGACCACGGTGAGTAACGGAGCGGTCACTGCGGCAGTACCGTCAGCGGACGCGTCGAGAGAAAGCGGAAACGGGAGGACATGCAACCACCCAGCCAGAAATGAAACGCGTTTAGCCCTTCAATGCTCCGCACTCGAAATCCTCGATAATCGTTTATCTTCACCGGAGGCGAGGCTTTTCGTCCCCTCGACGTTCTCCACGGAACTCAGAGCAACGGGGATGAAATCTAGTCGGATGTTTTGCTCTCGTCTGACGGTGAAGCCACTCACCCATGAAGGGAAAAACCAGGTCAATTTTGCCGATGGTAGGTTCACTATTATAGGGGCCAGGTAGGGCTGAGAGACTTTTTGATTGGCGATCGAGAGGACGGTCGACACTTGTTCGGGACTTAGGCACCTCTATAAAACGAGCTTCCGCTCTAATTGTTGTGGGAATATGACAATGGTGGAGGTGGCTGAGGTGTTTCTTCTTCGTCGCACCAATTCTGCCTTGGCCAGTTGCTCGATACCAGGGAGTAGAGAGAAGTCAGGGGGTAGGCGTTGAGTGGAGGCGCATTTGCGTGTGGCGTACTGGCAAAAGTAGTTTTCAGCATGCAACGTATCTATCCCAAGCTCCAAGCGGTACTGGGTAATCCGATCTCAATCTACGCTCTCGTGGATGCACGGGAAGCGTGAAAACGGGGGTTCCTTGTTTCGTTTGGAGACACTCCGTTGGGAGGTGACACACCGCAGCAGCTTTGAGAGCTCGCCTGGGGCAGGCATCCACTCTACAGTTGTCGCTATTTGGCGACCACCGGTGAAGCCACACGTCGGTCGGGTCTAGGGGTGTAAGCGGTCCCAGTTGGAGGTGGACAACAAGCGATGCATCCAGTGGATGTGTCAAATGGAACAAGCTGAAGAGAGGTCGCATCATTGCCAGAAGGGGTACTGTGGAAAATTGACGTGATCAGCATGGCGTCGCCCACGCTGGTTGACCCGATCCCGTCGATTCTCCTGTCTACGCGTGCTATCCATCCATCAACGTAGGGGTGGTGTGATTAACACCCGATGTCTGCGATTTGTTCCCTCCTACTGTACGCTTTCCTCTCTATTTATGTATGTTCTGCTCTCCCTTGCTCCCTCCTATCTCTACTCGGGCGGTAGGTATCCCGTCCTACAATGATGTACGCCAGGCATGCGGTTTATCCCGGGTAACGACATTCAAGGACATTGCATCGGATGGCACGATACAAGGGCGGCTGAAAGATACCTACGGCGACGTGGAATTGCTGGATGCCTACACGGGAGCTTTGGCGGAAAATGAAGACGGGAGCGGATTGTTTGCCGGACCCTTGCTGCGGGTGAGATAGTGACCGGGGGCAGGGGGGGGGGTGCTTGGACCACGGCCTAACCGATATTGCCAAGATACCAAGTATATGTATAGGGTTGACGTTCCAGCTCGTTGTGCTCGGGGCACTTGTGTGACCTAGAACGTTGACAAGACGGCCTTTATGTGCATCTACTGCGTGCTGGATTCGTCGTAGTCTACGTGAGCCGCTGCAGCTGAAGGCATCACGTGGGGGACGCAGGACGTGCTATATATTCGCAACACGCCATTCGGGAAATAAAAAAAAAGGTTTCCCGAATGCATGGGCGTTGCTCGGCAGCACGTTATTTCGATGTGCATGCTGTCGTTCAAGTATCGACAAAGGCGGGGATCTTGATTGATTCCCGACCCCGTTTTTTTCATTTTACGACTAGATGCTGCTTCGGCTACAAAAACCAACTTGCGTGCCACCAGAGGGCGGGACCAACCAGAGCCGATGCATCACAATGTTTGCGGAATTCTAGGGAGATAGCTTTGGGATCTCTCCAGCCGTCAGAATGTATTTCGGAGAAGGCGTTCCGTTCGACAGGCCACGCCACAGTGATAGCATGGAGATCACGCGATCCACGTGCTCTAACGGTCCTGTGTATCACAAGCGGCGTTTCGTAAAGAGTAAAACAAGCGGCATATTTACCTTGGAATATACGACAACGACTCGATCGTAGGGCAGCCTCCACACCATGGGATCGAGCCTTCAGATATTTCGTGACACCGCCCGCCCTCAGACATGAGATGTGTGGGCGGGCCGCGGAGCCGAAAATTGGCGCCATGTCGTGATTCCACGTGCTCTAACGGGTCTGTGTATCACAAGCGGCGTTTCGTAAAAAGTAAACAAGTGACATATTTACCTTGGAATATACGACAATGACTCGATCGTACGGCAGCCTCCGCACCATGGGATCGAGATTACAGATATTTCGTGACACCGCCCGCCCTCAGACATGAGATGTGTAGGCGGGCCGCGGAGCCGAAAATTGGCGCCATGTCGTGATTCTAGAAGCTGGTACCGGTGGTGAAAGTTTGGATGGACGTGTGACGAGGGAGTTTTGTTTTTGTACTTCCCTCGTTCCCTCGCATTGGTGCTCCTTTGGGCCGGCACCATTCCGTGTGCGCACGCACCTCCCAGGAAGCTGACAGCTGACCTTCGGGGAAAAGCTAGCTGACGTCCTGAATCAGCACACTGTATGGCTTTTGGTCTGGTCTGGGTCACTGACAAACGAGCCGACTTTTTCAGGTTCCCGTGTACCTCGATGTACCTGAGAAACGACCCAAAACGCTCAAATTACCACTTTTGATGCGCGTACGTACCAGGTACCAGGTACGAAATTGTCGTAGCTTTGTTTTTCCTGTTGCGTAGATTAGTTTCCTTGCCTTTCATAATGTTTTTTTTACAGCAGTACGAAAATCACAACAGTGTTCAAAACAATACAAAGAAACACGAAACAAAAAAAAACACACACACACACACCAGGTATGCCTCTGTATTGCAAAGTCTCTTTTGACTACAACCCCCCGCCCTAACCTTTCGTTTTCTGCCTTTGTTCTCCGCATTTTGATTTCCGCCCCCCAAGGCCGTGTTTTTGGAGCAAATGTACAGAGCTATCGTGGGAGACCGTCACTATCACTCGCACAACACGCAGAATGAGGATACCAGGCTCTCCACGCTCAGTGGCCTCATTCTCGACAACTCCTTGGTCTCGTCCATACCGCTGGATACCTTCACGGCTACCAATACGACGCCACCGCTGACCAATCACTTGGTCAACTTCAAAGAGGTTTTTCTCGCGGATGGGTGAGCCACCGATGTACACCACCTGTGCCTGCACGTGTCGATATGTTTTAGCTCTCGACAGGGGTCCACAATATCCATTTTGCCACTGTTGCTTTGCGCACGTGATCTCCATGGTGATTGCAAGCATGTGTCCTCGAGCCATGGGCGCAGTTGTAGAGGGGTAAAAAAAAAAACGCATGAAGGTCGCTCTATTGGATATTTCAACAGGTACGACTTCTTTCTCGCGGTGTGAGCGGTGAGGTCGAGGATGTCGTCGAATCCCATCGTTAAAAAGCTGTGTGTGATGCTTCGATCGTGCGTACTACGGATTCGCACGGCCTCATGCTGCGGAGTTCGACCCGTTGTGGGGCTTATCCTTAAAATCCCTGTAGAGCGGATGGAAGGGGTGGAGTGATCGGTATCGTCCGGGCGTTTGGGGCGTTCTGCTCGGCGAGGCTCCCCTGCGACCTCACTAAGGCACGAGCGCAGCATGGTCCTTTTCTGCCGGTCGACCCACTCGGCTGATACTACTACAATGGTTCTGGAGGAGCCGACCAACCGTCGCCCTCGACCCGCCCTCCGTCTCAAAAGGGATGCGTGGTCATAGTTCAAACGACTAAGGCAAGCAAAAAATGAGTACACCCCCCCCCGCACCCCGCACGCGTGTACGCCTCGCGACGCAGGTACAAGATCGCCTGGGATGGGTGGGATAAACGACAAAATATTTCTATGCACATCAAGCTTTCGGCGAAGGGCATAGAAGAGGAAGGAATGATTGTGAGTGCGGACTGATGAATCAGGCGGGGTGGGCGTCGTCACATACCTCGTGCCGATGGTGAAATGCACAGGTCGACCGAGGCCATGCAGATCTATTTTTACGACAACCTCGAGATGCTTGAGTCCCCGCGCGAAAAGGGTTCAGCGCCCTCGGCCCTTGCGCGACCGGTCTAGGGTTTGTGCCGAGTCGTTCTGTTGAACTGGCGCGCCGGAGTGCAGAGAGTGAGCCCTGCGCGGGCCCCGGCACGTGAGGGCGCTCAGAAATCGCACCTAAATTACCCCCAAACGTTTCCACGATAGGATAGTTAAGCCCTAGTATTGTCGCTCGCTCAGCAATCGTTGCTCGCTCGGTGGGCCTTGGGATATCGCACGCGAGTTTCGTATGCCGTCTGGGCGGGCGTGTTAGAGAGGCGCGCGTTTTCATGTCGGAGTTCTGCGAACCACTCGTCGCACTCGGTGGCAGCGACGGCTCATTAGAAACATTGATCGCGGGGAAACGGCAGCCTGCAGAAAGGGGGGCAGGGGCAACGTGTCCACGCCTTCCGCTGGCGGAGTGGAGATCGTCTTGGTTCTTGTGATTGATCCGTTGCCGTCGTCACCCAGCGCGCGTGGGACCACCTCCGCTGCGTATTTCCCAAGTTCTGATCGCACCTCGTTCGTCCGCGCGTTCACTTGTGTTTGTGTGTATTAGTAGGCCGCTTGGGTGGTTCTTGTCATTGACTTGGTCCGTATATAAGGGCGTAATACTCCTCCGACCTCACCTCCCCCGGGGTGTCCCTCCTGCTGCCGCTTTTGCTGCTGTTGCTACCCTCTACGTTTATGCGTGACGCTTTTTCTGGGCATCCTCGCGGTCGAAACAGGGCGTCGGGTTCGGAGGGGACAAGATGGGGAACACCGGCGACTTCGTTGTATGCATGCTTTGGGACTGCAATGTCACATGTTCAGACCTTAGTGGACCCAAAGGGTGCGTTGCGGCGCGGGTGGAGTCTGCCCATGGGTTGATGATATAAACCAGCAGAAAGCACGCAAAGCGTGGGCCACGAAAGGGCATATGAAGCGTTTCCGTGAATCGGCGCCACTCGCGCGCGTCTAAGCGCTTGCTTTACAGTCTCTATTAGAGTGTTGGGTAATGTGTGTGCTGTACTAACAGTTGGAACCTTCGTTCTACGACACGATTCGCTACCACCACCCCCCCCCCCGACGCGCTTGGTGGGATGCAGCTCACCCTTCATGCGACTCGCCGAACACCTCACGGCGCGCGCAAGCAATGCCCGCCTGATCCTTGAAAACCCCACTTGCTACGTCCCGGCATTGTAGGGATGCGAGGGTCCATGGCCATACGACTACGTCCATGCATGATATCGAGTACAGCCTCCCCCCCCTCCATGACCCTGGCATCCATATGCCAATCTGCCTCAAAAATAATTCATAGTAGGATGCAGCCCACCCTTCATGCGACTCGCCCAACACCTCACGGCGCTTCGCGCTTGGTGCAAGCAATGTTTGTCTGGTCGGTAAAAAATCGACGTGCTATGTTCCGGCATGGTAGGGATGCGAGGGTCTATGGTCATACGACTACGGTCATGCATGATATCAAGCACACTCACCCCTCCCCAGGCGCGCGCGCCTTCCCTCACCTCCTGGCCACTGGAAATCGCGTGAGAGCGAATGCCGGTTCGCCTTCGCGCTAGAGATGCGCTGGCAGCCGTCGTTCCTACGACCACTATTGAGGCGGTCGATCAGTGTAAATGCCCCCCTTCTTTCGCACCCATTTCCCTCAAACGCGTATTATCGCTCGTCTCTGCCTCCGCCTACAGGCATGATCTGCCTCCTATGGATGCCGAGGGCCCCCGTGAGCTCGAGGTCGTGAACGTTACCTTTGACGGAGAATGGACTAGCATAACGTTCCTCCGCTGGGGCTTGGGAAACGACGATTCCGTGAGTGTCCGTTCGGGGCATACAGTGTGGGCGGCAGCGGTCACTCGTCAGCTCCCAACGTTGTACGCCGCCCGCGTGACTTCGATGATCAAAGTATGCACTGTACAAACAATGCGTGGCTTGCCCTGATGGGTGTGTTCATACCTGGTGCGTATGTTTTATGCCTTCGCTTTTGTTGCTCGAAGTTGTATTCAATATTATTGCTTCGAGTGTGATGAACCCCGACTCTTCTGCTCCAAGGCGTTGATCTTGCGAAATCGATACATCCGTGTGTTGTAACCTGCCACCGCCGTTTTGCCGGACAGTAGCGCCGCCACCATTTCCTGCCGTAGGGGACCGCGACGCAAAGTTGTCTTTGGGGTGACACCAACGAGTCGACAGCGACCTGAGATGCGCCATCCGAGCTGCTGGCGCCGGGCCGTCCCACGCAACGTATTTTTGCACAAATGTCGCCGTCGTCGCCGTACCCCACTTTAAAGTCGTCTTCTTCGGTCGCTTCTCAATCGGCACGCAGGACTACGCCCTCACTCAAGATGTGGCATCGGGCGAAAGCACGCGTATCATCTACGCGTGGCGTCCGGGTCAGGGCACGGACAAGCACCCCGTAGACCAGCGCGGGAGCGCCTCGCTAAACTTTAGGGACGGCACCGTGACCTTCATCTGCAACGGTGCCGGCGACTACTACGCGCTCCATGGCGCGCTGCTGCTGTTTGTATGGTTGATCGTCGCGCCCTACGGCATCTATCAGGCCAGGTGAGAGATACAATAGGCCGTCTGCCTCGATGGCACCGGTGGTGTGCGAGAAGATAACGGCCAACCACTTTCCTGTTTCTGACTTTTTTCAAGGGAAGGAGGTAATGTCGCCCCGCAGCGCGTTGTCGCTGCCTGGTTGAAGGCCACCGTCAGTTGGGATGGTCACAGGCCGGCGTACTTTTGTTTTTTTGTTATGTTGTGTCGTTGTACGCTGCACGAGTACGTGTTTCCAGCAGGCACTCACTCGCGCTATTTCAGGAGCCGCACGGTTTCGTCTCGAGGCCGTTGCGAATGAGATGCTTCCGGTTCGGGAGAGAGTGGGAACTAATTTGCGATTGTTTGTCGAGACGGTGACGGATGGCACTTCCCAGGCACAGTAGCGTCCCTGTGAAGTTGTGTGTTTTGATCTTCCCGGGAAGCCATGTCATTCAATCCGGAGTATCTACGTATGGTAGAGGGTTTCCCTCGATCCCCATTGGCAGCAGCCCTCTTAGGCGGTTTTGTTTTTCTTATTACGACCAACGCCTGCAGAAGGACGTGGCTGCCCCGACCAGGCTAGCAGTAGACAAGGTTCTCACAGCTATCTTGTCAGACATCTTGAGTCAACCGTAGGAGCAGTGCTGCCTGTTTTGCCACAGCTGCCCGCTGCCAATGTACACAGCAAGGCCTTCTGGCGGAAACGCGACAAGTTATGCGCCCAGCGAGCGTTCCGACGCATGCACGCCCGTAGATTTGCGAGTATTCAGTCTATCTGTCATGTGGTTCTTGAAGCTCAATTGGTTCCCGACCTGCCCTGATATGCAGTACGTTTAGCGTTGCTTTTTTTTTTCCGTCCGTTTCATCTGCGATGTATGCTCCTCAGTGTTGAATGTCTGCTCGAAGGAAGAACAATCGGTACAAGCCATACCGACGTGAAAAGTACCACGCACACACACATACGTACATATGTCACGGTGTCACCGTGAGCACGCCCCTCGGGAAGAGTACAGCTAGCACCGCGCACACCACCTGGATTCCTCGTTCTTGTTGCTCCCTCTGCCGTGGCATCCGTCGTTGGCAGGTACCGGAAGGGTAGAACAACTCTGATTGGCAACCTCTGGTGGGAAGTGCACGAGGATTGTATGGTTATCTGTGCCGAGGCGTTGCTTCCCCTTGCCATCACGGCCATCGTTACCACGGGTGGCCCGCACAACTCAAGTCACGCCAAGTGGGGTGAGAGGCACCCACGAAATGAACAGGAGCCAGGGTTGAAGCGGGGCCGGGAGGGCAGACAAACGAGAAACATTATTTCGAGGGACGGGCGGACGGACGGACGGACGGACGGGGTTACTCTTGTAAATCGTAGGCAACGATCTACTGTAGTCGTGAGAAGCAAACGGCGATATGTTGACTGTAGTACGCGAAGAGCCCTCCCATAACGCATCAAACGCCGACAATATCTTAACCACAACACGACAAACTATTGTATTGGAATAACGCCCGCAGACCAGTGCATGGACACAAAAAGGCGCGACCCGTATCGCTACGGCACTCCCTCCCTCGTACACCTTGCGATCAAGCTACTGTAGAGTAAGCGCCTGTCCTTTTGCGCTGCCTTTTTTTCGTACATTTTCCTCGGAAGGCAGCAAACACTCGCTGCATGATCCTAGGCGACGACATTTGAGGCGTTCTGCGATAGAGGTTTGCCCTAAATTCTCCGAGGCTCCTGTCTTGAGGGGCTGCACACCTCACCCGAAAACTGGCATGAGCAGAAACCGAATCGCATCTCGATGAGTATTCCCATGGCCCAAGTATGCAATTCCCGTCACTGTTCGAAACAAGATTGGCATTCCGACGATTTTTGGGTTAGAGAGCCCCGTCATTCAGAAGACATCCTGGCGCGGAAATGTGCCACTTCTACTACCGTAGAACGCATCATTTGCCTTGTGTCAAGGCGAGCTAAACGCCCTCATGTTGGATAGAATCCGGGTCACCTCGTCGTGCGCCCCCCCCTCTCTGTTTTTACCTGTCGCCTGTCTTGTGCTTTTACCTAGGGTTCTACATGCTTGCGGCGATTATAGTGCAGATTATGACCGGATGGGCTCGTGCCAGGGCGCTTTCGGGCAAGAGCAACAACTTCTCGCGGTTCCACAGGGTCAGTTACTGTAAATATTATTTTGTCATGAGTGTTGCGCAACATACAATGTCGACTGAATCTCTTGCAGTAGCTGTGAGGGCGTAGACGCTGCCTCTTTCACGCGGATGCATGCCGTCCGTTCATGCTGCTGGCTGTAGTCGGCCGGGTGTTGCCTTTTCTTCTGCATGTACTCGTGTTCCACGATAGTTTCTCCGCTCTTCCCCTTGCTCGGCAGGCGAACAAGCACATCCACATCTATGCCGGGTGGTTCGCCTACGTGTCCGGGCTTGTGCAGTGTTACCGCGGCCTCGAGCTCGTCTCGGGTTCAGACAAGCTCGTCTTCTCCGCGGCGGATATGGATTTTTCGGTCAGTCTGCTCGCGCATCCGTCCGTGTGTTGCATGCATGGGTGTTTGATGCGTCCTTCTCACACGCTTGGCTGGAGTGCTCGAGGCAGCAATACAAGAAGGGGGCTTGGAGTAGGAGGTAGAGGCAAGGTAGAGGTAGGGGTAGAGACACGAGGAGAAAGTGAATGACAGACGGATGAACAGCTCGGCACGGTGAAGGGTGGGTGCAAGCGTAGAATAGGGAGTGGTGCCGACGCGATTTCTTGGGGCGAAAATGAGAGGTTCTCGCTCGTTGTACTCATTATACACTACACGCGGAACACCTGCAAATTCAGTTTTGAAGAATGCAGGGATGTGCTGATGATCCCTTGCTCCGACCACAACGCTGACCCGCGGTGTCTTCTGCCGAATTATTGTGGCCAAACCGTAGGATAGGGCGAGAATAAGACTAACAGTTACTGCAGGAGTAGCAGAGGAACAACGCTAAGGTGGCTGAATTGAGCAATCACAAAATCAAACGTCGAAACTCACCGCGCTAGCTGGCGCCGTTTCCTCCCCTCCCGTCGGACGAGGGCAGCTGGGCAGCTTCCATATCATCACGAGCATCGTGTTTCCGATATGGATTGCGCTTGTGCCTCTCGTCTTCATCGTCCTGGAAGGGCGGAAGCAGTTCGCGAGGGTGAGCACGCGAGCGAGTCGGTTACGTAGCACGAGCCCCAACAATTGAGCAAGGAAAGGCAGGCGGGGGGGGGGGGGGGGGGGTGTTCGTCCCCTGCGTGCGTTCCCCCATCTAGGCGGCCGGTGACATGTCGTTAGGTTCTGGGATGTGCTGGATAAGTGTTCGGCACCGGGAAAAAGGAGTTGTCCGGTGTCGCTTGGCACCGTTGTTCATGATTTTAGCTTTGCGAAGCCTGGCGCAAAACCTGACAACCGATCGACCTCGCCGGGGGTTTCCCCGCATGGCGTCATTTGTTTCGCCTCGTGCCACGATCCTGACTAAACCATCACGTTATAAAAGCGCCCCGCGCCACCCCAAGTTTGCCTCGCCACAAAAAAGCATCGCTTTCTCGTCCCATCCGCGATCAAATTGCGCCACGAGCGCTAGTTTCCATAAAACGGCTCGCGTCGTGGTGAACCGGACCGCCCTCTGCTGTTGGTGGCGCCCGATGCAGTATTTCAACAAGGGGGCAGCCAATCTGTGTGGTGTGGTGGAGATCATTAACGAGGACTTCTCCGACGAGGCCATCCACAAGAAGGTGGAGGACCGGCTCATGCCCAGGACGGAGGAGCTACCCCTCTACACAACGCACGAGTTCAACGACAAGGTAAGCCACCAGGGCGGGGCCGTCGAAGTCGATTTTTATTTGGTTCAGCTTTCCATCTACTTTTATATTTCTCGACTTCGATCCCGATTAGTACTGCTATTTATATAATGCTCAATTATGTACATACATCTTGTTGATTGGCATCTCCGTGCTTCTTCACCAGTGTGCTTCCACCAAGCAAAGGGTTTCTGGGATGTTTGTGAAGCGCTACGTCATCTCTTGGCCGCCGTATCGTATTAGGGGGGGGCCATAGTTAATAGGAACAAATATTGTCAGTAAAAATGGTTGAATGTATACTGGTAGGTTTTTATGTTTGCCACAGGTCCTATTAACTATGGTCCCCCGTAATGGTAGAAAACTTGACGCGAAGCAGCCGCACGTTGCCGAAGGTGCCGTGTACAGCCAACATTTGCTCTTTTGCGTGGCACAACTGGTCCTGGGGCGCACGTGATCGTTGGTCACTATAAATGCAAACCACATTCACTATGTCCGCCTTCCCTCACTCGCGCCCCCTCGCCCACGGTGCTCAACGACATCGAAATCATGTACTGGTATACGTCTCAAGCACGAGGCGACACGGAGCAGACATAACCATAGCCGAGACCCCTCGAGTTGCCAAGCCCAAAACTTCACGATCACTCCAATCCACAGCTTGTTGTGTCCCGAGAGGGAAACAGGCGGGGGGTAGAACGAGCGTCCCAACCCCGCCCCGCCGCCGCCTTCTCCTCCTTTCCAGATCTTAAATGGGCGTTCGTGGGTGATCGTTGACGGGGCGGTCCTCGACGTTGGTCCTTTCGTCAAACGGCATCCTGGCGGCGCTCGTGTGCTCATGAATGTCATGGGTACAGACGTGACGTCGGAGATCATAGGAGAAGACGCCTCGATCGGTAACTCCAGCATGAAATTCAACCCGCACACTCACTCCAATGTAAGTGGGTGCAATTAGGTGAAAAGGGCATTGGGGTCAAAGGGAGGGGGTGAAAAGGAGGAGGGGGGGGAGGCTACGTCCCATACAGTTGACCGTATATCCTCGTCTCCGATCTACAGAGCTGTGTGATGGTCGTTCTCCAGCTGCCGCTGGTCACGTGCGCTCGCGCGGAGCCGTGTCGATCGCCTTGCTCGTTCCGGGCTGCCTAAGTTTCCCCGTGGTGTCACATTTTGCCCCCTGCATTTTTAATAGAAGGAACGCTTCTTTGATTCCAATATGAATACGAGTCTGACTGCCGCTGAGGCACGCAAATCGTGAACAAGCCTCAGACTCCCACACTCAACTCCTCTTCCCCCCCAAAAAAAACGCCAAACGACCATGCCCGGACAAATGCCTGCGTGCATTAGACTGCCCTTGAGATCACGAGGAGCCTCATCGTGGGGTACATCGAAGAAGAAGACGACATAGAGACGGGCAACAGCGATGAGGATGAGGAAGGTGGCGGGGCCAGCAGCGGCGCTGATGGTGGCTTCTTCAGCCGGTCCTTCTTACATGCTAGCCGAGTATCTTCGCATTCCGGCTCCGACAGCGAGGGTAACGATAGGCGCGGCTTGTCCCGCGCCTCGCACAGAAGCCGCCGTTCCTCCCGTTTGTCGATTTCTTCGCGTCCGTCTCTCGGAAGGGAGAAGTTAGGCCACACCGGTCGCCTTGCATCGTGGTCTGGCCCCGCCCTCAGCGGCGACGAAGTCGAGGGCAGAAGGCCCTCCGGAGGTAGACGTGTGTCGTCGAGAGGCACACCACGACGCAGACGTACCGCCGGTGGGAGCGGCGGGAGCGAAAGCGGTAGCGACAGCGTCGCCGAACACAGCAAGGCATACAGTAGCGACGGCAGCACCGATGGCGAGCGCAGGAGGCACTTGAGTGCCTCCGAGAACAAGAGCAAGGCGAAAAAGACGCCGGGAGACATGGTGCCGGTAGGAGCGGCGGTGACACTGAGCGCGGAGGCAGCAGCGATCGTGAACTCAAAGTCGCCACCGGCGACGAAACCAGAGCTGCCGACGACGGGGGAGAATGAGGCGGAGGAAAAAAACGACGATGTGCCGGTCGTTGCGGTGGATACCTCAAAGAGTGGACTCTCGTCTGCCACGCTCGTCTCGCCTAGGCCGGACCAGCCGCGGAAACGTTTGTCGACGCGCTCGATCTCGTCCAACAGGCCGGTGGAGTTGGACCATCCTGTGGAGATACACCCATCTGCTTCCTTCAAGGCCAAGGTAGAGTGCACCACCGGCTCTGAAACTGTCGCAGGTATCGAGCGTTTGCCTTGAGCGCAGAAAAAAAATGTTCGCTGGGTGTATATCCTCTTGCATACCATGGCTTTGTCAAGAATCGAGCACACGTTTCATCAGGCACAATATCAATGGTCGATCAAAGGCTAATGGCGTGAGCGACTGGTGCAAGAACCAGGTTTGTTGATCCAGCGTCCGTTGTCGCAGAGTTGCTGCCCTCAACCCGTGGCGCCTGTTGCGCAACACCTCAAGCTGGATCATAGTGTAGAGTATAGCCCTGTGTCAACAGGTGGCATCCCCGTAGAGTGCCTCCCAGAAGCATCCTTGGTATTGCTATGGAGTACTGTGTCTGGCCTTTGTCCGGTATCGTTGGCGCCCTTGCGATCAGCTGTCGGCGACGTTGCTGATTCACCACCGGCATGCATATTCCGCCCGGCTATCATGAAGTCCCTTCATCTTCTACCTGTAGTACCACGCGAGGCTTGGCTTATCCCCCGTCCTCCCATCACCCCCCCGTCGGCTCCTCCCGCAGTCCCAAAAGTATTAATTTCCCTCACTCTCGTCGTCTGCATCACTATGATGCTGTGCCGCGACAGATGCAACTCACCATGGCTACACTCGCATTTGTACAGAGCACACACGCGCCGCCGTTGCTTTCGCCGCCCTCGTGTGTTTGTTATCTCTCGCCGCGCAGGTTTCGGTGAAGAAGCCGAAGTCTAAAGCTGTCCGGCGCATCTTCGGCCGGCGAATGGGCCCGCAGATAGACGCCACGAGCGGGGCCATCAGCGACGAATCTGGTGCCAGACAGGTAACCGCGCGTGACGGAGGCGGAGAAGGGAGGTTCGGGAATTATTTCACGGGCTGGACCCTACTTGGGCGTTACCCTTCGTTTGCGTTCGGTCTGCGCCGTGCCCCACGGCTAGTAGGCAGACGGCTTGTCTACATACAGAGAAAGCCCAACGCGGGCACATGCTGCCGTCAAGGGTATGGTGCGCGATTGTCTCCCGTCAAAGGAACATGTTCTGGCCCCGATGTGTGTTTGGTTCCGTCGCAACTCCGTGGGAGAGCGTGGGGCCCTCGCGCCCGGCCATATCGCAAAATGAAGAGTTTACATTTGTCGCACCACCGCCGCCGCTTCGCTACGGCCCCCAGGAGGACATGCCTAACAAGGCCATGCGGAAGGTATGGGGGAAAAAAAATCTGTTCGACTTCTTCCATGTCTGCCCCCTTCTACTGCACGAGAGGATGGGGGACGCAGGCGACCGTCCCGTGTACAGGTTCATTTTCGCATGTCCGGGAAGGGCGGCGGCAATGGTGAGCGCGCGGCGAGGAGGGTGATCGCGTGCTCGTGCGTACATGTGCTCGCTTGTGTTTCCCTTGTTCGATACTTGAGTTTATCCCTTTTAGAACCGCATTCCCATATGTGGGTACAAAACACTCTAATTATAAGTAGTCTGTCCCCAAAACGGGACTGGGGTCCTAAAATTATGCGTTTGGCCGGTCGTGACCGCCGCATTTGTGTGTTGGATTGTTTGTGCTTGTATTTTTTCGGGACTGTGCATATGCCCGGGCTTTACCCTTGGGCTTGTGTTGGTGTCCGTGCTAGTCCTGTAGTTTGTGCGCGAGCTACATCGCTGTTGATTTTTGTTTCATGTATGTGTTCCGTGTGCTTTGTGCATCAAGCATGTGTTCGCTGCAGAGACCGGCTCGTCCTGTCAGAACGTTGATTGCCACTTTTTTGCCGCAGCCTCGGTTTTTGTCCAGCGAAGTCCGGGCGATACGTCGGGTAGAGCGTGCGTCGGTGTCAGAAACCAGACGTAGCGGAGAGAATGACAAGTGAAACCGGCTCTGGCGATGCGGCGTCGTCCCGGTGGAGCTGCATAAGTACTCCGTCTGTTTAACGTATGCTGTGGTTCACGAAAAGACGGTGCTGGTGCTGTGCCCCCGCCGAGATTGAGCCGTGTGCACTATTGCCGGCTGCTCCCCTAACAATATAAGATAGTCTAGCAACGTTTGAGCACGCCGAGAGGTTACCAGGGGTGTTGATCCAGCGCGGGGTTTGTCCTACCTCAATGCTTCTGAATAAGAATATAGTGTAGAGCACATGGAGCCCAGTGGCCCTTTGGGAGGAAGCCACGACGTGCTCGAGTTACGTGAGAGCTTCGGGTGCGTCAAAAGCCGTTTCCCCCTGGAGCCGTCCGTCTACGTTTCGGGGCGACTTTGGTGTACCCGGTAGCAACCTCTCCGCGCTCTTTGTCCGCCCTCTGCCGCCAGGTTGATGCCATGGTGGGTGTGTGCCATTTCCGAATGCGAGCAGCGAAGGAGGCGGGAATGGTGAGCGAAGAAAACACGAAGAGAGGTCGCCAGCGCCTTGTGCAGCACGATGGAGGGCGGTTCATTAATTAGCTGAAAGCACAATCGCTGTGCTCTTTGGAGGAGTCTCGCGACTGGTTACTTGTCGGGTGTAATACTGTCAGCCGGCTGGCATTCGTCATTCCATATTTAGCCGCTTCTGCCCCCCTCCTCCAACTTTGCGTCGTCGTTGCTGCCATCGTCGATACCAATCGAATACGATCGCCGTGGGGGCGTGGATGCTGACGAAGGATTTGGACTCAGAAGAACATACCTCGAGTACGAAGTATATTGTAGTGGTACGTACGACCGTGCTGCGCCCTGACTTATTGTTGTGTTTCTCATTATGATCCGCTGTGTTTTTAATACCGAACCCAATCACCCACCCCTTTGCCGGCCGAACACCGCCGTGCTATCCGGCACACGACATCTTCTCTGCTCGGACGGTAAAGTTTATATTTGCTCCCCTCCGTTCCACAATCCGCTTCGTGAACCACACCCTTGATCTCCGGGAAACGCTCAGACTGTCGTGCAGCGGTCCTACAACGCGTTTGCCGTACGAGTCCAGGGGGAGGAGGGAACCGAGCGCCGGGTTGTGCCCGCGAACGAGACGGACGAAGGCGAACTGTGCATAGAGATGTGGATCAGGCTTTACCCGGACGGACTCATGAGCAGCCTGTTGCTGCAGCTGATCAAGGTACGGCGCAGAAAAATCCGGTTTACAGCAGCGTGGATTTTGCGCGTGAAATTGATCGCCACTGTGCGGTGCCATTTTCGAGGTTGCCAAGGGTAGCGCCTTGGCTTATGTCCTTTACCGCTGGTGCCGTGTTGCCGCCCTTCCGTATATCATCGGTTAATGGCTGCATTGCGTTTAACGCCGACATTGTCCAGGAGTCCCACGTATTCCATAAATCGGTGTATCACGACTGGTGCAGTGGCAGCTAGTCGTAGTGACGGCTCCGACTATTTTTTGTACTGTTTCGTTCACGTGCCTCCTCAGTCCTCGCTTTTTCTGTCGTTCTCTTGACACGCCCTTCTTTGCCACGCCGTATTCTCGGGCTCGTGGTGTCACCGTCCGTCTGTCCTCTCCGCACCCTCGCCGTCCGCCGTTTTTACTCGCTTTGGTGTGCACTTGGGCCCGTGGGCCTTGATGGAACGATCCGAACCACATGAACGACCGACCAACCGATCGACTCATCAATCGGCGGCGACCGCTTCGCTTCATGCAAACCGCAACACAACGCGACCGGTGGGCCGCACACCTCCAACGGCATATCGGTCTCGTCTCGGCTTTCCAGAACTCCGACAACCCCGCGGTGCAGCTTCAGGGGCCTTTCTTTCAGGATAGGGTGATCCCACCGCCGTCCCACCGCAACGTCGTCATGATCGCAGCCGGAACCGGCGTCAACCCAAGTGAGTGGCCCTGCCTGCGGAATGTCGATATCGTTTTTGGCTCGTTAGTCTTTCGCGATGGGGATGCAAACTATCCAATGTTTCCGTGCAGGGGGACTCTTGCCGGATGTCTCCAACCCCTTTTTTACCCCTAAATACCCCCCCCCGGCCCCCGTTTTCGAGCAACGACAGGGGGATCAACTCCCTTGCGTCGCTCTATTAGGTTTCCCACCCTGGAGTGCAGAGCATACCATGCGTTGTGCAATTGAACAATACGAGTATATGGCACGCACTCGAGCTCTAAAAGGTCTCAGAAAGCCTTGGGGGCAAAGCGTGTGCTCCATTTAATCGTTCCGCGACCCTGTGAAACTAGGGAAGCAGATATCAAGCTCGGGGGGGGGCAGGAGGGTTGACGTATCTGTTGTGCGCTTATCAACAGCGCGTACCGCCAGTGTTTTGATTCGAAAGAAGGCCTTTGCGCTGGCGGCCGGCGCAGCTCAATGCCCCAATGGATTATTTTTAACATTTTCTCCCATCGCCCTCCTCGGCGCGTGTCTCTACGCGGCCGGTCTGCCGGATTCGGTATAACGTGTATTACGGAATCCACCAGTGGTGTCGTTGATCCGAGACTACATCAACCTCGATAGGTGAGAGGTTTGCCGGGATAGGTTCGGGGACCATGCCCTTTTTCAGTTCACCATAGTTTTACTGTGCCCTCTTCCGCCATTGGTAGCCCCGAGATTGTTGTAGGGGTGACCTGGTCGGCGGACGACAACCGCCTCCATCAAGCGCGTAGTGTCGGCCGCAGTAGCAACTTTGGCAGCAGCGCCCGCCCGCTAAGAACCGCACTCGCAATCATGAGAGCACGCACACCCTGTCCTCCCTCAAGTGTGGACCGTCGGTCGACGGTCTATCCTTCGCCGTATCATTGCCTTGCATTCACAGTAACTTCTGTCTGTGTCCCCCTCGCCCATACAGCCGCTCCCACGACGTGCTGCTGGGGGCACACTCGAGGCTAGTGTTGCTCTGGCAAAACAACGACGAAGCAGATCTGTTCTGCAAAAAAGAGCTCACGACACTGCAGGTAAATGTCGTGCTTGCCGCCAGGGTAGAGAGTTTAGGGAAAGAGGCGCCAGACCCCACACCCCCTCGTACCGGCAGCGCAGTACCTGGTACGGAGGAGTTTTTCCGAGGGAGCCAAACGTTGCGCAAGATGCAGCAGGTTTAAATGGCCCGAAATCACCTCTATTTTGCTGTTGACATTGGCGTTATCAGGAGAGTCGCCTGCTGGCATCGTTCAAGAGGAATCGTTGTAGAAGATAGAACTCGCACGGTCGGCGTATCCTTCAGCCCTTGCGGTTGGATATCGACCAATTTGGTTGAACTCACAGCTGATTAGCTCGAAAATTAACAGCAAATATATGTGGACCCGGCGCAAGCCTCACGTTGTTGAGCAGCACGGGGTCTTCGTGAGGTTGATGGCTTGGATGAAGGCACTGCAGCCACAGCAAGAGATTGAAATAGAAAATAATTGGAACCTCGCCCTTCCCTTTTACTTGGATGCTGATGGTCGTAAGAAGACACACGTGGCGCACGAGTTTTTGCGGGGCGCACGACGAGCTCACAGCTAGTAACACCTGCGGCAGGTCGGGTGGCGTCCAGGACAATTGGTCCGTCGCTTCAACCTCCAGGCATGCCATTTTCGTCGTAATCCTTTCGTCCACAAGAAAAAAACACCGGGTACTGTAGCCCTTACTCCCCCCCGCCTCCCTCACGCCCGTCTGCCAACTGCTGCGGTCCTTGTGGAACAAACAAAAACAAGGAACAAGCAAAGGGTCTGCTGGAGGTGACGGCTATGATCAGCGGCGATATAACGCGACGCAACGTGCCGGGCAATGCGTTCCGCCGTGCGAAGGCGAGGCTCATAAAAAAAGGCATTGAGGCCGGCTTGGTCAACAGGGGTGCAGATGCTACGGGGGACACCGATGCCGATGGCGGCGAGGCCGGCGACCAAGCGTTGGGGAAGGCAACATCATCGGGAGCAGGGGGGAGCGGTGAGCTCAATCAAGATGACGAAGGCAAGACTGGCGACGGTCTCATCAGAGGCGCACACTTGCGGAATCACAGGCTCACGAGAGCGCTATCACGCGTTACCGAGGAAGACAACATGAGCATCGGGAGCAGCTTCATGAACAGTACTCGAACTTTTGGCGGCAGGGACTTGGAATCTGGAGATGGCGGCAGCAGTTTCCGATCCACGGTCCTCCACGAAGGCGCCGAAGAAAACACGTCTACCGGAACCGGTGGCGACGGTGGCACCAAGGACGCGCCGTGGTCGCCACTCCGCGAAGAAAGCATCGACGGGAGCGCGGACGACAGTGGCAGCACAAAAGCGCCTAGTGCCCGGAGGCAAACGCGCAGTGGCCCCGCTCGTGACAAGGAAGCTTCGCAAAGCACGGCGTCCTTGGAAGGTGCACGGGGACCGAGTAGTGACGCCCGCATCGCCCATGGCTCGATGAAGGGGTTGGGAGAAAGGGAAGACCAGGGCGACGACGACGATAACGACGTGAGCCCAATTCTACTTCTCCCACTTCGTCGCAGCAGTAAAGGGCGTAGGATTCGCGCTTCCCCGACGCTAGCTCGTCAAAGAGCCACCAGGAACATTAGTGACGGTAGCAGCGAGATGTCTGGTCGCTTGTCGGAGGGCGCAAGGGCTCAAAGTGACAGCAGTGCCAAGGAGGCCACGCCTAGCGGTATCGATCTTGCCGGCCCGTCCAGCCAGACGAGTGATGGCAGTGGCCGCTGGCCCAAGCCCGTCCGCAAGAAGGAAAATACCGACCAAGCTAATGGGAGCAGCGGTGCAGGGATGCCCGTCCACCCAACGCTTGGTCGATCGGCGAGCCCCAAGGCCGACATCGTCGCGCACAGCTCAGACGAAGAGAAAAGTTCCGACCCAGCCAGCGTTGCCAGCGGCGGTGGAAGTCCGGCACGTTCGCACCGCCGGGGGGTTTCAAAAGGCCACTCGACACGGTCGGGCGTCAACACTCACTCTCACACAACGGCTAGAAGAACGAGACGCAGATCGTCTACCAACATGCCGCTGCGCGACAAGGCGGCTGAAGATCTGGATGGATCGTCCCTCGACGACGTAAGAACCTTGTCGTGTATAATATGGGTTAATAGGGGGGTATTGCGAGTACAGACGCTTCCGGCTCTTCCTCCCTGGTGTGAGCGAATTGGCGCGAAGAGAGAGGTTCTTGTATGCGATGCCCCGATCCATTTCGGCGCACTGTCTCTCGAGTGAACGGTTTTCGTGCGAGATGCTTCCACCGGCGGATGTGACACGCCGCACTACTGATCGCGTAGCGGGATCCTTTGGGGAATCTGAGCCTAACCTTCCCACGTGGGTACGTTCCAACTGTGTGAAGTAAACCTGTTTTACCACCTTACCGCAGGAGCACCAAGCTCAGCATCATTCACATCACTCTCATTTTCTCCCCACCTCCTCGTCCTCGCCCCTGCCCTCGATCTGCGTGGTTGTCTCACGGCCCGTCTCTCTCACGCAACCCGAAAATGTTTGCGCAACGCGACACGCACAAACAACAACGCACCAAACAACAACGCCGACCGTTGGCAACAGTCGGGGAGTGGGATACAGTTCACGAAGCTTTCCACGGCCGTACTAGAGAGAGCCTTCGGTCCGGAGGTGATGAAAGCCATAGCCTCCGCCAAGGCCGGTGACATCGCCGGTTCCACCAAGGGGGGATCGGCTGACGCCGCAGATGGCTCGCGCTCCTCCACCCTTAGCACTCTTATCGGCACTGAAACCACGGGAGGAGCGCTCCAGGTGACAACCACGGAACGGGGAAGGGGGGTGACGGGTTTCTTGCATTGTTGCTTAGTTCGTTGTAACGGCTTGCTATCCTTGGTATCCTAGAGGGGTTCGCTGGAACCCCGCGTTTCCTGTCACGCAGAGCGTTGCCGTTTCCGTCGGAATGCATCCCGGTGTTCAACCAGTTGAGGCGTACCTGGTACAGAGGGGCCACGGGGAACTAGAGCAAAGACCCAAAACGCTTAGGGCACCCCCCTGTTTCGTTTGGACCCGACAGTAGGCGTTTTTTTTATGATCTTGGCGACACTCTTTTTGAGCTTTGCAGCACGTCCTATGTGTCGGGTAGGGGGAAGGGTGCTGCTTGTTGACGCATGTTGTGCTCCATCAGTCTCAGCGAGAACCAGGTGTTTCGGCGCGTGTGACGCGAGGGGGGAAGCTCTATCATACAGCCCTCCGAAGTACTGTCGACCTTGAGGAGGCACGAATGGGAAGGCCCTCGCTAACCTGAGACAGAAAATCGTGCAGAGTGCGATCGTCAGCGCTTCTGATTTGTCGATTTTCTTTGCTAACCTCGAGCAAAAAGTAAGCGGTTGGGCAGGAATCCTGCTCCTACGATCCATACACGTTGCTGGTGGGGTGGCCCCCCATCCTTTACATCCCAGGCTGGCTTGATCGCGCCCACCATACGCGTAGCCGTATTGGCGCTTATCCAGCCAAGCCACTTCTCTTCGTGGTGTATCCTGTATTTCTGCTGTGTAGTTGTTATCTACCAGGTATGTGTTTCGTTCGCCGTCCCGGTTATTCTCACGTTTTCTATCCAATGTTGTTTTCTACCGTCTTGGTGTGTCCTTCCCGCAGGTCGTCGTGTCGGGTCCGGCGGGTTTCGTGTTTTACGCTGAGGGTCTTCTGGCGGAGATGGGCATCCCTCCCCAAGCGGTAGTCCTCCTCGACTAGACGGGAAAATGATGAGTCTGGACAACAGGGCCGGCGTCGGCGATTGGCAGGGAGGGACTAAAGAAAACTTGTTTCCACATCTTCGCGCGTTGATCGTGAATGGGGTGCTCCCGGGCCTGGTGCAGGAAGGCATGCATTGTGTCGTATCCGCTCTGTGACTACTTGGTGCATATCGAGTGTCACGCCTCGGCCAATAGCTGTCGCTGGCGCCGCTGTTCTAAAGAGCTTTCGTTTGCGCCATTTCCGGGCACCTTTGTTCCTATTTGGAGGTGCCGGTAGCTACTGCTGTTGAGTGGCAGTACAGCCGGTTTTGTGTTCGGCCAGGATACCATGGTTCTGTATGGATGTGGTGTGGTGTGGGCTTACCGATCCTTCTGACACTATTTTCAATTATGCCCAATATCCGCTCTGTGACTACTTGGTGCATATCGGGTGTCACGCCTCGGCAATAGCTGTCGCTGGCGCCGCTGTTCTAAAGAGCTTTCGTTTGCGCCATTTCCGAGCACCTCTGTTCCTATTTGGAGGTGCCGGCAGCTACTGCTGTTGAGTGGCAGTACGGCCGGTTTTGTGTTCGGCCAGGATACCATGGTTCTGTATGGATGTGGTGTGGTGTGGGCTTACCGATCCTTCTGACACTATTTTCAATTATGCCCAATATCCGCTCTGTGACTACTTGGTGCATATCGGGTGTCACGCCTCGGCAATAGCTGTCGCTGGCGCCGCTGTTCTAAAGAGCTTTCGTTTGCGCCATTTCCGAGCACCTCTGTTCCTATTTGGAGGTGCCGGCAGCTACTGCTGTTGAGTGGCAGTACGGCCGGTTTTGTGTTCGGCCAGGATACCGTGGTTCTGTATGGATGTGGTGAGGTGTGGGCGTACCGATCCTTCTGGCACTGTTTTCAATTATGCCCACCTACAATAGGTGAACGGAAATGTTTCGCGCTGTGCACTCGATAAAGCGGTTGGCCTCGAGCCACGATGGTGCTTTGTGTTGTCCTTGTGCGCGGGTCATAGATTTCCCCCCTGCCGTCGTGTGTTGTTCTGCAGTCGTGCTCGTTGTGTGAATACCTGATCGGGTTGTGTTTTTGTGTTGTAACGGTGTGGCTCCCATGTTTTTCCCTGCCACCATGCGGAAATAGCTTTTTGCGAAATATCATGTGAGTATTGTTTTGTGTTGGTATCGGAGGCTCTGCCCCTTCTCCTTTTCGAAACACCTCGCCCCTCTGATGTTTAGTGTGTGGCTGTTGCTCACGTGCCTCATTGTGTGTTCGACGCGACGGGGTGCGATGTCATCTTGCGCGGGAGCAGCAGCACACGGTGCATGTTCGCCCTTCGAACAGAGATTTGGTGCTTGGGCGACGATGTAATAATATGCCTGTCAGCCCGCGATTCGACGGAGTTGCTCTATTGCGTACATGGCGGGGGTGTTAATTTAGGTGTTGGGGGGGGGGGGGGGGGGGGGGGGGGGGGGGGGGGGTCGAGGGGGGGGGGGGGCATGCGTACAGGCACACTCCACTGAACAAAATGGAGCTTTAGTTAGTTAGGAGGTGCTCGACGGCACAGACTTCCCGATAGAGGAGGTATATGCGTAGGCGTGTGCGATAGCGATTTTGGTGGAAACAACGGAGGAGGGGCGTTTTACGTGGACCAGTGTCGTCCTCGGTTGAATCCCGTTGAGGGTGCCACGAAATGTATTGTGGGGGTATGTAAGGAGCTGAAGAAGTCGGGGTCGCTCTCTATGTATGCGCCGTGTGCAGAAGACGGGCTCATTTGTTTTTGCTGTAGAGTGCGTCGTAACATGCCGACTGGGCCATTGAACCGATGCAAGAACGGGTGTGTTTTGCGCTGCTCTGAAGCGGCATATCCTTGCGTGTTATTTGCCGACGGGGAAATGCCGGCGGCGTAATCTATCTGGAGTAGGTGACGTTTCGGGCGAACCCCGTCGGTAGGCTAAAATTACCGGTACGAGTAGCTTGTTTAATCTTATTCTGGACGATTTTAAACACATGAAGGTGAGCCGGCAAAAGGCTACGCGGTTCCATGATGTTCCGTAGGGTTTACCTGGAATAATAACCAGGGAATAATGATGTTGGTAGAAGTGGCGTACGCTCAGCACTCGGCGTGGCCTTCTCATGTGGCGTGAGCAAAAAATGAACATCATTATGAAAGCAAGTCCGAGAGTGGACGAATGATATCTTCACTGGTGGAGCACCTGGTAGACATGCACAGCTTTTGTATTATGTGACCCTAAACATGAACATAACTTCAGCCATCGGCATGCAGTCAACCAATAATTAACCCGCGGCCTACCCGCCGCTAAAAGGGAACACGTTGCGTTCGCCCCCCGTTGTGGCACAGTGGATTCAAGTGGGGCTTCCGGTCGAGGCGCGTAAGGTAGGGGAACGGGGGCAATGCCGAGTCATCCCCGGATGAACAAGCCACCTGCACGTCCGGGTATGGGTGGCTTGCCCTCTGTGAGTACTCCCGTTTAGCGTTTCGGCCGGTGTTTTCTGGAGTGCTACGTCACTGTGCCAAGAATCGGTGTATGGTTGATGATTGCATGAAGACACTGATGCCGCGAAGGTTGAGGAATTCCATGGAAATGGGATTTCTAGCACCGGAGTACTGGGATGTCAGGGTTCTTTCTGTCCAAAATTACATGTTCTCCCTGATCTTCATTTATATGCTGAGTGGAAATTGGCATGGCTGGGTGCCTTCGGTGAGAGTTCCAAGTGTTCTGTCCACCTGCCGGTGTTGACGAGGGACTCCACGAGAAGAACGGTCCGGCAGTTCGGGACAAAGCAACAACCAGCCATATATAGGCTGGTTCAACCCCAACATATGCTCGCCACGAAAGCCGGTCGCGAAATCTACTCTAGAGTCAAATGTTTTGATGCCATACTGGCCGAATTGACCAGCTGAAGAGGATGACATACGTAGCACCTTTGTCTGTTAAAGGCCTACGGCTGGGGCTAGCGGCGAAATTGTGTCCCGACCAACCAGAGGCCTTGAAATGGGTCAGAACAAAGGATGATGTTTCCGAAACAACAAACCGTGCAGTTTTTTCTCATTGAACTGGTTCCAGGTACTTCAAGGCCTGGCGGTAAAATATTTCCCGCAAATGTTCGAAAACTGACCCCGTAGGATCAATACCAATTAATTCATGTTTCACGCCAAAATAAAAGTCGACCCTTGCTGAAACTACTGCTTGCCGTTCAAGCAACTACGAGGCAACGTCTTATTTTTAGCTTTTTGACGCACACAAGTCCAAACGTCCACCCCGTTTTGTGGAGAGAGATCTTGAAACTTGTCACACATGTTGTTCTATGAGCCCCTTCTCTGATTACAAGCTGCTTTTTGTGTTCGCCGGGATTTTGAAATCTCCGTAAAATACCCAAATTTCCAAAAAAAAATGTTGAAAACAAAGGTTTATCCGGCGAGAAAAAAAACACACCTTTGTTCGTTTATATAAAGGACAGACCACGGAGGTACTCAGTCAGCTCTGACTTAATAAGTAGTACAAGGCGCTTCGCTCCGCGGGCGGCCTACCCCGCCCGCTACGCTCGCTCAGGAAGGAAAAAAGTACATCAAATTATTATGCGAAGCGAACAGAGGTCCATGATTGAGTTTAGTGTTTTCAAGGATCGTAATTGCAAACCGGCGACTTGATAATGCCAAGAGTCCCGCCGCCATGCTTCAGGAAAAAACAGCTCCGACGTCAGCTTGGATGCCACATATACGCTTCGCGTAGCGGATGTCGTACGTACGTACATACACCCCAGGTAGGGTACTACTGTCTGTACTTATTTTCTAATTTCGATATGCTCTATGTCTGTACTGTATGTACGAACAAAGCGAAAGCACAGCACGGCACAGCAGCAAAAACAATGAAAATGAAACCGAACACTTGGAAAGGAAAAAAAATCCCCGTCCCCTCTCGTGTAATATTTTTCTGCCTGATTGGAACATCAAATTATGCGAAGTGACAGAGGTCCACGATTGAGTTTAGGTCGTAATTGCAAACCGGCGACTTGATAATGCCAAGAGTCCCGCCGCCATGCTTCAGGAACAAACAGCTCCGACGCCAGCTCGAATGCCACATATTATGCGCTTCGCGTCGCGGATGTCGTACGTACGTACATACCCCAGGTAGGATACTACTGCTGTCTGGACTTATTTTCTTCTTTCGATATACTCTTATGTCTGTACTCGTATGTAGGAAGAAGGCGAAAGCACAGCACGGCACAGCAGCAAAAAAAATGAAAATGAAACCGAAAACTCGGAAAGGAAAAAAAAAACCCGTCCCCTCTCGTGTAATAATTTTCTGCCTGATTGGAACACCTTGCACCCGGTCAAAAAGAAGAAAAGAAAAAAAACGCACAGAAGAGCTTCACTCTCAGCCTCGTACGCCGTCTGCCCCTCTCGCGACCACCTCGCTACCGATTCGGTCCGGGTAAAGCTTTTATCACTCTCTGCCACAATCAGCCCCGTCGTCCGCCTCGCGTGAAGCCCGGTGCTCACCGTGGCCGTCTTTCGCCAGCTCGATAACGTTGGTGTTCAAACTGCACACCTCCTTCTTTCAACTTCAGCGTGGTCGCAAAAATAAGCACCGCTTGAATAGTATCTTGCTATCCTGAACGACCTCTATAAACTCGTACATACTCTATCAACAATCATAAATCGAAGCCAGACAAAGCCCGTTGATGCATCCCTCGTGTCTCGAGGCATACGCGACGCCTAGGCACGAAAGCGGCGACCGCGCTCCTTGCAACCTCCCCTCTACCCGCCAGCACCCGCTGACACCCGCGACGGCGCCGGGCTCTCCCGCCGTGCCGTACTCGGAGTACACGCACGCACACGAAACGAAAGACGAAAAAAGGAAGAAATGACCGAGAAAACCAAGAACTGCTGGAAAGGTCCGGCAAGTGATGAAAGGAGGCAGTTTGGAAGTGGGAGCTCTGAGAGGCCAGGGATGCACCAACCGAGCACGCTCAGGGGTTGTGATCTAAGTATGTAGTTCTATTATAGTGGTTTAACCTTTATAAACGAACGAGAGAAATACATTTATTTGGGCTCGATGCGGCCTCCCGCCGATAACATCCTCCGGGGTTGATCAAGCCTCTAGCCAGCGCTGGCCGAGTAGCTCAGTGGTCTATCCTTTAGATTCCGAACGAAAGAAGTCCGGGGTTCGCGTCCCGCCAGATAGAATCTAGATGCCCGTGGGTAAAAAAAAGGAAATCAAGTGGAGAGAACCACGATAAAACTAACCCTCGGCCAGACAGTCAAAAGTGGAGTTAACCACTTACTTACTTGAGAAAAAAGAAGGCACGACTGGAGAGGGGGACAATGAAGGAACAACCAGGCGCCGAATAAATAGAGGGGCCTGATCAACCCCGGAGGATGTTATCGGCGGGAGGCCGTATCGAGCCCAAAGGCGCTTCTTGTGTTCGTGTATAAAGGGTAAACCACTGAGCTACGTACTCAGTCAGCGCTGACTGAGTAGCTCGGTGGGTTTCGTGTAACGAGTTGACGGGGGGTCATATAACATGTGTATCAAATTTCAGGATATATATATATATATATGGCACGTATGTATGTGTAAAGCACTATAGTTTGGATGCTTGATACATTTGGGCCTGCTTGAACCAACTCATAAGGAATGTGATAGCTCAGATGTCCGACAGCCAGGCCGCTATGGTCGTTCAACCGAGTGGTAAGATAGTCCGTGCATGGAGTCGAAAAGCTTTGGCGTGTGAAAAGGTTTGAGATGTGTACCATGCCAGACTGTGTGTTTGTGCTACTTGGGGTATTCAATACGAGCGTTTAGTGGGATCAGATTGCACAGCCAGCGGCATGCCCACGAGGCATGAGGGTTTTCCCCAAACAAACTAGGAATGATGCGCGGTCGTATAGAAATAACTCCCCGGAATATGTACAGAATCATCGGGAAAACGCTTACATGAGTAAAACAAATCACGTACTATCCTACCGTACGTACTAGTATTCCAGTCAAGCAAGGAAGGGTGGGGGTAAGGTACGGCACTCAGAAATATTGTAGAGTTGCGTTCTGCGACTCAAGTAACTCCTACGCGTAAAGTTCTGCCGAAACTTGTTTTGCAGGTTTCCACACTATTTTAATTTTGCGTGGCATGGCCATGGTAACACCCATGGCATACCATGGCATCCCCACGGCATCCCACGGTGTGGCATAGGATTGTATGGCCCACCGTGGAGGGCTCTAGTTGGTCGCCCTTAGGACGGAGACTGCGGTTTCATTTATTATTAGGCTTGCCACCCGACAATGTGCAGCATGAGGTACTAGTATTATAAGTGTTGTGTGTGTTAAGTATTCCACTTACTACTCACAAAGCACTACCAGGTACCAGGTACGTGTTAAGGTCTTATTATTAGTCCGTTGGACTACTATTAATACTGGTAAAAGGTTAACCAGTTACCTACCTAATCTACTGTACGCCTTACAACGCTCTCCCCCCCTTCGGAACAGCGGGGTCCTTGGTCTTTGTATGGGATCGTGCGTGCCTACATAATAAGTAGTTCCCAGTTAGTTATTTACAGTCTCTGGGGATCCAAGAAGAGTGCTTTATCAGATTCTTGACATACATGAGGAACGTCATTCTTCTTCAAAGAAAGAGCGTTTTCATAGTGGACGTGAGATTCGGGCTCACGACCAGCGACCCATGTCCTGCCGATAGACGCCATTTGTTAAGGTTTTAGTCCGTAGGACTACTGGTAGAAGGTTAACCTGTTGCCAACCGAATCTAAGTTTTATAACTTACTGAGACTGGTATCGGTTCGCTTGGATCGAAATGGTCGTTGTGGAAAAGTCTCAAATATCCCATTTGCCGCCAAAATTGTCAATTTGGCAATGTACGTCTTGAGGGGGGACGGAAAAACTTGTCGAAGCAGGAAAAACAAAAAAACATCGAGACCGAGGCACGTGTACTCGTAGGCTTGCTGAGGTCACTTGCGCCAGGATGGCTTGCTTGCTGTCATCGTCTGATAGGTTCCAGTGGTGGGAGGGTTCTCAAACGTTTCTTGACGGGTTCCGCCCACCGAATGCTTAATGGGTTGGTTGCTCTTGGTTAGAAGGGCTAGGGGGGATAATATATTACTCTACCCAGTCAGGCGGGGCACTTTGTGAGTTCGATTCCGTCTCGGCATTGATCTCCGGGCCGAAATCCTCACCACGCGCTATGTGCTTGTATGCAGGAGCACACTACTATCAAAAATTGTTATGGTGTCCCCTCTGCCCTGTTGCGGCCTTATGATTGTTGTAGCAAGCGCCCCCTCATCATCCCTGAGAGGCGTTATCGCCTGCCTCACTAATGAATGCCTCGCCCCTTCGGTATGATGGCATTATCCGATGAGGCAAGCAGCAACTATTAATAATACAAGAAGAGACAAATACGTCCCGGTCCCTAGGTCCATAGTGTTTTATGCTCAACACTGGTGTCATCGGCAGGGCGTTTTGGGCACCTGTTCGAGGTCTGACTTTTTTCCGGCGAACAAGTTGGCTGTTCGCTAGACAAATCAGAAAAATGGGAACGAAACCTAAAATGAGAACCAAGCCGTATCTCCAGAACCATGTGGTGTATCAGAGAACCAAAATGGTCCTGCGAAACCCCTTGGCCAGCCCTGTGAGAGGAGCTCGTCAGAACGGTCATGCTCCATCTCGTGCCTTCGGGTTGGCGCAAAAAGCGATATACGCTGGCTCTATTGTGATTTCTCTAGATGCTGGCTACCGCGGCGATGCCGAGGACTTCCAGCCTGAGCGACAGCTCATTCGAAGGCTGCTGTACAGCCCCACAGGACTGTCAACTATTTTTCTTGGAGTTGTACATAATTGGTTTGCTTTCTTAAAAAAAACGTCCGTTCTCATTTTTTGTTTCGTTCCCATTTTTCCGTTTTGTCTCTTAACTTGTAGAATGTTTTTTTCGGCTCATTGCTGTTTATTTGATGACTTCTCTTTTCGGTGATTGCGTTCGGGAGTATCATGTCCGCCGCTTCCCCAGCGCGTCGCGGGGGGAGGCTGGTGCAACAACCGCTATCGGCCCACGCGATGTTGGTCCGTGCGACGTAGGGGATTTTCCGTGTTCTCCCGATCCGCCTGATTTTGTGTTTGTTGGTGACACGAGCATTTGTGTCACTACTGCTGACTTCTATACACTTCAGAACCGTTCGTATTATTATCTCCGGCGCGCAAGCTCGAAAAGAATAAATATGATATCAGCGAGTACTGAACTCCCGAAGTAACCCTCATTGTACTATTATAGTCTACGTACTTCGGGTTGCCGTTATGTGCAGGACTGGTCGGCACAAGGCTGTAGCGTGGGTCATCAATTAATTTTAACCTTGCACGTCGGCCCAGACAAACCCGACCCCAGGCCTACAACCAACCCGAACCCTCTGGGGGGCTCGAGGTCGGTACGGGCAGTCACGCGGCTCCGCTGCTCGCTTTGATGGCGTTCCTCCCAAACACAGCCCGGCGGCCGAACGGTCAGCCCTTTTCAATAAGACCCGCACTCTGCATAATTTATTGTGCCGACCGGTCCTGCACATACATATAGGGCGTGTCCCCACTTCGTACCATGAATCAAATAGCCTACACGGTCGGCGTATTTTTTTGTGTTCTGGAGATCGATGTAGATGCAATGGAGATGTGGAAGTTTTATATGGTTGGTGGCATATATTTTTGGTACATGAATGAGTGGATCTGCTGAGTGACGTGGCGAGACTCCTAATATTTCTTCGTCTGTTTAGTTTCTGGTACGATGTCGTGGAAACATCTATTATTATAGTAATTGTGACTACTATTAAGGCTGGGTCTTATGCGATTTTTTTTGAGTGATTGAAAAAGGCAGGAAGTCGGATTTTCCATCGGCAAAAAGCCACACCAGATCGGTGCGCCAAGTGCCGTCTTATCGTGATTTTGGTTTTATTTCATGGGAGAACTAAAAAAACAGAACACAACCGACATTTTGAACTCCACGTGGACCACGACACGAACGAGAGTCGCTCACGCCGGGTTGGGCGATCAACCTTCACCACCAGCTCCTCGAAGGAAGCAGCGGAATGTGGAACCCCCTGGGGAGCTGCGTAAGGGGTTTGCTAGTCGCTGGACCAGCAAGGAACTCTCGCCTTCGCGGAGCATGAGCTGCTTGCGGCGGTCGTAGTCAGAAAAATACCGTTTGATTGTTTTGATACTGCTGCTGTAGTCTCGTCCTATTCGTTTCCAAAGTTTTGCCTCGAGCAGCTGCAGTTGGGCAGCCGCAAGAGACACGATGGTGGCCAAGGTACTGATGCCCTCCCTCTCCGTGGTGGCCGATGCATAAGTGTTGGAGCCCAGCTGTGTACAAGACAAGCGTAACCAAGCATGTAGCGTCGTGACCCGTCATGAACCCAGTCTATAACCTAGACAAAATTGTATAATTAATGCCACCGAGGTCTAGTGCAAAGCCAATTTTTATCACTTTCAGAGTTGATCAGAAAAGGCTGCCAAAAAAAATCATTTCATGGAATTTCAGGAGTGATAAAATCTCGGAGGAACATTTTTTCCACCAAACAGGCCCCATAAGACGTGATTTTGATAAAATCTGATCACATATATATGGGACCAGATACCCCGAAGCCTCCGTAAACAGTCATATAATCACCTCAAAAAAAATTGCATACAATCCTGAATTTAAATATATTTCAAAGTGTTTTGTCATATTCTAGATTTAATACTTGCACAACTATACTCGTCAGAATGACGGGTTAGGTTCCGCACCATTCCCGTCACTCATCCTCTTTTTGTCTCTCTCTGCGATGAAGTCCCTCCACTGGTAGGGACATTTGTGTGTTTTTTACGCCTAAGAGGCGATCATATTACTTCGTTTCACAGTAAGCAGGGGGCTTCCGGGTGACTATCCAGGACCCCGAGATGAGGAAGCTTAGAGTATGACGGACTCTGGGTGACGCCGGCCCTTGTTGTGGTCCTCATTTCGTTGCACTCCGTCCCTACAAGGAGTGCGAGATATCACAGCTGTAGAGTATAACTATGATACGAGGGTATAGGCACGAGTCCTTGCTGTACCACCATCAACAATAGCCGGTTTGGCAGCACTGTGGTAGGCCCTCGTGAAGTTCGCTGCGCATGGCGCGAGTTCTCGTGGGAAAAAACGCCCCTGATGTTGCGATAAGCGTTCACGTCCCGATTTCTCGATTCCACAGACGTTCACAGCTCGTTGTGAGAACAACAACAATATTACATAACTTGCGTGTTGTGTGAGCTGTCCGTGTGTATCTTCTTCTATCGTCTCCGGTTGGTACCGCAAGTAAGTGCCGTCACGCCGCTAACGGGGTATCCAACAGTTACTACAGTTGCCTTGGGCTTGATATGGAATGTGCATTCGCGTTGCTTATGAATACCGGAGTCGTCGTCCCGGGCGTGTGGGTACGTCGCATGAGGCAAGCTGCATCAATGTATCATGTCTTCTGGCTACTACTGTCGTAGTACTTCACCACAACACGGTTGGTATTGACGGCACACGCCGCGAGACCGCATCAACAACGTGCGTCCGCCGCCAAGGTCGGCAACAATAGCGTTGATCAACACCAAGAAGACGTACTGCTGTAGCTGCCGTATCGTTCACAGCGCAGCATGCTTCAGCAATCGCTGCTGCTGCTGCTGCTGGTGCTGCTGTTGCTCTGCTGCTTGCTGCAAACGCGGGAGCACAATTCTATATGTTTTTGCTAACCCCCAGGGAAGCTTTCGGAGGCACTGCATTGGCTTACACGGACTTCCATGGTGTCCGACCATGGGACCACCACATGACACATTCATGGGATTTCATTGTACTTATTTGCAGGTTGCACGGCATTTTTATTGGTTTTCGTTTGCACTCCGTGCGTCTTCTAGCGCCTTCGTGACCTTGCGAGGGATTTAACACATGGCACTTGCATCGTTATTATTGTAGTGTCTGCAAGGGGGCTTTTAGAGCTGCAGTCCCGTTTTGGGGACAAACTACTCAAATTCTAAATAGTTTGTCCCCCAAACGGGATTGCAGTGGCAAAAGGGTTAAAAGGGCTGGAGGTCGGTTCGGTTGATGGGGACGGGCTGCAATTACAGTTGTTAGTTTCATAGAAGAGGGACGCAATATTGTACTGCTATACACCATGGTTGTGATTTCACGACATTTATTTAAACCGACTGCCATAATATGGCAAAGTTTCGTGGCAACTTTCATGAAAACCTTCATGAAGAAGAGCAAATAAATATGCCACGAGACATGGCGGGCAAGGCAGGGCATGCGCTGCCGTGTAGAGCCAAGTGTTACATACTAAAGTCAAGTAGTATGGTATGTCGAGGCACAGTTGCTGTTTCTCATGGATGGGGTGAAAAGCGTTGCCTCCTGACACCTTTGATTAAAGCGCCACGGGGCTGCTATGATATGCTGCTGCCATGCGACTGCCAGAGGTGTCATGAAGACTTAGTGCTATGACTATGAAAATGTCATGTTGAGGTGCTGTGAGACCCATGAGATTCGATGAGGTGCCATGAGGCGCCATGAAAATGCCATGAATTACCATAAGGTTCTATGGCAGCTTGGCAGCTCTAGAATACAGGTATGAACGAAAGGACTTCGGCACGAGATGGATGCCGTTTTGAAGAAGGAGGCAGCGAACGCGTGAGGCTGTGGTGATCTATGCGAGTCAGTTGACCATGGATGGGGGATGTACATTGTTGTTCTTTTTCGCGACATGCCGGGGCACCACCTACTGCAAAACCTTCCATGGCACCTTCCACGGCATACCACGGACCTCCACGGCATACCATGGAACCCTAACCCTAACTCTAACCCGAACCCTAAACCTAGGTGCCTTGGACATTGGGGTGTCGTGGGGGTGCCATGGTGTACCACCCGTGGCATGCCGGGCACCCCCCACGGCGTGCCATGGAATCCTATGCCACGCCATGGGATGCCGTGGGGATGCCATCGTATGCCATGGGTGTTACCATGGCCATGCCACGGCAAAAAAAGCCTAATAGTGTGGAGCCCTGCCATGGATGCGCATTATCTGGTTTTTTCATGGTTGTCCCATGTGAGTATGAATTGGCATGGCACCTATGCAGTCGTAACTACAGCTGTATCATCCACATGCCACAGGGCTGCCGAACATGCCCTCCTCCTCCAAAGAGTACAAGTGGTTTCGCAAGCGATGTTACGTACGTGCCGTTTGGCGCATATTTGAAACGCCACCCAATTTTGTGTGGGTTTTACCGTCGTCGCTTATGTCTTCGCGCGCACCCAGTAGTTGTGGTTTGCCGCCATTAATATATTTTGAGGGGTGAATTATGCATTACGTCGTCCGTTATGCTAGGCAACCCTGCCCGTCGCATTGATTACTCAAAGGTTGGTCAACAACATCCCGTACACCTAAGGACGTACCGGCCTCCGTGATGCGCGATGCTGATGTCCCGTGCCCGTTTCACGTGCCGCGTCCGACGCAGTCCATACCGCACGTGTTCCTCCCAGAGCTCGCAGACCTCCCGACTCCCGACCCACTGGGTTGCCAGATTGTACTACTGGCAGCAGCACTGCTGTCTGTTCGCGCGTTATTATACCAGCCTGCGAGCACCGTTTCGTGACGCTTTCGTCCCGTCCTGCACCCACTGGGAACTCCCACTCGCGCCTGCTCACTGCGAGTTTGATTATACAGCAGTAGTAGTTACGGCAGATGAACCAATAACACCTACCAGGGTATTTAATCATTATCTCGTACAACAACCACCCACGGAGACGACAGCTATTAAAGTAGTTGCCCGCCGGGTATGCAAATATAACTTTGCACACCCCTGCCCTCCTCCCGCTCTGCACACCTTGACCTGCCGCACATGCATCATCGTGGTTTTAGTAGGATCCCATTGCTTTGGAGCGGGCTCCTGTATGGTGTATCACGGGATACGGGATCCCACCACGTCATCTCACGGTTTTCCGTGAGGCTTCCCATGGGGCCCCGTAGGATGCCGCGGGATACCGCGGGATGCCAAGTGAGATCCAGCATGTTCCCGCAGGATACCGCGGGGTGCCAGGTGAGATCCCGCGTGCTCCTGCATGTTCCCGCAGGATCCCGCGCGGTCCCGTGTGCTCCCTCGTGGTTCCCATGTGCTCGCCTGTGTTCCCATGTATTTTCCCATGTTCCCACCTGGTGTCCCGCATAATTTCACGGGATTTCCGTCCATGCGGGGCTTCCCGCTGGGAGGCCCCGGGGGATTTCTTTATGCCACGAGATCCCACGGGATCTCCCGGAATCCCTTGAAAATGGACTACTAACCCTTCTAGAATTTTGAGTGGTTTGTCCCCAAAACGAGGCTGCGGTTCTAAAAGTTAAGCTACTAAACACTCGTATTAGTATATTACTTTGAGCTGGTATATGGCACAAACGCGATTCCGTAGCAGCATTCCTTGAACCCGTGAATAATGTGTCTAGTCCTACGAGATCCCACGTTACACGTTGTCCCACTAGATACTCACAACACGCCGATTGGATGTATGTGCTGGTTCTCATGTGATCTCGTGTGTTGCATTGTTTTGCTCCCAAGTGTTTCCCGCGACACCCAGCTTTTGTCTCGCCTTGTTGTTCCCTCGAAAATCCCACGAGCTCCCAAGAGTTCCCGCGACTTCCCGCGACTACCCGCGACTTCCCGCGACTCCCCGCGACATCCCGCGATAACCCTATCCCCAACCGAAAGCCAAGTCCGAACGCTAACTCCTTGGTAACGGGATCTCATGGGCTCCACTGAGAGTTCCCGCGGTAAATCATACGCGAGTTATGGGAGCCCCGCGGCATTCCACGACATCCCAGATGGGATCATATGGGGTACCGCGGCATCCCGCAGCATCCCGCGAGATCCCATCTGGGGTGTCGTGGGAAAAGCCCGGAAATAATAAATAAATGCGGTATCTCGCTGGAAGTAGCGGGACCTCGCCGAGAAGCCCAAAAGTGTGCCGAGTTTTGTACACTACCCGATTATGAACTTAGAGTTCCGCACCCACGGACTCCACGGAACACGAATGGAGGAGATTCATAGCCAGCCCGTCGTCCCAGCGAGGTGAACGAACTACCTGCTTGTCCGTATCGTCGATAGATAGGCCCATATATATGCCTACTACTACTACTACTGTGTGGAGCATATATATATATCTCATCTACTGTACGACGACTGCTGTAGCTAGCACCTATGCCTGGTAGTATATATCTCACCTCCATGTTATTTAGTTATCCTCCTCCTTTTATTCGTGCCGTTGCTGTTGTTGCGTTGGCGTCCATCTACATATGATATATACGTACGTGCTGCGTACATGTTTGCCCTTTCTTTGCCGTCGTCCACATACATACATGTGTGCTATGAAAGTTAAAGTTGCCCTTCGTTGCGGGAGCCGGTTGGGATTTCTTCAAGAAGTGGGCTTGGGGCGCGGAAGCGCGGAGGAAGTATATATAGTTCATCGAAAAATGAATACTTTGGGCTGCTTTGCCGAGATTCCCGGGTTTGCTTGCGGATCGCGGATGCGTAATACGTTGGGGCCATCAGATTCTGTTTTTTTTGTTTTCCCACAGTAGTTCCGTCACACGTAGCCATACCCTTCGCTTTTCTTTCTTTTATTTTTTTATTTTATACGACTCGCTCCTTCCTTTTTTCTTGTTTCTGTTCCCCCTCAGCTCTGTGTTTTATATTTTTCCTTTCCTTTTTTGTATTTTTCTTTTTACATGCAGTATAATTATACCATGGATAATATACATGTTCCTGGTGTTTCGTGGTTGCAAGTGATACGGGATAATGCATGGTATACCACAGCTAGTCAGTAGTACCGTTTCTCTTTTCACGGGCTGGTACATATATTATGATAATGCCGTGCGCACTACTATTAATATATTTATTTTCTCGTACTTGTTTGTCTTCTCCCATCGAGATGCGTTTTTTTGGCTGTTTGTGGACCACAGGGAGGATTTCACGGAATTATAAAATGTGAGAACATAATCATCATGGTGCCTGGTATGTCGATACTGCTCGTATCGTATCATACGTAGAAGAGTACTCGAAGCATAATTGCACCAGAGTACCCCCCCTAGACTACGTCGTACCTCAAAGGGATCGTTATGGTGGTGGTGTGGTGGGCGGTGGCGGTGGTATCCTTGTTATCTTGCTTGCAGTGCGGGTGAATGAAAAGCATGCCAGGGAGAGGGTGTATTTCTTATATCAATTGATTACTTGCCGATACGAGGGCGCTGTGCAGTCTTGTCCTGTGTGACAGCAGTACTGCTGTGTAGTTTAGATAATATTATGAAGATCCATAGATATTATTGCCGGTGGGTATTTTTCGTAGAAAAAATGAACAAGCGTCAGTTTCTACATATATATATATTGCGTTGGCAGCGTCCAGGCCAGCAGAGGTCTCTACATCGCTTGCGTGGAGTGTATCAGGTATAGTTGTAGCCCAGCCACTGCCGTTCTAAATGAAAAGCTCTCACAGCGGACAGGCCCGCTCAATTGACGCCCTTCAGCTGTTTTAGGCGGGCATGACGGACGAAGAGAGTACGTCGAGCGTTTGGCATTTATTTGGCGGTTTGTTAAAAAAATTGGACCCACATCATCACATCTCGCCAATCCCGGTACCATGACGCCTCATTACCAGTCCCGGTCAACTTGTGACCCTCGCCCTTTCACCATTCTGGGAAAACTTCCTCCAATAGTCCCCGGGAGAGCAGGTGCGTGTGCCGCGCAGCCAGACGAGCGTTAAAAGAGAAGCAGACGGGTAGTGTATCCCAAACCTCTGAATCGCCTGTATTAATAGCAGCAGCGGCTGCCGCTACGTGGCGTGGGCGAATGGAAGTTGCCTTTCTATCAGAGCCTCCTAGTTGCCTAGGTCGCCATTGTACATGCTTTCCTTCCGTCCAACATAGAGTCAGCGGCGTCCTCTGTGAGCAGTGCTGAAGTGCAGACCACTACGACTGCTGCTGCTGCTTCTCCTGTTTGCTGTTCTGGTTATGGTTGTTGATCCCAGGTGTCTGTCCCCAGGGGCAGGCTTGGGCAAGGGCAGCTGGCCTCTAGCCTGTGACGGCAGCAAGCAAACAGGCATTAATCTTGAGAAGCAAGTGTTTCGTCAAAGCATCGGTGGCTCCAGTCCTGTCTGTACTGCTGCACGCGTACGTAACATAATAATAGGAGACTTCGGAGTTTTTGTTTGGACAGCGGCAGTGCTGTAGTTGCACAAAATGAAACGACGGGTGAGCTGGAGGTCGGCGATAGCTGCCGGGCTTTGGCGGGCTGCCTTGGTGACCACTGCATGGGGGCAAGAAGACGATGTCTATAACGTGTCTACATTCAACAACGAGCTCCGTACGTTAGACGGCACAGGTGGGCAGCCCGAACAAATCCTGTACATACTGGTACCGTTGTGTGATTATATTTCTCTCCGTGGACAGGAGCATCTTCTGATATTTTTATACGCTTGCTCCTGTTTCATGTGCCTGTCTGTGAAAAGTGCTTTTCCATGCGTACGTACCTGGATTTTGTTGCAGAAGTTCAGCTAGGTCCGAATAACGGTAAACTCGAAGAGCTCTTCATGTTAGAATATGTACCTGGAGTCTATACGTACAGCAGCCGCGCAGCAGCAGCAGCAGCAGCAGCAGTAAGTGGCCACTCACGTATTTCGACGATGGTGCCATACGATGCGTTCATGTTCTTGCTGCAGGTGGTCTCCGTTAAACAGCTCTAGTTTAGAACTGCATTTCCGTTACGGGGACAAACCACTCAAATTCCAAGTAGATTGTTCCCAAAACGGGACTGCGGTCCTAAAAGGGTTGACATAACGTGCATAAATACGTGGGGTACTACTATAATATTATTAGTAGTAGTAATGTTGATATTAATACTCTGTCGTACGTATGTACGTACTATTAATACTACGCACTGCCAAAATTATTGCAGTGGATGCGGTCATAATAATGGCGGTATATTTTCCAGGGTTTTTCCCGGGATTTCGCCCTTGGGATTTATCCCGCGGTTTTGTGCAGAGTTAGGGATAACCCCGTGGTCCCGTGATATATTGGGAATTCGTTGCCCGCACAAGCACGTCCCGCTCAAACAAAGGGAAAAAAAAAAAAAACGACTGACCGTTTGCACTTCACTTGCGGACATCTACGAGTACACAGCTTCCCATAAAAACCCACAACGACGAACGAAATTGGATCACACTTCTTATGATGAGGCGTGTTCTTGTGAATGCGTCGTATGCACCACACAGCAGTCGAAGCCGGCCAGAAATCCCGCGGTCCCGTGATAAATATGAAATCCCGTGCCCGCAGACACGAACTCGCACAAATCCTTACATCCCGCTCCCGCGCCAAGGAAAAGTGTGAATCCCGTACCGGCACAATCACGTCCCGCGGTGGCCACATCCCCTACAAATAGTACCGGTTACGAGTACGAGTAGTCCCGGGGTAACTGAGTCCAGCGGGATATCGTCCCGGAGTCGCAAAGGCGTCCCGAGGAATGCTTGATATTATCCAAGGCTATTTACGGTTCTTCGCGAGATACGAAATGAACACGGACGGTCTGGTTCCGCGGAACGAATCGAATCATAGGATTCTTGCCGGCGGGGGTGAAACAAGCGAACCCCATCGAACCGCAGCAAATGGGAATGTTGCATGCATTCTGCGGTTCCAAACCAAACTAACCCGTGATAAGTTGTACACCGTGGTTCCGAACCGTGAAAAGTCGTTTGTATACACAAGCCGAAATAACCGTATGATAAGCTTGCTCTACGGTTCGATTCGGTTCGGCTCTGCTCGGTTCCGTCGGAACCTAACCGAGTCGCAACATTTCGCACTTGGCGGGGCCCAGGCCACACCGAATCGTAGGATTATCATGTGAAATGGCGAGATCTGAATCGAACGTATGCGTGGCGGACGGAATATGCAAGGAGGACGAACCGAACAGCGGTTCGGTTGGGAACAGTGAAAAGAAGCCCTGATATGCTCGGTTCCGTTGGGACCGAACCAAACCGAACCGAACCGAACCGAACCGAACCGAACCGAACCGAACCGAACCGAACCGAACCGAACCGAACCGAACCGAACCGAACCGAACAGTATACGCATAGGATTTTGAACTTGCGGGGGCCGGGCTGAACCGAAACGTAGGATTTTGAATTGGCGAGATCCGAATCGCTGGAATGCTGGAATGTGCAAGGAGAACGCAAACGCCCTGTTTTTTTTTAGACTGTAGCACGTGGCCATGAAAAGACACAACCAGTACATTTCGTGTCTGCTGGTACGTATTTGTTCGCAATGCGAATGAAAACAAATATGCTCGAAATGTGTTCTGCTCACATCTCGTCTCTGTGTCGAAAAGTCGAAAAGTGTCCGGATCCCAGTCGTTCTGTCCCATCAGACGCGATAATACCTTTAAACGGTATATCGGGTGGGTTTTTCGGCAGTTGACTGTATAGAGGGGAAAAAGCAGATCAGCTCACGGTCGAACAATACGAAAAGAAGATACAGGTCAGTACCGACCGTCTGCTGTCGAGTATCAGCGACATCCGCAGCACGTATTTTTCGGACTTTCGTGCATACGATACTATTCATACTTGGAATAAGGGTATACCTATTAAAAGACGTTTACTGACGAGTGTACTTTTGTAGCATCGATTTATCTCCATACATACGTGACGCGAATGAACGGTGAATCGATATCAGGGGTATACATATGTGGTTTCTCAACGAAAGCAACTCAGATCCCACAATATATATATTTGCATCTTTACGTCTGCACATAAATGCGCAGAAGGCTGAGGAGCATAGCCGCCGAATAGATGGTTGATTGCTAACATATCCAAATGGTGGTGGCGAAAACACCGATCGAATGAAAGCCAGCCCTTCAGCTGGACCTCCGCTCAGTGCTGCTATATTTTACTGGAGGTGTATGAAATGACATACACCCCCACCCATGGCGTTCACAAAGTTTTTGTACGGTTGTAGTGGTCGTCGTATTGCGCGTATATCCTCGCCCTGGCTCCGACTGTATAACTACATCAAGGCGTTATCGAAGAGCGTTTTTCCTGGTTTTCCTCTTTTTCTTGAAAATTATCAGGGAAAAAGAGGAAAAATTCTTAAAAATCAGGAAATTTAAGAGAGGGCAAAAAATCAGGACCGCTTTATTTTCGTCCATACTTCCAGTTCTGAGGACATCATGGATTTTTATCAAAAATCCTCCAAGATCCATTGTTTTTTGCCCCAGTTCTGACCAACAGCTTTATTTCTGAGCCTCCAGAGAAAACTGATTGGCTGCTCCAAAAAATAAACTACGACTCCGGAGAAACGGAAAATTATTCCTGAAAGCTGGCAAAAAACTACGGGGAGCATTTTGAGGAGTCTATCGGTGTTTTTGGCTTTCCCGCCGAGTAAAACGCGTATATTCGGCCTAAAAACTCAGTTGAGAGCTCAGAAATAATTTCCCATGATAGTTGGTCGCTTATTAGGCTGTTTGTTGTCACTGCGCTTCGATTTTTGAGCTTTAAATTTTGACCCGATCGCATTTTCGGATGTACATATCGCAAATCGAAACAGTCTTCCTCTGCGGAAAAATCGGATTTATTATGCGTGCACAGATTCGAGTAAACGCCGAGACCAGCTGTTGTTGTTGTTGTGGTCTGGCGCCGCGAAGAGACTTGCTGGGTGCGCTGCACTGCGCGTAGGACCCAAGCGTCCGAGCCCACGCTGACTGCCTTTGGCCTGGCGGGGAAGAGACGTACCGAGTGCACTAGAGTCAGCCGATTTTGGTGTTGTGTACCAGCATTTCACAATGTGACTGACTGCTGCTGCTGCTGCTGCTGCTGCTGCTGCTGCTGCTGCTGCTGTTGCTGCCGTGGTCTACGAGTACGTATCCACGAAGAGGTGGGCGCCGAGTGCGCTTCTCTTGGTCTCTAGGCCCGAGCCCGCGCCAGCCGACTGTAGTTTGGCCACGGAGAGACGCGCCGACCGCGCATCGGGCGCGAAGCAACGCCGCTGTACAGCTGTGTCACCGTCCAACTGATCGAACGTTCTGCTGCTTCTTGCTGCCGTGGATAACATCTCGAATTTAGAGACCATTCCAACTATCGATTTGAAAATCTGATGACCCAAGTCTAAGGATTTTGGGCCAAAGTCTGACGACTTGGGCCACCGGATTCTCAAATCGAAAAAAATCCGGTCAGATGTTGTATGTTCGGGCTGCATAAGCAGGTGCTTTCAATTTTGGGATCGAAAAATATAAATCTGAAGCTCTAAATCGCACCGCACAGGAAACAACCTTACTGTAGCATTGCCCCCTATATAAAAAAAAAAAAAACTGAAAAATGGGAAAATTTAAATGAAAAACAGGAAACAAACTAGGAAAAAATGAAAAATCGGGGGGATGGGGGCGGCGACAGGAAACAAATCACGAAAATCAGTAAATTTAGGACAAAACACTCTCCGACAAAAGCGGCCCTAACCCCTTTAGAACCGCACTCCCATATGTGGGGACGAAACACTCTAATTATAAGTAGTTTGTCCCCAAAACGGGACTGGGGTCCTAAGAGGGATAAGGAAGCAGTGTGCGGAACAACAAGAAGCCCGGTGGGACTAAGGACACAGTGTCGCGGGCTGTTCTCTGTACGAGTCCCGTCTGTGTTTGTATTAAAGGTATTTGGCCTTTGGGTGTATATATTGTCAGGATACCTAGGTTTGTAGTAGTCGTACGCTGTTGTGCTGTGAATGTCTGCTGTACGATCACGTCGCGGGCCCATTCATGCATTCATGGGAGGCAGCACTGTCAGCAGAAAGAGGAAGGAAACCTCCAAAAAACTAATTTCGTTGATCAGAGCAGCGGCACCAATAAGAACAGGCAACAAGGGGCTGGCATGGCTGTTAAGGCGTTAGTTGCGCCAAACGGAAAGTACGGACAGCCGCCGAAATCTATCGAGCCGTCGCCAAATCGTTTTGCTCACGAGTACCTTCCGAAACCTCTTGTGGTCTTGACCGCCTGACTGAGTGTTACAGTTGTCGTCGTTGTTGTACAAATGCAAATCTTCAATAATATGTTAGCGCGATACGTCTGCCCGTCTGTCGAATGCGAACCAGCAAAAGCGGAGAACATATGTCCTCGTTTAGGGCTAACTTTTTTATTGGTTTGACTTATTCGTGAGGACTACCGTTGTGCCCATAATGGTGAACTATGTACCTGGTATGGCGTTTTCCCTGTTGCCGTCTTCGGAAACAGAGAGGCGACGTTAGTAAGTGTCCACATGATCAAGCGGTTACGATTGTCACAAAAGCCCGCGGACGCCCCTCGCTCCTCTCCATTCCCACCCACCCACCCCGGTTTCTCCGCTTCCCCCGCCAAACGCTTGGCTTCCACCTCAGGGAACAACGAAAATCAGACCGTATGGGGCAGCGTTGGACAGACACAGGTGAGAGAAGCCGATAGCGGGTCGAGTCGCGCATACCTACCGCCCTTGCGGTCTTGGTGGTACGGAAATGCTACAGTATACGTGCACGGCTAATTTGTTTTGCGATCGCGTTGGTTGCGAACCGAGGAAGGCTCAATCGAGGGTTTATTTATTTTGTACTGGTATACAAGTAAGTTTACCCCCCTTTACTCCGCACAAGGGAAATGATCCCATCGCGTACCTGATAGTATTTGTGGTATGCCAACCTCGAGGCAGTTAGATAGTACCCCCATTGCTGTCTCTGGAGCTGGCCACACCGGAAAATAGAATAACTCATTGAAGCTGTCATCCATGTGAAAGTCTGCCTCACAAATGATTCTGAGTAGGATACAGCTCACCCTTCAGGCTTTATGCGACTCGCCGAATACTTCACGGCGCTTCGCGCTCGGTGCAAACAATGTCTGCCTGGTCGGCGAAAACCTGACGTGCTCCGTCCCGGCCTTGTAGGGATGTGAGGGTCTATGGTTATACCACTACGGCCATGCACGATATCGATTACACCCCGCCGTCTCGAAAGGGATGCGTGGTCAATGGTCACATGACTAAGGCAAGCAACAAATAAGTACGCCATCCCCCCCCCCCCGCCGGTATTGTCAGCGCCACGGTAAATGGGTGCGCTCGCTTGCGCGATTCGAGGGTTTTCTTCTCTGGAAAAAGTTATGGTGTCCTTCGACGTACGTAGACCAGTTTTAATAGATTTCCCCCCCCCCATCATAGTCCGATTTCTAGAGCTGTGAGTTTGATGGCTAAAAGCTGCCAGCTACAGTAGCTGCTACCAGGGTAGTTGGCTAGGGTTGTATAGTTACTTGCTGCGGTGTCAACTATCCGACCATTAGGGTTTCCTTTCTTATGGAAGTGTTTTTTTTGCTACGGGTGCGTACTTCGTGATATCAACCGCTCAGAGAGGGAGAGAGAGCAGAGAGGTCTACTGTACGTAGCAACTCATGGCGCATCGAAACCCCTTCGCCATCGACGGTGCCGGTACCGATAGCAATGCCGAAGGCCGTTGGCGTAAATGTTACGATACGTTTGTGTGTATAATGCAACCCAAGGGCACCGGCCGACTAGCCAATTAAAGTCAGTTGCGTAGTTGCCTAATTTCGCCAGGAAAGTAACAACTAGCCGGCAAGTCCAGCAAAGTCCCAGCTCTACCATTTCTTACGATGTTACGATGTGGCCTTTCTTTTGCACGAGAGCAGAGTATAGAATACAGAACGGACCCGCCTGGCACGGTTATCGTCTTGTCAGGTCCAAAACTCTCGCCCCTGTCGGACTTCTACCAATATTTTTAGTGTGCGCTTGCACAGCGTGTTTTCCACTCCATAGACGTCTCGACGCACGCCGCTGTCTTGAAAGTGTGCGTTTAGCCGTCAACCGATGCTCAATCCTCCGGTGCGATGCATGTTCCGACCGTATTCACGCGACGTCTGAAACGCTTTTTTGCCCCTCCCTCGGTCCGGCGTGTCCCTTGTATTTATTGAATCAACCGCCCCTCGCGACCGTCCGTTCTGACGCGCTTCCTACAGCTCCGCAGCGTCACAGTGGCAAGCTACTCCGACGGGGAATCGGAACCTCCTGGAGAAAACCGCCCGTCGGCAAGGCAAGTCTCTATCACTGGTTGCCGCCGCCCCCGCGCCCGCTGCTCGCCGGGGAGAGGGGATCGGAGCGTTCACGCTTCGGCGCCGGTTGGCGATAGACCTTGTTTCGCCGCGCACGGTTCGTAAACTGCATTTCGGCGAGGATATTACCCATGGAATAGAACCTCCACCGTAGTGCCTCGGTTGGAGAAAAGAGACCACTGGTTGCTCGCGCCCCAGCAGGTGGGGGGTTTCCCCTACTTGTTTACCGCACGACGGGCTTGCAACGGGACTAGCGCTGCCGGCTAATGTACGGTAGTCGCCGGTTCGACCGTCACGGGGTACTGGTCGCCGTACTCCGTTCGGCCGACCTGACAAACGACGGCGCGTGCAAAGACGAGTGCAGTCCTCACTTCCAGCCTACATTGCCACAGACCATGACGTCTTCCCCCCCTCCTCCCCCCTCCCTTGCTACCTGTGGAACCTCCTCTGATAACCGCCGGCCGGACAATGGTTGCTCAGGTCGGTGTTGTCGGATGTTTTTTTGGCGACGCCACCGTCGAGCTCGGCGACGAGTGCCCTGTTCATCGGGTGGGGTATACTGCTCGGGTACGACATTTTCCTCAATGTGGACAACCCGTTGGACCCGCTGAACATCGAGTGCAACAACGCTTCACTCGCTGATGTCTGGTGCCCGGAGGGGTCGCTGTCGGATCCGATACCGTTTGACAGGTCTGAGGGCGGGGTTGACACCGACGGGAACGGAACCAGGAGTCCGACCAACTTCGCGACAGCGTACGTAGACCTGGACTGGCTGTACGGCCGGGACGAGGACTCTGCGCAGGCTCTCCGAACGCTAGAATCGGGCTACCTGAAGCTCTCCGACGCTGAGCTCCCACTCCTGCTGTCCGACGGCACCTGGCTCGTGAGTGAGATGCGAACTCAGGAAATAGTTTGAGGCATGTGGGGTCAAGCGTTTGCGAGGAGAGGATAGCACGCGCCAAAACCGAGCCGAGACCAGGCGCGATGCGCATGGGCAAGAAAGGCGCCATGGTTCATCGCACAACAAGCAGGCGTGCGGATGCGAGTGGGGGGTACGGCAGATTCTCCAGCATCTACTGTGTTGAGTTTTCAAGACATGGGACTCCTTGTGATCCTTAAAAGTTGGACTCCGTGTGACTGGATGGTGCGTTCGTTCAATTTACACGAGCTGGTGTCGCGTCCGTCCGATTGTCCGATTTTCTTTTGCCCGGCAGGTTGCAGATCAGCGGCCAACGACCATGCCCGTGACGTTCGCCCTCATGACACTTCTCCTGAGGGAACACAACCGGTGCTGCGACGAATGGGCCGGCGAGTGGGGCGCTGACAACGATGAGGTCAGGCAAAGCGAGGCATGTTGTGTATTTTTTTGTCGCCCTGGCTGTGACCTACTTTCCTATAATAGTTGATAATAGCCTTTCCGGTGAGAATGAGAATCGATTTTTTGTTTTTTCAAGAGTTGCATTTCCCTCAGTCAAAAATGTACCCTGGAACGTGTAATATGTGTAGTGACGATAGGTGTCAATCCACAACAAAAAATAGTCGAAACCAGCCTTGACAGGCTCGTAACACCTACCTGGTAGGAGATAAGAAAACTAGTATTGAGGGGCGAGTCGCCTCGCCCAAAAAAAAAACGATTTTCCTATAACTGCGATATTTCGAGGCTCGACTGCCAAGGCCGATTTGTTTTTGTTTCTTGTGTCATCGACGGCTGTCGCAAATGACATTTTACACTGAAAGAAATGACCGGGGGAAATGCATGTCTTACAAAACAAAACCCGATGCTTTCGACTGTCGTTCTCATCGGAAGGGCAATTCTCAAGTAGGAAACCCGATTGTTAATTGTTGTGGTTGTTTCTATACGTGCTGCCGTGCTGCGCTCACATTTGTTTTGGAGGATAACTGAGCATGTTCGCTGTGCCTCGGGGTTTGGGAAGAAATGCACCTATCTTAACAGCCTTCGAGTTGCTTGTCCGACTGGCAGAGGGCACTTGGGGCTGGAGCGCCCCCCCTCCCCCTGACACGCCATACCAAGAAACATTTCGAGGGCAGTGACTGACCCCCCCCCCCCCGTTGCCCTTCTGTCCCGCCTTCCCCAAGCAGGATGCGTATCAGGCCTGTCGGCAGTGGACAATCGCTGTCTTCCAGCACATCACGGAGAACGATTTCGCCGTACGCCTCTTGGGCGCGAGCGTGAAGACCCTCGGGGCGGCTTCTTACGACAAGTTCTACGGCGACGACAACGACGTGGTGAACGGTCGTCGGCGACGACGGTTGTTGGGCGTCTCTGAAAACGCTGTGCGGTCCCGTTACTTGGCTCAAACTAACGGAAGCTACGATAGGGAAACAAACGCCGGCGCAGACGTCGTATTTTCCACGGTCGCGATCCCGGCGTTCTACTCGGCCCTTCCGTCGACCGTAAGCCTGCTGGACGACGAGTACTACGTCATGGATGAGGTGTGCGGTTCTTGCTGCCTGCCTCAGGGCACAATGTGAAAAAAAAACGAAAGAGTCGAAGAGCCAAGGATAGAGACGCTTCACGGGTAGGCTTCCTCTAAGGACCGGAACACTCCGTCAGCAGGCTCGGGCGTATTTCTGGTTATAATCGTTATCTTTTCGTACCCGTTCTCTTTCCCTCAACCGCTGTCCATCGCCCTCCCTGGCAGACAAGGTGTTGACATTGCCACGCGGTAACTCCCACTTGTCGCACCACGAACTATTTTTGACAGCATGGGATCGAGCTGGCGGTGGCGAGCGCGGATGTGGCCGGCTTGGTGGAGAGACTCGGTGGAATCGAGCCCATCCTCAGGGGGGGGGCGTACTCACGCACGCAGGCCATTGACGTTTCTTTTAACGCCGAGGTTTCCGTGTCTTCGCCTCTGTTCAACTTACCGGCGGTCGTTGTTCAGAGGGGGCGTGACCACGGTGAGTGTCGGCGGGGGGGGGGGCACTGCAGCAGTACGTTTCAGACGCATCATGAGGGACGACAAATGGGTAACACGAAGCCCAGCCCGGCAGAGCTTGCGTCGAGGCCTTCATCTCACCGCACGCATAACTGCCTCCTGCCTTTACCCCCTTTGCTGCTGCTAAACATCTCCTACACTGCATCGGAGTTAGTTGGTCCCAAGAAGAGTGCTTGCGGTTCTGTTAAGAGAGGGGTTCATCCTCACGTTGACCTAGGCTTCGAGGCTGTTTGTGGTGAAGCGTGCACCCGGCTTGACTCGTCGTCCTCATCTTCCTCCGTGAGCCCCAGAGCAGCGGGGATGTGTGTGTGTCGTTTTCGCCTTGCGGTAGAACGCGCACTCCCGCGGAAGAGTGGCGCACTCAGCGCACTCCCTTTGTTTGAGTTTGGCGACGGCAGCTACCTTGTGGGCCCGCTACGTGGAGATAATTCGCCCGGGGAGCGCGCGGGCGGATGGTGCATACTCGCGGTGAACGTGCTCTCTGTGGGGGCCGTTTTCGCTTTGGTGTTCTAGGAAAGTAGAGTCTGTGTCGTTCACCGTCGAATTTGATGGTTCATTCTGTATCAGGTGGAAGTCGAGGTGCGTGAACTGGCCAGAAGTTTTTTTGGGGTTAGGGTGCGGCGCGTTCGGTATGTGTTTTACCTATCCGTATTTCCCCCTGTTCAAGTTTTGTACGTGGCAGTCGGCACCCGGTCGTATTTCTAGTTGCCACCGCAGCACCTTGTTTTGTTGTTGCATGTCGCTTGAAGGAGTTGTAGGTGACCACTCTGCAGTCACCGATGTCAGCCCCTATATGTTTTACGGCCACAAGCCGCTCGGATCCCACGGGGAGAACGTTTTTGTTGTACCCGTCGTGTGCCAAGCTGTTTTGATAACGACGAAAAAACAACAAGCGGCGGCCTGTCAAGCGGTGTGCATCAAAGCGAAGCAAGAAGCATCATAGTTGGCGTTTTTCGGGTAGGGGAGTGGCCGAAAGTGGCAACTGCTGGCACAAAGAACCCGAAGGTGGCAGCAGCTTCAGCAGCAGAGCCGGCGCTGCTTTCTGCCAGGGTACTGTGTGCTGCTTCTGCCGGGTAGTGTAAGCGGCGGCTTCGCTTTTCGTGCTACCTCTTCATCTCGACCAGCCCTCGACACTTGCCGATTTTCGTGTTTAAAGCGTGTCATTCGTGAATGTGGCGTCACGCACGTTTTCTGCCAAGCAATCGTTGGTTTGCCTATCTACCCACGAGGCCTGTTCACTGGGGTGACCGGGAAACTGTTGTAGAACATCGAACTGACCAGTATATGCACGGTGTCAGCAACAGACGGCTGGCCAACAGTTGCGCGGGTGTGCTGCGCTCCCCCTGTGTTTCCATCCTGTTTACGTCTCGACGTACAGTAGTTAATGTATGCACACATGTACCTTGTGTCCCTTATCACCTTAAAATTTTGAAGCTGTCATCCATGTCCAAGTGCGCTTAACAAGCGGTTCTCAGTAGGATGCTGCTCACTCTTCGTGCGACTCGCCGAACACCTCACGGCGCTCCGCGCTTGGTGCAAGCAATGTCTGCCTGGTTGGTGAAAACCCGACGTACTCCCTCCCGGCATTGTAGGGATGCGAGGTCTATGACCATACGACTTCGGCAATGCATGATATCGAGTACACCCCCCCCCCCCCACCCCAACTATTTCTCTCTTCGCCGATTCCACCCTCTCTCTCTCCTTCATTCCCTCTCGCTCTCTCTCCCTCTACGTATATATCACCTTTTCTTCAACCGGACGGTAGGGATCCCATCCTACAACGACGTACGCGAGGGATACGGCCTTGAGCGGGTAACGACCTTCGAAGAGATCACGCCTGACGATACGGTGCAGGGGCTACTGGAAAGTTCCTACGGCACTGTGGACCTCCTGGACGCCTACACGGGGGCGTTGGCCGAACGCCAGAGCGGGAGTGCGGTGCTCGTCGGCCCCTTGCTGCAGGTGGGAATTAGAAAGCGGCAAAGGGGTAGGGAGACTGGTTGGGACTTCGGCGTTGACCACTAATTTTATGACGTGTTACCGCTGCTGTCCGGCGAACGTGCTGCTGCTGCTGCTGCTGCTGCTGCTGCTGCTGCTGCCGCTGCTGCTACTGCTACTGCGTTGCTTCTGCTCGCTGCTGCTGCTGCTAGTTACCGTTGTTGTATCATACCCCTACGTATTGTGTATGAGCGTGCGAGTATTCTTAGTGGTAATGCTGCTGCTACAGCTGTTGTACGAACAGGTAGCAGTGAGCAATAACGGCACCCTGACGTCCCAGTAGAATTATTGTAGCCTCGTTTAACCCAGTAGGACGGCACCCACGATTTTAGGGAAATTTACTTTGATTTAGTGTGACGTCATGTTTTGCAGCGGTGAAACGGACTCACCGGTGTACCCGTACCTCGTCCGGAGTCCGTCGATACGCTGGATTGTGTTGCCTTCGCCGACGGTACTACACGCACAGGAGGCGCGAGACGCGCTTGAAACCCGCGAATTGTTTATCACACTTGATCCGATTTTCACTCACTTGTAAAAATTAACATGAGCTGGGATATCGGGGGTGTCGTTGAAACTCCTATTTTGCAAGCTGTGTGTGATGCTTCGATCGCGCGTACTGCTCGCGGGTTTCATGAAATATCATGAAGGATGTCTATATAGAACTACTTACAGATATATCACTCTCTAAGCGTGCTCGGTTGGTGCATGCCTGGCCTCTCAGAGCTCCCACTTACTTGGGAATCGCCTCATTTATTACTTGCCGGATCTTTCCAGCGGTTCTTTGTTTTCTCCATTCCTCTTGGCACTTTCGCTTTTTTTTTCCTTTGTTCTTCTTTCGCTTCGTGTGCGTGAGTGTACTCGGAGCACGGCACCGCGGGCGAGCCCGGCGCCGTCGCGGATGTCATCGGGTGCTGGCGGGTAGAGGGGGGGTTGCAATGAGCACGGTCGCCATACTCGTGGCCAGGCGTCGCGTGTGCCTCGAGACACGAGGGAAGCATGAATGTGGGCTGTGTCTGGCCTTGATCTGCATAATTCGAATGAGTACGTACGAGTCCACAAGGGCCGCCCGGGATTGCAAGGTAATATTCGAGCGGTGCTTGTTTTTGCGGCTGGGCTGAAGTTCACAGAGAGAGCTACGCAGTCTGAGCACCATCATTGTCGAGCTGGTGAACGAGGGCCACGGTGAGCACCGGGCTTCACGCGAGGCGGGCGACGGGGATCCCTGCGGCAGAGGGGGGGGGAAGCTTTACCCGGACCCAATCGGTGGCGAGGTAGTCGCGAGAGGGGCGGGCGGCGTACGAGGCTGAGAGAGAAGCTCTGTTGTGTGTTTTGTTTTATGTTTTGACCGGTGCAAAGTGTTCCAATCGGGCAGAAAATTATTACAAGAGAGGGCACGGGGATTTTTTTTTCTTTCCGAAATACTCGGTTTCATGTTCGTTGTTTTTGCGGTGCTGGCCGTGCCCTGCTGTGCTTTCTCTTTCGTGCATACAGCGTATCAGAAGAAGAAAATAATTACACTACCTGGGGTATTTTACGTACGAACGGCATGTGAGCGAGCGTAGCGGGCGGAACCACCCGCGACGCGAAGCGTATGTGGACCCCGAGCTGCTTTCTCCTGGAGCATGGCGGCGGGACGCTTGGCATTATCAAGTCGCCCCTTTGCAACTACGATCATAAGAAAAAATAATAATAATATATTCAATCATGGACCTCTGTCCGCTTCGCATATTTTGATGTGCTTTTCCTTCCTAAGCGAAGCGCCTTGTGTCCCCTATTGAGGGGAAGAAGATTACATTTCGACCATTGTATCGCTTCATGTTGGAGAGCTCTTCCAGCTTTTTTTTTTTTCGTATCGACAGCACGACCTTCCTGACGTACCTGCTACATACTTAACAGGTCCCGCGCACACTCTCCCATTTTTTTTTTTTTTTTTTTCGCTTGTGTCTGTGTTGATCCCTCCTGTCCAAGATGGTGTTTGTGGAACAACTGTACAGGACTATCGTCGGAGACCGGCATCACCACTCTCACGACACGCAGAACGAGGATGCCGCGCTCTCGAGGCTTAGTGCTCTCATTTTGAACAACTCATTAGTCTCGACCATGGCCCTGGATGTCTTCAGGGCCCCGGACGTGGTGGCTGCGTCGTTGTGCTCTTCGACCGACGACAACGAGGTCATGCTCGCGGACGGGTGAGTCTTTGATGTTTCCTCGTCTTCGTTTCCTAGTCCGCCTGGCGCTCTTCTTGGCGTGTTCATTTTCTGTGTCTCTCCTGGTACAGTGGACGGAAAATAAAGTGGTGCTCTACACGGCGTGCTCATTGTGTAACTCCTGAAAAGGCGAATGACTAAAAAATAGCGGTAGGGTTGGACGTCAGGTGCGTCTCGAGCGGCGTCCTCGCCAAGTCTGTCCGCCCGCCCTGGCAAAAGGAGGGCGCAACGTCAATGTCGTTGTTTGTTGTCGTTCTCTACCGACGAGCTGATACGTGGTCATTGCGAAACAAATCAGCCGTGCACCCCCTCCACCCCCCCCCCCCCCCCCCCCCGCGCCTCGCCGATCTCCCCCCGCACGCGCGCACGCATCGTGGCACAGGTACAAGGTTGCCTGGGGTAGGCTAGAAGACGGCAAGATGAACATAACGCTCGCTGCAAGGGGTATCGGGACGGAAGGAATGATCGTGAGGAACGGGGTCGGTTTGTCGACACGGTGCACGGATGCCGTCACCCGCGTCGCGTAGATCTCACTATACGGTTGCTTGCACCAGTCACGAACAGATTTGATCACGGCCAATTCGATCCAGCTAACAACGCCGCGATGTTCTGTGGACTGTCGGCTCGGGTTCAGGGTCACAGCTCTTTTCCGGGCCAGTACGACTGCGTTGTATGGAACTAGCTGGCCGTGCATGGGCCCCAGTTAGCGTGAATGATTTCCAGGCAGCAAGGTTGAAATCAGGGATGTAGGATACCGCAAATCAGAAACGCGGATTGCCGGTAGCCCACGATCATCATCGCACGTCTTCAATAATTACCGCTATTACCGCGAGGGGCGGGAGGGGGAGGGTATATAAATGAGGCTTTCACCAAGGGACGTAAGTTTGTTGTCCCCCCTCTGGGCGATCGCGTACTACTATGCTTCAGAAACTGTCATAGGACTTTTCCCCGTCCCACTCCGACCAGCCGTCTTTTCTTACTATCCTCACTCTCGAAGAAGCCATCGAACTTAACGGGTTCGGAATGTTCTGGGTCCCAGGCAGCGTAAGGCCGCTCAGAGAAGGCGCTCGTCTGGAGCTTGGGTACCAAACAATACTTATCGAGGATAGGTGATTGATTATCTACTACCGCATTTTTTTTGTTTTTTTCTTACCCTCAACTTCTGAAGTGCCGTTCCCCGTGACGTACACCCCTGGTTTAAACCCCCAAAACATCTCTTCGCGAGGTTTGCCCCCGCTTTTTTGAGCGCTCTCGGCACTGATTGATGTGTACTCTGCTTGATGGTGATATTTTGTTTTGTGTGTGTGTTTTGTGTGTGCGTTTCGTAAGTATAGCTTGGTTTTTGGTCAAGCCTCTGTCGTGCGTGATCGGTTCGCTGTTTCGCAAGGGCATTTCATTCACGTGATGGGCTTTTATTTTTGCGGGTGCGTTTCAAGTCCGTGCGTTTCAAGGCGGGCATTGTTATTGGAGTGTTACGAGCCGCTCGCGCTCTTGTCTGTGGGTGAATTTTGCGCCGCGCACGGTGAACCGGGTGACCGCGTGAAAACGGCGGAGCGGATCGAGGAGGCACAGCGTCCACGCGTTCCGCTGGTAGATGGTTTGTCGCCACGTGCGCATGATCCACCGCCGTCGTCATTCTCCCGGCGCAGAAAACAAGACATGACCGCGTGTTTCGAAAATTGGAACCACGCCAAGTCTATCCGATAGTCGGTACGAAATGTATCCGTGTGTTTAGCCCTGTGTTAAACTTGGGGTGTTTCGTCCGCTGTCCCCTCTGAAGCTGCATGCGCAAACCTGCGCCGAGCTCCACCAGACCCCGTTGAATTCGTCACGTTGCTGCTGCCGTTTTTGCGCTGGGTGTGACGCTCCGTGGGTACCTGCTCGCACGTCGTTGAAACAGGCTATTGGGTTTGGAGGCGGCGGGATGCATACGGCGACAGACTTCGTACTCTGCGAAGTTTTCTCGGACAACAATGCCCTGTGCTCGGACCACGAGAAGACCCAAAAGTGAGTTTGGGCTCCGGACGGTTACTGATAGTAGACGTTGACAGAGCTTGACTACCTGATCACGACGTCGTGTATGGCATTTGTTTTTTCCATGTGCCGGCACCCGCTCAAGCTGGACACCGCTCGCGTGCAGCGCCTACTACTACGACTACTATTAATACTACATGCTTGCTGTATTTAGCACGATGGGGTTGCCGCCGGCGTAGGCTTCCACCCAGATGAACATTTGCTCTACGATTTCGAATCGTATGAGCAGCCTGCGTCACGGCCTCCTCCCCCCTGTAGCAACCCCCTCCCCCTCCACCTCCCCTTGTTGTATTCTGCTGGTCGGAAGTCGCTTGACTTTGACCACTGGAAACGCCAATCGACTCTAATTTCAAGTGTTTTAGTCGTCCCCCTAAGAGTGGGCGCAGTGTCATATAGGGGTTGAGCGGGAATGCCGACACATTTTCTCGCTGAAGTTGGGCTATTACGGGGGGCCTTAGTAAATAAGACCTAGGGTGGTCACGAAAACATTTATATGTCCTTATTTTTTACTAACAATATTTGGTCCTATTTACTATGCCCCCCCCCCCCCCGTAAAAGCAGCCGCTAGTCCTACGGCTACTACGACTCCCCCAAGAAGGCGTGCGGAAGAGTGAAATCCTCCCACCGCCCCCGCCCCCAGCCTCATCCTTCGCGTGCCGTACGGTTCGTTCCTCCCTCGCCCTGCAGTCGGAAGCCGCCACCGCGGGACACCGAGGGCGGGGACGAGGGCGACTGCGCGCTCGATGTTATAGGCGTTGTATATGACGGAGAGTGGACGAGTGTGACATTCACTCGCTGTGGCTCGGGAAACGATGATTCCGTGAGTGTCCGTTTGGAACAGCAGTCGCACGCGTCTCCGCCGCACCTACGAATGCCCCTCAGCTGTCAACCATTGACGCCGGTCGCGTACCCTTGCTCCTCGCGATATCTATCATGTGTTCACCCTTTTATATTTTGCTGCAAAACCAATATTACACTAATTCCAAGTAGTTTTTCCTCCAAGCACGTGGGTGCGATTCTAAAGGGGTTAAGGTACAAGTCGTGTATTGCCGCTTTTATTGTGTGTGCGAAGTTTCTGTTTCATTTTTTTTTGTTTTCTCAATGCTGTGCGTCTTGTGTCTTGAACAGACCTCGCACCCACCTTGCCCGCAGCCCGCAGCATACAGGTGTGTGCCAGGTGCACCCAACACGTTGCCTTACTTCGAGGTAAGCAACCATTCCCGCCAGAGTCTCAAGTCGGCTTGAAAATCTTCACCCCAATCATGTACTCGACGCTTTTCCACAGCAGCCAATTGGCTTGACGACATATTTTTTGCCTCCTCTCAAGGCCTGCCAGCAAACAACCGTCGTACTGACCAAGTGTCGCAAGTCTCCTGTCCAACTCCATATCCGATATTGACCTTGCCACCAACCTAGTGCTATTGACTCTTCTGCCATAAATTGGAGCACTTTGTTGGTGTCCTAAATCTCCCCGGCAGTAGATGCCACACTTTTTTCGCGTCTTTCGGTAATAGATTTCGAAACCCCAACACCTGGTGACAATACCAACCCATCCGTCGTCTTAAGTTGAGACGTCTTTGTGGACTGCCTTTTTTTTTGCATAATTTCCCGGTTTCGTTATGTATTTCGAAGCAGGAGATACGCCGCTGCCAACAACGCCTCCTCTCCCCCTCCCCCCCCCCCCCCCCCTCGTCGTAGACATGCCTCCAAGATCGGCATGTTATTCGCGAAGGTCATAATGTCATGTGCATACCCCCCGACCCCCCCGGCCCCCTGTCTATCGGAGGCGAGGCAGTCGCATTGAATGGGCAGGCCTACTTTGACCCCAAACAGCGTCCACGGCTTATTTTGGCGGGCTGCTGTCCGATACAACGCCATTTGTTTTGTCTACACAGCTTGCGAACCCCAGTAGAAACTATTGAATCGGTCAAACTCACAACTGTCGTATTAGTTGTGACACTTGTCTTGATGTTTTCACGTGAAATGTTTAGAGCACGGCGCGTCCGATGCATCCGGCAGCTTGCGTGCAAAGATAGGTCTCAACCGCTCAATGGGCCTAACTCGCAGCTGATACTTTTTGTAGCGTTTTTATTCAAACTGTTGTTTTGTTCTGTTCCGCGCCGCGCCTTCACCGATCGATTAAATCAATTAAACCAATTAAACCAAGCGTTAGATCGGTTTGAAGCCTCCTGCCCCTCAAGAAAAACGTGAGCATCGTCGTTGTTTGTCGCCTTCCTCTTACATGCTATTTTTTGCAGTTTCTCTCCGGTGGAGATGCGTACAGGTGAAGCTTAGCACCCTTCCACAAATATAATAACTCCCCTCTTCTCCCACCACCCCGGTTGCTTTCTTCCCCCACCACCCCGGTTGCTTTTGCCAATCGGTACGTAGGACTACGACCTCGCCGGCGACATCTCCGACGACGTAGAAACTGACGTCGTCTACTCGTGGCGATCCGGCCCGGGCATCACCAGCGCGCACCCCACCAGCCAGCGGGGGGCTTCCGCGGTGAATTTTAAGGACGGCACCACTTCTTGCGACGACACCAGCGAGTACTTCGCCCTCCACGGTGCTCTTCTTCTGTTTGCGTGGATGCTCATCGCGCCATACGGCATCTATCAAGCCAGGTGGGGTGTCCTCTTTGAATACGCGTGTCTGCCCGCTTGCTTGCTTGCCTGCTTGCTTGCTTGCTTGCTTGCTTGCTTGCTTGCTTGCTTGCTTGCTCGCTTGCTTGCTTGCTTGCTTGCTTGCTTGCTTGCCTGCTTGCTTGCTTGCTTGCTTGCTTGCTTGCTTGCTTGCTTGCTTGCTTGCTTGCTTGCTTGCTTGCTTGCTTGCTTGCTTGCTTGCTTGCTTGCTCGCTTGCTTGCTCGCTTGCTTGCCAGCTCGCCTGCTCGCCTGCTCGCCTGCCTGCCTGCGTGCCTGCGTGCCTGCATGCCTGCTTGCCAGCTTGCCTGCTTGCCAGCTGCCTCCATGACGCTGACGTCTGTGTTGTGATAGAAGACAAGCGGTTGTTTTGTGTGCTCATTTGCTGTGTATGGACAGTACTTTTGTGTTTGTGTGTCAGGGTTGGAATATTGCTTGCTTGCTTGCTTGCTTGCTTGCTTGCTTGCTTGCTTGCTTGCTTGCTTGCTTGCTTGCCTGCTTGCTTGCTTGCTTGCTTGCTTGCTTGCTTGCTTGCTTGCTTGCTTGCTTGCTTGCTTGCTTGCTTGCTTGCTCGCTTGCTTGCTTGCTTGCTTGCTTGCTTGCTTGCTTGCTTGCTTGCTTGCTTGCTTGCTTGCTTGCTTGCTTGCTCGCTTGCTTGCTCGCTTGCTTGCCAGCTCGCCTGCTCGCCTGCTCGCCTGCCTGCCTGCGTGCCTGCGTGCCTGCATGCCTGCTTGCCAGCTTGCCTGCTTGCCAGCTGCCTCCATGACGCTGACGTCTGTGTTGTGATAGAAGACAAGCGGTTGTTTTGTGTGCTCATTTGCTGTGTATGGACAGTACTTTTGTGTTTGTGTGTCAGGGTTGGAATATTGCCGTGTCGTTGCCGCTATAATCGAGTCCGACTGAGGCGGAAGAAAGCGGGGACAACGTGACGGGGAATGCTGCTGTGCGTGTTTAACGTGTCCACGCGCTCGCTCGTGGTAGTTTGGGAGCCGCAAGGTTAGGGCTTTGGTAATAAGTAGACGCGAAAAGAAGGGTTTTGTTTCGACACAAGCTACGCGATTTTGCCTCCCTCCGGGCCAGTTACCCCGGTTGTTCTTCTGTCTGGTCGCCCGTTTATTCGTGTCTGAATTCCGCCGGGGAAGGGCGGCGACTTACTGTACTGCGAGGCAAAATGTCGATTTGAGAAAACACGATGCTGACGCTGAAAATCATATTTGTTGAACGTTGTGTTTACGACAGCACCCGGATCAGGCAGTCGTTTTGCTGGCCAGGGTGGGAGTGGGTGCTTGGATGTCTCGTGTTAAACGTCTCAAACGGCTACCCTTTTCTCCAAGTATTTAAAGAGTCTGTTATTCTTACCATGGATGAGTTGTACTCCCCGTCTCGACGCCCTGAAGCGTACGGCAGACTTTGCGTGTCTCTGTCTGTCAGAAAAGCGTCGAGTTTTCCAGGCCGGCCGGTGTCCAGAAATCCCCATTCTTTGCACGCGCACGCCTCTAAATTTGCGGGGGAACGGTCCGTTGCTCGCGAGACGTTCAAGCAGCACCCCGCGTACCATCCAGACTCCCCCTCCTTTTTCTGTTGTCTCTTGTCGCGGCACCCGTCGCTGGCAGGTACCGCAAGGGTAAGGAAACACTGATTGGTAACCTCTGGTGGGAGATGCACGAGGAGTGCATGGTGATCTGCGCGGAGGCGTTGCTTCCTCTTGCCATCACGGCCATATTTACGACAGGAGGCCCGCACAACTCTCAACACGCCAAGTGGGGTAAGAGAGCGAGTGAGGGGAGAGAAGAGACGGATTTGAGGGAAAAGGGGGGTGTGTGTGCTCATTGTCATGCATGGCCGTAGTCGTATGGCAATAACGATGGGCCCTCGTATCCCCAGAATGCCAGGACGTAGTACATCAGGTTTTCACCGACCAGGCAGACATTGCTTGCACCAAGCGCGGAGCGCCGTGAGGTGTTTGACGAGTTGCACGGGGGGGGGTGGGGGGGGCGTTATCATTTGTTGCTTTCCTTAGTCATTTGACCATTGATCACGCATCCCTGTCGAGACGGAGCAGGGGAAGGGGGGGGGGGGGGGGGATACTCATTTGTTGCGCGCCTTAGTCATGGACGAGGGGGGCGGGGGGTACTCGATATCGTGCATGGCCGTAGTCGTATGACATGAGACCCTCGCACCCCTACAATGCCGGGACGGGGCACGTCGCTCACCTACCAGGCAGAGACGGAGCACTGGGGGGGGGGGGGGGGGGGGGGGCGTACTCATTTGTTGCCTGCTGTAATCACTTGACTGTTGACCACGCATCCCTCACGAGACGCGCTGCTCCTAATAGAGTGAACGAGAATGTTCGAGGGAGTAAGGGAAACTGTGGAGAAGGGGGAGGGCGGGGGATCACAAGAGGGAAAGGGAGAAGGGATACCCCTGTACAACCAACGATACGTATTACAAATGTGGAACTACAACGTGGTTTGTCCTCAAGATGGGACTGCAGTTGTCGAAGGCTTAAGCTTTAGGTTTACCAACCCGCCGGAGAATTTTAAAAACAACGACAACAGCGGTGGCGCCTTGCTTTTGCGGAAGAAGCGGCGACTTCAGTGTTGTGCTGTGCATACTGCGCGATTACATCTGTGCTGTGGGATGAATGTGACACCTTTACTTCGGGTACGATTCCGGCAGTCTTATCGCGGCCTCCACCTTCCCCCCCCCCCCCTCCCTCCCTCCCTCCCTCTTTAAGGTTTCTACATGATTGGGGCGGTGTTCCTGCAGCTTGTGACGGGATGGGCCCGTGCGAGGGCGCTGGAGGCCAAAGGCAGTAACTTCTCGATGTTCCATAGGGTGTGTTGGGCGCTGCGTGTAGTACACAGGGGTCCCGTGTCTACGGGAGGTCCGCAACAGCGAGAGGCGCGCTTCGTTAGGTTCCATTTCGCGTGGGTGCGTCCCGCTCGCTCGCACGAAATACTCACGACCGCGTGCTTGCTCTTTGTCGTTTTTATTGCTACGACCCTTTTTGGGATTGCACGGCATTGTGTTATCGCTCTCCTACTTACTTGGCAGCTGAACAAGCACTTCCACATCTATGCCGGGTGGTTCGCCTACATGTCCGGCCTTTTGCAATGCTACCGTGGCCTCGAGCTCGTCTCCGGTGCGGACAAGCTCATCTTGCCCGCGGGCGACATCAACTTCACGGTCAGTTACACGTGCACCTGTCGACATTTCCTTTGTGTGTGCGTGCGTGCGTGTGAGTGCTTAGGCGTGCGGTCGACAGCAGTGTCTACCGGTTGGTTTCGCTGGAAGAGTACGATACCAGCCAACAACCTGAAAAAAATGAGCGACGGTTGAAGGGTGCGGTGATCGAGAAAAACGGCGGGGTCGATGTTGAGGAGTAAAACAGTGGTGTGGAGCCGAAACCACAAGAACATTCAACACGAGCCTGGTATATACGCATACTCGTGAAGTGCCCGCGTGCGTCTAAATGCCCCGGAACATTTCGCTTCGTTGTGATCCTCGATGGAGACATGAGATAAGCAACCAACGACCCGCTCTTTGTCTCGTCTTCAACTAACGCCGAATTCGCTCCATGAAGAGCAACCGGGGTCAAAAGGACGCTGTAACTCGGTGTCTCCTCTGGACTTGCTTCGTCTCCCTGGTGCTCACTGGATTCAGTGTTGCCGCTCCTCCGCTCTTGGACCGTTTCCCACTCTACGCTGTCGTTACCACTGTCATAGTAGTAGTCTTCGATCGCGCTGTATTTCCGACACTTGTCACGATCCCAAGGCGAAATGTGCATAGCGTTGCGCGTACAATAATACATATACTTCGAAATAGCAGTGTTTTTTGTCTCCTGAGGTAAACAAACCACCCCTACTACCGACGGTGGCGTTGGCGGCCGAAGACAGGAGCAGCCGGCGCAGAAGATGCCCCCGCGTGGGCGTCACGGGGTTGGCCGGCCGTTCGGTCGGCATTGCCAGGCGCTCGTCGCATAGCGCTAGAACCGCTTCATGCTATTATTATTGCTGTAAATGCTCAATAGTCCGACATTCGTTATCCCTTCTTCTTGCCTCGTGAGGCAATGCGCTTTGTTACCTCGCACTTTCAAAGCGACAGGCGGGTGTTGTCCTCGTATCGAGGGGATAACAAGTGTTTCTGTTCCAACAAGAAAATAATTACGCAAGTTGAATCGGGTGGAAAATACGACAGCACAACAACTCATCAGTGTAGGAGTTGGGACGAGGAGGCAGGAAAGTGGGGCCGGAATGAATAGTCGGCCAATCGAAACGCCGAGTTCGACCACACACCGTTGACCCGCGCCGCGTTTTCTTCTCCCGTCGGACAATAATAGTTGGGGAACTTCGAGATCGTCAGGAAGTTTCTATTCCCGATATGGCTTGGGCTCGTGCCTGTTTTCTTCCTCTACCTGGAAGTACGGAAGCAATTCGCGAGGGTGAGCACGCGAGCGAGCCGGCCACGGATACTAATGTAGCCTGAGAACAGAGCGGATGGCGGGGGCAGGGGAAGGGGGGGGGAGGGGTGGGGCTTACTTTGTCGCCTGGCGTATGTCCGCCTGTCTGCGTAGCCCCGCCGGTACAGTGTTTGGGAGGATAACTACGCCCACTTTGCGGGGTAGGGAAGAGTGACAGAGGGGGGTACGGGGCTAGCCGAATGAAGGAGCGAACACGTTGTCGTGGTTGGATGCTGTGCACGGAGAGTGTTTGTCTAGGCACCATGGTTTTCGTATGCTTGAAGCTCTGCAAGGCATGATGAGGAGGAGCCGGGAACCGATAGACCGGAACGAGATTATAGAGGCGCTGTGCCCGTAAGCACTGTGGGGAGCCCTTCGAATCTCTTGGGATTCGTTGGGGGTATTTGACGCCCGGTACATGAGCCAGTGGCGTGCGCCGGGACGCTGTTCAAACGTGACTGCTTCGGCATGGTCGATTCGTCTCCGCAGCGGCTCCGCCGTGTCATTTGTTGCAACGTCCTGTTTTTTTCTTGCTAGTTGTTCCCTATTTGCTGTGCAGCTTCCGATCGTATTCCCCTCGGCGTATCCAGCGTTGTTAGGGGTAGTGCGTTGCGTCGAGTAGGGGTGTGTTGCTTTCTCCTCCACCCGTTGCGATTGCTACCTTCCGCTTTGATCGTGGGGTGGGTTTTACGCTAGCTCTGACCGCGACGTTTGAGGTAACCAATCGAGTGGAGCATGCTCACGTCGAGTGTTTGTCCCGCCTGCCGTTTCTCTTGTTTCAGTTCCGTTCCGCGGTCTCAGTTGAAAGCAACGCCGTAGACTTTTTGCCTCAAACACAAAGGGCGCCGCCAACGACGTCGGCACGCGCGTGCGCACCTGGCTTTGTTGTGGACTGCGTCCTGTAGCCACGTACACCCGCTTGAGCAAGCGCGCGCAACCAGACGAGTAGCGGGTACAGAGGAAAAAAGCGAGGAGCGGGCCCCAACTCACATCGCCACGAACGTGCCGGTTCTCCGTCAGGACTGCCATGGACATAAGATGGTATTTGTACCACTGTTTCCCATGTAACGACACACTTGGGGGGTGAAACAGACTGCTAATACTCGTTGTTGTGATCGGTATTGCATGTTGCAGTATTTCACGAAGGGGGCGGCGAACTTGTGCGGTATGGTGGAGATTATCAACGAGGACTTCGCCGACGAGGCCCTCAAGAAGGAGGTGGAGGACCGGCTCATGCCCAGGACGGAGGAGCTGCCCCTCTACAGCACCCACGAGTTCAACGACAAGGTCGGCGGCGGGGGCGGGGGCTGCCGAAGTGGTGTTTTGTTGATAGTGTTTCGCTCTCTCTTTTTTTCTTTCTCTCTTTTTCTCTTAATCTCTCGATCTCTTGATCTCTTTCCTTCGTTTCTGTTTCTCTCTTTTCTTTCCTTCTTTCCTTCTTTCCTTTTCTTCACTTGTTTTCTTTTGTTCTTCTCTCCGTTTCTCGTTCTCGATCTCAGTTTTTTGTCTCCAGCATTGTCTCGATATGTATCTCACGCATCTTCGTGCGGGATCTCGTTGTGTTTTTTTTTTCTACATGCTTTGCTGCCAAGTTCTTCCCCCACAATTGTACTGTTCGGGATAGTTGTGAAGTGTTCCGTAGTCCTCTCACCGCAACGCTATGGTATCTCACCAACATTTTATCTTGCGCGCGGATGAATTCGCCTCGTATCCACGAGGCCGTTGATCGAAAACGTGAAGCAGCCGCCAAGCCATCTCTACCCCACCTCAACACCCCCCTACCCCCTCACCTACGGCGCTTGTGTGACACAAAAAAAACACATCTCCGCCGAAAGCACGAGGCGAGACAAGGCGAATGCCGCTATCATCTTGACCGGCCGAACTGCAAACCAGGCAAGTATTCCTAGCGTCGCGTTTTTGCCTTCAAGGATATCTGACAGGAGGTAGAACAAGCGCCCCATCCCCCGCCCCCGACTCCGCCCCCGCCTTCGCCACCGCCTCCTTACACCCCCGTCCAGATCTTGAACGGGCGCACGTGGGTAATCGTGGACGCGGCGGTCCTTGACGTTTCGTCCTTTGCCAAGCGGCACCCCGGCGGCGCTCGTGTGATCATGAACGCTATGGGCACGGATGTGACGTCGGAAATCATAGGGGAGGACGCCTCCATCGGGAACTCCAACATGACCTTCGCCCCGCACGCTCACACCGACGTAAGCGGATAGCACCCCGAGTATAGAGAAAACGGGGGGGGATAGGGGGGGATGGGGGAAAGTAAGAGGGGAGGGAGGGAAGGGCGGGGGGGGGGGTCCCTTGAGCCGCCGCTGTCGTATCGAGCAATGTAGTGGTCGTTTTATCTATACCGACCTCGCGCGCTCGAGCGGAAACGTGGTTATCGTCCCCTGTTGATGTTTCGCTTGCTACATATTCCGGTGATTTCAGTCTCTCCGTCCCTTCTAAAAGTATCCTTGAATACCGCTGAGGCATGAAAACCGTGGTCAATCCCCGTCCTCCCTTCAAGTGGTCGTACGTCAGTAGCTGAGACAGCGAAGAGGTGACTGCTGTATGCGATAATCTACAGCAGCAAGCAGCAAATGAACCCATTATTCCCACATCATCAATATCTTAATAGAAAACCCGGGGATGAATCCAATATTTCCCCTGACGACCACACCCTTCACTCACTCCCCCCCTCCCCCCCCCCCCCCCCCCCCTACCCCGACTGACCCACAACCATTGGACGACCCCGCATGCGTACGGCAGACCGCCCTTGAGATCGCCAGGAGCCTCGTGGTGGGCTACATCGAAGAGGAAGATGACATGGAGACGGACAAGAGCGACGAGGATGAGGACGGCGATGGCGGGGGGGCTAGCAGCGGCGCGGACGACCTCTCCAGCCGGCTGCCGACCTGGTTACATCGACCCTCTCAGTCCGACTCCGACAACGAAGGAAACGAGAGGCGCACCACGACTCGGGCTCCGTACAGAAGCCCCCGTGCCGCACATTTGCCCCTCGCGAGCCAGCCATCGGTCCGCTCGGGACGCCTGGCGTCTTGGCCCGGCCCCGCCTCCAGCGGCGACGAAGCGGAGGGGAGCAAGAGGAAGTCCTCCGAGAGGGGTCGTCGAGCCGCGATCCCGAGGCCGGTCATCTTCGGTGAAAGCGGCGGTGGGGGCGGCGGTGGCGGGAGTGGTAGTGACAGCAACGCCGACGTTGGCGAGCGGAAGGAGCCGCTGGGCAGCGACGGCAGCGAAGGCGGCGAGAAGAAGGAGCCGTTGAGTACCCCCCTCAGCGACAACAAAATGAGGTGGAAAGCCGCGGCGAAGGCGGTGATCAAGAGGGCCAACTCGAAGCCGCTGAGGATGAAGTCGTTCGGTCACGACACTGGCTCCGACGACGACATGGGGAGAAAATCGGCTGCTACCCCGGACGGCAAGAAGGTGCTGCGGAGAGGAGGCGCGGTGGCGGTGGGGTCGGCGATGACGCTGAGCGCAGAAGCGGCCGCGATTGCGAACGCGGACTCACCGCCGCCGAAGACTCCCGTGCTGCCGGGCGGGAAGGCCACGCCGCCGTTTGGGGCCGCGTCTCCCGCGCCCGTTTCGTCTGTGTCGGGTCGGCGGCCAGACCGATCCCCGTCGGGCCGGCGGCAGGAACGATCGCCGTCGGCTCGCTCGAAGTCGTTTGTGAAGCCGGTTGCGTTGGACCATCCTGTGACTAGCAACGGCGCTACCACCCCTGCTAGTTCCAGGGTAAGTGGTGCGCCTCCCGCGCTTGGTTGCAGGCGGTGTGGGTCGTCGGATGACAACTAAGCTTATCGTTAGAGCGTGAGAGCGAGAAAGAGCTTTGCTTTTGCTTCCTTTTTTGTTTTCAACCTTCCGGGTAGGTCTTATGCCGGTAACCTCAAACATGTTTACTGATGACTAACAGCGAATATGCTGCTGTAGTAGTCGGTCATGATGCAGGCATCAGGTGTTTTACCTCAACGACCGCTACCCGCATGGGGCAGTCTCGCCCTCGACCCCGTGATACCCCACGTAACAGTTCTGAATGGTTTTGTGCAGGATGTGGCGAAGCGTTAAGTACAAATGTCGTGTCGATAGATAGCACCCCACTCAGAACGTGAGTGTCGGTGGCGTGTCACCCCTGGCTTTTGTCCGGCAAGTCGTGTGCGAGGTGTGAGCAAATGAACGCTCCCGACCCCACCCGATCCCTCCCCTCGCACGGCCTCCTACGTACCGTCAGCATATTTCCGTCCTTCACTCTCGCAAGTGAATATATTTGTGTTTTGTGCCGCGGCAGTTGTCACTTCCCACAGCTGCATTGCCCATCTCACGGCGGGCACAGGCATGACATTATTCGTATTTAATCCCGTTGTCGTTGTTGTTGTAAATATTTCACGCGCAGCCAGTGGCAGCGGATAAGAGGTCAAAGGCCAACCCCGTCCGGCGCATGTTGGAGAGAATGGGCTCGCAGATGGAAGCCATCGGCGGAGCCAGTGGAGACGAAAGCGACTCCAAACAGGTTCGTACCTGCGGGCAGGCGGAGGCCGGGAAGCAATAAAAGGGGATTGCGGGGCTTCTCCCGCGGGTCGCGTTTTGCTTCGGCGTGATGCCAGAGGGGGGGGAGTTATCGATGGGTCTGCACCATACCACACGGCGAGTAGGTAATCAGAAGTCGCGGGCGCACGCATAACGCCACTACTGTTGCAAGAATGTTGTACGATGAGCTTCGATCGAAACGAACTTCCAGGGCAGTGATATGAACTACTGCCCCTCGTCGCTGGAAAATTGTGGGAAGGGGTGGGGAAACCCGGGCGCCCCCGCCCCCGTCCACACCGCGGCACCATGAGCGTATTTTTGACCGCGCCGCCTCGTCTTCGCGTTGCCACGGCCCTCAGGAGGCTAGGCCATTCAAGGCCACGCGCAGGGTGTGGGAGAAGAAAAATCCGCTGGACTTCTTCCACGTGTGCCCGCTGCTGCTACACGAGAAGATGGGGGGTGGCGCAGGCCGACCCGTGCACAAGCTTGTGTTCGCTTGTCCAGGGAGGGCGGGGGCGCTGGTGAGTCCACACGATGAGGGGGCTGGTTTTGTTTTCTTTTTTTTGTGTGTACGTATGGTTGTACCTTATCGTTTGCTTTAGGAATGAGTTTCTTTTTTTTTCACGCTGTTACTGTAGACCAGGTATTATATATGTGTTTTGGTATGCGTTCGGGGCTGTCTTTCACTTGATACATGTGCGGTGGTGGTTTGTGCTTGTGTTCGTGCTTGTGCTTGTGTTACTGCCGGCAGTTTGGGTCGTGTTTTGTGTTTTGGGTCCAGTATTGACGATTGTAAAGACCGTTGAGACCCATCTCAACGTCCGTGCTGGGTTCAGCCACGGCCTCGTTTTGCTGTCCAGTCAGGTCGGGCAATGCCACGGGTGCGCGACGGTGGTTGATCTCGCAGGCCAAAACTAGCGCAGGGAGGGGTGACGATTGACATCGAACGGACGACGATGCTGCAGTCTCATCTGGACGCCCCCTTCTGTTGCAGTTCACGGGGGCAGTGCATGCAGTGCTGGTGACTTGCCACCGCCTGAATGGGATATTTTATGTCCCTGCTACCCACTTGACAGACGAAGCAAGGTCGTTCTGCGTCTCCTCAGCGCCGGAAGAGCTTCGCTGGAACGCTTGCTTCGGCGCGGGGGGATTTGCACCTGACCACTAGTGTGACATGTGTAAAGCGCACGATGGTGTCCTGTGGATGAAGAGCACGACGCGCGCGAGTCGCGTGAGCTGTCGGGACGGCAGAAGCCGGTTTCCCCCCAACCTAGCTGTCCGGTCTCTTTTCAAGCCGACGTTGGTCAATCCGGTAACAAGCGCCACACGATCCCTGCCCATCCTCTGCCGTCAGGTCAATGCCATGGAGGGCGTTTGTCACTTCAACATGCGAGTGGCGCAAGAGGCTGGCATGGTGAGCGGAAACAGCGCAAGAATATGACGCCAGCGTCTCACGCTGTGCGATGAGGGCGGGCGTGCTTTTTGTTTATGCCTGAACAACGATTGTTGTGTTCTTCGGACCGCGTCGTGGCTCATTGCTTGTCGGATGCACTGCTGTGAGCCGGCTGGCATTCGTTTGCTCAGGTTGGCACATTTCCCCCCTCCTTGTTGTGGACGTTGTTGGTGTCAGCATTGCTGTCAAGCACACCAACCGCTTCAGTCATTATAGAGGCGCCAATACGGAGGAAGGGCTATAGTATGACGCTAGGTTGCTCCTCAAGATGATATATTGTTGTGTTTTGCGCTATGCTACAACAATGCTTGCGATTACAAACCTGCAGCGTACGCCTACCCACGACCATCCACCCAACCACTCACCCACCCACCCATTACCCTATCGTAGACCGCCGCGCCATTCAACACGGTGCCTATACTCCTCCGACGTTGTATCTGCTCTCTCTCTAACCCAAGCCCCTTCCGTCCCGCGCGCCGCTTGCAAAATTCGTCCGTGATGTCCTAACAAAACTCAGAGTATAGTGCAGCGGTCCTACAACGCGTTTGCCGTCCGAGTCCAGGGCGAGGAAGGGGTCGACAGGCGGGTCGTGCCCGCGGGCGAGACGGGCGAAGGCGAGCTATGCATAGAGATGAGGATCAGGCTTTACTCGGACGGACTCATGAGCAGCCTGTTGCTGCAACTGATCAAGGTGCGGCGCCGATGTGGTAGGCTTGCCTACAGCGAGGAGGGTTTGGTTTGTATAATATGCGTGGATGCACCAACTTTTTTCGCGGTGCTGTCACGTGTTTTCGTGAGGTTGCTTGAGATGCCATGCCGGCCCGCGCGTGTTGTTGTTTTTTCCCTGTGCAGCAGTGGGTCATGGTGCTGCTCTTGATGTGCCGTCTACTGGTGGTGGCATCTTGATTATATACAGCCGAAGACTTTCGGGTGTCCGACGTGTCTGGAAGTGCGGTTTGTCCCGGCGGCGGCTATGATATGTGGTGGCACTTCAGCCTGTTCGTCTTACTCCCCGTTTCCTCAGCCTCTTCTGTTTCTGCCAATGACATGCCTCGTGCTTTTTGCGGCTTGCACACGCTACCGCGCCGCATGCCTCGGACTCCTGACACCACCACCCCCTCCCGCGCTGCGCCGTCTCCCCGCGTCTCCACTGCCTGCCGTTCACGATACATTCGGCCCGCGATTGGTCCGGTGTATCGCAACGACAAAAAAAAATTGCCCTGTTTGGTTGACGGGACGGCGGCACCCGCGACCGTTTCACGCGCATTGTGTCTCCACACAACCCGGTCGGCCGCACGACCGGCGGAAATATCGGTTTTTTGTTTTCAAGAATTTGGACAACCCTGCGGTGCAGTTGCAGGGACCTTTCCTGCAAGATAGGCTGATCCCACCGCCGACCCACCGAAACGTCATCATGATCGCGGCCGGAACCGGCGTCAACCCAAGTGAGTACGCAGCCCACATGCAGACTGTCGGTATCGGTGTTTTTGAGTATTGGCCTTGAGTGACGGACGAGGAAATTGGTTGTCGATCGTTTCCGTTCGGTGACCCGAAAACGGCACACCTCTGATGAGAGGGGCAGTTCGTATTTTGTTTTCATGCCTTCAACGTAGGCATTCCTGCCGACGACGACCCGATCGAATGAACACGGCTTCCCGCCCTGCTGTATCCATCACTGGATCTACGTCGGTGGGAAACGATCGTGAAGTGTTTCGTCGGTCACAATAATGGCAAAAATTCTCCTCCGGATCGGCGAATCTTGGCGTTTTCTTGGAAAGACAAGCTGGATGTTTCTCCTTCAAGTAGCTCCGTTGAGCTTCCCCATCCGGGGTGCAAATCATGTGATAGAAAGAGCCATCATGATCCAGGAGCCTGTTTAGTGGTGTGCCTCTTTTTCTTGAAGTAGGAGTAAGAGGAATAAGAGAAAAAAAAAATCCTAAAATAAGGAAGATTAAGAGGGGGCAAAAAAAAAAGGAACGCTTAGATCCCTCTTTTAAGAAATATAATACGGGAGATCAGGAAATTAGTTATAAAGTGAACGGGAAGAACAGACAGGGAAGTCGGCAGTGTTTGGACGAAACACTCTTCGAATATAATGGCCCAAAGCAACGGAAGGAGGACACCACCTGCCTACGTTAGGGATAAACACGAGCTTCGATCGATCGTCTGGCCGCCCTGTAGCACATGCTTGGGGGGCAGATAACAACCCGGCGGAGGCGGGTGGGGAAGGGGGGGGGGTGTACTGATTATCATGCATGGCCGTAGTCGTATGAATGTAGACCCTCACATCCCTACAATGCCGGGACGGAGCACGTCGGGTTTTTACCGACCAGGCAGACATTGCTTGGACCAAGCGCGAAGCGCCGTGGGGTGTTGGGTGAGTCGCATGAAAGGTGAGCTTCATCCTGTTAATTGCCGCCTTTGAGGCGGATTTGCTTGCATATGGATGACGGCGTCAAGTAATAGGCTCATTTTCTGGTGTGGCCGCTTCCAGAAGCAGCAATCGGTTTACTATGTAACTGCCCCGTGAGTGCCTTACCATATACACACTACGTGATACGATCATCCCCCTTGCGCAGAGTTAAGATTCTCCCCGTACAACAATGATCAAACTCGACCCCCAGCGGTGGTGCCCGCCAGAAACGAAAAAAAAACAAAAAAAAACGGTACCCTGGCTGTCTAGCTCACGCAGTGAGAGGCGTGTTTTACAGCATCGTCACCAACCGGCGCCAACCCAACCTATTTAAAACTACCAGGAATACAATATAGGGCGGGGAGAGGGGGCGGTTCTTGCTAGTTTCTGTCGGACGTTTTACCGCCTGGTTTTTTACTTGAAGGAAGCTGCATGCCGCCTACTCTCTGCGCCTTTCGAAACGTACCCCCATCGATGTTTTCAAACGTCTCCCCAACCGCTTCCCCGACACCTGTTTTTCCATGCGGCTCGCCCGCCGGGTCCGGAACAACGCATGGTGCCTGCGAAAACCACCCAGTGGTGCAAATGATCAGGGATTACCTCAACCCCCGCAGGTGAGCAGTGCTGCCGGCATGGTTTTGGGCAGGGTTTTGGAATCGCGCCCCCTCTTCGGCACCGTTCTACTGTATCAAAGGTTCCTGTTTGCGACTCCCAGTTTGACATCGAGGCGGGCCGATCGGCGGATGATGACGGCCGCCGCCACCGCTGCTGCCTCGCCGCTTCTGCTGCCGTACATTTCGTAGTAGAGCTCGTTTTCAATTGAGCTCGCGCACGTGAAGTACAGTGCACACCGCCTGCCAGTGTACTTGTAAACGTAAGGTGTGTTTAAGCCTTTTGCGGCCATCTAAATGTCTCTGATAAATTTCATTGTGAACAGACGGCCGAAGCCATTTCCTGCGCCGTATTGACGCCTTGGTCTTGCGACCCTGAACCTCAATTCCGTCTGCACGTTCTCCCCCCCCAACCAGCCGCGCGGACGGCGTGCTATTGGGAGCGCACTCGAGGCTGGTGCTTCTGTGGCAAAACAGCGTGGAAGAAGACCTCTTCTGCGCCGATGAGCTGACCATTCTGCAGGTAAAGCCACGATATCGCCGACTGGAAAGACCTTGGGGCAAGAGAGACCCCCCACGCACACACGCCCTTGTGTGGCTGCGCAGTCCCTCCCCCTGGGTTGCTCGCGAAATCAAGTAAACTGGACAGCCACACACCGTCAAACGCCGCTGACTAAACCCTTCCCGAACGCCGCTAGTTCGTCTGATTAATTCTTGGTCGGTTGCGCAAGGCCCGCCCTGAACACGACAATTCGCCGCAGTTTGCCTCCCTTTGCAGAAAGTTTGGCAACCATATCGCCCCTATGAAATGCCACCCAACCGTAAAGCCCTCTCTACGACCCACACACCCCCTGCCCTCTGTTGTCCATCTTCAACGCCTCGAAACAAAATAAGGCGAAAGCAAAGGGCCTGCTAGAGGTAACGGCTCTCATTAGCGGCGACACCACGCGGCGCAACGTGCCTGGCAACGCATTCCGCCGCGCGAAGGCGAGGCTCCTCAAGAAGGGCAAAAAGGCCGGCTTAGTCAGCAGGGGCTTAGACGGCAGCGGGCAAGACGGCGACAAATACGACGAAGATAACCTCGGAGGCACGCCCTTCCACCGCCTTGAACTCCCGAGAGCGCTGTCACGCGTTACCGAAGAGGACTGCATGAGCCGCGACAGCAGCTTCATGCACAACATCAGCGGGTTCAGCGACAGGGATTTGGAGGCCGGCGGCAGTGGCGGCCGCGACAGCTTCCGCAACGCCTTGGCCCTTCGCGACTCTCTCGAAAGTGGCAGCGGCAACAGTGGCATGTCGTGGTCGTCACGCCGCGGCGGCGGAGGAGGAGGAGGAGGATCAGGCAGGAAAAAAGGGAGTGCTAAAGGCGTCGAGCTTGGTTCGAGGACGTCGAGTGGTGGCGAGAGGGGGGCAGAGCGCGGCGATTCCTCTCCTTGTCGTAGCCGGGGGGGCACGGGAGGCGCAGGTCGTCGTTCGGAGGGCGCAAAAGAACCGAGCGGCGCCACCGCACGCGGTACCGATCGGTCGACGAGTGTGAGAGGGAACGGGGAAGGCCACCGCGATGGCGGCAGCAGCGGCGGTGATGGGCAGAAGAAGGCCTCGTCTAGGGCCGTTGCCCATACTGAGGGTATGAAACACCTGGGCTGCGACAGCAGCGATGGCTCTAGTCGCCCGCCGGAGGACACGACGGCCGGAGAAAATGGAACCGGCCCCGGCAGCAACGGTGACGACACGGGGTCAAGCTTGGGTGGACCGAAGCGCGGCCCCAGTCGCGGCGGGGGGGGCACGCGCAGCAGTATCCGTCTCGCCGATACGCTCAGCGAGGCGAAGCTCGGCCGCAACAACTGGCCCAGGAAGGCCGGAAAGAAGAAAGAGGCCGGTCAGATCGGCGACATAAAGGCGAAGGTCACCAAATCTAACGTCCAGTCGCACTTTGGTCGATCGAGGAGTCCCAGGATCGACGTCGTCAACGAGAGCTCGGGCGAAGAAAAGAGCGACTCCGCTGCCGTCGCCACCGGTGCCATCGCCACCGCCGCCGGCAAGATCTTGTTGCGTTCGCACCGTCGGACTGCACCGAAGATTCCCACGGATTCTTCACCACCTTCGCTCTCCTCGCCCGCCAGAAGGCACCGTCGGGAGGCATCGGGGGGGCCCACTGCTCGGCCGGGCGAGAACGCTCATGCCAACGCAACGGCTAAAAAAACGAGGCACGGGTCGTCGAGAGCCAGGGTAGCCGCGCGGGTGAAGGCGCAAGCGGCTCTGGCAGGGTCGCCACTCGACGACGTGAGTATGTAAACACGGCGGGCGTTTGGCAAGCGGTATTTCTCTCATGTGCACGCACCTGCCTGGATGGAGGCGAGGTGACGAAACGAGACTTTTTTGTTTTACTGCGATATCCCTATGAAATATGTGTCGTATCACGAGCAAAGAAACTATTCGGTACCGCGCCGGATAGTTCTGTGCGAGATACTATCTGGGGCCGGGTATGGCGCGTCTTATCAGCCTGGCAGGGTCTTCTACGGTAGGAGCTGAGTCCATTGTTTCCGTGCAGTTATACCCCCTGCGTGACCCGAACTAGTCAATTCCCTATCGAATCAGCACTAAACTCGCCACCACTTGCTTACCTATTTACTTCCTGCACTGTCTCCTCGTTCTGCTCCTCGTCGTCGTCGTCGTCCTTCTTCCCGTCTACCTCGTCTGCCTCGTACGATGCCCCTATTGCTTGATCCGCAATCGAACTGGACTACACGACGCGTTTGTTGCTTGTTGTTTGCTCGGAAACTAAAACCCTAACCACAACGAAACGAAAACAAAACAAAACAAAAACGCAACGACATCGACGACGGTGGGCCGCAGTCGGGGAGCGGGCTGCAGCGTGCAAAACTGTCAACGGCGTTACTGGAGAAGGCCATCGGCCCGGAGGTGATGAGGGCCATAGCCTCCGCCAGGGCTGCGGCCGTGACCAACGCGAGTCTGGACGGATCGGCCGGGGCCGCCGACGGCTCGCGCTCAGCCTTCAGCGAGGTGGTTGGCACGGAAACCACTGGGGGGATTCTCCAGGTGACCACCGCGAATCGGAGGGGGATGATTGACATGACTATCATTGCGCTGCTGTACACTGCTGTTGTAGTCGTCAGGCCTTTACCTGTCGTTTGCTGGCGATAGGTAGCTTGTTGAACCTCGCGGCGGCCCCGCGTTTTATGTCGTGCGAAACATCGGGGTTTCCACGTCAGCGATCTTCGGTGCTATACGTTGAGGTGGTATAAGGTAAAAGGGGGGTAGGGGGGTAAAGGGGGGCAGGAAGACACCCATAGTAGCTTGCACCCTGCTACCTGCCTCGTTAGGATCCTCCAGTGAAAGAAAAACCGTCGTTTTTCTTCGGGTTTTTCTTGTGGGGGCCTCTTACGCTTTGGAGCACATCGGAGAGGACGCCGTTGATTGGTGCGTCTTGCCGTATGTCAACTAAGTCGCCGCCAAATGGAATGTGGTAGTGCGTCTTTCCAGGGGGGGTGCACTCGATATCATGCATGACCGTAATCCTATGACCATTGACCCTCGCATCCTTACAATGCCGGGACGGAACACATCGGGTTTTCACCGACCAGGCAGACATTGCTTGCACCAAGCGCGAAGCGCCGTGGGATGTTGGGCGAGTCGCATGACTGAGTGAGCTGCATCCTATTCATACTGAGAACTATTTTGAGGCGGAGCTTCTTGCATATGGATGACAGCGTCAATGAATTGATTTATTTTCTGGTGTGGCCACTTCCAGAGACAGAAATGGGTTTCCTATGTAGCTGCCTCGTGGTTGCCTTACCGTGGAGGGGGGAGAATCGAACAACCTTCCATGACCTTCCATGATCGTGTCGGTTTCGGCGCCGCAAGAACGAGGCATCCGTTCTTTTGGAGCGGGGGCTGTTACTAATGTTCAATGGTCGGTGCTGCTAGTTTCGCTTGACCTCGAGCAACGGTCGGCGGTATCGCATCGCTGTTGTCGCCAGTTGCTGACGGGGTCGCGTCTACGCTTTTTAAGGCCTCGAGCTGCTTGCTCCCTCCACCCACACTTACTCGTTGCCCTGTCGATCGGTGTTCATCATGTGTTACTACGGGATATCTTGAACGTTATTTATATCTTTTGTTGTTTCATCGTCCTGATTCGTTTCCACTTTTTCAATCTTTGTTAGTTTTGTTTTAGTTATCCTCCGCCTGGGTCCGTCCTGCTCACAGGTTGTCGTGTCGGGTCCCGCGGGCTTCGTGTTTCGTGCCGAGGGCTTTCTGACGGAGCTGGGCATCCCCCCTCAAGCAGTGGTTCTGCTGGATTAGACGTACAGACAAGGTGCCACGGAGAAAGGAGGCATGCCAGGTGGCCTAGCCTTAACAGCCCTCTCGCGTGTGGTAGGGGCGAGAAGGGAGGCCGTCGGCGGCGGCGGGAAGAGGGGAGCAAATCGCCGCGTTTCCGTATTGTTACATGGCCGTTGCGACCAAAGTGCTCACGCCGTTCGTGGGCGCGCGGGGGGAGGGGGGGGGGGAGCATGCGCAGTATATCCTTCGCTCTGTGCGTGGTACTACTTACTACTGTGCCGGGACTGCTGTCCTGTGAAGTGGTTGAATAGTGCGTAATATCCCACTTGGAAGTATCGGGCATCCACTATCATGAAGTAGAACTAATGCAACAGTTTCCCGCCGCTTCTCGGCCAAGTTGTAATCATGGAAAGAGTCGGGGTGGGGTGGGGTGGGGTGGGGGTGGGGTGAACAAACGGAATTTTCAGCCGCTTTGCTATTTTGCGCGCTAGGTGAACGGGATGTTTTCCGTGCCGCACGCTTGGGGGCGGCTGGGCTTAAGCCTCCTGAGTGTATTTTCTTGGTATTCGCCCGCTGTTGTTCTCTTTTTGTAAGCCGCTGTTGCTATGTGTGTGTTTACTTGTCCTTCTTATTATTTGTGCTTGAGTTGTTCCTGCTCATTGTGTGTCTTTACTTGTCATGGCCGTTGTCTAGAAGCCTGATCGCGTCACGCGCCGTAGCGAACTTCGTTGCTTGTCTGGTACTTGATTTTGACCCACTATTACGAGTTGACCTACGTACTCGAACGGGTCGTCTCTGATAACGCTTGGATCGCACTCGCGTACTTGCTATGAATATATATATAATATATATATATATATATATATATATATGATATAGCGGTTGCGTGGCTTGCCCTGGTGTGCTTTGAACATCAATGGGCGAGATACAGAAGATATTTCAAGAAGGAAAATGTATCGCCTCCATGAAGGGTACGGTTGCACGGCCGGGTAGACCCCCCCCACCCTTGGTCCGTAAGACAACGTCGATACTCTTAACCAGAGTCATAATTAGTTAGGTGGTGAAATATTGCCCGGGCGCACCTTTTTTTCTCAGAATTCCGCTCAGCGCACCATAAAATGACGGGGCATGTGCGGCTTGCCGCACATCCGTTTTGGAGTCCCGCTCTTTTTTCGCCGTAGGCTAACGAAAACGTGCGGGCCTAGTTTCGTCGAGAGGCGATGTGAATTTTTTTGTCTGCTTTCACCTTAAGTGTTATGGTATCCCCCTTCCCCTGTTGCGGCATTATGGTTTGTAGCAATCGTCCCGACATTATTTCCCGCAGGCGCTATCGCCTGCCCTTTCTGATGAGCGCCTCGCCCCTTCCTTCGTTCAGAAGACATCTGGCGAGGCAAGCAGCAACTAATATTACAAGAGCTTATAACTTCCAACATCGTCAAGCGTCTTGTGTGAGTGACCAGGGCAGAGCCAAAGGCATCAACCTGCTAGTCGGTCCCTAGGCCCATACTACCTTACACTTAACACATGACGTTGTCGACAGGACATGGGTCGTTGGTCGCGAGTTCGAATCTCACGTCCACCATGAAAACGCTTTTTTAAAGAAACGTGAATTTCCTCATGTCAAGAACCTGATAAAACACTCTTCCTGGGTCCCCAGAGATTGTGAAGGACTGCGGACTAGACACGTATAGCCCCATACGAAGACCAAGGACCTCGCTGTCCCGAAGGGGGGGAGAGTGAAGGCTTGGATTGGGTAGGCGATCGGTGAACCTTTCACCTTTATTTAGTCCAACGGACCAAGACCTCAACAAATAAATGGTGATGCCTGAGTTTTTAATGAATCTGCATATACGGCCCTCCAGGGTGGGCTAGTGTTAGGGTATCCCCTCTCCCCTGTTGCGGCATTATGGCTTGTAGCAATCGTCCCCTTACGATACCTAATGCCTGCATTTCTGATGAACGCCTCGCCGCTTCGTTCAGAAGACATATGGCGAGGCAAACAGCAACTAATATTACAAGAAGAGCTTATAACTTCTAACATCGTCAAGCACCTCATGTGAGTGACCAGAACAGAGGCAAAGGCATAAACCTGCTAGCAATAGTCGGTCCCTAGGTCCATACTGTCTTGCGCTTAGCAATACCGGGTAGGCGATTTCATTTTTGGAAATCGCGCACTGCTGTTTTTGAGCCCTTTTCGACAATATATTTCCGAATTTCTTTGTGGTATGTTTTTTCGAGGGAAGAAAGTTTCAAACTATTGACGTTTTCCTCTGTCCAAGGATGAAACAATTTTACTTCAGTATAATAGTACCAGGTACGTAATAAGAGCACATTTTTGAGTAACTTTTACGAAGACGTGTCCCAATGTTTGCCTCCGGGAGCGCTGCGGGGGACCACACCTCGCCTCCGACTCTCAGTGCGGGACTAACCCTGCTCTCAACATACATACATGCGTGGACCCACTCTCTAGCCGAAAATCATCCGAACGGAGGCTCAACTTCACGTGCATCGAAAACAGGTTGCGACGATTTCCAGCTTGACTCCATGTATGTCCTCGACAAGAAAAACAAAATGGTACCAGTACGTACGGTGGCATGATAAGGTTCTCGACGCTGGTGTTGAGGACCAGGGGTTGGGAGTCTTGTCTAGCGGTGCGCTGTGTGAGCGGGGAAAACGATCATGAGCCACCGAAGACAATGACTTCAGGCATCGTGCTAGAGATTTTGGGAATTCTGTCTATACATAGCTTGCGCTGTGTGTGTGTGGGAAAACAACCATGAGCCACCAAAGATTATGACTCCAGACCTTGTGCCAGAAATTAATTCCGACGGGGGAGGATGGCATGTCGCTGAGTCGACGCAATAAACTTACCGAGCGGAGTGGCCGTACCTGGGAAATAGGAGACGATCGTTGGTCGAGCGCGAGCTGTACTACGCGTTGGGCGGGCCCAGCAATCACGCGGCCGCATAACCGCCTGATTCTTCGGGGTTGGAGGGTGCGCCGACCCAGTTTTCATCTTCTTTTCCGGCGTAAAAGATGAAAACAAATATGCTCCACGAGCAGAGAAAGGTATTCCCAGTGTGATTCGTATTTCTCTGTATCGATATGTCCGAAAGTGTCGGTCTGTCTCTTGCCCTTTACCCAATGCTGCAACGAAATAAAGTCCCCCAACTTTTGTAGCCAATCAGCCGTCCCGAAAGCATGTACCAGGGTATGTATTTTGGCTTTTAACCATTGTACCCAAACAATATCAACTGTCGGCAATAAACCATTTGTGTTGACTGGTGCATATGTGCAGGATCAACCACGCCGTACATAGTCAATGCTGACTGGATGCTGCACAGGCGGTACCAAAGCCGGCAAGCAGCGGCGAGGAATTTTCACCATCTTCCGAAAAATGGACGCATCCACGAGCGTCGGGCGGCATTAAAAAAAAAATGTAATTTGGGAGGTCTTCCAATTTCTCGTTCAACACAAACAAACTTCAACAGTTTCTCAACTGAATCCTATCTTTAACAGCAACTATGTTCGGATTGGCAGTTACTCAACGAGCTCTAACCTTAACCTTAGCATCGACCACCACCACCCCGATCGCGTTTCGCGCACATATTAAGGTATCGCCTAGGGAACAGCAGAGCAACGCATATCGTTGGCTCTGCTCTACAGTGACAACATTTTTCAACCGAACCCATTTATAAACGCATCACTCCACCGCAGTGATGCGTAACTATTACACATCCACCCCACAAAGGACAAGTAAGTGTCGAAGACTACGTCACGCTTGAAAATCAAGCGTGGACAACGAACGGCCCAACTGGCCAACAAAGCAACCCGACACCCAAAACCGCACACTCTCGGTGTGCTGAACTGAATACGTAAATTAAGTACGTCTTAATAGTGCATCCCCGCCACCGGCTTCGTAACTGCGTTAAACTCTTCTTCCCCTTTTCCAGCTGCCTGCCGGCAAAAACCATTTAACTCAAATCTCATACGCCTTCTGTTGAGGCGCGTCGCATGCCACCCGCGCCCTCTTAAATGCTTCACCCCCATTGTAACGTGTTTAATTTCTTCCCCGTTGTGATGTTTTATTCGCCCGTTTTTGTTTGCCCTCCGTTGTCAGTCATCACCACAAGCCGCACAGCCAATTCCTGTGGTGAGGGTGTTCCACCTCCAGAGCTCCCTTAAACCGGCAACGCCGAGTCTGACCTCACTCCTGCTGCCGGCGAAGCGGCCGAGTCTGCTGCCGCCGCCTCCGACACGCTCAGGTTCGTCGCGGCTATGTTGGCCTCGGCTGTAGCAAGCAGATGGAACAAAGCACGTTGAGGTGCGAAAAGCAACGGGGAGGGAGAGAGTGTCAGTTGGAGGTGCGCTCCAGCGTGCCGCGCAGCAAAACAGAAACGGCTGTCGTCGAATACTGACACTACGAGGCGGCGCGTCTCAGAGTATCAACCACGCGAGACGGATGAGGCTAAGATATATCTGGTACCAGATATTTGTATGTGCTATCATTCGTGCACGTGCGGAATCAAGTGTCGCAGCTTGAGGGTCGTGTCAAACACCATGGTCGGTCCCAACACCTCTTGTGTCTTTCGACAGGAGCACGCGTTGCAAAATGTGCACAAAATCGTCAAGAACAAAAAGCAAGGGCCGAACCCGTGAATGAACAGCTGCAAGCAAGTTGTCATGCTTTCACTTGCGTGGTGTTTGCACAACGTGCACGATCATCTAGTGTTCGGACAAAACAAATGTGTAACCGCTACGCGCATACAAAAAAAAAAAACCTGGAGGTACGAGCTGCCAGAATCTCGGCAGGTACTCCTCCCAGTTTGCCAGGACTTTTTCTCCTTTGACGCTGCCCGTGAGCTCGACGTGTTTCTCGATTAGCCCCTTGACGATCGCCTCCCCTTCCGGCGTGGAAACCCTCTGCGCCTTCACAATCTCAAGGTTGACGTGCTCCATGAACTCGCCCTCCGGCATCTCGTCCCTTCCCCGGTCATACGCGCAGAGGAACGAGCGAAAACCGCGCGGGGGAAAAAGGTTAGCGGTGTGGCGACGCGTAGGTGGTTCGAGCGGTCGACATCCCCCCCCCACCCCTCCCCGCGCGCCTCGAGCCGCGAAACGCTACGCCTGCTGGGTCTCAAATCCTCCCGATGTTAACCGCTTTAGACCAACAGAATTGACTCAAGCAATCCTACTACAAGTATACCTGGTATCTCTTATATAGGTGTAACTTCGAAAATACGAAAAATCGCCGCACGTATTATAGGTGTCCCCGTGCACGAATGCAACACCATCGGAACAAAACAACAATTCATAAGAGCACGAGGCATTGCGCCCGCGGCTGCTGCTGCTGCTGCTGCTGCTGAAGGCAAACGAGGAAACTTACAGCATGTAGGCGACACCGCCGGTCATGCCCGCCCCGACGTTTCTCCCCACCGTGCCCAGCACCACCAAGTTTCCCCCAGTCATGTACTCGCAGCAGTGGTCACCGGTGCCCTGCGCCCGCGTGGACGTTGGGCACACGGAAAGAGGGAGAGGGTGAGGGTGGACACCAAGGGACGACCGCACAAGCGACGAGGGGGAGAAGGAAGAAGCGAAGACGGTGAAGAGGTGGTCAGCAGTCGAGGAGACGAGAGCGACCGGATGTAATTTTGCTCCTTGTTTGTTGCAGGAAATCGTTTTCAAATCCTCACGGGAGACAGGAAGACAAGGGTGGTCGAAAGGAGCGATGGTCGAAAAAGAAGCTAGTAACCCCTTTAGAACCGCAGTCCCGTTTTTGGGGACAAACTACTTGGAATTTGACTGGTTTGTCCCCAAAACGGGACTGCGGTTCTAAAAGGGTTAAAACTGACGGCGAAAAACTCCCCCCCCTCCCCCCCCCTCCTCCTCGCCGCCGCCAGACGTCCACGAAGAGAGATCTCAGCGTCACAAAACAAAAAACAAAAACTGCCACGTACAGTAATACGTGAGCCCCCTCTCGGCGCTTGCAGACAACACTTGGCGAGCGTAGATGAGGAAAATACGTACCACTCTGGGGCGGAAATGTAAGCACTGTTGGAGTATAAAAGCGAACGTTGGACGGCGGTTAAATCTCCGTCCGGATGGTACAACAATAAACACGCTCGCGATGCGCCAAGATTGGCGCGCTCGTTTCCGCAACTACACTGTAAACCGCACCTCAACGACACTGTCGGCCATGGAGTTTCGGACCGCGAACCGCTCTCCCGCGCGGCCGTTCACGAACAGCGCTCCCCCCGTGGCACCGTAGAGGCACGTGTTGCCGATGATAACATTCTCGGAAGCTTCGTAGGTCGCCGAGCTGTAAGAACAATAGGTGCGAAATCGTTGTGGTTCATTTCGGATGGACGCGAGGGGTAGGGTCGGTTCAGGTAGGCTTCGCTCGGTCTAAGGCGCGATTAAGAGGCTAGCGACGGGAAGCCAAAGGGGGCGGCGCTCGAACGACATCAGCAACAATAGCAAATAAACACCAACAACCAACACCCAACAACAACACCCAACAACAACAACAACAACAACAACAACAACAACAACAACAACAACAACAACAACAACAACAACAACAACAACAACAACAACAACAACAACAACAACAACAACAACAACAACAACAACAACAACATCGCCGGGTGAACCTCTCCCCCCCAGCAAAGTCTGTCTGATCGGTGAAAACCCGACAAGCTCCGTCTCGGCATTGTAGGGATGCGAGGGTCTATGGTCTTACGACTATGCATGAGATCGAGTACATATCTCCTATCGAGTACACCCCCCCCCCCCCCCCCCCCTCCCCCCTCCTCCTCCCCTGCCCCCTCCCCCAAACAACGAAAACAAAATACGCACGCGTGTGGCACGATGACGATCTGCCCGCCGTTCATCCCCTTGCCCACGTAGTCGTTGGCCTCTCCCTCCAGCCTCAAGGAAACCCCTGGGAGGTTGAAGGCGCCGAACGTCTGGCCGGCGGATCCCTTGAAGCGCAGCTCCAGCTCGCCGCCAGCAGCCTCGAACCCTCGGTTGCCCCACTGAGAGGCGATGGTGCCCGACAGCCTCCCCCCTACCGAGCGGTCCGTGTTGGCAATCGCGAACTCCTTCGTCAGCTGCGGTCGGCGGAAGGAGAAGGGGAGGGGAGGGGGGGGGTATTCATCGTCATGCATGACGGTAGATAAACCCTCGCATCCCCACAATGCGGGGAAGGGGCGGGGTGGTGGTGGTGTACTCGATAGAAGAGATGTACTCGATCTCATGCATGGCCGTAGTCGTATGACCATGCATGTGGGGGGGGGGGGGGTTGTTGCATTGCCAAGTTGCCAAGCACATGGCCGTAGTCGTATGTATGACCAGAGACCCTCGCGTCCCTACAATGCCCGGACGTAGCACGTCAGGTTTTTACGGACCAGTCAGACAAAGCTAGCACAAAATGCGAAAACGCCGTGAGGTATTCGGCGAGTTGCATGAAGGGTGAGCTGCTGCATCCAACTAAGAAGGGGCGGACATTTGTGCATATCGATAACAGCGTCGAAAGAGAGGGCGGGGGGGGGGGGGGGGGGGGGGGGCAAGGCGAGGGGCGAGAGGTAGCGTGGGGTCAGGTTGCGCATTGAAGTCACTAGCCACGTGATCGATCCCACCCTGCGCCACGAGATATACGTGGCGTGCACTCTCGGACTCTCTGTTTCCCCTCTCTGCTTGGATGCCATCTTCCCCGCGCTACAGCAACAGCCGAGCTCATTCTAACGAGGTGCGCGAGCCATGATTCAGATCCACCAGGGACAGGCAGGCAAGAGGTAAGCGCCGCAGAAGTGACAGCCGGTGAAAGCGCGGGAGCGGGAGCGGCGCAAAATAACAAAAACAGGACGACTAGCAAGGGGGACGTTAGGGGGAAGGCGGGGGGGGAGGGAGGGGGGGGGGGTTCCTCACCTTGGAACCTTTTTCGATGCAACCCTTGACAGACGGATCCACGAGAATATCATCGTCCAGTACGGGGCCGTTGCCGTGCGCCTTCTCGTGCTTGAGCCAAGATCTGAGGCAAGGCGACGCGTCCCAAAATCGAGAGGTGGGGTGTGTACGGGGAGGGAAGGGTGTGTCGTGACCGAAGGCGTCACTGGGAATTGGACCGAGGATAAAGCACGTGGGAGGTGCGAAGACAATCGAAGCGAAATCGAAGCACGCCGCCAACTTTCGCGACGGGGAGGTAGGAAACCGGCGGCATGATAATATCTGATGCATCGAAAAAGTCGCCGTACCGATGGGTGTGCTGGCCGTTTAAACCGCCATCGTAAAAAAGCTCTGGAGAAAAAAACACAGCAGCGGCGACAAAGAAATGAATAAGAAAAAAAAAAAAAAAAAACAACAACAACAAGTGGTAGAGAAAACGAATCAGAAAAAACAGCAACAACGCAGAAACCTGGCATAAACACATGCAACAGGTAAAGGCTAACCTGTCCTGGGAGACGTCGGGAAGGTTCGTGATGAAGTCGAGGTCGAGCACGCCGCCCGTCTTCGCCAGCGGCACATCCGTCCTCGCAGACAGGACATCGGCTCGACCGATCGCCTCGTCAAGAGACTTAAACCCGAGCTCGGCCAACAGCAGGCGCACCTCCTCCGCCACGAACTGCGACGGTCAGAGATCAGAGTCCCGCGGGCGGAGCAGAGGCGTCGGTGTTCGCATGTAGAGGGGAAAGGACGGGGGGGTTAGGTGGGGTGTACTCGATAGGAGAGATGTACTCGATCTCATGCATGGCCGTAGTTGTATGACCATAGCACGAAAGGGACAACAACTATTACGGGGGACCATACTAAATAGGACCTACGGCACACACAAAAAACTCTATATTTCCCTATTTTCACTAACAAAATTTGTTCCTATTTACTATGGTCCCTTGTTATAGGTGTGAAGGGAACAACTGCTGGTGCGCTCATTGGAGGCAGAGAGGAATTAGAGGGGGCGTACTCGATATCATGCATGGCCGCAGTCGATCGACCATAAACCTTCGCATCCCTACAATGCCGGGTTGGGGGCGGGGAGGGGGGGGGGGGGGGGGGGGGGGGGCAGCACACCGAGGGCCGCGGCACGGAAAACAGCGGCAAGTGAAACAAAACCAAAAACAGAGGCCTGACAAAAAAGACAAGACGACGCATTGGCAACGAACCCCCTCAAACGATGACAAAAACAAGCTGCTGACTGGCAATAGTAGACTCAAGCAGAGACCGCTCCAACTCTGCTTGGTGGTAACGTCGGCAACCATGGCTGCCGTACCCAAGGCGCGGTCCCCCGAAGGCAAGCAAAGGCGCTACGGCGCAGCGTGAGCGCTTCGCCCAAAAAAAAAAACAATAACCAAGCGGAGCACGAATACACATCAGCAGCAGCGGCGGTAGCAGCAACAAGCTACTCGGTCTCTCTCTCTACCCCCCTCCCCCAGATATACCTGGTACCAGGCTTACGTATACAGCCGTAGTAGTTCTGTTTCACTCTCCATACCCATCTTCGGTGCCAAGGTTTCTCATATTTCAAAAGCTGTCTTCGTCTCCTACCTCTCTCTCCCCCCCCCCTACCTCCTTTTTCTTGTTCTTCCTCGTGACTGCTCAATTCACGACAACACCTTGTGCGCGTTTATATAGCGATGAAACATTTTACGATAGTTGTATCTCTTTTCCTGCCCGGCCCGTCTGCCCATGCCTCTCCTTTCCGACGACGGCTGCACCTGGAAGAAGGTCACGACGTTCTGGGGCGTGCCGGGGAACTTCTTGCGGAGCTCCTCCTTCTGCGTAGTCACACCCACGGGGCAGTTGTTCGTGTGGCAGATGCGCGCCATGATGCACCCCTCCGCGATCATCGCAATCGTTCCAAAGCTTTACGACAGCAGGTTCAGCGAGTGCGGGGTGCAGAAGGATTAGGGGGGGGGGGGGGGGGGAAGACCGATCAATCCATCGAGGGAGATATGAAGGGAGGGAGGGATGGTGGGGGGGGGGGGGGGGGGGGTCGATACATGGCACTTCAACGTCACAATTTGCGTTTTCCGATACTAGGGCCCTTCTTAACTCCGCCCCATAGCATGTCAAGGAGCAGGGGGACCTGCTGCAAGGTTTCTCTGGGCGTCAGCGCAACAACATCGAAACTCCGCGTATGACTTCATCTGATTATATACCCTGGGCTGTTGTAACGATCAAGGCTGCCGAATGGGAGCGTGCGGGTCGAGGGGGGGGGGGGGGGCTGTGGGAAAAACCAATCACGAAAAGCATGCGTCCCATACAATAAAAAATACTTCGTACACACGCACTGGACAAGCGTCACAACTGGGTTCACAGCGGTCCTTGGAGCGCCCGAATCGCCTCGATTACACGGGCGGCTTCCCGAAAAGGTGACAATTCTCGAGACTGAATAATAAGCGGTACTACAGCAGTTGCGCGCCGGGTTCCCCTTTTTCAAAGGGGGTGGTCCTGTATACCGTGCCGTTGCCGCGTCCGACGTACGTCACAAACATAACCCACAGAGGACCGATATATCCTGCCCCCACTTTACCCCCCACTGTCTCCGAAGCTGGCTTCCACGGCTGAGTTGTCGATGGGGGAAAAGAGGGGGGAGGGGTATAACCATGCCATGAATGGCTGTAGCCGTGTGACGATAGACCCTGGGTGGGCCAACAAAAAGGGGGGGGGCGGGGGGCTGCTTCCTCTGTGAGTTTCCTCGAGATTTTTTGTTCTCGAAGAGAGGGGACACACCTCCCTCGGACACAGCAACATCACCCCGATCCAAACCTTGCGCAGCGAAACGAAAAAAAAACAATCGCCCACAGATGCGACATACGGCAACACACCCCCCACAAATCCCGCTTCGGTGCGCCCGTCGCAATCTCTGTGTTCCCCGGGCCCCACACCTCCCCCCTCCACTTTCCCCCTCGCCCGACCCATCCACTCTTGCGCTCACCCGTACTCCTCAGCCCCCATGAGCGCTGCGATGACGACGTCCCAGCCGGTCTTGATGCCACCGTCGGTCCTGAGGAGGACCCGGTCCCGCAGTTGGTTGTCGAGAAGGGTGCGGTGAACCTCCGCCAGTCCCTGCGCATGGGGGAGGGGGAGAGGGGGAGAGGGGGGGGGGAGCAGCAACAGAGCAGGACAGGGTGAGGCGCGGCAAACGAAGCCGGCGAGAATAGAACGTACCCAAACAAGTAAAGTCCATCTCTCTCTCTCTCTCTCTCTCTCTCTCTCTCCCGTCTCTATCTCCCCAACATATCGTGAGACCCGTGTGTCAGTACACGACTTGCCCCCCGCGAAAAGAGGAGACTCGTAACCACCTACGCTGACCACGCACACCATCAACATCCCACCACACCCACCCCCCCGCCACCACAACACAACACAACACAAAAAACGCATACCTGGTAAAACCCCTAAGGCTACTCTTACCTCTGTTCTCTCTTCAAGAAAAAAACAGGGCGCTTCACGGGTCATGACCCGACCCGGGGGTCGGAAATATCACGGGTCGAGTCGAGTCGGGTCGGGTCAGTAAGCTCACAAACTCTCACGGGTTGCGCCGGGTCGGATCGGGTCGGGTCAACCTTCCCCGACCCGAGCGGACCTGACCCGCGAGGTTTGACCCGATCTGTGAACATCCCGACAGCCCGGGAAAAAAAAAAACTTAGCACGGTATCTCGAAGCCGGGGTCTCTCTCCCTGCCTCCCCGGAGAGCACAACCTCTCTTCGCACTTTTCACGCGAAAAGAGAACAAAAAAGCAGGCCATAGCGCGCGCAGGCAGAGAGAGACGCACCAGCTCCCAGGGCGACCCGGCGTGCTTGATGGAGGACAGCGGGGACGCGCCCGTCCCGCCGTCGTGGCCCGACACCTGGATGACGTCCGCGTTCGCCTTGGCCACCCCCGCCGCCACCGTGCCGATGCCCACCTCCGACACCTGAAGGAGATGATAAGACAGCGACGACCAGCAACAGCAGTAGCAACGATGGGCGATCGTGATGACTACGCTAGCAAACGATGAACGATGATGTGAACGATGATGATGAAAAACGATGAACGATGACGATGACGACGGCAACGTCAACAACGACAAGGCAACGACAACACAACGGATGAACCGTAACGATGACAGCGACAACCCAAAGATGGACGGTAGTGATGACGACAGCGAAAAACAACCATGGCAGGAAATCAATACAGCAGAGACGATATTCGACAGCGACGAGGTACATGATGCCACGCGTGAAGAGGAAAGAAAGAAGCAAGGAAGGGAACGAGGGGAAAAAAGGAAAGGGAAAAGAAAAACCAACTTTCCGAACAAAAGGAGCCAAGAGTGGCCACGACCATTACTACCGCTCGCCGAAGAAAACAAACCACAGAAACACCTGAAAGTATTTCCTACCTGGTACTATGCAAAAAGGCACCATCGTTGTACGTACTGCGCAAGGAGAACAAGAAAAAAACGCGACAAGATAAAGTATGGCGCAAGCGGTGGTGACGCGGTTATGTACGAACGACCACCCCACCTTCCTTCACGTCGCCATATATGTACTCCGTCGTTAGCACCGGGGGGGGTGAGAAAAGATTGGCAGCCGCGACCACGGCTCAAGTTCAGAAGGCCGCCGAGGGGGATCAAAACTCTTAACAGGTTGAGCTGGACAGAAAAGGTGGTGATACTTGAAAAAAAAAGGCGTAGCCATGAAACCACGATACCACCGGGCGGCCTGTGGCCTGTACACGACAAGCCGAACAGCAGCTCACCCCAAAACACACGTAATATGAACATCGCACTTTTTCGACGCCTCTTCCCGCGGCGAAGCAAAAATCAACCAAAGTTTAAAACAACCATCTTCGTCGACCCCGCCCGCCCGCCCGCCCCATCCCACCCCACCCACCAGCTTAACGCTGACCCCCGCAACAGGGTTGATCTGGTGGAGGTCGAAGATCAACTGCGACAGGTCCTCGATGGAGTAGATGTCGTGGTGGGGAGGGGGGGAAATCAACGTCACCCCGGGTTTCGAAGCGCGGAGGGACGCGATGTACTCCGATATCTTGGCTCCCGGGAGCTGACCGCCCTCTCCAGGCTTGGCGCCCTGCGCCATCTTGATTTCGATCTGGCGGCGGAAAAAGTTATCGGGTGGCGAGCGTGAACAGGGGATCGGGGGACGTGGGTGTAGAGCGGGAATATATGCAGGCTTGGGGGGGGGGGGGGGGGGGGGGGGGGGGGGGGGCATGGTCGTGACTGTTGGCAGCTTTCATTAGTCGGCACAAAGACGAGCCCTTTCACATAGTACGCACATTAGTAAATATAATGAAATAGTACGCACAGCAGTAAATATAATGAAATAATGGAGGAAGTAAGGAAGGAAGGGAGGAAGGAACAACACCTGACACGCAGCACACGGGCAGGACACGTTGGAATGGCACGCCCTCACCTGCTCAGCGGAGACGAGGTACTCCGGCGTGACCCCGAACCTTCCCGAGGCTACTTGCTTGATGGCCGACGCCGCCAGGTCGCCGTTCCGTAGCTCCTTGAGGTGGGGGAAGGACGTCGACTCGCCAGTCTCCGCGGAGACGTCCTCAATAGGGAGGAACCGGACGGGGTCTTCTCCCCCCTAATTTTTATAGCAAATCGAAAGAAGAGGGAAGGGGGGCGGGGCGCGGGGGGGGGAAAGGGCAGAGAGGGAGGCAGGGGGGCGGGGGGGGGGGCAATGGGTGTAACGGAAGTTATCGTGGAGGAAAGGACGGAAACGGCGGCCCGCAGCATCACGCTGCTGCCGTCTCGCGTGCGATGCTGTCGTGTGCGCGGTGTTGTGCCTGCTGCAACAAGGGATCTTCTGACTTCCCCCCCCGCCCCTCCAACCTCCGTCTCGAAAGGGATGGGTGGTCAATGGTCGAACGACTAAGGGAAGCAACAAACGAGCACGCCCCCCCCCCCCCCCCCCCCTCCCCCACCCCCTTCCTGCAAACACCGCCGCCCACCCCCTCTCTTTCACGCGCGCACGTACCTCGCCCGAGTTCGACTTGCCCCCGATCCGGTTGAGGGCTACCGCCAACGTCTCGTGCGCCTCTCGCGACAGTGCCCCCAGAGACATGCCGCCAGTGCAGAACCTGATGTCGGCGTCGGCGTCGGCGTTATCACAATGCGATACGATGCAATGAGGCGTTAGTGGGGAGGGGGGGAGAGGGGGGGGGGGAGGGGGGGTTACTCATTTGGTGCTCGCCTTAGTCATTTGACCATTGACCACGCATCCCTTTCGAGACGGAGCATGGTGGGGAGGGGGGGGGTGTACTCAATAGGAGAGATGTACTCGATCTCATGCATGGCCGTAGTCGTATGACCATAGACGTGGGGAGGGGGGGGGGGGGGACAAGGATTGCGCCGTGTTCAGCGAATAAAACTTGTAGTATGTCTAGTCTATCCTTCATGCCTCCGTTGTCTTGTAACTGATCCCAACACCTTCACCATCCCTAGTTAGTGATATCTACAATCGAGCCATATGGTAAATGCTTTACCACGCCATTATCAATAGTTGCGTATCATTTTACAAGCAACAGCTTCAATATCCCACAGCAGTAGAGCTCTTGAGCAAAAAAATGGCGCTTCTAAAAAAATTAAGAGAAGGCAACAGGCAGCAGGCCACAGCAGGCACCGCTTCACAAGCAGCACCTAACCCCCCCCCCCCCCCCTCTCCCCCCCCACGCAACGCCTACCTGGTCGGTGAAAACCAGACGTGCTCCATCCCGACATTGTAGGGATGCGAGGGCTCATGGCCACAAGACTACAGCCATGCATGACATGAGTAAACCCCTCGGTCCCCGCCCCCCCCTCCCTCCCCCGTCTCCAACGATTCAGGTGATGTTCGCCTCACCTCCTCATGATGTTTTCAGCGGGCTCGACGTCTTCGAGAGGGATCGATTGGCGGCGGCCAGGGCCGGAAAAGTCGAGCAGGTCCCTCAAGGTGGTCACGGGGCGGCTCCTGAGCGCCTGCATGTAGAGATCATACATCGAGTAGTCCTCCGCCTTGATGGCCTTCAGGGACCGAAGGGTTCGGTAAAGAGAGAGGGGAAGGGTGAGAGAGAAAGGAAGGGGAAGGCGGTGAGGGCAAGGGGCCGGGGGGGAGGGGGGGGGCAGTCGCAGCACAAGACAGATCGCTCGTTGAGTTGGACACTCCCTGCGCTGATCGATCGATGGTCGTGGTGTACTCATGTCATGCACGGCCGCAGTCGTATGACCATAAACCCCCGCATCTCCACAATGCCGGGACGGAGCACGTCGGGTTTCACTGACCAGGGGGGGTGGGGGGGGGGGGGGGGGGGGGGCCGTACTCGATAGGAGATATGTACTCGATATCATGCATGGCGGTAGTCGTATGACCAGGGGGGGGGGGGGGTACTCATGCCATGTATGGCCGGGGTGGGAGGGCGGGGGCGCGTACTCATTGGGTGCTTGCCTTAGTCATTCGACCATTGACCACGCATGCCTTTCGAGACGGAACACCGTTCCTAGTCCCACTAGAGACACCTCCAACAGCTGGGCGCTCATTACGTAGTTTTCATATATTACATACATTTGTTTTCTAATATTATCCCCTTCCTGTTTCGCCGCCTGTGGCCACCATCTATCTCATAGGATATCGATCGTTTTCTCGCTGCTATCTAGCGTATCAAACTCCTACATATCACATGGCCGGGGGGGGGGGGGGGGGGGATACAGCCAAAACAGTATCGAGACCATCCTGCCGTCTACGTTGCTATCGCCGGCCCGCCGCCCTAATTCCCACCCTCCATTGTCCTCAACAGCAATCGAGCCCCACCCCCCCCGCCCCCCCCCCCCCCCAATAAACACTAAACTAGCAGTCAGCGCTCACTGCTAGCGCAGTGCCTATTATGGTGTATCGCTAACACAAGCGCAATCTGGAGTTCGTAAGGCTGTTGAACCTGGACCTCAGATACACCCCAAGGGATGCCCCCCCCCCCTCTCCCCTCCACGGCGACGCCTCCCCTCACCTTGTGCAGAGTTTTCATCAGCAGGGGAGAGTTGTGGTGGTACTCCCCGCTCCTGAAGAACTGGACATACCCGTAATTGGCGAGCTTCTTCACGCCCTCCTCCCCGAACGCTTTCTCCTGCAGAGCAGAGCGACAACGAGACCACGGTGCATTTGCAAAAGTCTAGATGAGTGACCCGAAACCGTCGTTTGGGACCCTCCGGCCCCTACCCTGGTCGTGTTCCTCGCTTTATAGCGACCTCGTGTTAGTATTACGGGAGACCATAGTTAATGGAAACCTATGGTATACATAAAAACCTACCAGGTATATATTTAACCATTTTTACTAACAATATTTGGTCCTATTAACTATGGTCCGCCGTAATAGCGACTCGCAAAGCGCACAAACAAGCCGTTCCGCTGATTCTCGTGTGCACCCACTTCCAGTCTATACGCAATAACTTGTTGGGTTTCATCTCGAGGCCTGTCATGGCGCCTAAGACACAAAATACCGGCCGAAGAAGAAAACAAAAAAACAAAAATACACTATCGAGGAGGCTAGACGTGTTCTCCCCCTCCTCCCCGGCTTCCCTTCATGTGCCGAGCAATCTTACCCTTACGCCGCCGCCACCAACCACCCCCCCGCCCCATCACAAGCAGGAAGGTAGGCGCAGGCGCAGTAAAAATGCGGCGATACCCACCGTCGTAAACACGTACGTATTACAACCACAATCACTGACTGTGTGAGTGTCATTGAGCTCTGTTTGAATCAAGAAGCTGCTCGGAGCGACCCCCCCCCCCCCCCCCCCCCCCCCCCCAACTGCTGTTGCACTCTCCTCCGAAAGCGAACAGCACAAAATCTTCAGCCCCCCCCCCCCCCCCCCCCCTGCACCCGTAGCCCCAACTCACCCCCCCCCCCACCCACCCATCTACCCCACTTCCCAAAACCACCACCACCACCATCGCCCCGCCCACCCGCTCACCTGCCGAGCCACCTCCCTACCCCCCCCCCCCCCCAACCCACGCACCCCCCGCAACCGCGCTCACCATGAACGAGGCGGTTTCGCACGCGAGGTCTTGAACCTCCAAGCCTCCCAGACGCGACGGCGTCCCCCTGAAGCCAAGCTGGAGGAGATCCCCCCCGATGCCGATGGCCTCGAAGATCTGGGCCCCCTGGTAGGAGCTGAGCAGAGAGATGCCCATCTTCGACATGATTTTCAGCACGCCTGCGCGTGCGCGTGTGTGCGTGCGTTTCGAGCGCGTGCGCGCGTGAAACATCGTTGTTCACCCATGCTATTACGGGGGGCCCATATTAAATAGGACCTACGGCACACACAAAAAAAAACTATATATTTCGCTGTTTTTACTAGCAATACTTGATCCTATTTACTGTGGCCCCCCGTAAATATTAAGAGTGTATATTTTGGGTGTGATGGATAATAGCAGTAGCTCCACAGCAGTGCGGGTCTCCCAATAGCCCATACCAGTAGACCTACTGGTATAGGCATTCGTAGTAACAGTAGCCCAATAGCAATTGGGAATAGTACTATCTCCGCAGCAGTCGATCATAGCAACCAGTGCCTCCAGACAATACAAAGGCAATACCAACATCGCCACAGCAGTGGAGCACAACAGCCAGCAGCTCCACAGCAGCAGCAGGCGACACCAGCACTTCTGCAGCAGCATGCCTTACCATTAATAGTCAGTGCCTCTACAGCAAAAGGCCGTACCAGTGTATTTACAGCAGTGTCAGCCCATACCAGCCAGTATCTCTGCCGCAGCCAGTAGAGTCTGATACTACTGCACTGGCAGTGTCATAGACCTTCATACCTGATTCGATCGCCACTCGGAAGTTCGCCTGCGCTTCTTCAGGGGACACCTTGGGCAGGAGGCCGCTCTCCATCTGCACCTGGGTGCGTTGGAGAGACCACCTTTGGCATTAAAAAAAAAACGCCGGGGGCATGTACACATTGCGCAGCAGTTGCGGGGGGGGGGGGGGGAGGGGGGGAGGTGTACTCGATATCATGCATGGCCGCAGTCTTTTATATATCGACGGGGGGGGGGGGGTAGTCATGTCATGCACGGCCGTAGTAGTATGATTGTAGGGGGGGAGGGGGGGGGCAGGGTGTACTCGATATCAGGGTGGGGGGGGGCTGTCACGATTTCCTCTCCTGGAAAACGCCCCCATTTTTTAGGGTAGGCAGGACGCAGAGCACTCTACCATACCTACCCCCCGTCCAGTATTGATAGAAGACAGCTACGAAATACAAGTGAGCGGGTTTTGCATATCGTGAAGGCTGGTACACAGAGGGAAGTCGGGTTGAGGTGTGTGTGTGGAGGGGGGGGGGGGGGGGGGTCTAGAGGCAACCATCACCTGGCGCGCAATGTCAGCAGTGTCATCGAAAGGGACCACACACCATATTTCATTGAGGTGGATTACCACATGTCATTGAGATGGATGACCACATTTCAACGAAATAGATTACCCTATTTCATTGAGGTAGATTCCCGTCTTTTACGAGTTAGGTAGATAACCTATTAGCTTGAATTGGTAGAGGTGTGAGGCGTGTACCGAGCAGGAAGCGGAAGAAAAGCGGGACTGGTAGGACCAGGGGGGCCGACCCGACCACAGCAACGATGCAGAGCCACAACCGAAAACAGGGCATGCAACAAAAACAAAACAACTAGTGTAAAACTGGTGAGCGTCCCCGCAAGCCCACACGGCGCAAGAAAGAAAACACTGTTGACCGCGAGAGAGACAACACTTCGCTACCAACATACACGTACATACTATACGACGGCCTGTCAAATACAGACGAGGGCGCACACGCGCACATATTTTGAAATATAAACCACATACGCACACATCATGTCCCGTAGTTAACACGCCACGGCTTTGCGACATGCTGAGAATGCTCCACCTACAGCCGGCTGGTTCTCCGTGATCAACGGTGCGTGCGCAAGAGACACGAACGGCCATGCATCATAAATGCACCTGCTGCATTCAAGTACCCACAGAGGTCTACAGCTGTCGGCCTTCGCGGTGCCGCGGGGCGCGATGAAATGGATGGATGGATGGATGGATGGATGGATGGATGGATGGATGGATGGACGGGCGGATGGTACCCTCACCACCCAAGCACGGACTGGTAGGCCAGGTAAGGGTGTACGGCGGACGCTCCGTATCCGACGAGGCATGCGAAGTGGTGCGTGCTCCAGGCCTGGCCGGTCTCCACCACCAGTGACGCCTGCGAGGCGAAAAACAAACGACAACGAACAACAACATCATCAACGACAATGATGACGATGGCAACGGACGACATCATCAATGACAAGGACATCACCAACGTTAACTGCACCGTCATCGACGGCATGGCGTTTTGCGTCTATCAACACGCCACGCGTATAGAGCATCAAGCAAAAAACTCTCCAAAAATCACAATTAGGGTAGTATAATAATTGTAGCCTGTTTATATTGGTGCCACAGAGTACTCTTGAGCCATTTCGAAACGCTGACTTTGAAATAACAGAATAATATGACGGTCTACCATCTACGACATGACGAAAAGAGGCACAGCGGTTCAACAGCCTAAAAAGGGGGGGGGGAAAAAGAAAAGAAAAATCTACGTAATAAAATCAACCCCTGCATCAACCAAAAGTCGTCGCCCTAAGGCGCGGTTCAAAAAACAAAACGGTCAAATCGTTATTGGCGCGTTCCGCGATATCGTCTGTTTTTTTATCTTCCCGGTCGTTCACCTTCATCCTAACGCCGGCCTCGATGAGAGCGTGGTGAGTCGCCCCCACGGCCAGGAGGGGGGGGATGTACGTGTCCTCCGACGAAAGCCCTTGTGTTCCAAGAAAAAAAAACGAAAACGAAAAAACAGGCAAAACAAAAATGTGAGACAAAGAGAGAGAAGATGGAGCGCTTGTGAACGCGTGGTACCCGAGCACCTGCTGGGATTATACCAGTAAGTCACCCTTATGCCAGTACGTGAAGCAACAGCGGGTGGGGGACAGCGGAAAAGGAGAAGTCAACAAAATCCTTAGCTACCGCTAAAATGACGACAGAGGGGTTAGCGAAAAAGAAAAGAAATGGCCCAGACAAAAGGAGGAGGAGGAGGGGGAGGAGGAGGAGGAGGAGGAGGAGGAAGAGGAGGAGGAGGAGGAGGAGGAGGAGGAGGAGGAGGAGGAGGAGAAGGAGGAGGAGAGGAGGAAGAAAAAGGAAGAGGAGCAGGAGGAGGAGGAAGAAAAAGGAAAAGGAGGAGGAGGAGGAGGAGGAGGAGGAGGAGGAGGAGGAGGAGGGGAGGAGGAGGGCGGAGGAGAGAACGTGAAGTCAACGCGAGACGACACTGCCGACCGAACAGCACCCTATTCCGAAGCACACGTAGCCCGAGGGGGACGAGGCGTGTCAAAGCTGCGCGCCGCGTCATCTGTATTTCCCTTGTAGGCTTTCGGCGAACTAAATCAACTATTCATCCGCTCAACGAACCGACCGACAGACCCACCGACCGACCGACCGACCGAACGGCCAACCGACCGACCGACCATTCAGTTTCACAAAAAACCCAAGTCACCTTCTTTAGTCCGGTCGGACAGGACTAGCACGTCCGCGCCGTCCAAAACCGCCGCCACTGCCGCCGAAGTAAGCGCCTCCACAGCGGTCTGACACACAACACACAGCACACACGACACAACACACAGCACCGTTACCGTTTGGCAAGTTTTGCGACGAGGAGGGCGCAAGGGTGCGCACACAACAAGACGAGCCGTTTACGGCACACCGGGGTCAGAGCTGTTCTATCCGCCTTTGATGGGAAAATTTCTCCCACCGTTCGCGCCTTCCGCCTCCGTGGGGCAAGCAGGGCGCGGGTTTTGGTACTTCACGGGCCCCTTGCCTCCCTTGCTTGGATTTTTTAGCAAAACGATCGTCACTCCCTCGTGTCATATTATTGTTCGGTTGGCATGTATGAATGTACTGTAGAGAGTTATACCTATCGTATCGACAAAAAAAAAAAAAGGAATTCCGCGGCGAGCAGGTAGTTCTACCAAAAGCACAACAACGACAGCAGCCACAACACCAGAGTCAACAGCAACAGCAGCAGAAAAATCATCAACAACAACCACAACCACAACAACAACAACAACAACAACAACAACAACAAACAACAACAACAACAACAACAACAACAACAACAACAACAACAACAACAACGACAACGACACGCAAAAACTACGCAAGACTTCAACCCATGGCGACCCCCCTCCCCACGGCATGCAAACGGTCACACTCCCTTCCTTTCCCTCTCCACGCCATCGACTCACCTGCAAACCCCCAGGCCCCTTCTCCAGAGGGTACACGGTCGGGAGCGTGGTGGTTTTGAATCCGGGTAGGGCTTGGATGGCCTCGAGTTCTTTGCCGTTCAGGATGGGCGAGGCGATCTTGATCTGACGGGCGTCTTCAGCCTGTCAAGAACACACAAAGACGAAACAAAACAAAAAGTGAAGAAACTACTGTAAACGAGAAGGAAAACAAAAACACAGAAAAAGACTACTCGCAACAACAACAACAAAAAAAAAATCAGAACAAAACCAAACCAACTAAAACACAAGACAATAACGTGACAACGTGGCGACGATAGAAAAAAAGACGACGTACCGAACCGAAACCGAACCGAAACCGAAACGAAACCGAACCGAAACTGAATCGAAACTGAATCGAAACCGAAAAAAAGCACATACACTCCATTCTGACCGCAAGTATATAACCGGTTTAATACAAATAATGAGGGTTCAAAACGTGGATTATGTTTCCGGCCATAGTGGCATACACCAGGCAATAAAAAAAAACCTACTGCAGCAGCAGCAGTAGGGTCCAACACTCCTTCTCTCTCCTGTCGTACTGTGTACGAAGTATACTACTGTACGTACCTCGTATTCAGGGCTGCTGCATCGAATTATCACTCTTGCACTCTTTTCTGCTTGACTAAACAACCCGCAAGATGGGTGTCTCGGAGTGACTGCGCGGAGGCCTTGAGCCATCAAACACTGCAGCAGCTACACACAACAGCACCAGCCAGTCCCGCAGCCAATCAAGCTCACGGCACACGGCCCACCCCCTCGACGAACGAAAAAAAAAAACTTCAACCAAAACGCTGCAGCCATCGAACTCCCGTCCGGGGATAAGCGGAGGGAGGGATGAATTCTTCGCCTACGATGAAATACAAAAATTCAGAAATTCAGAAATACAAATATACAAAAAATACAGAAAGATACAACAGAGTACGAGACGTACAAAACAATCACATAACAAATACAAAACCGAACGAACAAAATGCAAAAAATACGCTGTACTTGCTTGCCTTGGGGTTCATGACGTTGCCGCGCGATCCCAGGCTCATCTCTAGCGACATCACCGTGCCCTCCCTCAGGGGATCGATGGGGGGGTTGGTCACCTACCAAGCACCACCAGCAGCAACAGTCCATTGCCGGGGTTGGCAAGGGGGTGGCGCGTCCGTGGGCGAGCGTCGTGTCAGCTTTGAAATTCAGATAAACGGTCGACAGATCGATGATTCAGAGTTGATACACTTTCATGGTCGGGCATTGATGACGCACGAAAGGAAACATGTTTTTATTCTTGAAACATCGTGCGTGGCGGAGGCGGGGGGAGGGGGTTTTACCTAGGTTAGTTATTTTATTTCCTGTCTTGAGGCTGCTTTTGAATGGGCGTGGCTTTTCCTGTTCGGCGCGTGCCACTTCTCGTAAGATGCCCTCAAATAATTGGGAAGCTACTGACATACCGGTACAGCGAGTACGACCGTGGAATACGGGGTATCTCGTTATTTTAGCAGTACTTGTATGAAGAAAAATGAACTTATATGTGGCTCGATTACCCTTCTGGAGCATTCATCTACACGACCTAGACAGGGCGAGCAAGGCATGGCATGGCAAGGCAAGGCAAGGCAAGGCAAGGCAAGGCAAGGCAAGGCAAGGCAAGGCAAGCCCACAAAAAGAGTCCACAGAGCACAAGCACAACTTGAACCCCGAAAATCACCTGCGCAAAGCGCTGCTTGAAGTAGTCGTACAGGACGTGCGGCTGCTCCGACATGACCGCAAGGGGGATGTCGTCCCCCATGCAGAACGTGCTCTCCTTGCCGCTCTTGGCCATGTCAGCAATCTGTTCTCGTCGCATATTCGGGGAGTTCATCCAGAGGTCCCACGTCGGACGCGAGGGGGGGGGGGGGGGGGGGGGGGGGGGGGGGGGAGGGGGCCGGGCAAATTGTCCCGGTCTCACATTCTGGGGGTTACGAGGTCGGACGGCGATAAAGGGGGGGTCGACAAATCTGTTGCCGTGAGACATTCGTGGGATTAAGAAGAGGTCCGAGGTCAGCCGAACGGGGGGGGGGAGGGGGGGGGCGGAGGGGGGGGGGGGGGGGAGTACCCATGTCATGCATGGTCGTAAGTCGTAGGACCATAGACCCTCGCGTCCCTACAATGCCGGGACGGAGCACGTCGGGTTTCCGCCGACCAGGCAGACATTGCTTGCACCAAGCGCGGGGCGCCGTCAGGTGTTGGGAGAGTCGCACAAAGGGTGAGCTACATCCTACTTAGAACGGCTTGTGAGGCGGACTTGCAATGGGCCACAGGTTCGAATGAGATGCTTTTGTTTTCTGGTGTGGCCACTTCCAGAGACACCAATGGGTATACTATGCATCTGCTTCGTTCGGTGCCTTACCATACACACACCCTTGTGTGGAGTTAATTTTCTCTACCCCGCACACATGGTCTAACTCGACCGCCAGCCGTGGTGACCGCCAAAAACAAGAAACAAAAAAGACACCCTGGATCTCTAGCCCACGCAGAGCGAGGCGTGTTTAACAGCATCGTCGCCAACCGACGCCAACCCAACCTATGCATATAATATGAGGGTGGGGCGGAGGGGGAGGGGGGGGGGGGTGTCTGCGTTCTTTTGAGCAGGGGGCCATCGGGCAGAGTAAGGTTAAGCCTACAGTGGATTCCAAAGCCGTCCAGACGGCAACCAGACGTAAGGTTAAGCCTTGCATTTTAACTAGCACTTTTAGTCATCGTCTTGGGCTACTAATCCCGCTTTGCTGTTGTAACACCGCGTCGTAAACGCAGCTTCGTTCGTACGTGGCAATGTACCGCTCTGTGCCTACACGAAGGATCGTTTACATTGAAGAATAGCATATAAGCGGTCCTAATGTGTGACAGCACCTGGGGACTCTCGCCCGGGGTTACTATTACGGGGGACCATGGTAATTAGGACCAAAATTTTGTTAGTAAAAAAGAGAAATATGTAGTTTTTTGTGTCTACCGTAGGTCCTACTTACTATGTTCCCCCGTAATATAATACTCCCCGCACCGACGATCTGGCAATCAACGCGGCACCTCGTCGCAGCGAGTGAGGTACCCCGGGGTAGAGCTAACACTAGCAAAACCGATGTCGTTGTCAGCGGCATACCTCGCCATCAACCATGGGCGGAAGGGATGGTCTGCTTTCCCCCTCCAAAACTTCTTCCCACTGTGTCATCCTGCTGAAGAGTTTTGACGTATCTCCCTCTCTATTTACAAGTACAATAAGAAGGCTTTCCCGGATAGGGGCCAACCCTGCTGGCTTCCCCTCTTTTTCTGGCCGCAGAATACTGTTGTGACATTGCGCCGTACTCCATCTACTGTAGCTCAAGTCGAATGCTCGTATAATTCGTCTGTAGTTTGGGATCAATGAAGCCTGTCTGCTCACACCCATGCTTGTGCTCTCTCTCTCTCCGCCATCACGTCAATATCGTCGCTTGTTTGTCTCTCGCCCTCTCTGCGCGTCGCTTGTTTCACTCAACATCCCCAAGGTCCTACCGGGGAGCTCCTTCAGGGTTCTGCTGCCGTCGGCTGTCCCGCGGGAACGCTGCGTGCGATTCTACAAAAACCCTCGACAACAGCAACAACAACAACAACAACAACAACAACAACAACAACAACAACAACAACAACAACAACAACAACAGCACCAACAACAACTAGAATTCCAAGTAGTGAATAGAACTTGAGAGGGGCACTCTAGACGGTTACATTTTCAGACAGTTCTGCCTGCGACGAAAGAGATGGGGCCGAGCCCACGACAAGCAGGGGGGAGGAGGGATGAGGGGGGAGAGTTCCACGCCCATACGAGAACCGCAGGAGCAAGGCAAGCCGGTGCGTTCCCTCGGCCCCCTAGTTGCCTCGCGCAACTGCTGCTGCTGCTGCTGCTGCTGCTGCTGCTGCTGCTGCTGCACCAATAATGTATATACGCGTGCGCGAGCGCAAGACCGACAACGCCACCTGTCTACCATCAAGGGGGGACCACATTAGCACTGGCAGTGATCAGGACCCATCATATACACAAAAACCTATACTGTACCTGGTATATCCCAATATTTTACAATTAAATAATAAGCATATTTGGGTCCTGATCGGTATGCTCCCCAGTAAATGCCGCCCACCGCGACCCTATGTACCGCCTCCCCTCCAAACCGGCGCGCCAAGAGAGAAGATAAGGCTTAACTCCCTTAAAAAAACTGCAAGCACGTGTTGGGGGTGGAAACTTCTTGGAACTACGAGTAGTGTGTGATTCTTTTGGCAGTAGTAAAACACTTAGGCCTCGCAAAAGCACGTGAAAAGGTGGATTACCAGTTCTCCCCCCTTCCCCCCCTACAAACATCCCCCCCTCTCCTCCCTCTCCCTCCGGCTGCTCGCCCCCCCCCCTCCCCTACAACCCCCCCCCCCCCGCCTCAAAAGCGGTTCTTAGTAGGATGCAGCTCACCCTTCATGCGACTCGCCAAACACCTCACGGCGCATCGCGCTTGGTGCAAGCAATGTCTGCCTCGTCGGTGAAAACCCGACATGCTCCGTCCCGGCATTGTAGGGATGCGAGGGTCTATGGTCATACGGCTACGGCCATGCATGAGATCGAGTCCATCTCTCCTATCGAGTACACCCCCTCCCCTCCCTCTCCCTCCGGCTGCTCGCCCCCCCCCCTCCCCTACAACCCCCCCCCCCCCCCCCCCCCCCCTTGATATGCCTCCAAATGCGCACGAATGAAGCGCGCACGGGTGCAACGATATCCCAGGAATGCCTTCCTACCTGCATGTCGACGTCCTCGCTGCTCCACCCGAAGTACGTGTGCGGGATGAGCAGCTCGTTCTTAGCCACGTCCTCCACGGTGAAGGGCTGCGGGTCCACCCTCTGAAACATCCACGTTTCCGTCGCAGCACAGCACAGCAGCAGCGCAGAAGCACAGCAGCAGCAGCACAAACAAAAGAACAGCAGCAGCAGCAGCAGCACAAACAAAAGCACAGCAGCAGCACAGTACAAGCAAGGGGTTCGCGTCAGCAGAGGAGCGCAGCAGTGCTCCGTAGCACTACAGTGCGGCACTGCGCTCGAGCCACATACAGTATATAGATACAGTTCCTTGCTATGTACCCTCTGCTAGTCCCGAGACACTCGAAAAAAAAAAAAAAAAAACTAGCCCGGCCTGCTATACTCACTTCGTGTGGTCGATGCCGTACGCACTCGTCACATGCTTGTTCTCTTCAAGTTTTCCCAAACGGGTTACGGCTCAACAACACGCGGCTGGCCTTGCCTGGCCGACCGACCGACAGACCGACGGGCCGTCAGATCGGTCTGCCTAGGCTAGAAACTCGCCTTGGAGTGGGCGCGCAGCCAGTCCCCGTAAGGCCGCTTGGCGGCGACCTTCTCCTTTATGGACCAGTTCTCCTTGAACCCTCCACCCACCAGGTCGTACGCTATCATCTGACCCGGGCCCAGGCGCCCCTTGCTCGCGACCTGTGTTCAGCAGTCGAAAAAAGCGCCGTACTCGTAGGCATTGGAAGCGGTATATAGCAGTGAACAGGAACAGCAGCCGCAGCAGCAGCAGCAGAAGCAACAACAACGACAACAACAACAACAACAACAACAACAACAACAACAACAACAACAACAACAACAACAACAACAACAACAACAACAACAGCGGCAGGAGCAGGAGCAGGAGGAGCAGGAGTCGTACGAGCATCGTCAGCAGCAACAGCAAGCAGCACCACGTAGTAACAGCAGTCGCAGCAGAAGCCACGGCAGCAGCAGCAGCAGCAGCAGCAGCAGCAGCAGCAGCAGCAGCAGCAGCAGCAGCAGCACCAGCAGCAGCAGCAGCAGCAGCAGCGGCAGCGGCAGCGGCAGCGGCAGCGGCAGCGGCAGCGGCAGCGGCAGTCGCAGCCGCAACAACAACAGCAGCAGCAGCCCCCCCCCCCCCCCCCCGCTTCCCTCACTTGACGCACCTGCGACTCGTCGATGGGAACCACCCCCGTCTCGCTCATCATGAGAACCGTACCGTCTTTGAGAGTCATGTAGCGGGCCGGTCGAAGCCCGTTGCGGTCGAGACAAGCGCCGACGTGCTTGCCATCGCTCCACACCAGGAGCGCCGGCCCGTCCCACGCCTCCTGGTGGCCTTCCCAGAAATTGTAAAAGTCCTTCACCTGCCGTTATTTGTTATTAATATTCATTGAGTAAGTAAAATCATAACGCCACAAAAGGGGGAGAGAGGGGCGAGGAATGTGTGAATCACAAACGCCGAAACAGGGGAGAGGGGATACCAAAACGAAGAAATTGAAATAGTATCAGCCAGCCGCCGACCTGCGGTAAAAGGCGACAGACTGAAAGGTTTTTTCGGCCGATCGCCCGCAGGAAAAATGTCACCGGGTTAATAGATAGATCCGCGGCCATGTTTCGTACAGGTTGAAAAAAAAGAGGTATGGGCAATGAGCGAAAGGCAACGAAAAAGGGCAAAGATTTTTAGTGACAAACAGCAACACAGACGTGGGAAAAGAAAAAGAAAAAGAAAATACTCTTAAACCTCAAAATCAGCAGTGTTCTGACAAGCGCGCACGGGAGGGGTGGGGGGGAGGGGAGGGGGTGCCGTCCCTCCCCGGTCTGCACTTCTTTTTTTTTTTTCTTTTTTTTGTGAGTCATCACTTTTACTTTCCAGCCTAACTCGTAGGAGGTTTTACCCTCAGCGACCTTCTGGACAAGCCGTGGTCACAGGTGTCGTCCCGGTGCGTGCCTTTCCTTTTTGTCGCGTATAGGGTTCAGCATCCCCACTGCTCGTCGATTTTCATCGAATGTAGCTAACTCACGCTCTCGCGCTTTCCGCTAGTCAACTTTGTTATGCAAGAAAAAGTCCCTACGAGCATGCACTCGGTGAGACTTCAACCCACGAAATTGATCTTGATACGCACGCGGGCCACCTACCAAGCCACCGGACTATGCAGAGATATAATGGATACAGAAAAGCCAGGGTGCTACATACTAATATAAGACGGGAGAAACCATCAGGCAAAATAAAAACTAAATAAATATATACCTGGTATACTCGCATATATATTTGAAAACACACAAAAATTAAAAGTAATAAAAAAATAAAAAAAACTACTCTGAAAAAACGTATGATACGTATACCCGGTACCTGCAGTATTAATAGTGCAAAAAAAAACATAAAAATACAAATCGAAAAATCGAAAAATCGAAAAACGTATGATACGAGTACAAACAAATTGAGAAAAATAACGAAAAAATCGAGAAAACAAAATATCAAAACGATACAAAAAACCTGAAAAAGCGCCGGTACTCGTATTATACATACCTCGGGCCTGGTGTTCAAAGCGGGCTGCGAGCGGAACGCTTCCGGCACCATGACCATCAGCGCCTCCGTCGGAGACTTGCCGGACTGCACGAGCAGCTCCACCACAGAGTCCAGGTTCGCCGAGTCCGACTTCCCGTTGTCCACCAGAGCTTCGAACGTCTCGTCGTCTTTAGTGGGGCCAGACCGCCAAACGATCCAGTGTTATATTATACAACGGTCCGAAAGATCCAAAAGATCCGAAAGATTCAAGATATCCAAAATGATCAACCGAAGACAGACGTTGGGTGTTCACGGGGATTTTAGTTGCGGCAGGATTCGCACGTATTTGAGAAACAAAAAAAAACAGCAAAAAACAACAAAAACAACAACAACAAAAAAGCCAAAAAACAAAAAACAGCGAGAACAAAGAAAACGAGCGAGCGAGCGAAAAGAGCGGAGCGGGGACAGGCTTCTCGGTTCTGCTGTGTGTTTTCTGCTCTGTTCGGTTCTGCGCTCTCCTGTCTGGCGTGGTTATGTTCTGTTCTGTGTATATATAATACTCGTACTGCGTTCGGTTCTTACACCAACAAAAAACACAAAACACACGCTCACGCACGCTATCAACAGCGTTGAATACGTGTCGATATCGTAATAGAGTCCGATGAAACGATACTGACACAACAGATAACCAAATCGATATGCACCACTTCGATATTTGATACATCCAACCAGAGAAGCGTTCGCCCAGGTGCCAGCATGAACGACACGGGGACCGCAGGGGATGCCGGGCGAAACACGTCCGATATTATACGATACATCGGAAGTGCGATATTTCGATATATCGAAACTTTCGAAACGATATCCAAACACTACACCATTAATAGCGCAAACACGGCGCCAAACACGGACGAGCCGGAACTCAAAATAGCACCAAAGAGCAAAAGCCTCAGACATCCTCCTCCGGCTGCATACGAAGAGCGTATATACACGCACCACGGGAGGCGTGCCTATCCCCCCCACCCGCCCCCCCCCCCCCTCGTCCTCCCGACCCCCACCCCCGTAGTATTAATATTAATATTTCCGAGTAATTTGTAAAAAAAAAAATGGGTGGTAGTACCAAAGGGGTTTGTTTAACCGTCATCAGCTATTACGGGGGACCATAGTAAATAGGAGCATATATTGATATTAATTTACGGGGGACCATAGTAAATAGGAGCATATATTGATAGCCACAAATGGTAAATATGTAGGTTTTTGTGTGTACTGTAGGTCATATTTACTATGGCCTCCCGTAATACGTACTGTGTCTGTGTGCGCTCCTGGACGGCAGGGTTAGAAACACCTGGTACATATTTATTTATCTTCACTGAGATTTTTTTCACGATCGGACGACGCGGATCTCCCCGGCTTTTTGCGCAAGCCAAAAAAAGTAAGGCGTGCCTCATCCTCCCCTGTATTGTAGGCCGCCGTGAAAAACTATCAACTCCCTCAGAATCGTACCCTGTATGTCGCAGTTGTTGATGAAATTCTGCGTGTCTCCATCGGGGTCGAAGTCGCACTCCGTGTCGAGCTCTCCCTCTCGTGCCCGAACCCAGTTGACGTTGCCCAGGAGCGTGTTGATCTCCCCGTTGTGGCCCAGCATGCGCATCGGCTGGGCGAGCGGCCACTTGGGCATCGTGTTCGTGCTGCAAGGACCAAAAACAAAGAACAAAACAAAACAAGGAACAAAAACAAAAACAAAACAAGGATCAAAACAAAACAAAGAACAAAACAAAACAAGGAACAAAAACAAAGGAAGGATCAAAACAAAACAAAACAAGGAACAAAACAAAACGAAACAACAAGGAACAAAAAGGCGAGGGGCAGTCATTGCATGCAGAGAAGGAGGGAAGGGGGTACGTGAGGAGAGGGGTTCACGCGCGTGTACAGCGGTCGGTCTCTCACGAGCAGACGGACCAAACCACACCCTCTACCTGTCCACCAGCCAACCAACCAACCCGCAAAAAAACGAACAAAATAAAAAACTAGCGAACTCGCACATCGCCGTTGTCCTCCCCGCTTCGTGACTCCATCCAAACAGCGGGTGCGAAGAAAAAATCAAACGCCATTCGTCACTTTCACGGGCCGGATCCTCGAAAGGGGCAAATCTGACCATTTATGGACGCCAGCTAGGGCCGAGCCCGCCCGCCCGCCCGCCCGCCCGCCCGCCCGCCCGCTCGCTCGCCCTCCCTCCCTGTTACCTCTCCCTCCCTCCCTCCTTCACCTCCTCCCGCCCTCTCTCTCCCTGACCCCCCCCCCCCCCCACCCCACCCCCTCTACCCCCCTCCCCGCCTCTCTCCTTTCCAGGTCCGAGTTCTCTGGTCGTGCTTTTGTCCCATTCAACAATTTCGCCCTTCTATTCTTTCTCCCTCCTTCCTACCTGTACTACTGACAGTCATTACCCAGACCTGGGGGGTCACACAGCAGCAGCCTCTTCTCCCCCCCCCCCCCCCCCCCGCCCACTGCGAGCATTGCTTATATATTCGTGCCTTGCTTTCCTTTTCGGGAGAAGAAGACTCGCGTCGAATTGCGCTGTAAAAAAAAAAAAAAAAAAAAAAAGAGGTCAAAAGTCTCCTTTCGTTTTCGCCGGCCTTTTTTCGATGGTCTCCTTGAAACAGATCAACGAGCGACGAAAAAGACGGTCAGGCCGAGTGGGTGCCACCCCATGCACGACACACCCCCAGCGGCGAGGCGAAGCTCACCATGAACTATGAACGCATCGATACCTCGCCGACGGGGTTCGGGCCGCAACGGTAACGCCCCTACTAACCAAGTAGGCACACCAAAACGATTTAACTTAGCGGTCCAATACCACCCGACGAGCTCTCTACGACAAGGAGGCAAGAGGCAACCGATGTACAACACCAAAAATACTTGTTACTCAGGACAAACTACCTCGTACCTTGTATTAAGTAATCACGAGCGGACACATAGCGAAACAAAACAAATATAGACATATGCTGCGATATGCTTCCATGTATAGGGCTATATGTAGCACCCGATTTCTTTGTGGCTCTTGACTCGATTATAGTGTAGGAGCTCCACAATACCTTGTCCAAAATGCTGACTTTCGAAAAAAAAAACGTAGTTCAACCCGGCGAACAACCGGACGGTCTCTATATTAATACAACGTTTTTGTTTGTAAAACCTGAATAGTATTCCGACGATAAGGGGCAATTTGAGAGTCCGAGGAGCCCCGACACCCAGATTTATTTTCGCCAAAAAAAGGTACAGTACCCCCATCGCGTCAATATTCGCCAAAAACAGGTGCATATCCCCCTTTCGCGTCATTCAGAACTAGTTCAGCCAAAAAAAGGTACAGTACCCCTATCGCGTCAGCCAGATTTTTTTTCACCAGAAAAAAAAACTAAAAAAAGGTACCATGCCCCTACCGCGTCAGTCTGAACCATTTTAGCACCAAAAGGGTACAGCACCCCTATCGCGTCGGTCAGAACTTTTTTCACCAACAAAAAAAACTTAAAAAGGTACGGTACCCCTATCGCGTCCGTCATACCGGGTAACTATTTTAGCCAAAAATATATACTGTGCCCCTATCGTAGAACGCGTCAATATATATGGGAGGGGTGCGGGGGTGTGGGGGGCAGGGCACCTGAACCGGCGGTGATACACGCAGAAGTTGGTGGCGTAATCCGGGTCCTTGAGATCCTTGTAGAACAGGCTCAGTGACTGCGACGTAATGTAGCATGGGGGGGGAGGGGTGGGGGGGTACGCATTATCATGCATGGCCATAGTTGTACGGCAATAGAAGGGGGGGGGCACTCACCTGATGCTTGCTTCAATCATTTGACCATTGATCACGCATGCCGTTCGAGATGGAGCACCTGTCCCTACTCCCAACAGGGGCACCCTCCAACATTAGAGCGCCGTGCGTTCCATCCATGTAGTACCTATACAAAAAATGCTTACGTACCAGGTATCTTATCGATTTTATGTTGCGCCTTTTGTGGCCTCCATCTATCTCCTGGGGCAGTGATCGTTTTCTCGCTGTATACCACCAAGTGCACTAAAACTTCTACATGTCACATTCGTCTATTTCCTCCTCATCTCGTCCTCCAACACGTCCTTCCCGTTCCTCCTCGGGCATTTTACATTCTCCCGCAATATGAGTTCCACTCTCTTTCGCTTTGCCATGCGGGCACATCTGTGAGTCTTCTTGCTCCTCCTCCCGACTACTGGTCCACCTCTTTCCTCTTTCTGGCAGATCCCAGGGGGCCGGGGGGTGGGTGTACTCATGCCATGCATGGCCGTAGTCGTATGGGGGGAGGCGTACTCAGTTGTTGCTTGCCTCACTCATTTCAACATTGACCGCGCATCATTTTCGAGACGTATAGGGGGCGGGGGGGGGAGGGTGTAACCATGTCACCCATGGCCATGTAGTCGTCTGGGGAGGGGGAGTGTACTCACGTCATGCACGGCCGTGTAGTCGTCTGGGGAGGGGGAGTGTACTAATGTCATGCATGGCCATGGTCATGCCCACAGACCCTCGCATCCGAGGGGGGGGGGAAGGGAGGTAAGAAGGGGTGGGGAGGGGGGGGTGAGCTGCTGAGTGGAAAGGCAAGGGGTGGTCGCTTCTCAGTACCAGGTACTACTACTTCATCGGACGAGAAGAAAAAAAACAACCCTTTAGGCCTTAAGGAGGCTCTGAGGCCTTAAGGGCTGCGCTCCAGTCGTGGGGACCAAGCACTTGCAATTGGACTCGGCTTTAGTTTTATGAACACTGCAGTACCCGAAGGATGAACGTGTTGTTTTGGACGGAACGGTATCAACAACGGGACAGGGCCGGAAAACCGTCGTCAAAATGATACCATGCACCCCGGGCTCGTTCCGTCGGCAATTTCCCCCGGAATACCGTTTGACTCGTACCGTACCGTCCCGCCGAGGAAAAAAAACTCTCCCGTTGTACTTTACCGTCCTATTACCAACACCAACAAACTATTTCGTCCGATTATATCTCCCACCCAAGCCCACTCACGTCGGCGTCGGTCATGCCCTTATATACGATCGTGCGCGAGCTGAGCGAGCAGAAGTACATGTCGCGGCGCCAATCCATGCCCTCGTCGACGAGCAGCTTAGCCGTCATGCGCCGGAGGAGGTACATCTCACGCTCCAGCTCGTCGCCGGAGTTTGCTTCGCTGCTCACCATGAACTGCTCCACGGAGAACGCAGGAAAGAAAAAAAGGAGGGGGAACGGGGGGGGGGGGGGGGGGGGCGGCGGTAGGGGTTGAGGTTTTGGTGTTGGGTTGAGGTTTTGATGTTGGGGGCACTCTCATGTGATGGATATAGTAGTCGCGTGATCACAGACCCTCGCATCCCTATAACGCCAGGACGGAGCATGTCTGGTTTTCATGGGGGAAGGGGTTGGCGTTGGGGAAGGGGGTAGGGGGCAAGGAGGGGGGTGGGGTTGGGGGTGTACTCGATAGGAGATATGTACTCAAATCTCAGGCATGGGCGTAGTCGTATGACCATAGACCCTCGCATCCCTACAATGCCGGTACTGAGCATGTTGGGTTTTCACCGACCAGGCAGACATTGCTCGCACCAAGCGCGATGCGCCGTGAGTTGTCTGGCGAGTCGTATGAAGGGTGACGGGCGAGATTGGTTTGGGGGGCGTTACAAAGCAGGGAGGGGGGACGGAGGGGGGCGGAGGGGTACGGTAAGGTACCGTAAGGTACGGTAAGGTTCACCCATCTCTGCAGGGGGGTAATGATGCGGGAGTGCGTCGAAGAGTGGCTAGGGAATCAGCGCCGTTCTCCGGAACGGGACGAGGTTCGCTTGATCCCTCCTCGATCGATCGACCTCCCCGACCGCCTCACGTATGCACCGTGCGTACAGGCAGCAAGCACGGCGGTACTGTCATGTCACGAGGTATATGCAACGCAACAGCTAGTGCAGTAGTATGCAATAGGCCGATTCGGGGCCTTCTTTTTTCTGTAGCGACGGGCGTAGGTATAAAAATACTGTTGAGCCGTGCCGCTGTCGATGGCATCCGACCAGGACACCCTTCGCCTTCGCGCCTCCACCTATACGCTTTGGCCCCGCCGCTCTCGCTCTCGTTGGTGCCCCTTCCATGCGATAGGGCAGTTGTGCCTCCGGCGGGACGGGGGGGGGTCCACGCTGCTCACCCTCCTGTACTCCCTTCTCACTCACTCACTCCCGCCCTCCCTCCCTCCCTCCCTCCCTCCGTCCATCCATCCCACCCACTCTCCCTCCATACCTCATCGGGAACAAGCCGAAGGCCGTGCATCACTCGAGCCGAAGGCAAATGCATTACTTGCCTTCACGAAACCCAAGGCAGTATGAACGTCGTCAAAATCATGAGACACCACGCCCCGTGCAAACATTGAAGGTAGCTCGGGTAGGGCACTCGAACCAGGGATTTTACCAACACTGAGCGCTGCCACCGCCTGGTCACCGCTACCCACTGCGGGTCGGTAGGGAACGCGCAAGGGGTCACGGTGCAGCAGAAACCGCAGACCATATTTTACGGGTTCGTGTGACACCAACAAAAACAACACCAAAAACGTTGCCACCACCATCAACACCACCAACACCACCAACACCACCAACACCACCCCCACCACCACCACCACCAACACCAACACCAACACCAACACCACTATCACCAAAACCGCCAACACCACCAACACCACCACCACATCCACCTCCACCACCATCATCACCACCAGCACTACCACCGCTCCTACCCTGCTCAACACCCACCTGCTCAATTGTAGGCTGGTTGTCCCTGCTCTGGGGTCCGAGCGACGACGGGTCCACCGGCACCGTCCTCCAGCCGTGGAACGATAACCCCGACTGCGTCATCGTCTTCTCCACCGTCGCGCGGCAGGCCGCCGCTTCCGCCTCCTCGCGGGGAAGGAACAGCATGCCCACGGCGCGGTGATCACGCGGCGGCAGCGAGCCCACATCCACTCCCAGCTTCGAGAATTCGCGGTCGATGAGATCCCAGGGCATCCCGGTCATGATGCCGGAGCCATCCCCGGAACTGCAGACGAAGGAGGGTCCGGTCCGGGGAAGGGCGGGGGCGGGACGGGGAAGGGGAGGGCGAGGGCGAGAAGTTCGGGTGAGGGCGGGGACGGGGACGGGGGGGGGGAGGGGGGGGGGGGGGGGGGGGGTACTCACTTGTTCCTTGCCTTGGTCATTTGACCAATAACCATGTATCCCTTTCGAGACGGAGGACCGTTCCTACTTGTATTAGATACACCTCCAGCATGTTTTTTGGGGGGGTACCATGTCATGCTGCATGGCCGTAGTCGTATGGCCGTCCGTAGTAAACCCCCTCCCCGGGGAAAGGGGGTCAACTCGATTTGCAAAAATTAAAAAAACTGAAAACCCACCGATGCACGTACAACGTATATATATATATATATACCAGGTACCAGGTATATACACCAGTATCGGGAATGCACTCGTAAATTGGCTAACTCCGTTGCAATATGTATGTTGTTCGTATGAGTGGTCTATATATATATCGAAGGCGTTTGCGTTGTCTCCGTAGCTGTCGGGGGGGATGGGCGCGGGTGGGAGACAAGACTCATCTGCTCCCACGTAGACTGCAGGCCGCATGCTACAAGCACACCGAAGTCGGTATTTCGGCGTTGCGTTCTGTTTCGCTTCTTTCGTTCTGTTCCGTTTCGTTTCGTTCCGTTTCGTTTCGTTTCGTTTTGTTTCGTTTCGTTGCGTTTCGTTGCGTTTCGTATCGTTTCGTTCTTCCGTTCCGTGTCGTTCCGATTCGTTTCATTCCGTTCCGTTGCGTTCCGATCCATTCCGTTCTGGTTCGCTCCGTTCTGATTCGGCTGCGTCTCCCTTTTTCCTCCGTTCCCATCCGTTCCGATTCGTATAGTTCCGTCCTGTCCCGTTTCGTGTCGTTTTATGTCGTTTCGTTTCGTTCTGGTTCGTTTCGTGCCGTGCCGTTCAGCTTCGTCTTCCGTCTTCCGTCCGGTGCAGTGTTCAGCCGTTCAGTATTCTCTTCAGTTCCGTCCCTTCACCCCGTCCCGTCTCGATCCGTATCGTCGATATTAATAGCCAATCATTGTACCGGTATCGTTTTGACAAATTCCGTATCGCTCGGTTTCGGTCCTCGGTCCGTTCCGTTCCCTCACGCTCCGTGTTTCCATTCCATTCCGTTCCGTTTGTACGTTTCGCGGCGGCAACAGCAGCAGCAGCAGCAGCAGCAACAGCAGCAGCAGCAGGTGCGAAACGATCGCGTGGTACGAGGCACGAGGAAGGCAGACGACAGCAACAGTTCGAGTCGAGGCCAAAGGGCGTGCAACCGTTTTCGCAGACACTTCCAGGAGAGTGCCATCCTCACTATTAATAGTAGTCGTTGCAGGGCAATGGGACATACCAGTAGAGGACATCAGAAGAGTGGGCAGCAACTGCTGTGGTGGGGAACTGGTGGTATAGACTACGTATTACGAAGTATAATACGAAGATTATACGTGCACCGTCGTGAGCCCATGTAGGGGGGGGGGGTGTACCAGGTACTCGATAGGTGAGATGTACTCGATCTCATGCATGGCCGTAGTCGTATGACCATAGACCCTCGCACCCCTACAATGCCGGGACGGAGCATGTCGTGTTTTCACCGACCAGGCAGATATTGCTTGCACCAAGCGCGAAGCACCGTGAGGTGTCTGGCGAATCGCATGAAGGGTGAGCTGCATCCTACTAAGAACCGCTTGTGAGGCGGACTTGCATATGGAGGGGGGGGGGGAGTTCTCGATGCCTCTAGTCTCCGCGCCGTGGTATGCCGGGGGTGGAGGACAGATTGACCCATTCTGATAGAGGAGGCCCCTTTCAGTGTCTATATGTACGAGTATCAGGTACATCAGTATCTGTTACCCGGTACTGCTGTGCTTCGTATATCGTTACAGCAAAACCAGGGGTAAGGCGCGAGGCGTGCATTTTGGTTTTCGACCCCTCGTTCGCATGCGATGTGATAAAATCGTGCCATGAGGAGTAGCGAAAACTGCATACTAGTGTATAGAGTACGGCGGTATCGTCTGGCACTATGTATAGCGCCATCACCACCGTACCACCGTACACTCTACATTCCTGGGCCGGTTTCCGGAAGAATACTTGGTGGCAGGTACCGGTAGTAAATTGAACTGTTTCATTAGCCAAAAGGATACCATGGTAAGGTTTACCAGGCCACATTTGGCCCAAAATCAGTTCACTACAAAAAACAAGTACAAATTACACGCCAGGACCTCTGCTTTTGGCCAGACTGACATCGTACCTGATTTTGACTCGAAAAGGCCACGGATACCTGGTTTTGTCTGCTCTGTCTAGGTGCCGTCTATTAATAGCTTTCAACTTTCAACTGATTCTGGCGAATTTTAAACAAATCAGACAGGCCTTTCGTACGTACGCTGACTGTTCATGTTTATTCTCTGCATATGCGTCTGTGTGTGTGTTCTTCACATTAAACCGTTCTTTCTACCCGTCGACATCCAGCACAACCAGTGTCCGTGCCGATTCTCCAGTCCTAGAAGAGGTACAAGTTCTGTGGTCACAAAGCTACGCCACAGAGATACTGCGTCTGCGGTCCCTCGGTTGCAATTGTGTGTGTGAGTGGTATCTGGTACGTATCATCTTGATCATATATGAACTCTGTACTCGTACCTACGTATTTATGCATACGTACGTACGCTGATTCCATATTTTCTTATTTTGGGGTGTTCGATGTGCTTGACGTGTACTTTGTTGTTTTGTATCGTCACATGGTCACAGCAGCAGCACACTCATATTACCGCGCGGCACGTCGTCTGCCCCACCCCGCGTTGAGGTGGTCTCAGGTTTGGTACGTACGTCAAAAGATTTTTTGTGCCGAGCAGGCGGTTTTGCGGGGGGATGGTCGAGAAGCTTCAAAGACGACAACGGGGGGGGGGGGGGCGCCAGAATAAACACTCTATTACTGATAGGCGATCTCTCCGTGGCGAAACGAACGAAGCCTGCTGACCTTCTGCAGGCACTACAAGTGGTATCATCAATAATACCCTTTATAAAGAAAACAAAACAATTCAGACTTTGGAGGCCACATGCCACATGCTCATCAACGTTCAGGCACAAAAAAAAGTTTTAAAGGATTTTCATGCACAAAAACACCGCTCGTGCCGCGCGTGTTTTACTTGGTTTTAGTGAGTACCTGATCTGGGTCCAAATTGATCAGGTAGATCTGATTTTGGCCACAGCCCTACATTGAAGTGGAAGGTACAGCAGGAGTATTAATTATTAATATTGCGGGGGACCATAGTTAATAGGACCAGTGGTATACATAAAAGCCTACCTGGTATATATTTAACCATTTCTACCAACAATATTTGGTCCTACCAGGTACCTGGTATTAACTATGGACCCCCGTAAATAGTACACCAACCACATCATAGCCCAGCCGGCAATGCACCAGCCACCAAGTCAACTTTTCTTCGCGTTGGGGTACAGTTTGGAAGGGGGGCGCTGCTGATGTTGGTGATGTTGGACACTTTCTGCGTACAATACCCGGGCACTCATCGTGCCCCCCCTGCTACCGTGGTAGGCGCGTACGCTGTAGTACTTACAACAATCCCAATAGTGCAATACCAGCCTTGAACGAGTAATCCCTCACCACAGTAGCAGCAGTACGTACGCATTACATTTACCTGGTACTGGTATATCATACCAGTACCAGGTACCAGTACAGTTGTTGTTGTTGTTGTTGTTCTCACATTAACTCTCTGACGAAGGAGTCCGTGGTCACACAGCAGTACCAGGTACCAGGTACCTGGTATGTACATATTTGAACTTGTTTGAATTACGAGTATTATTATTAATAATAATGGTCTAGACGTGGTCGTGTGGTCTCCGTCCGAGGCAGTGTCCAAGACGGAACGAGTCAGTTGACCACACAACCACACACAAGTGTAGCACAACTTCAAACCCTCATTCAGTTGAATATTGAAACAGGAGGGCGCATTCATACCAAGGTCTTGTTCAAGGGAAACTCAGACACCGCCCTCGTACGAATCATCATTGTTGGTGCCACGGCATGGCAAGGGTGGAGACATATAAGTAAACTACCAGGTAGACGGTGATGTGGATTGGTGCTCTTGGCGCGTCGTCACTGCGCCGTACGCTATGTGTTTCCACTTCTCAGAGGCTCAGGCACGTTGTCGTCGAAGCCGTCGTCGTCGGTACGGTACCAACACGAGCAGCATCCCATTGGGCATTGCGAAACATGATGTGATGTGCGGTGCCTGGTGCTTGGTCCTTGGGCGAGAGATCAAATCGAATCGATCATGTTGGACACACATCACGGCACGCAACGTCATTGATTTGTTTTCGTATGTATCCCACAGCACCAGTGTTGTTCGCGGCGTCACGTACATACAGGCAGCACACCAAAACCAAGGGCACACACACTCACACGTTGTCGGCCAGGCAAGCCCCGCGGTGCTCCATGCAGCCGAGCGCCGTAAGGCCGCGCTCTACCACCTTGTGGTCTACCCTTCCCTTAGGATTCGCGATGAAGCCCACACCACAGGCATCCCTTTCCTCAACCAGCCAAGCCGGCCCGGGCTCAGGGAACCCAGCAGCCCCGCTCCTCTGTGGTGAGGAAGGGGACACCATGGTCATCTCCCGGGAGCCGGCAGTCCGGCAGTGCCGGGCCGCAGAGGCCGTCGGCCTCCACAAACCAGCGGGTTCAACATAGTGCTGCTGTTGGCGGTGTTGTCGTTGCCCAACAGTCAAGCGGGCTCGTGAGGTAAACGCGAAGGCATCATTGCTGTGCGCCGTCAGCAGCACCAAAAGGGCCACGGCGGCAGCAGAGCCGGCATCGCCTACTCTGCTCATGATTTGCGAGGCCGTTCCTAGGCGGACGCGTGTATCCCTGGGGGAGCGTCCACTATTACTGCGATCAAAGCTGGGTGGTGCGCTGAGCGCCGTGGGGCAGCACAGGAGACAAGCTGAATATCTCAGCGAAAATCTACACTCGTCGCCTGCAGCTGGGGCGCCGATCACGTCATGATCTTGATCCAAGCAACAATCGTCCCCTACGAAGACACGCAAAATGCCTCTTCAACTCCCATCCTCCAAAGTCCAAAGCCCCCAAACGAAACCAATTTTGGTTGCTCCTTGTTGTTCGTGTTGTTGACTTTGACAAGGCGGGTGCTGTGGAGGCCCCATGAGCAGAAGACGGCCTTCGTCGTGCCTGCTAGCTCTCTTTACCGCTCGTGGGGCCTGGTTATCCAGCGGGTGCGGTTGCTTCCGACGGAGGTAGAGCTAGCTATACGTAGGTAGACGAAGTTTTGTGATGGAGATTGATGTTGGGTCGCTGCGGTGCATGGCTCCATCGCTAGGCATCCCTCCCTCCCGACACTACGACCCGAGCGACGGCGAGGATGCCGCGTTGAGGCTGGACTGGGCCAAGTTTCTCTTCCGCGCGGGATATCGCTTACGGTACCGCCAGGTGAGACGTGGTGACGACTGGTTGCAGCGTTGGTGAAGCCATGTGTGTACTATTAATACCTGCCTGGTACAGCAGTACCACTTGGTTTCACAGCAGTTTGTACGAGTGTCGCTGCTGTATCGTGCACGACGTCTACCACCTCGTATCTGGCACCCAGGGGGTACCTGGTACTCGTTGGCGTATACAGTAGTAGCAGCACAGCGGCAGCTAAAAGCAGTACACACCACAGCGGCAGTATCTGGTACAGAGTAGCAGACGGAACAAATACAAAATAAGCAGTCAAAGCTTTCTCGTTGTAGCTTTTCACTCGGACGGCGAAGTGTACGAACGACGAGAACGACGATACATATCATACCGCAGGTACGTTGGTTTGCAGTTTGCAGCGTGGCGGTCTTGCTGGCGCTTCAGGCTGGCCGACAGCCGAACCGACTCCTTCGCAAGATGCACCACCGCGAGTCCCCGCAGCACGAAAAAAAGAAAAAGAAGCATTTCCATGCCAGGCATGTCCCATGCAGCGCGTTCAGGCGACAAAACTAACTCGGCGAAGCCGGGATACGAGGGGCAAAGATGTTCGTCTACGCAGCGTCAATCTACATGTCTGTCAAGGCGGTCTGGTCAATACGTACCCCAATGAAAACTGCCCTGCGGGAGGCCTTAGACCCGCAGTCATCCGCAAAAGGCGCGGAGGTAGGGAGCATCAAGTATTGCCTAGCACTCGTAAGTTCGTATGTGAGGGCGAGGGCCCACCGTCCACCACCGGGAAAATCTCCGACCACGAGCACTCACGCGCCGTTCCCGTGCGCACCCCATGATACTCGTTTAGACTGGTACCTGGTATGCAACGTGACGTTTGTGGCAAACGAGGTAACACCCTATGAATACTCCTATCATCGTACGCACTGAGAGTTGCTTACCACTTACCTGGTGTTCGAGAAAATGATTGATACACACTGCTGTGTGCGAGACGAATAGTAACAACAGCAGCAACCCTAACCCTTCACCCTAACCCTGCGCGCATCAGAGCAACCCTATCCCTGCCCTAAGCCCAGGCGAAAACTAACTCGGCGAAGCCGGGATACGAGGGGCAAAGATGTTCGTCTACGCAGCGTCAATCTACCTGTCTGTCAAGGCGGTCTGGTCAATACGTACCCGAATGAAAACTGCCCTGCGGGAGGCCTTAGACCCGCAGTCATCCGCAAAAGGCGCGGAGGTAGGGAGCATCAAGTATTGCCTAGCACTCGTATGTGAGGGCGAGGGCCCACCGTCCACCACCGGGAAAATCTCCGACCACGAGCACTCACGCGCCGTTCCCGTGCGCACCCCATGATACTCGTTTAGAGTGGTACCTGGTATGCAACGTGACGTTTGTGGCAAACGAGGTAACACCCTATGAATACTCCTATCATCGTACGCACTGAGAGTTGCTTACCACTTACCTGGTGTTCGAGAAAATGATTGATACACACTGCTGTGTGCGAGACGAATAGTAACAACAGCAGTAACCCTAACCCTTCACCCTAACCCTAAGCGCATCAGAGCAACCCTATCCCTGCCCTAAGCCAATTAAAAACCAAATTTCGAATATCTGGTGTATGGTGAGATGGTGAGCTGCTACTGCTGTACGCACTCGCATATACCCTGGTATATAATACCAGGTACCAGGTACGAGGTATGCTGGGTGTATATCTAGTACGTGTCAACCATCGCGACGGTGGCTGCCATGGACCTGTCGGCAGATTACTGTACAGTAGTATTCTGGGGTACGCTCGTGTATTAATGTTGCTGCTGGTGTACCACGGTTCAAGGACATGGTCCAAACGGAACAATAAATCACGGCAGCAGCAGCAGCAGCAGCAGCACCGGGAGTAGCACCGACAGCAGCAGTGATGGGGGGGTGTCGCTTAAGCCGGCCGCTCTTTGCTGCCGGTCACCCACGCTCATGTCTACCCTCGCTCGCCTCACCCGTGTCCTTTCCCTCCCGACCTCCCTCCCTCCCGACCTCCCTCCGCTTCCATCCTGGGTCCACGCCGACCCTCCCCCCCGCGCGCGAAACATATTATGGCGTTGACAGGAGACGACGGGCACCGCCGTCCTTCTGTTCCACCGATTCCTCATTCAGGAGCGCGTGGGGAAGCACCAGCGCAGCCGCGACGTGATACTGACCACCTGCCTCTTCTTGGCGGGGAAGGTGACCGAGGCCCCCCGCCGCCTGCGGGACGTGATCAACGTGCTCCACATGCTGACCTGCACGGGGCAGGACGAGCCCCCCCTCCTAGACAAGGTGTGCAAACGGGTAAAAGTTGCAATGCGTGAAGTGCTTGTCGCTACGTACTCTGTTGGTGGTGTTGTTGCTGCTGCTGCTGCTGCGGGTGCGAACAGCAGTAGTAGTATTAATATTAATAGTACCGTTTATGGTTCACGACTTGGCCCATCGTCGCCTAAATCGTTGGTTGTTCCACACTAACTCCCCATGACATCTTCCTTTTCCGGGAAATTTTCCGAGCTGTCGCGGTTCCGGTTAGGTTCAGGGTCAGTTGGCAACTCATGGTTGTTTCCTATCCTTAGGGCCGATCTTTACGTACGCCGTCGGATTTGCAGTCAGCTGAAAAAATCCCTTTCGGCGCGTTCGTGTGAGCTTTCGCCCCGAAAACGTTGAAAATTGGTCTTCCTCGCCTCAGAATGTTTCCCGCTTTTCGAGGGGCCCGGTTGCAAGAAATCACCGTCGGCACTTTTTCGATCCAAATGAGGTGAATATGGTTGCGGTCGGGGATCGGATGAAAAAAATACGTTTTTTTCGATCCGATCGGGCGTTTGGATCGTATTGGACCCGGTTGGATCGAAAAAGTGAGGTCGGCAATTTCCTGTATCTGGCTGCCTGGAGAAGCGGGAAACACCCCCAGATAGATCTTGGAGAGAGATCCGACACGTTGTGAAGCGAGATGGGCCAATTTTCAATTTCCAATATTTCCGGGGCAAAAGGTCATTGGAACGTGCTGAAAGCTGTTTTTCAACTGACTGTAAATCCGAGTGCATGAAGAGTGCCCTTATCCCAAGTGTTTTGTCCCCAAAACGGGAGTGTGGCGGTAAAAGAGTTTCAAGTTAAGCACTAAGCACATTACAACCATTTCGTCGAAGAGACTGGGGCAGGGCCTGTACGGAAGCCCTCGATGCAGGTCCTGCTGCGGATGCTGATGGTGTTTTGTGTGTTCGATTGTTCGGTTGTGCAGTCAGTCCCTGTTACTATGCATGGTGGAACCAGAACTGGAACGATATACGTACTACATGTGGACTTACTCGGGCTGTGCGAGTAAGCTAGGCCACAGGCACTGCTGTAGACTGCTGTAGACGCGCTCTCCATTCTCGATACATACAGGACTTGATACTTCGAAGTATTGTTGAAACGTAAAGTCTAATTTCAAGTAGCCTGTCCCCCAAAACGTGGATACAGCTCTAAAAATGGGCTTTGCAGGAGGCGTACGCGCTAACTAACTACCCTGATAGTGTGCTGAAAATCGACACCTGATACTTGTATTAAAATTCAACACCTGATACTGTCTGCCGTACCGGTATGAAACTGCGGTCAATGTTACCTGGCATTTGTTTACTTGGTCTGTACATTTTGTCACAGTAGAGCAGCAAAGCAGGTTGAGCTTATATTTTGGAGAATGTGTTGTTCGATATGAGTGCCTTCCGCGCTGGCAGAGTCTTCGGACTGCCGGTCATCCCTCCGCCCTTCCCGCATTTAGCCTGCAAACTGTCCCCCTCTGCTCTATGCGAGACCAGTAGTATATACCTGCTATTAATGGTGAATGTCATTGCTGCGCGCATGGCTATCTATAACTGTGTAGCTGTCGCACGCCACACCTGGCACCCGTCCCGCCGGCTGATGCTTGGGCACACAACGGAAGCAGCGCGTGGCTTGCCGCCCTCCTACCGCCCACTTTTACGTTCAGCCAAGGCCCCGTTGAGGGCTAGGGTCGTGGTTCCCGGAGGGGTTCAAATAACGGAGACATACACGGATATATATGATAGAAAAATCTCCATGCGGGTACGAACAAAAACAGGGCCCGCTAAACATCGACACGTTGTTCAAAGTTTTCCCACCTCAAAACCACCGGGAAAATCTGCCCGTAAGAAAGCCACACCCCTTTATTATTACCTGGCAGTCACTTTTGATTGTTTGGTCATTGGCTTTAGGTTATATATTTATTTTTTTACCTGGTATTAATGGCAGATATTTATTTATTTATTAGTTTATTTGTCTATTTATTTATTTATCCGTTTGTTTATTTAGTTATTTACTTAATCAATTTATTCATTCATTCATTTATCGCGTTTTTTTCCTGCCCCCCCCTAACCAAAACAGGCGTACTGGACCATGAAGGAAAGAATCGTCGAGTTCGAACAGGTTCTCCTGCGCACGATCAACTTCCAGGTCGACCCACCCGACCCCTATCGCCTGCTGCTCAATTACGCGCGATCGCTCCGCCTTGGCCGCGCCGCGACTCGGACGGCGTGGGGACTGGCCAACGACGTCCTCTTCTGCCCTCGGGCGCTCTCCGCCCCCCCCCCGGCCGTGGCCTGCGCTGCCATCCGCATGGCCGCACGCGTTCACGGCGCCGACCGCCGACTCCGTTGGTTCTCCCCGCCGATCAGGAAGAAGCGGCGGCGCGCAGACGACGACAGAGATCGCGTAAGCCGCGGATTCGGCGGTGGCAGCAGATTCAACAATATTAGCGGGTTGGGTGCTGCTGCGGGGTGCGGGGATGGAGGTGGTGGTGGTGGTGGCAGCGGTAGTGGGCCTGGTAGTGGCGGGGATGGTAGCGGTGGTGGTGGTGGTGGTGGTGGTAGTGGCGGCTATGGCGGTGGTGGTGATGGTGGCGGTGAAGAGCAGCAAGGAAAGGGAGAGCGTGAGATGGGAGGCGACGGACGGGGTGGTGCTGCGATCGCCGCCGCAGTAGGAGCAAGAGCTACAGCACCCGGCGAGGGGGCGCCTGATGCATCTTCGTTGCCAGATGGTGGCGACCACAACAGTTTTCTTTCTGAGCGGGAGGCGGTGATAGCGAGGGAGGGGGTAGGGGTAGAAGCCGGGGCCGGGGTAGGTTTGGGGACGGCTGTGGGCAAAAGCGGATGTCCCCCCGTTCTAGGTCCTAGCGAGGACAGCAGCGCCGGAATAAAAGCTTGGCAAGAAGTTTTGGGAGAAGCGGCTGATGCTACTTGTGGCGAGGGCGTTTCTGTGGTTCGCAGAGGCGGCAATGGCAGTAGCGGTGGCGGCGGCAGCGGGCCGAGGGGCAGCGGTGGAAGCGGCGGCGACGGCAGCAAGGACGACGAGAGAGAGGTTATGCCGTGGTGGGGACTGTTCGACGCGCGAGACGAAGAGATCGAGATGGTGTGCTCGGAGCTGCTGGCGCTCTACCGCGACCACGACACCAGCGGTGGTAGTAAGAGTATCGGCAGTCGCTCCAACGACGGCGTTGGCACTGATCGCGATGTCGCCCCATCGCGGCGGCAGGCCGGAGACAGCGCCGAGGTTCACAGTAGCGCAGCATTGGCAGGAGATAGGTCGCGCGCCAACGGCCTGGGGGGCCGGGCGGGGGGTCAGGGTTTGGTAGAGGATATTTCGCCCGCATCTTCGGCGGACTCGTCGAGACGAAGAAACGGAAACCGGCAATGACGAGAGTTTTAAAGCTTCGCGCGGACCGCCCGGCAGAGTTAGACCGGAGGGTTGGGTTTGACTCGGTTTGGCTTTTCTCTGTTTATGTATTGACGAAACATTCGCACACTATTTCTTGAGAGCTTTGTATCGACGGACCTGTTTTTTTAAGCAGCAGGCTGGTCTTGCGGTCGCTGTGATATTTTTGCACGAACCTGCTGCTCGCCGGTGTTCTAATAACCTCACCATCGCGTTTACGAGCGCGCACTCTCACTACTCCTCGCATCGCGTCGCAAAAGCCTAGGACGCGTAACTTCGAAGTGCGTGCGGGAAAGCCGGCGCACCACGCACGCGGGACTAACGGCCCAAAAGTCGCGTACACGTACCGCAGCAGCGCTTATAACTTGGCACATGATCTACGTGCCATGCATTCATAGCGCCTAGTACCTACCGGTACAGTACCAGCATAAAGAAGCACGTGTGGTCCAAAATAAGTACGTACGAGTCATGAACATGTTACTACTGTAGTATTCATATTAAAAGCATTACTTCAAATTTATACTGTTAATAGCAGTACGTAGTGCTGGTACGAACCGACTCGTTTTCAGCACGATCACGGCGGCTTTTCCCCCGAGGAACAAGAAGAACGCCTCCCTTCTCCACGCCAGGGCACCCGCTGGAAGACGAACTACACACGCCGTTCCTGGCCACCATTCTGACTGCTGCATTATACTTTTAGGGCACCGACATTAGTTTTCCAAAACTCGCGGTACGAAATAACTGTACCAAGACCACACGGCAAGCACCCTTGCAGCTCAAAGCCTCAAGATTGCAGAGAACAGAACGACACGGAACGAAGCCGTTGTCTTCTTTGTGGTCTGGTCGAAGTAAAACGCCTCGACCGCAGTGTGGCGTTCAAACCCCATCACAATCGGTTCGCCAACAGCCCAACCGTCACCGGAACTACAGTACCATAGCACACCAGATAGTATTGTGCATACCTGGTACGTTTTTTCTCCCCGCCGACGCAAGATTTGTTTTTTCATCCCGTGTAAAATGCGTCGCATTTTCGAATGAATCCAGACAGAAATGCGCACGTGTGGGCAGCGATTCCCTCGGCCGCAGGCCGCCCGAGGCAACCCAACCACCTGTTGTTAGTCGCACGCACGTCAGGTCTTTAGAACTCACCCATCTAGCCCACTCACCTACCTACCCACCCGCAACTGTTGCCGCTGCTCATCGGACCTGGAATCCAGGGCAGCTATCGCGAGCGGCTTCCGTCTACGCTCTCACCCTCGACCGACACCTTCGGCGGGGCTACCGCAGAGCCAATAATGCACATATCACCTGTGCATGGCACTTTCCGCCGTGTCGGCCAAGGAACGGGCAGCAGTGTCTCTGCCTGCACGTTTACCGCTGCATGCACGGGCACAAGGTAACCCTACTACGGTGTATGCGCGAAAGGGGGGGGGGGGTGTACTCGATAGGAGAGTCGTGCTCGAACTCATGCATGACCGTAGTTATACAGTGTCGTTACCAACCGACGCCAACACAACCCATAAATAATAGGGGGAGGGGGGGGGGGGGGGGCGTAGTCGATAGGAGATATGTACTCGATCTCACGCATGGCCGTAGTCATATAACCATAGACCCTCGCCTCCCTACAATGCCGGGACGAGGCATGTCGGGTTTACACCGACCAGGCAGGGAGGGGGGGTATCGGTATCGGTGTCGCGAGACCCCTCTAAATAGTAGCAACCGTTATCGCGGCTGGCATGGCCTTGGCGACCGCTTCCTGAGGAAAACGTGTGCTCGGGGGGCGGTGGATCATGCAGATGGTTCGACGGAGGCCGAGCTCGCCGTCAAGCGGTGGAGAAAGAGATGGAAATCCAAACTTTTTATCTGCGTGATGGCAAAGGGCTTCCGTCGCCTGTGTGTGGTACAAAGTCATTTGGGACCCCATAAATCCTGCTAATCGAGGTAACACAAAACCCGCCACAATCTCTGTAGATTACATGCAGTTACACCTGGTCGACCTTGACGCAAGCGTCCATAAAATCCTACAGCCTCCCTGCTTGCGACACTGGCATACATACAGGACGCCCTAGAAGCCCGGAGCTGGAGCGAACCGCTTGTGTGTGTGGGGGCTGGAAACATTCGTCGCGGTTGGAGCGCAATCGTCAGGGATAATTTGAGGGAGGAAACGCGTAGGTCTGAGCCTCTGTGATTTGACACACGCACTTCTCAGAATAGGGCTGGTAGATAGATAGATAGATGGTTCGGGATTTAACCCCTTTAAAGGGATTTCACGACCAAAACGGTTGCTTCGGTTACTATGACGGGGGACCATAGTTAATGGGACCTATGGTATACATAAAAACCTATATATTCAACCATTTTTACCAACTAAATTTGGTCCTATTAACTATGGTCCCCCGTAATAAAACAAAAGTCGACGCCACAGAGGGCGGGGCCAATGAGATGCCGACATGTCAGAAGGCTTGCTGAAACCCAGCTCAAAACCGTGTTGGTTACGACCAGATCACAGATGTGATAACTGTGAGCTTAGAGGATGACCCCTGCCGATCTTGCCCTAGGGGAACATGGCAGCAATGAGAGAAAGAGTGAGTGTAATCAGCTTTGTGACTGCTGTGAAGATCTTGTTTCTTTGGTGAATCTGTGTGAAAAGTTTCAACCATCGCCTGCCCTCTCGAGCCTCCAGAATTCAGGGGTCATTTCGAGAAGTCGGTGCGTTGGACAGGCCACACCAAACCTAATAGGTTCATCACGCCGAGCTCAATGGTATCATGGAGGTCGCGCGGTCAACTTGCGCGAACGGGCTTGGGTGGCAGGAGTCGTAATATGACCTCCCGAGTACTGTTTCGTACGAAATCAAAATGCACGCCCTGAGAATGCCACGACGACTCCATCCCACGGCAACGGCCACACTACGGAATTGAGGCCACAACTCAACGCTGCAACACCCGCACCCGTATGTATGGCGTGCGGAAAGGGTAAGGCGCTGAAACCAGCGCCCGGTAGTGGTTCTAGAAGCTGATATCGGTGGTGAAATTTTCATTGGGAGTGTGGCGGAGTAGTCATTCGTTCCCCTGTTTCCTGCGTATCACATGGGTGCCCCGTCTTTGCACCAGCACCATCCCGAGTGTGCAACTCCTACAAGGCTGACCTTCGGGAAAAGGCTGGCGGGTGTCCTGATTCAGCGCATTGGATGGTTGGGTTTGGCGTCCTTCGAATGCACCGACTTTCTCAGCTTCGCGTTTACCCGATGTGCCTGAGAAATTACCCAAAATGCTAACTTTGGACCACATTTTGCCCCTAAAATGGTGGACTCTTACGCGAAACGCTGGCACGTTTTTTTTTCTTCCGTAAGAATGCCTACAAGCACTTGTTTTTAATATATATTTTTACAGCAATATGGCTATAGCAACAAAGATTAATAGAGACTTTCACTAACCGGGGGGAAAATATTGGCACGTCTCCACGATGCAAAGCCCCCTCCCACAACTCCCCGCGCTGACGCGTGCTACACTACAGCAGGGGTATGTAGCACCTAAAAATTATGAGGCCCCTCGCTTGGGGAGCTCTGCGTACACCTGACCCGAAGCTCGCCCGAAAACTATTTTTTAGAGGCGAAATGTGCGGTCCATTCACTCAATAACAATTCCAGTGGCTACGAGCAATATCGTAAAACACAAATGGGATAAGGCATGCCTTACTGGGTGCTTCCTGAGTTCAGAAACATGCCTATTAGTCAGACATGTTCCGCCAAAAAGTGCTACCTACCCCTGTCGAAGCACGGGTCCCGTTACCACCGTCTATAGCACCGTTGCCGTGGACCAATCGGCCGTGGGCCAATTTTCCCTGGGCCATTCCGCCGTGGGTCAATCGGCTGTGCGTGGGTCAATTCGCCGTGAGCCAGTCCACCGTGGGCCAATCCGCCGTCAGCCAATCCGCCGTCAGCCAAGCAGTCGAGAGTTATTCCGCCGCATGCCAACCCACCGTGGGCCAGTTCGTAGTTGGCCAATCCAGTGCAGGCAGGCCAATCCACGGTAGGCGAATCAGGCGCAGGTCAACCAGGCGCAGGCTGACTCAGTGTATAGGTCAATCCGGCGTGTAGGTTAATCACTTGCCACGGCAAGAAGCGCGAGCGACCGCGGCGCCGGCGACCGCCGCCAGAGCTGCTACGGCTATTACGCTGGTCGCGGAAAACGCCACCACCTTCTGCAGGTGGTGCTTCTGCTCCTCCTCGTCGTGCTTCGTCTCGTGCAACTGATGGCAGTGGAGAGAGGCGGAGAGAGATATGAAGGGGGGGGAGAGACATAGGCACAGAGAAAGAGAGGATGGGAGGAGAGAAGCGGAGAGAGAGAGAGAGAGAGAGAGAGAGAGAGAGAGAGAGAGAGCAAAGAGGATAGAAGGTAGCCGGGGTGGGGGGGGGTTCAGAAAGCCTGTTGGCTTGACCAGTTCCACCCTCGCGTTCCGAGGGCGGGGGATCCAGAACTGGTAAGGCAGTGGGCATGCAGTGGGCGCGTGCCACAAGCAATAGTACGACGGGACACTTCGGGAATTACGCGTCGACGCGCAGACGCGAACGCCATCCGCGCTCACCACAAGAACACGGCTACTCGTATTCCCGGTGCTCGTGCGCTCAACCCCTTTGAAGCAAACGATCCCGTCACGATCCCCGCCGGTGCCGCGGGCAGGTGAAAGTTCTCTTGGGGGAGCTTTCTCCCGCCCGACTTTGCCGCATGCTCTCGGGGGATGGGGACACATATACGTGACAATGTGACCATAAACATGATACAGCGTGGTGATATCCACAGGCGGCGGCTGGGGTGGTGACTGGTAAACGCCGAACGGCCCGCGATGGCGCAACCAACTCGAAACCGCGAATTTTCGACCCCTTCGCAGAAGCGCAGTGGCCATCACGTGTAATCCGTCGGAAGCCGCACATCGCAGGTATTCATCATGTAGGTAAAAAAAAACAAAAGTTCCACGAAATTCCTCTCACCATCCCACAGTCAGCCCCAGTCCGGCCGAAACAAAACAGATCATCCATCGGACACGGGAGAGCGACCGACACGGATCATCTCAGCGCAGCGTCAGCGGACGTCACGATACTGGTGTGTGCAGTAGTCAGCAGACGTTTGAGGGCTATTCTAGTGTGATGTTCAGGGCGGGGGGAACACCCCCTCCTCTCTCCTTTCCTCCTCCCTCTCCACCCCTCCCTGTCAAAAACAAAATGTTCACCCTAAACGCGACGAAGTGCGCCCCTCGAAGGCCGATGTCCTCCTCCAGCACCGCGTAGACCGGTACGGACTTGAGCAGTCCGGACACGCGCCCTTTGTCGTAGAAAGCCTTCATAAACGGACTATCCTCTCCCTGGAACGAATCACACGGCGGTGAACACATACTGGTAGTATTGAATGATCAAAGTTGTTCACAATTGATAGGTACGGCTATTACAGTACACAGTTCAGTCTCTTGTCACGGTACACTAACAGAAGTAGTGTGACATTGTTGAATGGGTGACCGCCGTCTGTGGAACATTCGTCACGTAAAAAAAAAAGCCTTCCATCCACAACAACAGCAGCAGCAACATCAACACTAACAGTAACACCCAACAGTAGCAGCAGCAAGAATAAATAACAACCAGATCACCAACGGCATCAACAACGACGACAACCACAACGACAACCGTAAAGACAACCACAGACACCGGTCACTCGCTGCTCAGATAGACCACCGGAACCATATTAAGGCCCACGGGGACGCCGGACGCAACGCACGTGACGCGAAAAGTGAATGTTACCACGAACACTGTTACTACGCACGCGATGATCACCGCGTGCGCCAACACAAAGGGGGAAACATCGCTGAAAGGGCACGGGTAGAAAAGAAAAGACCAAACCAAAACCACCTACACCACCGACACTCTCGCCACGTGAAACAAAACGAGCCGTGTATCGGTACCAAAATATTGATCAATATTGTGGCCAACGTTTATACTCCGGAGCATTGTGCTGGTTGTTCTTCGTCAGGGTCACTATATTTCATCGATTGGTGCATTTAATGTATACCCGGTAGCAGGTGGTCAATTGAAACGCCTCGCACCACACCGCGCCCACCGCACCTTGAGCAGGCGCAGGTTCTTGGGTGTCATTCCCCCGGCCAAGAAGAGTCCCCCCGTGGGAATGCAGCGGAGGGCCACCACGCCGGCTTCGCCGCCGTAGTGCGTGGCCCACATGTCCATCACCTGCGGCGACCGGCAACAATAGGACATCGAACCGCTCCACGTTTTCACAACTCCTCTTCGCTGTGTACAGGATAAGTACTAGCCCTAACGATTAATAGCCACAGTGGTGGTCGTCAGAAACAGATAACAACAGAAGCAGCTCCTTTACTCGAGCAGAGGGGGAGAAACAATACGGCTGTAAAATACCCAAATATGCACCAGGACGATACTGCTGTTGCATGTGCGTATGCCCCCTACCGAGTGAATGGATCGATATGTATCTTGTGACTTCATACGCAGCCTGAAGAAAGGATGCAATGCGTCCGAACGATGAACTGAAAAATATGAACATTGCAGCTGTTAGTAGAAACAAAGAGACTTGCCGCAACGTCCTTTCCTGCCATCGCTGACAGAGTGTGCGGGTTAACGACCAGCGGAAAATACAAAAAAGCGAAAGCCATGCAAGGGCACACACGACACTGACGCTTTCCCAGGCTTTTCCTTTTTGCGGCTACACGGCCGGCGAGGCGGGAGCGGGCGGCGACGGGGGGGGTGTACTCAATATCATGCATGGCCGTAGTCGCATGACCATAGATCCTCGGGGGGGGGGGAAGACGAACCTGCTCGCAGATGGACCCGGGGACTAAGGAGTTCATGGAGATGATCTTCCCCTTCTGGTCTCCCGCCACCCTAATCGCTTCCGAGTGCCAAAAGGGAGACCCAAGGGATGTACCACACAGAAAGACATCAGACGGCGAGGAGAAAGGGCAACACCAGCAACAGCAACAGCAACAGCAGCCGCGCGACGCGAAGAGCAAGAGGAAGGGGGCGTGAGGCAGGAAAAAGGAGGGAACACATAAAGGAAGCATTGGTCGTACACGCAACAACACGGGCGCCACGCCACGAGTAGCGGAAACATGAGAAAAAACACGAACGAAGCGCCCATAACCGTACAGTCCATTGCTATCACGCCACCGATGGATGAATACCAGTGTGATACGCGAGTGCATAAGACAGCCACTCCGCTATCCGGGATAAGCAGGGTAGGGCACGAAACGGCCCGCGCCAGCACCGTGCACGTGGCGACGCAGGAAGACAGGAGCCTCAAAAGGTGGGGAAAAGGGACAGCCACGTGAAACAGCATGCACTAGCGGAGGATCGAACGCGGCATAGAGACATACAAGGTACTGCAGTCTGCCAGGCTGCGTGTATTCAGCCTCAATCTCTGCTTCAGCTTCACACTATTAACCAGCGACGATGACGACGACGACAAAACCAATAACAACAAACGGCAACAGCAACCTCAACCGCAACAGAAACACCACCAACAACGACATAAACAATAATACCAACAACAAACCGACAAACACAGATAACGCCTGCAACAAATAAAAAATCACCCCAGCAGAAGTAAGCATCTTATATTTTCTCTGCGCGGCACATACGTGCGTATGTACTCTACAATGCGACGATCATGCTTACTACCAGTACAATACACAGACACACGGGGCAAGGACAACCCTCACCGTCATCCACGTCCTTGTCCACCCTTTCGGGAAATGTGTGGCACAGGAAGTCGTACGCGTTCACCAAACCGCTGCCGCTTGCGATACGCTCCACGGACACTCGCGTGATGTTGTGCGCTTGCTTCACGTACTGTTTGTGCGCAGCCGGTGGTCACCCGCAAGAACAAGAAGACACGCACCGAGAAAAAAACATGCCGCAAAATCACAGCGAAAACCCACCGTTGCGATAGGGAGACAGAGAGAGAGACAGAGATAAAACGCGTGCGTGGGCGCAGGAGGGGAGAGGGGTGAGCGTGAAAGGCGGAAGAGGTAGAAGGATAATTCGAGCGTGCGGCTCCAGAGGGAAAAGCTACAGGACGTGAATGTGTTCATGTGGCGTAAGTGGTTTGTCGCTGGTTTAAGATACCAGAGAGGCAAGTGCCTGACACCCAGCTCTCCCAAGAAGTTGCTATGTAGGGTAGGGCGTTGTCGCCAGGGCCTGGGACGTCACCACCAGGATCAGGAACGCCATCACCAGGGGCTGGCCGAACACCACCCTCAGAGCCGGAGCTCACACCGTACACACCGCAGAACTAGCCTAACAAAAGGGGACGACTATGTGCGAGTACAGCAACGGCGACCGCGCGAAGCGACCCTGGCCGTGCTGGGTGTCGTCAAGTGTCCGAAGCCGTCCTGAAAAGAGGCGCTGTACGACGAGCGCCTAGCAACACACTACCTACGCCGCTGCGCGCTGACAGCGTTACGGGGAAACTTAGAAATCAACATTTCGGGTTTTTGGGGATAGGGGGGAAAGTGATGTTCGGTTACTATGGCCCATCGTAACAGACGGCTGATAAAACCGACCTCGTCATGGAGTGGGTCGCTATTCTAACCTGGGTCCCACATCCCAAACGGGATGATGTGGCCCGAGGTGCTGCAAGAGCGCGCGGTGCAAGGTAGCAAGCACCCAATGGAACGAAGCCCATAGCAAAAACCGACAAAACGAAGCCCACACTCATCGTTTTGTTGCTGTGTGAGCGGTCATTTTTTGCGGCGAAAGAAACGCATCACATCGCCTGTGGTCTAAGCGCACGCACACGATCCCCTAGCGAGCGCGGGGAGTTTTCTATTTTGATGTCGCGTCCGGAGAACGACTGCCTCAGGCGAGCGTTCCTCAGAGACATGTATCAAGTAACAGGGTAAGGGAGAGAGTCCTATCACATATGTCGTGCGGGCGTCTGTCGCCTAGTAAGCTGAGGAGCATAACAACAGCGGGCTGTGTAGAGGGTAAGTGCGAAACGGCAGAAGAAGAGAGGACCACCCCCGATGACAAATAAATAGGCCGTTTTTCTGGCGAACGTCGATGACAACAACCCCAAAGACCGTCGACAATCAGAAGTGGCATCATCGACAGTAAACCCCGTCGATCGCAGTAAATAGCGTAATCCACCACAGCACACCATCAGTGCCGCCACCTTTCGTTGTTGTCGAAGGCGAGCATGGAGCGGGGGGAGGGGAGGAGGGGACGGCCGAGGCAGTGGTGGTGGTGGCGATGGCGAGGCGGAGCCCTGGGGGCATTAGCGAGAAGGGAGGAGATGTAGGAGGAGGAATAGGACGAGGAAGAAGAAGAGCAGGGAGGGGGGGGCGGCGGAAGATGAAGAAGAGAAAGGGGGAGGAGGCGGAGGGGGGGAAGAAGGCCGAAACGGTGGTGGTGAAGCGGAGCCCGGCGGGGTGGGGGGTTTGGCGAGGAGGGAGGGGGTGTACGAGGCGGAGGGAGAGGAGAAAGAGGAAGAAAAGGACGGTGAGGGGGGGGGGGGGGGGGGGGGGGGTGAAGGAAGAGGAGGAAGAAAAAGAGGAGGAGAACGAGTGGGAGGCGGCGGAAGAAGATGAGGAGGAGGAGGAGCGTAGCCGGTGGCGAGTGAGCGGGCGAAGGCTCGGGGACGTCCGTCCAAAGGAGTACAGCAGGCAAGCTCGGTCGCATTCTGTTCGAATTCAGCGGCACTGTCTTTCTCGGCCTTCTACCCCGAAGTGCAATTTGCAGAAAAGGCGGACGGATGCCCCGAGAAAGCTCAAAACCCCCCGTCAGGCAATTTCGGAAGAGGGCCTGCTCCCCCTCCCCCCCAAGAGATTTGGGATCTTGAGCCCTACCACCGTTTTTACGACGATGCGGGTAACATTACTGTTAGCGAAGCCGTTAGCGCTGGCAGGCGGCCGCTCGCGGTCTTTGGCACCGACGAGACGCCCCCAGTTTTGGAGACAAGGGAGGCTTTGATGGCTAACGACGGCGAGGATGAGGTGGTCAGCGAACGCGATGGACTATCTGGAGCGGGGGAAGGGCGCGTGGTGGTGGTGGTAGGAGGGAAGGGAGAGCAAGACGGGCAATCGAGCGTGGACAGAGGAGGTTGAGTGGGAGCAGGGAGGGGATGGAAACGGGGTAGGAAGAGGAGAAGGAGGAGGAGGCGGAGGAGGTAGTGGTAGAGGAGGGCGAGGAAGGGGAGGGGGGAGGGAGGAAACAGAGGAGCAGTTATACCTTTGACCTTTTCCAGCGCTGCGTATTCGTCTGTCACCCGCTGCCGTCATGTTCTGTCGCGCAGTGTACCACAAATGGGTGTTATTCCTGTCACGCTACAAACTTGTGACAAAATTTCGATTCCGCGTTGTCGTTGGTGAGACCTACTACTGTAATATCGCAGCCCCAGAGCGACAGGCCGACAAACAGACCGCCCGACAGAACGACCGATCGACCTAACAACCGACCAATGAATAGTTCACAAAGCATCCCGGAACGACCAATCACACGGTAGGTTCACCTTAACCCATTTACAATGGGTCGCCCCGGTGGTTCAAGTGGTTAACCTCGAATTCTACTTGTGTTTGAGTCCTGGGTTCGAGCCCCAGGTGGGTCGGACATTTGACTTTATTTGCAAAAATAAAAATAAAAAGGATTCAATTGTTGAGAGCGCTTTGCAGCGTGGGTAGGCACAATTCGATGCGAGTCGACGAGGGAAGAAAAGGCTGAAATCTTCTCGCGATAAAAATGAAGGCACGTACCGTAGCGGGAAGGAGGTAGAAGAGCCTGCTATGTGACCCCGGATCTGAGTTACGAGTTGGAAGGAGAGAGAGAAGAAGATGGGCGAAGATAACAAATGGGATGAGCAAAAAAAAAAACATTACCCCAGAAAAAAACAGCATCGCTCTAATTCCATGTAGTTCGTTCCTAGAGCGTGGGTGTAGCTCTAAAGGGGTTAACCACGACCTATCGCAGGAAGAGACCGGCCGGCAGACCGACAGACCGACCGACCAATGAATGGGACCGAGGCATCACAGATCGACGAATCAGGCGGTCTGTTCACCTTGATGAACTCGTACTCGAGGTCGTTTCTTGGCGCCATCTCTGCGTGGCCGCCCTCCGTGGGGTAGGCGTCGTAGTCCTTCCCTGACAAAAGGAGTGAGGCGCCCGTGAACGCACACAAAAGAAGGACGAGGAAAACCATAATTGAACCAAGCAAACCAAACCAAACCGGACCAAACCAAAACAAACGACACCGAAGAGAAGAGAACGCCACCGAAACAATAAAAAGCGAACAAAAAAAACACTAGATAAAACAACGAAGAATTTCGTCGCAAAGGGACTATTAATAGTATCCCGGTAGACTAATCGTTTTTCAAGACTAAAACGGTGGATACCACCGGCTACTACACGCGGGCGACAAGGGGCACCGAGAACGTGAAACGAGCGCGTCGCGCAATGGGCCAACGCGAGGGAGATTCTAGAACTCGGCGAGGGGGCGAGGACGCTCGATGTTGTCCTATCTATCTTCTGGTCTCACGTTACCGGCTACAGCCCGACTACACCCGATGACGGCGTGGGCTGACCACCGCAGGAGATAGAAAGAAACCGGTCCAGAAGCAGGCGGAGCGCGCCGCCGACAGCGTCCGACTCCCACCTCCCCGTCTATTTCCACTTCTCCACCCGTCGGTTGCCGTAATAACAAACCACAACTCGAAAAGTAGGACAGGTCGGACAGGTCATCTACAGATAGATCACCTAGACCATTTAGATCATGTAGACCCTACAAAATGCTGCTTTGAGACGTTGTGCAGGAACTGTGTAGCTGCAGGTATCACCAACCTAGTATATGTCCTATTAATAGACCACGCAGGTTGTACGGCTCTCAACCCGCAGCAAGAGCTAGATAACACAGATCAGGAATCCATCTCCCGGGGGGGGGCGGGGGGTACTCGATAGGAGTACTCGATCTCATGCATGGCCGTAGTCGTATGACCATATTGGGGGGGGGGACCACAGCAGATCACGAAGCGGGAATCGATGGCCTGTCCAAGGTGTGAAACGCTGATACCTTCCATGCCGCGTAACCTAGGATAACTACATGAACCCACGTACGTAGTTATTCAGTAGATAATAAAAAAACAGACGAAACAGAACGTACCAACTAGTGCGGATAACCGCAGGCGCGAGGCACCCCCAGATCGTCCCCAAAAACGCAGCAACACCCCGCGCGGCAAAACGAGCATCGAAACCACCCTCGCGACGCAGATGGAACAGGCCGCTTGCTGCAGCCTCTACCGCTGTTGTTGCAACTTTCACGTAACCTTCACTCTTACCGCTGCGCGCTGTACTGTTGTTACTGCAACGTTTGCTGTTCTTGTTGTGATACCAGGTACAATTTAGTTCACTGCTTTCGCTGTTGCGACCTTCGCTGCTGTTATAGTCTACTGAACGAGTATTGCTGCAGCTTTTTGCTCCTGACGCTTGCAACTTTTAGTTGTTGTCGTCGATTTTTTTTCCTCGTTGTTTGCTGCAAGCAACACTGCTGCCGCTGCTGCGGGCTTTCAACTGATAAATGCTGTAGTGCTGCGACGGTTTACATCGCTAGAAAAATTTTCAACGCTGTTGCCGCGAACCTATCCTGATAGTGTTGAGATGGTTGCGGTTGTTGTGCTGCCGCGACATTTATTGCGATTGCTGAAACCTCGCTGCTATGTATATGGCTGCAGCCTTCACGACTCTTGTTGCAAAACCCCTCATTGTGGTTGCTTGCAAACTCTTTACACGCCGGACAGACCAGATACATCATCAACAGATATATCATCTACAGATAGATCACATAGATTCTATCCTGAAGAGGTGATGTGCTGCGCAGGATCTGTACGGTACAGATCCAACCCGGGAGACACGCGCTACATCATGCGGATCATGTGGCTTCCATCCCGGCAAGATGAGCTAGATCATACAGGTTAGGGATCTATCTGCCCTGGAATAACTAGATGCTGACGTGAGAATAATATGTTGATGATTTATCCGAGGTGTTGACACCCTTACCGCTATTCGTGCGGTCTCTGCTGCAATTTGCTCGCACAATAGCCCATACTGCTGCTGCCGCAACTTATTTGTCCTTCCACTGCTACCGTTGCCGCGCCCACGTGCCAGTCGGCGGTGAGCGCACCCAACGACCCGACCCGAGCAGCGAAGCCGTCGATTACATGACCCGAGAGCCCCGCCGCCGGCTCACCTCCGACAGGACAGGTCAAGAACGTCTCCCCAAGTCCTGTTCCGGAGCCGAGGCAACCAATGGGAGCCCCCTGCCTGCGCTCGCCGGCCTTTCAAGAAAGACAGGTAGGTGGGTGGGTGGGTGGGTGGGTAGGACGGGCGCGGCCGTGAGAACAAACGAAAAATGCAGTAGGTGTATGGCGTGAGATTGACATTGATTGGTGCGTACAGCCGGTTCTCCCTACATGAGAAAAGGAACACAAATGAAAACATATAGACGTGAGAAGAGGAGCCATGGAGATCATACTTTCAAAGCTGATTGGCGTGTCTGGTCTTGTCGTCCATTCCCGCGCACTTACTGTGTATGAGAGGGGCGTAACTTTTTCTGCACTGTGGTACTGTCCTGTAGCACAACAGGATGTTTAGCATGAAAATGAACGTTATCCTGGCGGCCCTTAAGCGACCCCTGGGGAGACGTTAACCGTTGCTCGCAAAATCTCGGTGTCTATCTGGGGGCAAGCGGCTGAAAAATAAGAAACAAAAAACTTCACGTTCCCGACTAGACAACGTATTGTACGTTGGCCGCTGACGCCGTACTTCTCATGTTGAATATTCCACCATTGGTATTTTTGCAACCTTGATCAAGTTTTCAGAGACCGATGCTTCCTGTGCACAACGAGAATATGTGCTGCCGCCTTTCGCCAAACCGCCCATGAGGCCCATGCATGCTTTTTAGCCACCGAGGTACCGACGAAGCGACGAGGGAGGGGCTCGGCCGCGTCTGCAGCCCACTCCCGACGGCAAACATATCCGCCACCAAAGGCAGGAGCGGGCGGCGGGGGGGGGGGGGTGTACTCGATAGGAGATATGTACTCGATCTCATGCATGGCCGTAGTCGTTTGACCATAACCCTCGCATCCCTACAATGCCGGGACGGAGCATGTCGGCTTTTCACCGACCAGGCAGACATTGCTTGCACCAAGCGCGAAGCGCCGTGAGGTGTCTAGCGGGCGGGGTACCCATTCGTTGCCTGCCTTATCAGTTGACCATTGACCACGCACCCCTTTCGAGACGGAGCTGGGGGAGAGGGGGGGGGGGGGGGCAAGCATTTAGTACATGACATCTCGCTCCCGGCGACTTTAGCACGTAGCACAAACCCACCCCACGCGAGTGACCGACGAGAGCCGGCCGGCCGCACACATGCACGTCGCTGACGACCTTGTACTTTACTCCGTCCTGCTATAACAAACGCAGGCAGTCGGTCGCACCGCGATTTCCATTCCGGGGACTCATCAACAGTAGTATATACGGGTATATCTATCGGACGAGGAAAAAGCCGCCTCCAGCGCGCAAAAAGGCGCAGGGGAGAGCGGCATGCGGAAGATGATTTACCCCCAACTGCTACGCATTCAGGAACATCAAAACCTCAGCCAATGGCAAGACGGACACCTATTACTAGCAAGACCAGCAAGACCGCAAACGGGGCATCACAAAAAAAAACGAAGCCAAAACACTTGCATTTCGCACCAGCCCAGCAGGCTAGCCGAAGGCCCTCGCGTAGCTCCACAGTCGTGTGTACGTACATGCGTTACCCGCCGGGGTTTCTCCGTGATGCGCGTGTTTCTCTCCCGCCCCTCGCCTGCCGCACCTCACGGCACTTTGCGCTTAGTGCAACTTCTGCCTGGTCGGTGATAAACCGACGCGCTTCGTCGCGGCGTTGTAAGGATGAGAGGATCAATGGCCATACGACTACGGCCATGCACGACCGACATGACGTGAGTACACCCACCCCCCTCACCTGCAGCGTGATGCACTCCGTGTCGACGTCGAGCGTGAGCAAGCCGTACCCGGCGGCGACGAAGTCGTTGACTAACCGCACCTTCGCGATGTTGAATCTCTCTTCTATCTGGGCGCGACGACGGGTCGACGAGTCGACGGATCGATGGGTTGACGTATCGATGGGAGGGCGGATGGGCGGGTGGACGGACGAACGGTCGGACCGACATACGTACGAACGGGCCGACCGACCGATGGACGGGCGAGGTGTTCGTTCGTGTTGTTCGTTCATTCCGTGATTTTCACTTGGTCGTTCGACGGATTCGTTCGTTCGCTTGTTCGTTGAGTGCAGTAAGGGAAAAGGGTGTGGGTTGGCTGGAGATCAAGGGCTAGTTATTATTACGGGGGACCATAGTTAACAGGACCAATATTGGTAGTAAAAATGGTTAAACATATACGTTTTTTATGTATACCATAGGTCCTGTTAACTATGGTCCCCCGTAATAGTAGTAGTAGTAGTCGTAGTAGTAGTAGTAGTAGTAGTAGTAGTAGTAGTAGTAGTAGTATGAAGGGGGCATATTATTCATAACTCACGATGGGCGCTAAAGCCACAATATTCCCCTACGTTCATGAAACATACCCATATTTGGTTATTACTCGTTCCTCCTCAATACTTTTACTGACAAAAAACACTCACAACGAGCAACACAAATGCGCCAGTCAGAGGCAAAGACGGAGAAAGCATTACCGCTCGTAACCGACTGGAAAACCTAATGCCAACTATTACGGGGGGCCATAGTTAATAGGACCTATGGTCTACATAAAAACCTATATACTTGACCATTTTTACTAACAATATTTGGTCCTATTAACTATAGTCCCCCGTAATAGTGACCAGTCGGCGACTGATACCCATCCAACTCTTAACAGCAGCCCTAGCAATGGAGCTTCGTCACCAAGCGAGACGCACACACTAAATACCGCGTAAGCAGTAGCGATAACGGCCAAAACCGGGAATCGCCCCGGCCGGTTTGGAGAGTGTTTTTCTCTCGCGGCCCGCTTGTTCCACGAGAAACCCGGGAACGTCGAAACGACCCGGAAATCCGCCTGCTTGATCGTCGCGCTAAACAGCAACACTGAGCATACATGAATTCGTACATAGACTACTATATATTCCTGATATATTACTCTAGTATAAAAATATTATCAGTATGTGCATACGAGTACGGTAAGTGGCTACGATCAATGGAAACGAAAATACCGGCAATTACCTGGTGCCTCGTATGTACCGCTCTGTCCGGGCATGAAAGGAGCGTTTGGGTATGACAGAGCACGCCTTATTCTCGATTGGAAACAACTCGTGCCGGTGCAATACTTGTAACTGTCCTAAACTACGTATATGCGATGGTGGAAGGCAGTGAAAAAAACAAAAACAAAAACAAAAAAAACGGAGACACCAACGTTTTTCCGGGGACTTTGGGTCGAACGGCGCGGACCTCTCCGGCTTTTAACCTTTTCTCTACGCAGGGCAATATCCTGCTTCACTCAGAGGCTGAAGAGGGGCCCCTATGTTTCTCGGGGTGAATGTCAACATCAAAACCGTCCTTACAGTTATGGACAGAGTGGTACGTACCTGGCAAGACATCATGTACCGTCGAAAAAACGCCACAAGACGACAACGAGCACCAAAACGGTCCTTTCACCCACTACAGGCAGAGTGGGTGGTACGTGAGACAATTGGTACCTTCGAAAAGCGCCATAATATGAACACAAACAACGAAGCGGTCCATAGGGTAAGTGAGTCAGTGAGTGAGTGAGTGAGTGTGGTACGTAAGAAGATAACTTCCTAACGAAAGCGCCACAAGCTTACCTCGCCTCCATCGAGAATCCAGTTCCGGTTGGTCATCACGACCCTGTTTTGGCTCACGGGCCCCGCCACAGCGATGCATGCGGCCTCGGGGGGTTCAATCAGGCCGGCATCCTGTGTTTTTCGTCCACCCATCAGTCCACCCAACAGCCCACCCAACAGCCCACCCAACAGCCCACCAGAGCACGCGAAACACGGGAAGCACGGGACGGTATGGCACAACATGGCGTCAGGAGGATCGATTTCCTCATGCGCGCGACTCCAGGCTCCGAACTCCGAACCAAAACGCCTCCGCGCCCCAGACCATTTCACATCCCTCCATCCGTTCGTGTTATGGTGTGTAACGCTCGAGTGGTTCGCGCGCTGCCTCAGGCGTACAGGCGCCAGGTTGATTAGTATGGCTACTGGCTAATGGTTACCGGCTTCTGGCGGCTAGCGGGCGGCTACTGGTTTACTAGTTTCGTTGCAGCCTACCTGCCTTTCAGCGCGTTGATGTTCTGAGCGACGTCGAGAAGAAAAAAATGAAAAAAATTATGGAGCCAATCGGTCTGCAGTCTACAGTGCGGGGGGCGCATCATACAGGAGCAGGCGGGTCTCCCAACGCGCACGGTGTTACACGCCACACACCGGTTTTGCATCGATAACTCGTGCCTTACGTATGAATACTATAACACGTGTTGTTGTACGTAGCTAGTACCCGGCCGTTAGTAAGGTTTCGCATGTCGGACAGATCACCTACAGATAGATCATCCAAATCCCAACCTGCCGTAGCCAAGACGTGTGCAGGATCTGTAGAGAGCAGACCCAAGCCCGGAACCATGTCCTAGATCATACGTACCATACATATCATGAAAGTATCTGCCCTGTTATATCTAGGTCACCAAGTGGGTGTCGATGATCTGCCTGTCCGAGACGTGGATTGTTTCATTAGTGCCAAGCCAACACCAACTGAAAGAGCTGTCTCGTGTTGACGCGTATTGCTATTGACAGGATGTGGTTATGTGATGGTGATGAAGATGGGGATGATGATGTGAGGATATGTTACGATGACATGAAGCCAAGACGTCGTGATGTTGACGATGTGAAGATCTCATGACGCGATGATGTGTCAAGACGTCACGATGTGATGACGCCATAATGTGATGCGGCAGTAGCTTTTCATTGCCCATTTCCAGCGCCGACATTCACAATATCCGCACGTGTTTCATCCCACGACCAACGACGCTCCAACCAGGGATAACCGCCGTTGTGATGATCGATAGGTTGGGTTGGACACCGCCGTGCCCGCTGTGAATTGCCAATAGCCCCACGGCATCGTGAGCTATTTAATTACATCGTGGACAAATTCGCACCAGGTATACAGTTTGGCATCAACGAGGTCCCTGCTGCGGCATGCATGAGCTCACGCCCACACGTGCTGTCCCTTCGCCACTACTAATAGCAACTGGTCGTGTTTATCTCTTGGCCTCTCTGCCGACTGCTCCATTTCCTTAGTATTTCAGCCCTATTAGGGATTATACTGTCGTTGGTTTGTCTCGTGGGAAGGCTGCGTACGCTTCCACACAGCCCTCTCCGACAGTGGTAAGGCGTCTGCATCTACAAAAGCCGTGTCGAGCGAACGCTTGGCCCCCCTCGACGCCGCCGCCGATGCCGTTACCCCTGCGTATCTGCTGGCCGAGAATCCCAGAGTGGTTCATGGAGTGCACGATTTTCGTAAACTCTGGATTCCAGTTGTTTTTGTTTCGGCTGGGGGGGGAGTCTATAAACCAATAAAAAGTAGAATAAAACACGTCTTTCTGCCTCAAATTAGCACAAATCTCCAGAGTCCATCATATCATGAAGAAGACTCTCGTTAGCGATCGGGAGCTGCAAGCCACCGCGGAGGGAAAGAAAAGTTACGCGAACCGCTGCCGTGATGATTCGCGTCGGTCCTCGTGCAGTGAGAGTCGCCCGTGCCGTGGGGGACAACAAACTATTACTAACGAGTTTGGCAAGTAAACAGGAAATCAGGTCCCGAGTCAGGCCACGACCCCGAGGCGATGCATGACCCGAAAACAAAGGTTTCTGCGCCCTCGTACGCGGGCCAGCCTTTATCATCCGGCGCCAATCACCTTAAAAGTACATCAGTGAGATGGACCCCGAAATAAAACGGGGCACTCTGTTGCGTTGGTGGAGGTATGTGCCTGCCCCAGCATTCGGAACCATCTGGGGTTGATGGAGAGATCTCGAACGAAAAGTGTGTACCACCGTACCGATCTGTCAGACCATCCAGCACACGGAGGCCCCTCGCCCCGCCACGGGCTGCGTGTCTAGAGGTGTATAGTTGTGTTATGATGGGGATGGTGGCAGAGCCGTTTTTTTCGTGTTTTAGCAAAAAAAAACAAAGAAATAAATACCCTCACGGGGGGCCAGGTGCCTCCGATGGGCTGGGTCCCTACTCAGCCGCCGCCAGGGCAGCTGCCGCAGCCCCCACCGCCGCCAGTGATGGCGAGCTGGGCTCCACGGCAGGGTGGTGCACCGACGGGCCCTCGGCTGTGTTTTCGTTGCAACCAGCCGGGCCGCTTCATTGCGCGGTGCCCGTACGGGCACCAAGCGCAAGCACATATTTTTTAGTGAGGACTTGCAATGAACAGAAAAAGTTGTTGGCCATGACGCACACGACGACTGCTGGGAGCGCAAGTCCAGTCGTTAGATAGACGGCACGTGGAGAGTGCGTTAGGCCACTCCCGACGGCAGTACTTGATACATGCCCCCCCCCCCGTACACCCTTCACGTATATACCTCACCTTGACCGACTGTGCTGTCGAGAAAAGAGCTCTCACAGACGGAAAAGCGGTGTTTCATAAGACTATGTTTCAACACGAATTTGAACAGCTCCGGACTGGCTGCGTCTTGCTTTTCCGATCGAACAACTCTCGAGATAAATAGTGTACAGCGCCGCAACAAGTCTGCTCGCGGCCGATCAGGTCTCCTGTCGTCCCCGGTAGCTCAGTAGGTGGTCCGCGTGCCTACCAATACTAATTTCGTGGGGTCAAGTCTCACCGAGTGCATACTCGTAGGGAATTTTTCTCGCATACAGAATGATTCGCGGAAAGCGCAAGAGCGTGAGATGGCAACATTCGATGAACATCGACGAGCAGTGGGAATGCTGAACCCTATGCGCGATAAAACGAAGGCACGTACCGGGGGGGAGAACGGGCGACACATGTGACCACGGCTTGTCCGGAAAATCGCTGAGAATAAAACCTCCTATTAACACCAGGGGCGAGTTGAGCTGGAAAGTGAAAGGGGAAATCTATCTGTACACGTATGTTTTGTCAATTTTTCGCACTTCTGCCAACTTTTCTCTTCGTACGAGCACTTTTCGGCGAAATAGTAAGTACTCGGACACATGAAGCCCGACGACACACATTGGTCGAGGTCTCGGCGCCATCCGTGCACTCTGGAGCGCGTGGTGGGCGCTCAAAGTTTTTTTACGGCGGGAGTGGATCAGACGATTTCCCTGATTTCAGTACGAGAGGCCATATTTTGTACGTACGTATCGGTAAATGTTGTCTGTTTTCTCCCCTAGGCTCTCATGAGCTGTGAGCACACAGCTCAGACATATACCAGGTGCATAACAGACAACACGCACAGATCCCATCGTTCCAACGCTGCCGCCCACACGCATGCACAGATCCCATCGATCCAACGCTGCCGCCCACATGCCGTGGGTGTGCGACCCACCCATGTGCGCAGTGTTGCTGTGGCTGGTTGTGTTGGTTGGAGTATTCCACCGTCTGCCAGTTTTTTTTTAAAACGTATGTACCCAGCCAGGCTGACGTACATCCCTGCGGCCAGACAACACAAACCGCCTATCGCCGCAACGCGGAGACTCACGAACGAACTGGCCGGATGCGTACCGGTAAAAAAAGTTGACCGAAACCTGACTATACCTCCAACAGGGCGCGAGGCCGGTCAATAGGTTGGCCGCGTCTGTCTAACTCGCAACTATCAACCCGGCCGCGAGAGACGAGTTAACCCGTGTTCTTCACACAGTTAGTTCTGTACCCACTTATCTCTATTTCACATAGGATACTCGGAGTATCGAGTAATTTTCGTACTCCGAGTACTCCGAGTATTAGAGTACTGGTGGCCTGAATATTCGGAGTACTTGGAGTATGAGCAGTCCTGAAGGCCCAAATACTCCGAGTACTGGGAGTATGAGCAGTACTTAAAGCCGAGTACAAGTAGTACCCGGAGTACAAACATCTAAATTACTCGGAGTACGCCGAGTATCGCGAGTATTGAACCCAGGAATACTTCATCATCCGAGTTAAATACTCCGAGTAATACTCTAATCCGGAGTACCTTGGAGGGTAAAACCCTGAAATACTCTTGACTATTACTCCTACATAGGAATATGAAACCCTGAAATACTCCGAGTATTGAAGTATTCGCAGTACGAAATGCCCAAATACTCCGAGTACTCAAAGTACGAGCAGTACAGGATCCCCAAATGCTTCAAGCATGGAAAGTATTCCAAGTATCGAACCCCAAAATACTCCGAGTACGGGCAATATGGAGAGTATCCATACCCGAAATACTACGAGTACGAGCAGTATCCAGAGTACTGGACCCCGAAATACTTGAAATAAAAGCAGTATCTGGAGTATTCACCCCTGAATTACTTGTATTCCAAGCAGTATCTAGACTATTGAACCCCGAAATACTTGAAACCACGGGCAGCATCAGAAGTATACTTGATACAGAGCCCCCCCGCTGTTAAGAAATTCACTCGTACGGGTTTTGGTACCGCATGTTTTGTGTCACGAATATGAAATTATTGCTTTGAAACTCTGCAAAGTCGTTGGTCTCGTAAGAATTTGAAGCTGATGTCTCACCATATATATAAGAAAATTCATCGCACAATGATAAGAAATTTGCAGGGTTGGGTGCTATACTAAAAACCATATTTTTTATATAGTAGCCAATAGTAGACCTTGCTCAATGGTGACAAACAAGAAACCGAGCCTCGATGCCAAACTGGCGTTTCTTTCTCACTATTAAAAAAGCGGAAGCCTTTTTCTGTGGACGCAAGCATAGACTTACAGTACGCTTGATCTAATAAGAAACAGGCCAATAAGAAATCCAGGCTGGGATTTAGAGGAACATGAGAAATTCGAGAATCGTTGTCTTGAAATCAATGTACAAAGTACCCTCTCTCAAATAAGACATCCAGCCTGGACCATATTTCTTGTTTCTTATTAGGTGTCCTATACTCTAATGCCATGAGCTGTTATTTTTCGTACTTTTGCAACTTCGAAAATCACCACAAATGTTCCGAGTATACCCCATACTCCGAGTATACTCGGAGTATCGAGTAATTTTCGTACTCCGAGTACCAAGTATTAGAGTACTGGTGGCCTAAATACTCGGAGTACTTGGAGTATGAGCAGTACTGAAGGCCCAAAACCTCCGAGTACTGGGAGTACGAGCAGTACTTATACTCGAGTACAACCGGCGTCCCCGGTGGCTTGGTAAGTGGTCCGCGTGCCTATCAAGATCAATTTCGTGGGTTCAAGTCTGACCGAGTGTATGGTCATAGGGACTTTTTATTGCATTAAACATTTGATTAGCGGAAAGCGCGCGAGCGTGAGTTAGATAACATTCGAAGAAAATCGACGAGCAGTGGGAATGCTGGACCCTATGCGCGACAAAAAATAAAGGCACGTACCGGGGGAGAGAAGGGACGACACCTGTGACCACGGCTTGTCCAGAAGACGCTGAGGGTAAAACCTCCTACGAGTTGGGCTGAAAAGTAAAAGTGATAATTAAAAATATATATATCGAGTACAAGCAGTACCCGGAGTACAAACCTCTAAAGTACTCGGAGTACTCCGAGTATCGCGAGTATTGAACCCAGGAATACTTCATTATCCGAGTTAAATACTCCGAGTAATACTCTAACCCGGGGTACCTTCGAGTATAAAACCCTGAAATACTCCGAGTAAAGAAGCTTTTGCAGTACGAAATGCTCAAGTACTCCGAGTACTTAAAGTAGAAGCAGTACAAGATCCCCAAATACTTCAAGTACAACGAGTATTCCAGAGTAATGAATCCCAAAATACTCAAAGTACAGCAGTATTTCAGAGTATCGAACCCCAAAATACTCCGGGTACAAGCAGTATTGAGAGTGATCATACCCGAAATACTACGAGGACGAGCAGTATCCCGGAGTATCGAGCCCTGAAATACCCCGAGTACACGAAGTACCTGAATTGAAGTAGTTTATCTCCGATACTCGTTACAATACTCCGGGGTACTCGGAGCATCTATCTGCACCTTCTCATATTGATATCTTACGAGCATCGTCTGGCCTTTGCTAAGGACGGCCCAACCCGGCACACCCTTCTGTCGATGGCCACCATAATTACAGCCGTTCTTCGTGCAGATACGTCTTGTACGGCATTTACATTTTCCGTTACCACTGCTGCTGCCGTCTCCATCATCCTCGTGTTTGTGTTGGTAAGTTCGACATCGTTTTCATTTCATTACCCTGCCAGCACGGTCATCTGACCTCTGCTCTGACACCTCGATTCAACACACCTCACTCATCCTGTCGATTACAGTGATAATATTGAGCAAGGTTGTGTTCGGTAAGGTACGGGTATGCTCGGTACCCGTACGGACATCGTACCGAACGTATCGGACTTCTCGGTACCGGTATGGACATCGTACCGAAGGTACCGAACTTCTCGGTACCGGTACGGACATCGCACCGAATGTACCGAACTTCTCGGTACCGGTACGGATTATCGTACCGGCACCACCGGTACCGGTACGAATTTCGTACCGAACGTACCGAACTTCTCGGTACCGGTATAGACACCGTACCGAACGTACCGAGCTTCTCGGTATGGTACGGAAGCCCATACCGGTACCGGTACCCGTGATACCGGCGATACCGGCGGTGTATGTGCGGAGCCTCTCTCATATTGCCCGTCCAAAATGTCAATTTCAAAATGCACGTGGGAAAACAAAAATGTTTGTATGTGTGCGTGCAACAATGACACCATTCAATGAAACCGAACAAAATAAAAATATCAATAATAATATTATACCAGGTACGGAGTAAATCCGAGACTCTCCCCATTGAAAGTCGAACACAGGAGAGACCAGCAAATTCAAATTCAAACAAAAACGACAACCGATTTCAAATATCCAAGGTTGTGTTCGAAAATTCAAGATACGAATTTTTGAATTTCAATTCCAAGCTACGAATTGCCCTGTTGCAAAATCAAAACAGGAACGGCCATCAAATCCTAAAACTTAAAACTACTCCTGAGCCCAACTGAAGTACAGGTGCAAGTACCGAACGGACCACTTGGAACTTGTGCACCCACGCGACCAGTAACCAGGAAAATGCCCAGATATATCGTGCCATGAGGGCGGCTGGTACGCACCACCAGCTGTACCGAGCGAAGAGGGTACTGCTGTGCTGGTGGTGCTGTGTGTGTGGCGGTACCGGGTGAATACCATGCCTACCTTCCCGATCAGCCCGGTACCGGTATGCTGGTACCGGTATACGCTCGGTACCGGTATGAACAACCGAATGTACCGAACTTCTCGGTACTGGTATGGACATCGTACCGAACGTACCGATGTCCTCGGTACTGGTATGGACATCGTACCGAACGTACCGAACTTCTCGGTACCGGTACGGATTATCGTACCGGTACCACCGGTACCGATATGGACATCGTACCGAATGTACCGAAAATCTCGGTACCGGTACGGACATCGTACCGAAGGTACCGAAGTCCTCGGTACGGGTACGAACATCATACAGAACGTACCGATATTCTCGGTACCGGTATACCGGAGGTATACTACCGCTGGTACGCCTCGGTAGGTACCTTACCGAACACAACCTTGATATTGACGACCGTTCATTCGGATATTTCGGCGTCCGATCCCGCGGGCACTCCTTGCATCCGTGGCATTCGGATCTTTAGTACTACTCACACTCGCACTTACTCGCAACATTCAGGTAGTATTTCGAGGTTTGAAGTTGAGTACTGCTCACACTCCCAGTCACTCGCATTGTTCAGGCCGCAAGCAACCTAATAGTCTCAGCATTCAGAGTACGAAATTTGCCCTCAGTCGATACTCCGAGTGTGGTCCCTCGGCTGTGCGTTTATCGTATTACCCGCAGATTGTATCCCATCGTACTGCTGCAACAAACGACTATTAATAATAAAGTTGCAGTGTGAGATTTCAGAGCGGGTGCAAGCACATCAAATAAATATTTGCACAATTCATCATTTTAACGCTTATTGAGGTCCTACATAAAGTGGCATAGGCCGTTTCCTATGCGGTTCTTTTTTTGAGCTTCAGATTTTGACCCGATCGCATTTTCAGATGTGAATTTGGCATATCGAAACAGCCTTCCTATGCGGAAAAATCGGATTTATTGTGTGTGTAGAGATTCCAGCGAACGCCGAAACCAACTGCAGTTTTGGTGGTTTGGCGCCGCGAAGAGACGCGCTGGGTGCGCTGCCCTGCGCGTTGGACCAAGGCGTGCGAGCCGAGGCTAACTGCCTCTGGTCTGGCAGCAACGAGACGTGGCGAGTGCGCTAGAGCCAACCTGTTTTGGTATGTTGTGTTCCATTTTGTGACTGACTGCTGCCGCTGTACAGCACTGTAAGTCTACGAGTACTCGTACGTGTCCTCGGAGAGGTGCGTGCCAAGTGCGCTTCTCTTGGTCCCTAGGCCCGAGCCCGCGCCAGGCGACTGTAGTCTGGCCACGGGGGGACGGGCTGCCCGCCACCCGAGCGTCCGGTGCGAAGCAACGTCGCTATACCGCTTTGTCATCATCCAACTCATAGATCGTTCTGCTGCTGCTGTTTGCTGTCATGGATAACATCTTGACTTTAGAGAGCATGCCATTTTTCGATTCGAAAATCCGATGCCCCAGGTCGTCGGATTTTGGCCCAAAATCCGACGACTTGGGTCATAGGATTCTCAAATCGGAAAAAATCCGGTCGGATTTCGCATATTTGGACTGCATAAGCAGGGTCATTCGTTTTTGAGATCGAAAAAGACAGATCTGAAGCTCGAAATCGAACCGCATAGGAAACAGCCTATGGGTCATTCTCATAGGAGATATTTTTTTCCATAATTTCGACAAAAGTGGTTTTCATGAATTTAAAGCATGGGGCCACAATTAATGTCCATTCTATGTATTGGCTCACCTATTATAGAACCACTTACTTAGATCTCACTCTCTGAGCGCGCTCGGTTGGTACATCCCTGGCCTCTCAGAGCTCCCACTTGGGAATCGCCTCATTTTATTCCCTTGGCGGGTCTTTCCAGCGGTTCTTTGTTTTTCCCATTCTCTTGGCACTTTCAGTCATTTTCCCCTTTTTTCTTCTTTCGTTTCGTGTGCGTGCGTGTACTCCGAATATGGCACCGCTGGCGAGGTCGGCACCGTCGTGGGTGTCAGCGGGTGGTGGCGGGTAGAGGGGGGGTTGCAAGGAGCGCGGTCGCCGCTTTGGGGGCTAGGCGTCGCGTGTGCCTCGAGACACGAGGGAAGCATGAATGGTCTCTGTCTGGCTTCCTGATGTGGTTCCGGTTGTACTATGTACGAGTATATAACGGTCGTTATGATATGCAAAATAAGATTCAAGCGGTGCTTATTTTTGCGAAGAAACTAAAAATCAATGAGAGCGGCGCATTCTGAGTACTAACCTTGTCGAGCTGGCGAACGAGGGCCACGGTGAGCACCGGGCTTCACGTGAGGCGGGCGCCGGGGCTCACTGTGGCAGAAAAGAAGGAAAGCTTTACCCGGACCGAATCGGTTGCGAGATGGTCGCGAGAGGGGCGGGCGGCGTATGAGGCTGAGAGAGAAGCTCTTCTGTTCGTTTTTTTTCTTTTTTCTTTTTGACCGGGTGTAAGGTGTGTCCCAATCAGGGAGAAAATAATTACACGAGAGGGGACGGGGATGGTTTTTGCTGTACTGGTGTGCCGTGCTGTGCGTTCTCTTTCGTACGTACGAGTACAGACGTAAAGCATACCAGGTATCAAAAGAATAAAATGAGTACCCTACCTGGGGTATGTAGGTACGTCCGACATCCGCGACGCGCAGCGTATGTGGCTTCCGAGCAGCTTTTTCCTGAAGCATGGCGGTGGGACTCTCGGCATTATCAAGTCGCCAGTTTGCAACTACAATCACAAAAACTACTGCCGCCATATCCCATTATATATGCAACGGTTATACATTAATTGTTGAACCAAACGGTATTTATATTTAGGGACAGAGTGGTATATGATAATGAATTATGGACCTCTGTCCGCTTCGCATAATTTAGTGTACATTTTTCCATCCTGAGCGAGCGAAGCGGGCTGCGTAGGCCGCCCGCGAAGCGAAGCGCCTCGTAGCTTCTACATTATCTACAGGAATCTGCCCAGACCGCCGTGGGGCCGGGAGGGCCTTTTATTCCCTAGTACCAGGTATATATATATATTCCCTCGCACGATGAGATGTGTACAGCCCACTCTAGGCGCGTTGCAGGCCCGACCCATACTCTCTCGCGTTCGCGGGTGGGCGAGAAGTGTACCGCCGGGGATGCGTCAACGTTGAGGATTCGGTAACAAATCGGAATCTAGTCGCCGTAGACATGGTTCCGAATACGGTTGCGGACAAAGGGTCGACATCCGGAATTCGGTCCTACCCAGGAAGCTTATACTGCTGCTACTGCTGTCTGAGCGTCTGAGCATATGGAACATGTTTTCGTTCATGTTCTCATCAAAGATGTCAGGAGACATGTCTATGTCTAGCTGTCTGTCTGTCTGTCTAGGCAAATCCATCTGTCAAGACATATGTCCCCCATCCCCGGGAGAAAAACGCCTCATTATCTGCATGGAAACCCCTATTTCTTTTGTTGATTTAACTTGAAAACTGCACCGTTTCATATGCCATGTGCCATGACCATCTTTGTCTCCTGTCAATGTCCCCATGCGTACGCTGGTACGCTGGTATATGTCATATAGAAATATCATATGTAAAATGTATGTACTTCGCTGTGCGGCAGCTGGACGTAGCGAAACTAATACCTGGTACAAGATACACCTCCAATATTGCTGCACATCTGAACGCGTTTTTTTTGTGTGAAGAAAAATTGGCGCCAACAAAAATGGCAATAACACAAAATGACATTTTCCAGCACTTTTCAATAATACGGTCAGGCGTTTTCCAAAAACCGGGGATTTTTGTCGTGTCCCCGGTTTTGTGCTGTCTAGGCTGTCTGTCTAGGTATTTGCTAAACGCTGTCTGGCTAGGGGTAAAAGTGGTGTCTCCTGACATATTTTCTCATGTTGTCAAATCATCGTGGTCCTCTGTTCTGCAACGTACACAGCCTGCTTTTTTGGCATGACTGCTGCTGCTGCTACCTTGTGCTGAGGTGCACACACTCACTTTCAAGAATGCGGACACCTGAAGGCAGAAGGTGGGCACGTTCTCGTTCGCGTAGGTCTGGTGGAAGACCAGCTCCCCGGGAGCCCTTTCTCGCGTTATCGATTGAACGTTCGATATTCGAGGAGTCGGTGGCAAGGCGGCCAATGCATGTCGACGAAGGAGGGTGGGAGGGAGTGAGGGAAGGATGTGGGGTGGTCGCTGAGTTGACGTACTAGCAGTATTAATATTAATAGTACAACGATAAAGCATAAAAAGCAAACATGGGAGCTTGGTCGGCTGTTGGTCTCGCGGTACTTTCATATCACTCACTACTTTTCGGCGCAGGGGTACTACGGCGGTACTACTGCTGTAGTGTTTATACGAATTCATTGCGTTACGTACTCGTATGGGGTTCGTAGATAGGGCCAAAGAGACAAGCTAGGTATCACACATACGGCATGGAGTTTCTAGTCTCGAATGATCTGCAGGAATAGTCCTATGCCAAAGTGATTCAACCAAGTCGCTTGTCGGCGATCACTCAGATCCACAGCACCTCCGGACCAACGCCCAGATGGGTAGGGTGACTCGTATACTGAGCCAAGCTGGGGAGACTACGTATGAGGGGGGTTTCAGTGGGTTCGAATCTCCCACTACCTGAGACATAATATCTAGACTCAGGTGCCTACATCCTCGGAGTAAACCACACTTTAATGGCGGTCAGAGACAGGCCCGACAAAAAGGTGGAAGAAACGAACCGGGTTCGAACCGGTACCGGTACACGAAAACTTGATAAATACCTGGTATGGTAAGTGTGGACAGGGGGTTCCTCTCGGTCTCGGGGCCCGGCCGCAAAAAAAAAACAAACTCCAAACAAACGTGCGACCTACCGCTGCCCGTGCACGTGCTCCTCGGACGAAACTTCGTACAGCATGAACCTGGACGACGTTCCCCCGATATCTCCTGCCATAACGGTCGGCATGATTGCACGACGTCGGTGGTTATTAGTCTAGACTCTGGGGCAAGGAAGGAGCGCAGTCAGAGGCAGCAGCCCACCAGAGCTACGTCATTGTCATTGCAGACCCCAGTAGGTCCTGGGGACACGCAGAAAAAAGGGTTTCCACGATCAGCCCAAAAAACCACAACAGGGGAGAAACGCAATTTTGTACCAGGTACTTGGTATCCTTTATCTTTCTTGGGGTGTTGGCCAGGTGTTGCGTACTGCTACTCGTGTATGCTCGTCGTTTGACAGCTACAAGTACGTGTGTTGGTGCTGGCTGTTGTGGGTGATACTCTGAGACACGGATGGTGGTGTGGTAGTAAACAGCAGTAAACTCGCAAACTCCAGCACCCGCTCCTCTCGCTGGACACTGGACACATAGTTGAATGAAAATGAGCCCCCCTGCCAAACAGCAGGGTAGCAACAACAGCACATTCATCACAGCAGCAGCAGTGTGTGTTGTTGTGTACTGCTGTCTACCGCTCTTCCCACCCACGGACCAACGGCGAACGACACATTGCATCCATCCATCCACCCAGCAAACAACAGCGCAGCTCTCACTCATCATCAGGCTGCTGGCTTCCGTCGCATTGTGTTTTTCTTCCCTTTCTCTCTTTCTGTTCTAAAAAAGGGAGTAGTAGCTACAGTCAGTACGCGAGAGATCCGAGGTTCTTCCGGTCATAGGTAGATTCAAAAGAAAGACACAAAAACCATCGCTGCAGAAAAGGTGCGCTATACACCGCTCGCTGTGCGTCGGACACGCGATCAAAATCAGCCCCGTGCTCAAACAAAAAACAAACGTATTCTTGGTGCGAGCGATCTTTTTCTCTGGTGCGTCCCACATCCCACATCCCACACGCACATCCCCTCGTGTCCCGTGGAAGACTCTTTGCGGTTTGTTTGCGTTGCAACTGCGTGGCTTCGTACGAGTGTAGCCAAACAAAGGGCCAAGGGGAAGAAGGAAAAAAACGACGGAAAACAACCGACCTACAAAACGACACCATACCAGATACCAGATACCAGATCACCAGCAGGCAGATAAGAGCCACCGAGCACGTATGTATACAGGGTGGATCAAAATGCGCGGGGGGGGAGGCGCGACACGCGGTATTGACAGTGCACTACAGAAGGAAAGCTAAAAGGTGGTACGCGCAACATGAACGACAAATAGCAGCAGCGCCAGCACCACCGCAGCAGTGCGGTAGCGCACAGAGTTTCTAAGCAGTATCCTCAAGTTGTTTCTACGACAGCAGTCGACAGCTTGCCGCGATGCTGATGTGCTCCTGTCATGCACAAAGTTTCGGGGTCGAGATAGGTGAGTCAAAATGATCGGGATTTTGACCATTTTGACCAATGAAGGAGCCTCGATGACAGTTTGAAATCTGGTTCTTCAAGGATTATACCGAATAAATCTGAAAAAATTAAGAACATGATTTGATTCTTTAATATCTCTCTACGAATCCAAAAAAATCTTGGCAGCAAATCACGAAAAAAAATGCGCCGAGGGTATATGATATGCACGCATAAGCACACAAGAGAGCAGCGAGTGAGGGTCTCGTTCAGTCTGCGTCGTCTTCTAATCACGCACACCCTCTTCCACGCGGTGTGGGGCAACTGTACTCTTGGAAAGCCCACCACGCGTGCCGCATCGTGAGCTTGCCTGCGCGAAGGCTGACTCTCTCTCGCGATGCGGTTTCGGTGGCGGTTTGCGGTTCTCGCAGCCACGCTCGTACTGGCGAGCAACCTCACCGCTCCTGCTGCCGGGCAGGAGGACGACTCGCCCACCCCCACACCAGCGGAAGACTCGGGGGAGGGCGACCCTCCACCTACCCCCGAGCCCACCCCTTTGCCGGCGAGTGAGGACGAAGAAGACACCCCTCCCCCGGACATCGATATTGCGCCTACTCCTGTCCCAGAGACTGAGGCATCTGAAGACCCGCCCGTCACTGATGACACTCCAGCTCCTACTGACGAAGATACCCCGCCACCGGAGACACCCAGCCCCGTCGAGGAAGAGGACCCGGACACCGAGCCACCAGAAACACCAGGCCCGGACACCCCTGCACCAGAGGTGAGTGAGGTGGAGGAGGACCTCTGCGCGTGCGCATGCCTAGTGCGCATCATGCGTGCTTCGCATCCTATATCGGAGACAGCAGCAATGCTGTGCGTACAGCAGTACAGGTACAGGCAGGTATTATACCTCTACTCTTGCCGTCGACCTTGTTCGCCACCGGCGAGCAGGCGAAAATACTTTGGGGTTGGTATGATATCGTTCTCCTCTCAAACTCATATGTTCCGGCAAGCAAGATACAACAAGTAGTACACTCTATTGAATACCATATGACGACGTAGTAGAGTCTTTCCACTCTGAAGAATTTTCATGCAACATACGTGCAGACGTGTACTCGTACCTGGTCCGAAGTATCTGTCCATCCAGCCCAAGACGAAAGAAGCAGTAGTAGCGGACAGGCGCGCGCATATCTCAAGCTACTGGCACAGCCAGAGAGTACATATATATGCTTTTTGCAACCCACAACCCCGACTAACGATGCGATCCATACATCCTCTCTGTCCCCCAGGAGACACCGGCTCCTACAGAGGAACCGGAAGACGAAGAGGAGGAGACAGACGCACCGGCACCCACCCCCGTCCCAGTAGAGGCGACTCCGGAACCTACGGAAGAAGAGGCCGATACCCCTGCAGACACCCCCGTGCCAGTAGCTGATGCAACCGAGGCGGCGGACGAGGTGGAGACTCCGACGCCCGCGGACCCCGACACGCCCGCCCCGATTACGGAGGCGCCCGCGACGCCAGCCCCTACGGTCAGATGGACGTTTGCTCCAGCACCTCCGTGGACCGAGTCGCCAGGTGAGAGACGAGAGAAAAAAATCCGACGGTTCGACATTTATTTTCGTCGTGTATGATTCGGTGCTGTATGTACCATGTACATAATAGAATACTGTTTGGTAGTGGTTTTGTTTTTTTCTTGCAAGTAAGTGCGTACAGCAAAAGTACGTGATTTTTTTTTTGCACATGAAGTTGCTTGTTGTTGGCAGACAGGAGGGATGGGAATGGTGCTATTAATATTTATATTAATTAATCGTGACAACAAACTGCTGTCTCTGTATAGTACTCCTGTGCCAGTCGTTGGCACGAGCGCGAGGCGTATTTTAGTTGGTTCCCCAGGCCTTAATAACCGCTTTCAGCCCCGCTCAGTGGTACTGATGGTGGTGGTGGTTGTGGATTGCTCGTCCTATTACCGTTCTTTTCCGCTGCTGTTGCAGCAATTTATGTTGTCTTGCTTCCTACATTTGATACGTGCCTGATACGTGACAACTTCCAACTTGTATTATACGTATTCTGGCGAAAATGATGGGAAATAGACAACGAATACTGCGATTCTCCCATTCTTGCTCCATCGACCACGAGTGAGTACGACGTATTCATGACCATTTATTTTGTTGTTCCACTTATCGCAGAAGTACGGATGCATACTCGTACTACGCACACCTAACTGCTTCTGCTGCGCGTTGAAACTGCGACTGGAGGAGGTATATACTCACCATACGAAAGCTGCTGAGAAGAGTGCTCCCTCGCGCCCATTTAACCCTTTTAGAACCCCAGTCCCGTTTTGGGGGCAAATCACTTGGAATTAGACCTGTTTGTACCCAAATCGGGACTGCGGTACTAAAGGGGTTAAAACAACAACTGATTCTTGCCTATACGCGCCATTTTTCTTTTAGTCTAGACGACGTAGTACACCAAGCAAAAAAGGATTGCAGGATCTCACGGAGTTTACGAGTTGCTGAGCCGCCATCCCTGCCTGAACTGTAAGTATCAATACCCCCTTTTTTCACGTGGCTAACTCTCTACCTCACACAGCTAGCTGTACAACCACAAAGCAACCCCATTTTGCAAAAACTCCGCTGTCCGAACGAAAAAAATGCATAAAAATCAACTATTGATATAATATGAATACTTCTTCATTGTCCACCAGCTCCATCCGGCTATAGGTTGGAAAAAATAAAGTGTACCTGGTACGAAGTACGTACGTACGTATACTGCTGTACCAGTACGAGTATACATTGGTATGTATCATACGGAGTATTATACTATCAATTCAATATGTGGTACGTGTGGCATCCGGATGAAAAAACGCTCCTCCTTTTCCCGCCATGTTTTTCGATCGGGAGGGAGAAACCCTGTGACCCTGTGCCTTATATATGTATACGTGATGATGCTGCTGCAGGTTCAACCAAATGCTGTACACGAGTACCTGGTATGAGTACTAATAAATTGGTTCTTTCAAAGTATCAGGGTAGTTTGAAAAATGGCTCGTAGTGCCGGAATAGAGCACGTTTTTTTAGCCTAAAAAACAACGCGCGTGATCGGAGGCGAACGTTTTCCCTTGCGTACGAGACTACTTTCATCATATATTATATATACCGTTGTGATCTAGGCAAGGTTGCTGAGTTGAGAGCCGCATGGACCAGGGTGATTGCCTGCGACTACTGCAGCAGCACCACCTACTTGGGAGATTAATATTAACATTATTAATATTAATGGTGGAAACGTAAAACGTTTGACCCGGTATTATCCGTCTGTACGAATGAATGCACATACATTCACACCAAAATCCTACATACTTCAGTGTATATGTATATATATATGAGGGCGTGTCCAAACAGAATCGCAATCGAAAATCGAAAATCGAAATGATAATAAACAAGGCGCTGATTGGTCTTTGTTCAAAACATGTTCCCCTTCGTTTTTTAGGCTCGGAGAAAATGAACGATTTACGACCCAATGCGAAAATCAAAAAGTTGACGGCTAGAAATCGAAAAGGAAGTCGAAAGCACGAACAGCAACAATTCAGCGCGTCCTACTGGTCGGCGCAGCCCACGTCAAAATATCACATCCGGACCGCCGTACACAGCATCCTACCCACAGCTATTAATAGCACGGCAACACAGCCGCACAGACCCCCCCCTAAACAACCAGCAGGCGAACCACAACACCAGCCCCGACGTTGTGGGGCCTTTGTTTCCCGGCGTTCGAGCCTAAGCGAACATACTATAATAGCTTGAGGAAAATTGAGGATGATACTCTAGAGAACGAGGTCGGAAGTTCGCTCTCAGGATAATTCCAACTTTGATTTCGGGGCGTAAAACGTTGGACGCGCCACCACCTCCATGGGAGGCCCAACGACCTCCCGTAATCGAAATGCCGTCGCGTTTGCCTGCTTCTGTGGTGGATCTGTGTTACCGAGCGCCTGATTGCCGGCGTGTGTGCACAGTTGCGAACGGCCCAAGTAGGTTGTGCTCTCCGTTGCTTTTCGCCTGGATGTCTATTTTCGCTTTTCGATTCTGTTCGGACACGCCGGCTAATTTTTATCGAAATCGAAATGAATTCGATTTACGATTGCGCTTTTCGATTCTGTTTGGACACGCCCTGAGTATTATATAAAATATACCAGGTACCATGTACCAGGTGTTGATTATATATAGTATATATATATATATATATATATAACATGCACATTTTTTTAGCGCGGGTGTAATTATTGATACATATCTCTAACTATTTCCAAACTTTAGAAATTATGGAAAAAACGCTCTCCGATAAGAATGAACCTAAGTTGTTGCTTTTGTTATTGATGTCCTCTCTCACAACACTCTGCTTGCTGTATGTATTGTTTAGCCATATTCTACTGCTGTAGTGGTTCCGTGGTATACGAGGCAGGCTCCGTGATTGACTCTCGTGCGGTTGAAGAATATTTACGTACATACGAGCAAAAACGCTTCGAAGGGCATACACGCTGTATTCTTTCTTGCGCTGCCAAGAGGTCGCGCGTCGAGCGACACTTTGTTTCGCGTCTGGTCTGCTGCGTTCCAACGCGGGCACCTGATGATGGTCATGATTATTTTACAGCGGCGGCAGCATTATTAGTACGACACAATTCTTTTATTTATTTACACAGCAGCACCTTGTCGTCGGCAGTTTTTCGACCCCCTCTGCTGACGACAACTAATCGTACTATTAATAATATTATTAATATTAATACTCGTCGTGGTGGCTGCCCCGTCTGTCCACTGGTGGCCGCAGTGACTCTGAAGTGACTCCGCCGGCCTCACTGCACATGACATACAGCAGCACTGACTCCATCCCATAGTTCCAAGTAAGTGGCGAAACGGGCAGACAAGTTAATTACCCCGTTTCGACAGCGAAACTGACTTACTTGACTTATCGTTCCATGACCCAAACAATCCCAAAATCCTACCCACCCCCTCCCCTTTTGATTGTTGACCCTGAACCCTCAGCAGCAGCAGTATTATTTAATATTAATAGCAAAATTATTTCTGAAATGTACGTACCTGGTGCCTGATACCAGGTATGAGGGATGCTATGGCGTACACGGAGTGGGAAATCCACCCCGTGACGAAACAGGCGCTCTGAACTGCGTCGTGTTTGCTCTTATATATATATATATTATATGTATATCATATACCAGGTATATATATATGTGTATGTATGTATACATATATATTATATATATATATATGTTACATATATATTTATACCGGTACATATATATATATAATATAATATATGTGTATATACATATACTCGGAGTATAATATATACATATATATATTGGGCAATACTCGTATACAGCTCGTAGTAAAGGCAGGTCTGGTCAACATGCTCACGCGCCAGTAGTAAGAGTAGCCGGTTCTGCTGTTCCAACAGGGGCGACGGATTGAATTGACAAACGAAACGTACTATTAATATTAATATTATCAATAATATACGAGAGTATACCTGAAAGTATGGGTTCTTTCTTGCCAATCTGCCGGAAGATTGAAAAAAACAAACTTTAGGTGGCACGAGCCCTCTTTTGACCCTTTTAGAACCGCAGTCCCGTTTTGGGGAAAAAACAGTCAAATTCGAAGTAGTTTGTCCCGTTTGGGGATAGACCAGTCAGATTCTCGGTAATTAGGGGGACAGACCAGTCAAATTCAGAGTAATTTGTCCTCAAACGGGACCGCAGTCCTAATAGTTCTTGTGTTCTTATCTCAGGCGCGGGGTATCCACCGAAAGATAGCAGCACCCACAGCAACCCCAAAGCCTGCCGCCGTTAATCCGCCGTGTACGGCAGAGAGTTCATCATAAGTGCCAGAATAAGAGTAGGCCGCTCTACAGCAGTGAGGGAGGGAGGGTTTTTGTGACGACTCCGTACGGGATTTGCTCACAATAATGGAGAGATTATTCTCGGATTCGGCTCACGGCGGCCACCACCCCGACCCGGAAATCTAACCCCTTTTAGAACCGCAGTCCCGCTTTTGGGACAAAGTACTTGAAATTTGGCTGGGCAGTCCCGAAAACGGGGCTGCGGTCCTGAAAGGGTAGGGGGCCCACTTGGTTGGTGTGCTAGCTTGTCCTTGTGCTTGGAAAGACTCTGCTCTGTTCGCTGTTCTGGCACATCTAAGGAGCTTTGCCATACTGGATCTACGGCGGCACCCCCAGAGGCAACCGCAATGTCCAGTCGCGTATATATGAGAACGCGTTCGGTCCCGCCTCATGGTTCGAATTAGTGGTCCTTCCTTCGCCTCCACCGCAAAACGAAATGTTAGTAATATTAAATGTTAACAAGGTTCGCGAACCGCGGTAAAAAAAAGCTCACGTTGCGCCATATATATGCTAATGATCTGCAGCATTAATAGCGGCATTTTTTACCGCCTAGACCCGCCAAAGATAATAAAAAAAACATGCTGCAAGCTGCCAGGAAGGATTCGCGTTTTTTGACTGACGACCCCCACAGTTTTCCTTGCAACTGCTCTTATGAAACAAGCACAGCAACAGCTGTCGACTGCTATGTTGCAGGACGAGCGACCCTTCCTCCCAGCGGTAGATACCCCAGCTCCGCTTACGCCAACTTCTCGACTCGCGACCCCTCCCACCACTTGCGTAAAAGCTGAAGCCCAGCCGCCCCCTGGATCGCTTCCACAAGTGTCATACGCCGCGCCAGAATGTATTTTTTTTAAAGTATCCCACCCTCTCAGCTGTGTATGTCGTGGAAGATAAAATATGCTCTCAGTCTCCCCATCAATTTCCCAATATATCATCATCTCCAAGTGCAGCCCTCTACTCCCGCCCCGTACGTACGCCGTCAGAAATACTATCCCGGTACCTGGTGTATACTAAGCTCTGCCGGTGGCGGCGCATCTACCCGCCTGGCGTGCAAATTCGGTCTGTTATTTATTTGTTACCGCCCTCCGGACCCATCAAAGAAACGTGGGCCCCTCACCGGCCGAACCAAGGCCCTATTTTAACGGGACATCGCGGTGTGATTGATCTCTTAACTCCCCCCCCCCCCCGCGCGCTTATACTTTTGGTAATAAGAGATCTTCACCCGGTTATAATACATAACGAGCAGCACTTTTGCCACCCGAAAAAAGCAAGGTCTTTTTCGTGTTTCAGGCATGTTTCTCGCCTGTCTACTGTAGATGTCTACGTACCTACTGTACGGGTAGTCACCGTCGATACATACCCCCCCCCCCTGGCGCTCACTACGTGAGCTAGACAACCAGGGTACCGTTTTTTTTTTGTTTTTTTTTGGCGGTCGCAGTTGTCGAGTTAGATCATTTGTGCAAGGTAAAGAACCTTTCCTCCGCACAATTGGGAATGGTCGTATCACGTAGTGTTCAAGGTGAGGCACCCAAGAGGCAGTTACATAGTACTCCCATTGCTGTCTCTGGAAATGCCTACACCGGAAATTAAATTAACTCATTGAAGCTGTCGTCCATATGCAAGTCCTCCTTAAAAGCGGTTCTTAGTAGGATGCAGCTCACCCTTCATGCGACTCGCCAGACACCCCACGGCGCTTCGCGCTTGGTGCAAGCAATGTCTCTGCCTGGTCGGTGAAAACCCGACATGCTCCGTCCCGGCATTGCAGGGATGCGAGGGTCTATGGTCATACGACTACGGCCATGCATGAGATCGAGTACATCTCTCCTGTCGAGTACACCCCCCCTGGTCATATGACTACGGCCATGCATGAGATCGAGTACATCTCTCCTATCGAGTACCCCCCCCCCCCCCCCCGTCCATTTTGTTTCTTAACGGTGTCCGGATCCTGAGTGTGGTGGGATCGGTTTTGCTACACCCTACTTTAAACCCGATTCTTCCACGTGACGCGAGGCAATGAGACCTCCAGTGAAGCAATTGTGTACCACGTACTTGGACTCATTGCGATGTAGGGGTGAACTGAGGTAAATACCAGGTATTTTGTATCGGGTTACGACATGAGTGTAGTGGGGAGCGAGCCGAGTGCTCATCTCGCTCCCTACGTTCCACTGTGGCGTTACCATTTACCAGGTAGCAAATAGGGTGACCCTGAGAGTCTCGGGCTTACGGTTGCACATATATACCCCCCCCACCCCGCCATATTGGTCCCGTTTTTCTGCAGGCGCAACTCCGGCACCCGTTCGGGAGTGGACCGCCCCCCCCACGGTTGAACAAACCCCGGCTCCCGTTGCCCCCTGGACCGCTTCCCCCGGCGCGACCCCCGCCCCCGTACGAGAATGGACCCCCCCCCCAACCGTGAAACAGACCTGGGCCCCCGCCGCCCCGTGGACGGAGTCTCCAGGTGCCACCCCCGCCCCCGCCCGTGTTTGGACCCCCCCCCCCACGGTCGAGCAATCCTTGGCCCCCGTTGCCCCCTGGACCGCTTCCCCCGGCGCGACCGCTGCCCCCGTTCGAGAATGGACCCCCCCCCCGACCGTGAAACAAACGTGGGCCCCAGCCGCCCCCTGGACCGCATCCCCCGGTGCCACCCCCCCCCCCACCGTTGAGCAAACTTGGGCCCCCATAGCGCCGTGGACTGCTTCTCCAGGTATGGTGCTCGTTTTCTTGTGCCCCATAAATTCACCTAGCGGGGTATTCCGGCTGTTTTTTTCCTTCCCCCCCCCCCCCCATTTTCCCCTTCCTCTCCGTGAGAACCCCCCCGCCCCCCCCCGCCAATTTGTCTTTTTCTTCCGCCCGCTAAGGAAAAATACATGCGTGAATGTACGAAAGCGTGGTCGAACCTGTCCTTTCCGCTCCCGTCCGGCGGGCGGGCGTGTTGGGATAGATTCCACTATACGCTTTGGGCAAACCTCCTTCTCACCCCCCCCCCCCCCGACTGCCCACGCCACATCTCTCCAGGTGCCACGATCGCTCCAGCTCGAGAATGGACCCCCCCCCCTACTGTTAAACAAACCTGGGCCCCCGCTGCCCCCTGGACCGCTTCCCCAGGTGCCTCCCCCGCCCCCGCCCTTGTTTGGACGCCCCCCCCCCACCGCTATTGACCAAACTTTGACCCCAGCTACCGCCTCGCCCGATGCCACAATCATCCCGGTTGAAGGACGGACCCCCGCCCCCCCTACTGTTAACAAATGTGCCCCCCCGCTGCCCCCTGGACCGCATCCCCCGGTGCCACAATACAGCCCCTACACGAGAATGCCGCCCCCGCCCCCTACTGTCGAGAACACTTTATCCCCCGTTGCCCCCTGGACCGCATCCTCCGGTGCCACAATTTCCCCCACACAAGAATGGACCCCCCCCCTCTACTGTGAAATTTACCTGGGGCCCCGCTGCCCCCTGGGCCGAGCCCCCCCGTGCCACATTTGCCCCAGCCCAAGAATGGACCCCCCCCCCACCGTTAAACAGACCTGAACACCTACTGCCGCCCCCTGGACAGCTTCCCCCCCGGTGCCATAATAGCCCCTGCACGAAAATGGACCCCCCCCCCCCCCTACTGTTAAACAAACCTGGGCCCCCGCTGCCCCCTGGATCGCATCCCCAGGTGCCATAATTACCCCTTAACGAGAATGACCCCCCCCCCCCCTGTTAAACAAACATGGGTCCTCGCTGCCCCCTGGGCCGCCTCCCCAGGTGCCACAATTGCCCCAGCACGAGAATGGACCCCCCCCCCCACTGTCAAACAAACCTGGGCCCCCGCTGCTCCCTGGACCGCCTCCCCAGGTGCCACAATTGCCCCAGTACGAGAATGGACCCCCCCCCCCACCGTTAAGCAGACCTGGGCCCCCGCTGCTCCTTGGACCGCCTCCCCAGGCGCCACAATTGCCCCCGCACGAGAATGGACCCCCCCCCCCACCGTTAAGCAGACCTGGGCCCCCGCTGCTCCTTGGACCGCCTCCCCAGGCACCACAATTGCCCCCGCACGAGAATGGACCCCCCCCCCCACCGTTAAGCAGACCTGGGCCCCCGCTGCTCCCTGGACCGCTGCCCCAGGTGCCCTAACCCCGGCTGATGAATGGACCCCCCCCCCCACTGTTAAACAAACCTGGGCCCCCGCTGCCCCCTGGACTGCATCCCCCGGTGCCACATTTTCCCCTGTCGCCCCCTGGACCGCATCTCCCGGTGCCACAATTGCCCCAGTACGAGAATGGACCCCCCCCCCCACCGTTAAACAAACCTGGGCCCCCGCTGCTCCCTGGACGGCGTCCCCAGGTGCCACTATTGCCCCCGCACGAGAATGGACCCCCCCCCCCACCGTTAAACAGACCTGGGCCCCCGCTGCTCCTTGGACCGCGTCCCCAGGTGCCACAACTGCCCCTGCACGAGAATGGACCCCCCCCCCCACTGTTGAACAAACGTGGGCCCCTGCTGCTCCATGGACTGCATCCCCCGGTGCCACATTTGCCCCCGCTGCTGAATGGACCCCCCCCCCCACTGTTAAACAGACCTGGGCCCCCGCTGCTCCCTGGACCGCATCCCCCGGTGCCACATTTGCCCCCGCTGCTGAGTGGACCGCCTCCCCCGGTGCCACGGTTGCCCCAGCACGAGAATGGACCCCCCCCCCTACTGTTAAACAAACCTGGGCCCCCGCTGCCCCCTGGACCGCCTCCCCAGGTGCCACTATTGCCCCAGCTCGAGAATGGACCCCCCCCCCCACCGTTAAGCAGACCTGGGCTCCCGCGGCTCCCTGGACCGCCTCCCCAGGTGCCACATTTGCCCCAGCCCGAGAATGGACCCCCCCCCCCACCGTGAAACAAACGTGGGCCCCCGCTGCTCCTTGGACTGCATCCCCCGGAGCCACATTTGCGCCAGCACGAGAATGGACCCCCCCCCCCACCGTTAAACAAACCTGGGCCCCCGCTGCTCCCTGGACCGCATCCCCAGGTGCCACATTTGCCCCCGCTGCTGTGTGGACCGCCTCTCCCGGTGCCACGGTTGCACCAGCCCGAGAATGGACCCCCCCCCCCACTGTTAAACAAACGTGGGCCCCCGCTGCCCCCTGGACCGCCTCCCCCGGTGCCACCTTCGCCCCCGTACCAGAATGGACCCCCCCCCCCACTATCGAGAAAACCTGGGCCCCTATCGCACCCTGGACCGAATCCCCGGGGGCTACCCCTGCCCCTATCCGTGTCTGGACCCCCCCCCCTACCGTCAAGAGAACTGCGGCCCCTGTAGCCCCGTGGACTGGATCCCCAGGTGTCGGTTTCATATTTTTTCGTGGAAAAACAACCTTTTTCCCTTGTCTTAGGATTTTTCGGTTTTTTTGGTGGTGTGTTGCAATCATTTTTTCGATTTTCGTCTTGTGTGTAGGGTCCATCTAGACGACCCTTGTTTGCTTTGTTTGTTTGTTTTGTTTGGTGTTGTACAGTATTTTTTTTTTTTTCGCGTAGGAAGTTCACATAGCGTCAAGGCTTTCGCCGCGATCGCCGGCCCGTTGCGTGGCACGAGGGAGAGCAGGCGAGCGGGCCTACAGCAGTATCTCTTAGTGCCGGCTACCTTCGTGGGGTCGCGCACGCACATACGTCTCTGGCACGATACCTTGACGATCGTTTCCCACTTGCAGTCGTGTCGCTAAATACATCAGTAGCAAGCAACAGCAACAAAAGTCGAACGGCGCGTGTCTCAGCGGCAGTGGCACAATCAGTTCACGGCTAGCGGGTGGGTGACCAGGCGGGGGTGGTGGGCGCCGTCTCGCTGCCAAACCGCGCTGTTGCTTGCTCGCCGACGAAGGCTCAAAGGCCGAATCCTTCCGGCCTCTCTCTCTCTTTCTCTCTCTCTCTCTACCTATCTCTACATCGTTCTCTCTTTCCTGCTGCCCTCCTTCATTGCGGCGCTTCGGACGAACGAACCGATGGGAAAACCAGCGCCCGCGGCTTACCGAACCCACGAAGCATCTCGAACCTCCAAGAGCGAGCGAACCTCTCCCGCCACGAACCGATCGATGTGCCTGAGGAGGTACCCCCCCCCTCACCGCTCTCGAGAACAAACCGAAGACGGATCGACGCGCGGACGAACGCACGGACGGACGGACGGACGCACGGACAAACGAACGAACGCGCGAGCGGAGCAAACAGATCAATGTGACGGGCAACCAACCAACTGACCTATCAACAAATCAATCAATCAATCAGTCAATCAATCAACGGACCCGAACCAAACTAATCAACCCACAGTACTTACACTAAACAACAAACCAACCTACCCACCTACTTGCCAACCGAGACTGACCTACCAACACTACCTAACCAATCAAGCGGACAAACGACCAAACGCCTCTTCTTCACTCTCTTTGCACCCTCAACCTAACCTTACCGACAACCCCCCCCCCCCCCCCCCCCCTCTAACCCTCCCCTTTCCCCTCCAGGCGCAACCGCCGCCCCCGTAAGAGAATGGACACCACCTCCTACGGTAAAGCAAACCTGGGCACCCGTGGCCCCCTGGACAGCGTCTCCGGGGGCCACATGGGCCCCCGTCGTCCCCTGGACACCGCCTCCCACGGTGAAGCAAACCTGGGCCCCCGTGGCCCCCTGGACTGCTTCCCCCGGGGCCACCTGGGCCCCTGTCGTGCCGTGGACACCCCCCCCTAGCATTGCCGTCAGGGAGATCCCATGGACCCCCCCACCGACGGTGGCCTTGCTGGATCTGGTGGCGACGATGGAGGCTGCGAACGAGGAGGAGGACGGGCCGTTCGAGGGGAGGTTTGACACGGTGCTGGCCGCGCTGGCCGCGACGGAACTGACCTCGCTGCTGGCGGGGAAGGCTCTCTTCACGGTGAGAGGGGGGGCAGGGGGGGAGGGGGGGTAATCATATCATGCATGGTTGTAGTCGTATGTGTGACCGTAGACCCTCGTATCCCTGTGTACAATACCTGGACGGAGCGCGTCGTGGTTTCACCGACCGGGCAGACGTTACTTGCACCAAGCGCGAAGCGAGGGGGCGGAGGCGGGGGGGGGGGGGGGGGGGGAGGGGGGGGGAGGAAGGGGGGTGTGTGTGGAGGAGAGAGAGATGGGAACTGCTAGCTGAGCTCTGGGGCTAGAGATACTAAAACAAATTAACAAGTGTTTGCCATCCGATACTGTGCAGCATGGTGATCTTCAACGACGATTACTCAAGACTAAACATGAGCAGAAACAAGAAAAAAAACAAGATACTTTTTGTCATTTCGTCTCCTAATCAACATGTCAGGTATTAAGTACCACTCTGACCGATAGTACAATCCCCATTTGTCTCTAATATTAATAGTAAACGGATCTTATATTTCCGGACAGAGTGGTGTTTACTGCCCCTATATATACATGGTGATGTATACTACTCACCATAACGATACGATTTTTGTATGAACAGAACCGTGATTTTGCCTCCGCATGTGATATCATGGTGTTATACTTGCCACATATTGATGTTGACTGTATGAGGAGGCACCGACGAAGCACAGGGAGGGCAACAGGGAAGGACAGGTAGGGCACGATACTTCCACACGATGTATAGTCCCTCCACCCCCCCTTCCCTTCCCCATCCCCCCCCCAATTCCCTCGCCATACTCACAACCAACCGCTCCCACCCGCCCGGTCCATCTTCCTCTTTCGCCTCCGCACTCGGCAGATTTTCCTGCCGACCGACGAGGCGTTCGAAACGGCGGGCATCACCACGGACTCGGTAGCGTCGCTGCCCCGGCCAGTGCTGACGAACCTCCTCCTCTACCACCTCCTGGAGGGGGCTGCCGACAGCAAGGTGGTCTCGACTGCTACCGATTTCTACACCGTGCTGAAGGTGAGAGAGGGGAGGGAGGGATAGGGGCGGGGGGTAGGGAGGGTACAGGGGGGGAGGAGGGCGTGGCAGGGAAGGAGGGATAGACAGGGGGGAAATGACGGGTAAAAGCAACGAAGAATAGAAGGAGGAAATGACAAGAGGTTGACATTTTTCGTGAAATTTTTCGGTGCGAAGGGCAAGGAAGGGGGGCGCGAGTGGGACGGAGACGAGAGACTGATCGCTGACTGACTGGACAGGCCTCGCCCTTCCGCCGGCGTAAAAGCCCATTGCTGCCGCACGTAGTGTGAGTCGCGCGGGTGGCCTAAAACAACGCGCGTTGCCCACCGCACCACCACTCCAAAAATACTTTTGTGACGAAAGAAAACTACCAATTAACTGACGCCGCCGCGGACGACGACGACGACGACGACACGCACACGGTCGAAACGAAACCGGGCACAGGTTAACCTGGAAGTGGAGGACGGGAGCCTGATCGACGGCGAGGGGAACGTGAGGTCTCTCGAGGGGGACCAGCTGCTGGCGAACAACGGCTACGCACACGCCGTAGACGGGGTCCTCTTCCCGGCCGACCTGGTCACTCTGGCCACGAACGTCAACGCCAAGGGCGCGTCTTTCGAGGGGGTGTTCGACATTTTCTTGTCGGCGTTGGAGAGGGCGGGGCTGGAATCCGCTCTCAGCGGCATCAAAGGGCCGTACACGGTAAGCTATATGACATGAGCTACTATTAATGGCAAGCGAGAAAGAAAGCATGTGTATGCACGCCCCAGCAGTTTTTGTTTTTTTTTCGTTTTTCTCGGAATCGCTCTTGGTTACGTTAAGGTTTTCTCGACTCCGAACGGCAAGGGTGCTGACTGAGGGCGAACAATCATATTTTTGGAAGGCGCTCTCTCTCTCCCTCTCTCTCGACGACAATATTCCAATATTTCCGAAGACGACCTTGCTCGGTGTTGTTGGCATCCTTCAACCATCGTAAAGAGAAAACGGGCGCCGGAGAACGATCGCACGCACCCCCTACTCCTGTGTGCGAGCTTTCGGCGCTCTTTACTGTGGCCCCCTCTTTTTTTTTACCCAGGTTTTGGGGTTTGAGCTGTTGATTCTGCCCTAGTAGTTGTATTGTATCCATTATTGCTATTACGGGGGGCCATAGTTAACAGGACCAAATATTGCTAGTAAAAATGGTTAAACATATAATTTTTTATGTATACCATAGGTCCTGTTAACTATGGTCCCCCGTAATATTATGCTGGCGCAGCATTCATTCAGCATGGTTGGGGTGTTTAAAAAAAAAGGAGTATAACGCGCATAGTTGGGCTTCTTTGCTCTCTCTCTCTATCCCTGTCGCTTCTGTCCCGCCTCTCTGTCTGTTTCTTTCTCTCACCCATGTCGCTTCTGTCCTGCCGGTTCACATTTTTTTTTTCAGGTATTCGCGCCGGCTGACTTCGCGTTCGAGTCGATCGGTATCACGAACGAGACGGTGCTGACCTTCGACCCTGCCATACTTACCACGGTGAGTTTAGAGATACCACTCTGTCCATCATTATAAATACCACTCGCGTACAAGCGGTTCGTTCGGGAGAGAGCGATACGCGAAAACAGCGATCCAGAAGGAGAAGAAGTCGATGCAGAAAGTTATGTGGCTCGATGAATCGATCGACCCCCTACGGTTGAAAACGTTCCCCCCCCCCGTGTGAATGTCGGCGGTTTCAGTGTTGATACACCCCGGTGTGAGCTATCGTTATGGTATTTACAATTTTCGCGTTTGTTCCATCGTCTTTCGATTCCCCCGAGCTCCTTCATCCCACCAACACGGTCGAAAACACCCAGCCGGTGTGTGGACCATCAATATTTGGATTGAATGTTGTTTCACTTCTGCCCCTGTCTCCTCCCCTCGTCCTCTCGCCAGGCCCCTCCCACCTACTTTCCCTTTAACCCCCCCCATCTCCCCCTCCCAAACCTTTCTTCTTCGGGGGCCTCTCTCTCTTGCTCTATTTCCTTCCCTCCTCCCACACACCACGACCACACCACTACTGTAGGTTCTCAGCTACCACGTCGTCGCGGGCGAGGCCGACAACGCCACCCTGCGAGGCACCCTCCAGGAGTTCGACACCCTGCTCACCAACCGCAGCCTCCGCAACTCCCGGGACGGCAACATCATAGACGGCACGGGACAGGTGGCCAACCTCCTCGCCGCCGACCTCCAGGCCGTCAACGGCTACATCCACGCGATCGACCTCGTCCTCGAGCCCTACCCGCTCTTCACGCAGTCGCCGACGTCGGCGCCCACGGCGGCCCCGTCCTCGACCCCCCTCCTGGATCTGATAGGGACTCTGGAGGCCGAGAATGTGGACCAGTTCAGCGAGTACTTCGGACAGTTTGACACGATTCTCGCGGCGCTATCGACTTCGGGCCTCGACATCGAGCTGGCCCAACCCAACGGGCCTTTCACGGTCAGTACTCGTAGGGGAAACGAGAGAGGGGAAAGAGGAGGTCCGGACCTGGAGAGCCGGGACGTGACCTCTTTTTTTAGTGGGGTGATTAGGGCGGGGGAAGGGGTATCCATTATCGCACATGGCCGTAGTCGTACGACCATAAACCCTCGCATCCCTACAATGCCGGGACGGAGCACGTCGGGTTTTTAGAGCGGGGGGGGAGGGGGATACTTGTTCTCTTTCTAGTGGGATGATTGGGGAGAGAGGGAGGGAGGGGAGGGGCAAGCGCTTGGAATGACGGCGGGTGGTCGGTGGGCAGTGGGGTATGCGGCATGGGTTCTCCTCGCGGTGGCTGAGTTTAATCGGCACACACCCAGCGCAGCCCACACCCCAGCAAGGCGCGCGTGCTGCTTAGAGCCAGCTCTTTTTTTCGGGGGGGGGGTTTCCGCAAGTGGCACTGGCGGTTCTTACCTGGCGACGAAGCTCTGGCGGAACCTCAACCTTCGATGACCTTTGTGAAACGGTCCTGCGCTTCGTTCGGCTCAACGCGCGCAAACACAGGCACAAACCGAGGGCAGCAGTCACCAACCAACCCCAGCCTGAGAAAATACAGCCTGCTTGACCCCCCCCCCCTCCCCCCCCCCCCCCCCCCGCCCCGCTCCCGCCCACCGCCGCCTCCACACCTGGCTATCAAACAAACTGAAAACAACAGATGTTCGCCCCGACGGACGGAGCGTTCCTCTCCGCAAACCTAGGCCCGGAGAGCGTGGAAAACCTTCCCCCGTCCATCCTCGAGAACCTGCTGCTCTACCACACCCTCTCGGGGAGCGTCAGGAGAGCGGCCATCGCGACGGACGACACCCTCTACACGTCGCTCGAGGTCGACCTGGCCACGTCTGGAGCCACCCTGATCGATTCGGAGGGGAGCACGGTCAACCTTGTGGAGTCGGACGTGCCCTGCTCGAACGGCTACCTGCACTTCGTGGACGGGGTGCTGATGCCTCCCGACCTGATGTCTTCGCTGGGCCTGTACAATGAGCCGGGAGGGTCGTACGAGGGGGTGTTCGACACCTTCATGGCGGGAATGCAGGCGGCGAACATGACGGACAACGTCAAGGGCATGAACGGGCCCTTCACGGTGAGTTGGCAGATACCGTACTTTCGGGAATAATTGGTTGTACCGGGGGGGGGGGGGTTCTCTCTCTCTCTCTCTCCCTCTCGTTTTCGTTCCCGTTTTCCTCTCTTGCTCTGCGAGCCAGTGGTACGCGTTTTCGGGTAATAAACTTTTTTATGAAGAAGGGCGCGGAGGGAGAGAGGGTGGCGGGCGACGGTTGTGTGGGAGGGGGGAGAGAGGGGGGGGGGGGGGGGAGGGCTCGCTCTCGTGCTTCTGTCTACATTCTGTTGCGGTCGCAGTGGAAGTTTTCGGTAGGCACAACCGCTCAGCTCGTGAGGTTAGGACTTCGCTTCTCTCCCTCCTCCCTCATTACGTCGGTATCCTCACACATTGCGAATCCCATCTCACCCCTGCCCCCCCCCCCCCTCCTCCCCCAACTCCCCTTCCACTCCACCCCCACCCGGGGCCCCCTACCCCGTCCCACGGCCGGCGCCTGCGCTATACACGCCCTCGTCCATATTTTTTTTTCTTTTTGTTGCTACGTACGCCCGCCCACAACCTCGACGACTACGACCATGATTGGATGGCGGGTGTTTACGTTTTGCCTCGCCTTCTCTTCTCTCCTCTGCAGATACTGGCGCCAACGGACAGTGCCTTCGCCGTGCTGAGGCTCAACTCGTCCAACATCAAGCAGACCAATGCCACCGCTCTGGAGCAGCTGCTCAAGTACCACATCGTCGACGGGGTGGTCCTGTCAGACGGTATCGCCGAGGCGAGCCCGCTCGGCGCGCAGGGCATCACCGTCTCGAGCGTGGGCACGATGCAGGGGTCGCAGGGGGGGGAGGCCACCATCCTCGCGGGAGACCTCTCCTCCAGCAACGGCGTGGTGCACGCGATCGACTCGGTGCTGATGCCGTTCTCGGCCGAGACGTTGACGGGGGGCATGTTCCCCGCGTCAGACCGCAGCGTGCCGAGCGGCAAGAAGGGGAACGATCACGTCGAGGTGGCCGCCTTGTCGGCGGGGCTCGTGGCCGCGCTCATCCTTGTCGCGGCTGCGATCGCGGTGCACAAGCGGAGGCAGGCGGACGCGGCCAAGCCGCCGCAGGTGGCGCCGGACGACGGGGGGTGGGGAGCGGCCGGGGCGGCGGGGAGGGGGGGCGTCCGTACATCCAGCATAAAAAACAAAATGCGATATAGGTTGGATCGGCGCGGCTACATAGGCTGGCTCTTGGGTAGTTTGATTGACGCAGCTGGCTTGTTGTGTAGTTGACAGATGCAGCTGGCTCTGTGAAATTTGCTGCGAGGCGATGGCTCTGCGTCGGTTGAAGCGGTGCGCTCCGCTCGGTTCCTTGGCCGGCTGCCCGACTTGTGTTGTGTTTTTTGAGAAAAACTCACTCTCGGTCTTTCTCGCCTGACCGCCGTGATTGATGGGCCGATTGATTGGTTTTGGTTTGTGTTGTTTTTTTGAGTTTTGAGTTTTGATTGTGTTGTGTTTGGTCTCTCTTGCCGTTGTGTTTTGGTCTTGGGGAGGGGAGGGGGGGGTCTCTCTCTCTTGGGCAGGACGAGAAACAGCTGCTGTCCGATTGGCTTCCCTCCCCATCTGCTTTGTATTCATTTCTGCGATTGAGAGAGTGTCGCGATTTCTGGTCCGCCGCGTATTTATTACAGAACCCTTATTTATTCTACACTATTCCACACTACTACTACTATTACTGCTGCTAAAACATATTCCACATTACTAGTAATTTCAAGCAATTTGTCCCAAAAACGTGGCCAAAAACGTGGGTTTGCGGTTGGTTCTTAAGGGGGGGCAATAGCTTTCGGCCGCCGCCGCGCCGTGATGCGTTGACGAACAGAAATGGCGATGACGGACCCCCCCCTATATATTAAAATATGTGGAGGTGCAGGAAGGCTTTATTGCGAGCGGTGCGGTGTGCTCGTTTTGTGGGGGGTCTCTAGGAGTTGAGGAAGGCTTCTCGCGAGCTGGGGGGGGGGGTGTCTCCGTTTCGTGAGGTCTCTACTAGGTGTTGAGGAAGGCTTTGCTTGCGAGCGGAGTGCGGCGGTGTGTCCGTTTAGGGGGGGGCGGGGGGGGGGGCTCTCTCGGAGTTCAGGTCTAAGAGGCTTGTTAGCGAGCGGGGTGTGTTTCCGTTCGTGGTGGGGCTACGATACGTGGTTTTGTGTGTTCCCTGTACGCTTTTCCACCGTCGGGTGCGTGGTGATATACGGTATGGTTTCCTAGTGGGGAGGGGGCGGGGTCATTGCGACACCTACGTACGTACTATCGTATGATATGTGGTGGGATAGTCTAATAGTGGTGGTGGCGGCGGGGGGTTTTGCTCGCGTCCGTAACCTTTTTTTTTCTTCGGTACGTCCCTGCTCTCTCTTGTGGCATCTAAACGGTACGTATACACCTCGGAGTGTACTCAGTACCTTTTTTATCCCATCGATCACCGTAGTAGACCTGATCGCTGTTATCCGAGTCCGTCCAGGTAGACCGGTTCGTTCGTCATCAACATCATTAAAGCTCCTTGTTTCTCTATTCCTCGTAGTGGTGGGGTGAGGTGTATGCAGCCGGGATGCTGGATGGGCGTTTGCTTTGCTTGCTTGCTTGCGCTTGTCGTAGCAGTGATGGGGTGATGGTGATGTTGGGGTAAATTGTCCTATACGCAGCTGTGTTTGGTGAGCGCGCAGCAGCAGCCGGCCACGTGTACCCTGCCTTTTCTTGCTGTTGTTTTTTGTTTGTTTTTTTTCACGCGACATACTTTCTGTGTTTCCCATACTAGGTGTAGGTACGTTCAGTGCGTGTTGTATTGCCGGGATGTGTTCTCATGTCTTTGGACGAGAGCCGTCGTTTTATGTTGTGGATCGGAGTGGGGTGGAACAAGGATGGATGGATGATGCCTGTTGAGGCATCGCCTCCTCCCGACCCCCGCGTGGCCATGTGGGGGGAAGGGGGGGGGGGGGGGGGCTAGGCGTACGGCCTGCTCTCTCTCCCCGGGGACAGCACTTGGTCTTTAGTGTTCGATTCTTCGATGCAACAACAGACGTAAGATAGGCCGCGTTTTCGCACGGAACGGATCCCCTACCGCACTCTCTACGGCGCTTGGACTTTCGACGAGAAGAGAAAGCGATAAAAACAAAAACTGGTTGGTTGGCGCTTGGCAGGGAGGGGGGGCGGCAACAGCCCTGGTTATTTTAAGATGTAATTAATGGTAAAACCTGCAGCGCACAGTAGTAGTAGTAGTGCCTGCTGTGCCTCGGGGCTAAGGTACTTCTGGACCCATTTGGACCGACGATCGGGTCATTCAGCGCAAGCCGCACTCACACGACCCATGCCCGATAAAGACATCTCGTGCCCGCAGTTTTATGATTGGTCCATTCCTTGTGTGTTTCGCACCATCTATATATCTACGTGCCGGTCGTAAACAGGGGTGTTTTTGCATCATTTTTTTTTTCGTGGGTGTTTTCGTTTCTGCTCTCTTTTTGGTCATCCTTTGGTTACGTGTGCGTTTTCTTTCGTTTCCTTTTATTCGTCGATGCGTTGCAAGGGGCGGTGTTGTACAATATGTACACGTAGAAGCAATGCGTCGTAGCGCCATTATTATCATTAGTATAGCAGTAGTAGTAGTAGCAGCAGCGAGGAAGGGAGACTTTCGGGGGGTGGGGCGGGTGGAGCACGCGATCTATATCTGCAAGGCGCTGTTGTTTTGATGATAGTCAACCTGGAGGGAGACTTCCGGGAGAACGGTGTTCTCGAGGGGGGGATGGGGCGGGTGGAGCACACTACCTATATCTATCTGTCTACGTGGCCTAGTTGTTGATGCTACAGTATTCAGCCGGAAAGCTTAAAAAAAGTTGTTTTTCTTTTTTCGGAGATTTTTTTTTTCGAGTGGGGCACACTTTTTTTTAGTTTTTTTTTTTTTCGCCGCAGACGGGGTGGTAGAAGAGTAGCACAGGTGCTTGGCGTTCCGTGACAGTTCAACCCTTTTAGATCCGCAGTCCCGCTTTGGGGACAAACTACTTGGAATTTGACTGGTTTGTCCCCAAAACGGGACTGCGGTCCTAAAAGAAGACGCGACCGACGGTACCACCGATAGCAGCAGGCAGCAGCTATATAGCTTTGAGGTCGGAGAGGCGATTCGTACGTACCACCACATCATCGCCAGGAGGTGGTCGTACGTAGGCATTCTCCTAAGTCTCTACGTTTTAATCCTCCAAAAGTTCGGCAGGTTGGTAACGATCCGCTTTGTATATTATATAAGTAGGAAGTAGCACCTGCCACAACACACCAGACAGACTACGTGCGTACGCACGTACATGCAGCTTGTTGAGCGACGGACTGCCGTTGACCCCCGTAGTAGGTATACGTCTGTTTTCGAGTGTCGTATTTGCTCAGTAAGCTCCTACAGAAAGGTCTAGCCATACCACTGACTGACTTGATTGACTGCTTTTTTTGGGCGTAATCATGAACAACCGTCATCGAAAACGGGCAGAGTATAATTATCTCAGATTTGTACTTATGGGTGTTCGTTTCAGTGGCGTTGTTAGGGGGGGGAGGGGGGAGGGAGGGGGGGGGGTTCTCCTTGTTGTGCTTCGTCTTCTTCTTGTTCCCTTCGTTACTTTTCTGCATTCATTTCTCGAAGCAAACAAAAAAGAGCGAAAAAAAGGAGTCATGAATACCTATTTTGCTAAATATCAGCTTTCAACAGACTTTTTGAAAGGCGTTCGACGCGTGCTGCGCGGCAGTGAACAGGTAGTGTGGGACGATGAATACGCCTTTCACCGATTCCTTCACCGACTGTTTCACCCATCGTTCGCGGAACGGCTTCTTTCGGAAGATTATGTCGGCGCCGAAAGTTGTAAGAGCGTGCCTGGTAGTCTACACCACCACCGGTATTTTTTTCGGTTTATTTATTAAGTCGTTTATTTGGGGGGGGGGGGGGGGGGGCGATTCTGTTCTTACTTGTAGTTTGTTGTTTCGTGATAAGTTGATTGCTTTTTAGTTGGACTATATATACACCACGTACGTGATAATCAAACAACTTTTTAATATTATGTTTTCCGAAGGAATGCATCTGTATGACTCTCTGAAAAAGAATGAGGCAACACAAGCCTCTATCTATGTATGTATGAATGCATATATATATATATCCGCCGAGCAAGAAAAAGAGGGAAGAAAAACTTCTTGATCTATCTATCTATCCGTTGAAAAAGGAGGCAACGTTGACTGCTGTCCTGTCTATCCGTTGGAAAGTTTGGAAATGAGGTCGTGTGTTACCAACCCTTACAGTCCTCCCATATATTCCCAAGTAGGTTGCCCCCCCAAACGTGGGTGCAGTGCTCGTATAGTTGTAAAAAAACGCTTCTTTCTATACTACTACTATAACACTGCTCACCATTGTTATGATACTCTGTACTGCTTTGTATGAAGTTGAAAACCCGGTAATCAACGGCACATGCAACGTCGATAACCATTATAATAATGGTGGTTTTTCGTGTACATATAGTACAACAGCGGCAGTAGCAGTAGTAGTAGGAGTAGTACGTAGTAGTAGTAGTAGTAGTAGTAGTAGTAGTAGTAGTAGTAGTAGTAGTAATAGTAGTAGTAGTGGAGCACAAGCTATACAGCGGTTAGGTATTCAGGAAATAAGTGTCGCCTGTTATTCCCGCCTGTCTGAACTGCCGTGTATGAATCTATCTGTACTTTTTGGGGTATTTTGGCATTCCTCCATGATAACTATTTATTGGTAATATGTGTGGAAACGATCAAATCGTGCTACGACTACAGTTACTTCAGAATCCGTAGATAGAATATAAACACTACTATTAATATACTACTCACTGCTGCACCTTCCTTACTTACTGTAGCTCTGATGACCCGTTCGTCCTAATCAACATTAAGCTGTGAGGGGATATGTATGTGCAGATTTTACAAAGAACTCTATTACGGGGAACCATACGTAGTGAATAGGACCACATATTGTTAGTAAAAAGAGGGGAAAATGTACCTGGTGGGTTTTTGTGTGTATACCGTAGGTCCGATTCACTATTATGGTCCCCCGTAATACGAGTATCAATACTTCGTACTGCTGTCTAGAATAAAACATCGGCCATACACACCACAGTATGTGTATAGGTATATTCTATGGTAGCTACAATAGTGCATACTGGTACACGCTACTGCTGTAGATCCCGATAGGTTCGTACAACGGGTGATATGTGATGCGGCTCTTCAAAACTTGAATCGTGGGTAAAACAAGGACGGGGGCGTATTATATACCTGGTACCTGTTGTATACTCTCATTCATGTGTACCTGGTATAGTATAGGGTCTCTGTGTGATCACAAGAAAAATGAGCTACGCGTATTATCGGAGACTAATTGAACAGACCGAAAAGTCTACCACGGTGATGCATACCAGAATACCAGTGTGTGTGTTTTTCACATTATAATAAGGCTGTGCACCAAAAAGTACCAGGTAAAAAAAGGCTCTATTCTCTGTTCATATTAAGCTGTTACTCGTACTACCCCTGATAACTTCGTTGCTACGTACTACTTTACACGTCGTAAAAAAAGGCCTCCGAAAAAAAAGTAAATTCACACACAGAAGCAAAATAAAAAGTGGAGATGATGGGCATCGATCCCACTACCTGTCGCATGCTAAGCGACCGCTCTACCATTTGAGCTACATCCCCATCATGGTAATTATCTGAAAATCCCAATTTATATATTCTTGTTTTATGTATAAGAGCAATTTTAGCCTGCCCCTGCAGTGAGCACGGCCCCCACTGCTGCTGTCTCACGTAGTTGCTGGGAGTATGTTTGAATCACGTAACTTTTGGCATTAATTATTGATCAGAGAGAGGTGGAAAACACAGAGCAACCGTGTACCACGGGTGTCGTTTACATATGATACATAGCAACACCAGGTATGCACGAGTTACGAGTACTTTTTGTGGCCCTGTAACTCATACATACACCTTTCCTCGTCTTCTTTCTTCGTATTTACACACCCTGGGCCATACACCCCGCCCCTCCCACCCAGTATACTACCCGTATATACCAGCACTTTGTACGTCTTCGCCTCCCGGGATGTATCCCACACGAGGATCAACACGTCGGAATGAACACAACGTGCCGCAGCAAACGAAAAAGCGTGTGTTGTTTTGTGTTGGTACTTGCTTACCGGGTAGCAGGTACGTACGAACGTACGTACGTCGTCCGTGTCATAAACGCTACCAGGTACCTGGTACGTACGATCTTACTCACTACTGGTGGTACTGTTAATACCATTGCTTATCATATCATACCGGTGCGCACTACGAGTATATCATGCGTGAACAATGACTAAATAAACTGTGCCGCACTGCTGTATTGCTGACGTGCTGTACTGTGACTTGACTCAGTACGTGTCATCTATGATACGACACTCTTATGACATCATGCTCGTGGACTATGCAGATGAGTAATAGTATGTACGGTCTATATTCGGAACACGCATCACAAAAGTACGAGTGCTGCTGTAGTACGCAGGCATCATACCAGGTATGTTGCAACTTTTCTAAAATGATAGCTGGTGCATGTATTTTGTCGCTCCCAATTACTATTGATTATATTATTTATATATAAAAATAGTACTGATCAAACTTCATGATGGGGATGTAGCTCAAATGGTAGAGCGGTCGCTTAGCATGCGACAGGTAGTGGGATCGATGCCCATCATCTCCACTTTTATTTTTTTGCTCTTGTGCGTTAATTTAATCCCCGCCCCCCCCACTTGTCCCCACACAGGTAACAGGCGGGATCGATATCCACCATCTCCGCTTTTCTTCCCCCCCCCCTCCCTTTTAACCCCTTTAGTACTGGGGTCCCGTTTTGGGGACAAACCACTCTAATTCCAAGTAGTTTGTCCCCAAAACGGGACTGCGGCTCTAAAAGGGTTAACCCCTCTAGTACTGCAGTCCCGATAACTCCAATTAATTCCAAGTGCTCGTCCCCAAAACGGGACTGCATTACTACAGAAGGGTGAACGGTTCGTCGTTTTTTTGCCATGTACCTGGTGTCATGATATACTGCTTTGTATGAGGTTGAAAGCCCGGTACCGGGTAATTACCCGAGTCCTGGCACTGGGATCGTATTTGTAGTGCTTGAAAGGCGTATCTTAGATGGAAAACCAGGGGTTTTCCAGAGAGGCACGAACGAACGTGGTCTCAGTCTCCGTCGCGCACGAAAGGAATAAAACTGCTCTTCTATCTCTAAGCAAGCAACAACGTGAGTACCGACGAGTACCGACTTAATAAGCAGAGCTGTCCAGGGATACAAAGTCTCCCGCATGTCCTGATCTTAACATTTGGTATGATATAATACGTACGTAGTGACTCGGTACTGGGCCAGTATCTAATCTACTGGCAGTACACTGGTCCTGGCAGTATATATATCTCTCCTGTGGCTGAGGGAGGTGCCAGGATTCCCGGACTCGGCCAATTCCCGCATATGCATGTACATCTAACCAACACACACATACATGCCTGGTATGACACAACGGAAGCCCATCGAAACGTATCGTGCGCATATTATTATATGCTTGCCTTCCGGCAAGATAGCGAATATCCTTCCGTAAATCAGCAGTATTCCTCACATACGCTTCTCTGCCAGCCGTTTCCCAATTTCCATTCCCCACATCGTGCGCATATTGAGAAGAGAGATAATATAGGGCCTACATCATTCCGTACACAGCCTTTTCGCCTCTATCGCCCCATCGCCACAGATTCTCTTCGCATTTTCGACTTATTTTCCTGAGCCGATCTATAATACCACAGTAGTATCCCGCCCCTGAACCAAACAGTGACGAATAAAATACAAAAACACTAAAAAAAAACGCCCTATCTATGCATGATGCCCAAGCGCAACCGCCAGCAAAAGGGTGGCAGTCTGAACCGAAATATAGGGATAGCTATAGCATGTAAATATTCAGCCCAAAATTCCTTATATTTTGGGTCATTCATAGTGGTACCTTTTTCTTGAGATACGGCCCAAAATCAACGATTTGTTTTTTCCCTACCAGTGTGTCGGAGCCAAATGGCGTAAAACACGTACGTCCGGCATGGGGCATCTCCAGCGGAGTAATCCCGTCCCGCCTCCTCCTATTTGGTTTGGTTCTGTTCGCGCCGCAACCGCCCGCATGCCCCCCTTACCTCCCTCCGCCGTGCAACTAAACGGGCTGTCATACTTCGGGCAGGCGCGGGCGCCCTGGGTTCTCTCCGCAACGTGATGTCGGCGCACACCGAGGCTTCCATGTCGTCTTGCCCGGGGAGGGGGTGGGACAAGCTCTTGGTGTTCCTGTGCGCAACCGCGAATGACTGCTGGCACCTCGTGTCGGAAGCCCTGCCCGCCGTGGAGGAGCGACACCCGCAGGCGATGGCGGGTGGGTTTTTGACTGCGGTGGCGAGGCCGGTCGTGGTAAAAGAAGACGCATGCTTTGATAGACGTTGCATTTTTTTTGCCAACATGTTTATTTGTGATTAGGCGAGGTCCTCAACGCAAGACCTACCAAGCTTCCGGCGCCCCCCCCTCGCAAGCCTGGGGGGGGCGATGGTCCAAGAACCTGGTCGGAACTATCTGTAGGTCCCTGGCTGTTTCCCCTGGCTATCGAGCTACATACCAGTATACCTAGCCCTAGTGATACGAGTATTTATTTTTAAATCCCAATCATTGTTCTGTACAAATTCGCTTCATGCACTCCATCGCGATGAACGATTAGGTGTGACGGTGTGCTGTTGATATGTGTTAGATATGTACGGTGTGATGTGGCACCGCCACCGCGTGGTCGTCTGAAACATGGACGGAATGAGGGAAAGCAAAACCTTTGCCGCACGATGATTAGGTGGGCAGATTATATATCTAAGAAAATTCGCTCTCAAACAAGAAACAGGTGCCGGGGGGCCGAGGGGGGAGGGGGGGGGGGGGGGTCGGCAGTTTCTAAACCATAAAAATTCAGCCCCTTGTCGACTGTCGCGTCGCCGCCCCTCCCCCCCCCCACCCCCCATCCCCTTTCTCCCCTTCATACAGCAGTAATTCTCTCTCTCTCTCTCTCTCTCTTTCTCTCTCTCTTGAAAATATTCTTCTCTCCTGCGCGGCGGCTCTTCACCACCTCCCATGATCATCACATGCATACATAGCTTTGTTGTTGTGCCACCTCTGTGGGGTAACCTCGTCCCACCCATCATACACGCCTACTTGACATTTTCTGCTCAACTCCCTTGACCCCTCCCCCCACCTCCCACTGTGGGACTACTGCTCTCACTCACCCAACATCTATCCCCTCCATAACCCCTCTTATTCGCTGACTTACTTGCTGTTTGTTGTTGACACCCACACACAGCACAGCAGTATCCACTGCGAGAACATCACCGACAACCGAATAATAGGGAGTACTGCTTGCTGTAGGTGTTCCCGAACCCTTACGCACAGCCCTTGACTTCACTTTTGAACATCCTTGCCCTCAAGGACTCAGGTCGGTACGGCTGTGAGTTTTGGCTTGGTTAGTAGCCGCTAGCCAACTATCTCAACTTAGTTTAGGGTCATTCCTATCGGAGAGCTTTTTTTTCCCCCAATTTTTCGACATTTTTTTCGCGCAATTTTTCAATCTTCCATATTTTCCTGGTTTTTTTTTTTTCCCCCAAATATTGGAATGTAAACGAACTTGATATTTTTGGTTCTGGAGAATTTCACGAATGGTGACAGAACGCCTCCGTATATTTTATTGTACGCCTCCGTATATTGATGCATATCTCCAATTATTTCCAAAAACGCTCTCCGATAAGAATTAACCTTAGTTGGCCAGTCGGCTGGCGCTATTTTGGCTTCATTACGCGGACAAAATAGATTGTGAAAGGAAACAACGGCGGCCGGTTTTGCTCCGCCATCAGCACCGGCACCATCGATGGCGATGGGCTTTGGACGCGCCACGAGTCGCATGCGGTGGATGCGCCATGAGTTGCATGCAGTAGACCTCTTAGCTCTGTCACGCGAGTGGTATTCTTCCGGGGAATGAAATTGCGCATGCCGTAGCAAAGGAGAGCCTTCCGCACACAAGAAAATAAAAATAGTCGGATAGTTGGCACCGTTAGCAGCTAGCCGACTAATACCTACTACCCTCGCTGGTGACTTTTAGTAATCCAACTCACAGATTATCCGGATCTGAGCTACGACCATCGCGGGGGGGGGGGCCATAGTAATCAGGATCCATCATGCAAACAAAAAAAAAAACCCTGAATATTCCAGTATTTGTACCGAGTGCCGAGTTGAAGGTGTTACCTACTGAGCTGTAGGGGTAAAAGACCGATCGGTTACCCAGCCCAGGGTAATCCTTACAACACTCTCCCCCCCCTCTGAACGGCGGGATGTTTGGGGCGTCGGTACTGTATATAACCGCACGCTGACCTACCCGCTTCGTTTCCGCACCTGGGTAACCAGGGATGTCATGTCTTTAGGGACCGCCGCGCGCAAAGCGTTTCTTCTATACTATGAAAGAACCGTTCGTAAGTGAGATTCGAACCCGTGCCCTGCCGACGACGCCGCATGTGAAGGGGTTTCCTGCAGAGCCATAGGGGTGAATAAACTACCGATCGATTACCCAGCCCAGGGTAATCCTTGTAACACGTGAGCACGTTTGGTCCTGATTGCTACGTTCCCCCGTCGTAATAAGAGGGAGAGAAAAAAGAAGGGGCGAACACGATGAAAGGGATGAAAATAGTGAAGTAAAATGAAAAATATATATTACGCTGTCCAATAGATGTCAAGGTGACCACGTACTGCTGTGGACGTGTGATACGATGTACGGCGGTATTGCCTGTCGCATACTTCGAAGTATTATGTGCTAAGCGATCGCTCTTCATCTGTCATTTCTTGAGCTACAGCAGTATGATACATCTGATATCATCACCACCAGGCTTGCAAAGATGAGTTTTGACTATATTTTCGATCTCACAGCTTCCAACTTGTTTTTCTTTCGTACGCGTATACACCCCATCCCTCCGCATTATTAGTATACACGATGTTGTGTGTGTACGGTTACGGCCGCGGTGTACATTCTTCCTCGAAACAGCTCCTACAACTTGAGCAGCTGTGTGAAAAGCGTTTTTTTTTGTATGTGTGATACGCTTTTGAAATGAACTAAAGGAACACCTCGCACACAGCGGTGAAGTAGAGGATTTCGTCGAAGCTCACCTTCGCAAGCTGCGTGTGCAAAACAAAAACGATCGCGCGTTACATATTATATATGACCTCGTCCAGGATATTATATAGATCGGTGTACGTATAGAACACGTAAGTATACATGTATACCTCTCGAGAGAAAGAAAGAAGAGGTAAGTGGAGATGATGGGCATCGATCCCACTACCTGTCGCATGCTAAGCGACCGCTCTACCATTTGAGCTACATCCCCATCGTGTACGATAGTGGTTTACCCTGTTTTTTCTGAAGCTCCTTACTTGAGGAGCTCTACATCTCACCCGAAAACTGACTTCAGCAAAAATCAAATCGCATCCCGATGAATAATCCCATAGCCCAAGCATACCATTTATTTCGTCGTCGTTTTTCGAAAACAAGATTGGCATTCCGACGATTTTGGGTGAAGGAACACCCCGTCATTCAGAAAACATTTTTAAGCGGAAATGTGCTACCCCTGTCGTAGAAAGCGTCCCCCATGATGTGGAGCAAACGTGTGGGTTCGACCGCACAATATTTACATTATTGTTCGGAAATACTCCCATCCTGCGCTGTAGTAAGGTTGTGTGTAACGTACCCCGCGAGCGAAACGAAAGAGACAGGAAATAATATGGCAACAAACGCCACTGCTGTCATGCCACCAACGGGGGGGGGGGGGGGCGACGGAAACGCGAACGGTTCAGCACAAAAAGTCATCCAGTCCTGTGCCACAGTTTGAGGAGTACCCAATTTGGAACACGGCAATACCATAACACATTATTCTAAGTCCCACACTGCGCTGTTACGTGCTTACTTACATATTTCGAAGTGTGTGTGTTTTACGTACGTACGCGTGTATACAAACACCTCGAAAGCGAAATATTGAAAAAGGAGTGGAGATGATGGGCATCGATCCCACTACCTGTCGCATGCTAAGCGACCGCTCTACCATTTGAGCTACATCCCCATCATGCAACATTGCGATTTCGACCGGATTATATTTTGGTTTTTTTTCTCGGAAGTACTCTCACCCTGCGCGGTAACAAAGTTGTTTGCACGAGCGAAACGAAAAGCAACAGAGACAGATTGTCGATCCCGCAATGAACGCCAAGTCCCACTCTGCTGTTGTTATGTGTTTACGCACGCATATACATGACTATTAGTAGCTATAAACTCGTTTGGGCCGCTGTGGTCCGTGTTTCTTGCCCGATGGTCCTCGTCCCTTGCCCGGTGGCTGCTTCTTTTTCTTCGGCCTTCTTGAGCCTCTTTCATGTTCGTCGTTCCTGCCCGGTGGCTAGCTAACGTACGAGTAGCTGGTACGGCGAGGAACGAAAGCCTGCTGCGTTCTCCTTTTTCACCTTACGACACCCTCGCGATTGATTCTAAGATTGATTCTAAGTCAAGCCATAACCCCGGGGGAGAACCTTTTGTATTGCCTTACATACAAAACGTGTTATTACGGGGGACCATAGTTAATAGGACCTATGGTGTGCATAAAAACCTATATATTTAATCATTTTTCCTAACAATATTTGGTCCTATTAACTATGGTCCCCCGTAAATAGGTTCATTCTTATCGGAGAGCGTTTTTTCCGTAATTTCCAAAGTTTGGAAATGATTGGAGTTATGTATCAATATGCGGAGGCGTTCTGTCACTATTCGTGAAATTCTCCAGAACCAAAAATATCAAGTTCGTTAACATTCTAATATTTGGGGAAAAAAATCAGGAAATATGGAAGATTGAGAAGTTGCGCGAAAAAAATGTCGAAAAATTGGGAAAAAAAAACTCTCCGATAAAGAATGACCCTTCTTAGTACCTGGTGTATAAACACCTCGAAAGCGAAAGAGAGCAGAACAACGGAGACGATGCATGGGCATCGATCCCACTGTTACGGAGGACCATAGTAAACAAAACCTATGGTACGCACAAAAACCTGTATACTCGCCTATGTTTACGAACAGTATTTGGTCCTATTTACTATGGTCCCCCGTAATACCTGTCGCGTGCTAAACGACCGCTCTACGCTTTGAGCTACATCCCCGTTGAGTGAAAAATACCGCCGCATGAAGTTTTCACGCCATCTCTATCAATGCCGGGTCGAAGCAACAACCAGGTATACACTATTACGACAGTATAGTACGTTGTTCTGATGCAAATCGTGTGTTGTCTCCCAGGTTGTGGTTGTTCTGATATAATATGGCGGACAATGTTGCTGGAAGCATAGCGAGTACATCAAGTACGTGGATTCAGGAGTGATTGTTGTTTGTTAAAGCTTCAGTATGGTAGTAGTAGTAGTAGTAGTAGTAGTAATTGGAGTAGTAGTAGTAGTAGTAGTAGTAGTAGTATAGTAGTAGTAGTAGTAGTAGTAGTAGTATAGTAGTAGTAGTAGTAGTAGTAGTAGTAGTAGTAGTAGTAGTAATAGGAGTAGTAGTAGTAGTAGTAGTAGTAGTAGTAGTAGTAATAGGAGTAGTAGAAGTTGATGTAGAAAATCGGGCAGTTAATGACGGAAGAGCTCTGGTGTACTGTACAAAAAAGGGAGAGGCTCCCCACGCGAAAAGCAAACAAACGTTTTTGATAGCATGTGCACATCAACTCTGCTCACTCGTAGATACATCGTGTTCCTGAGCCCCATCGATAGCCACCATATCTACCCTACTGATAAATAACGTGGAAGAAGAACAGATACTATATAGCTGTACGTAAATGATATCACTGCTGCTGCTATAGGTGATATAATACTTGCACTCGTAGGGGAAGACAGATGCAGCGTACGAGAACACGGTGAAGGTAGACAACGTGGCCGTAGGTGGGGGTCTTTTTTTATTAAATCGGCAGCATTTTAGGCACTACTACTGTGTGTGAACAGGCCGTGGTTCGCGGGTGGTTGGTTGGCCACTATGACGCATGGTTGGTCATAACGTCGCATGGTTAATCCGACGCGAGTCGTCTAGGGAAGAAAGGGCTGAAGTTCCCTAGCGATAAAAGTGAAGGTGCGAACCGTAGCGGGGGGGGGGGGGGGATGCTATGTGACCCCGGATCTAAGCTACGATTAATAGGAGGGGGAGAGAGAAACAAAGGGCGAACATCATATACGGGGAGAACCAAAAAAATGGTTGGTCACAATGACGCATGGTTGATGGCCACAGAGTGATGTAGTCCACAGTATACGACATACTTAAGAGGTGTATGTTCAGTTACTTTTTACTATATCATAACTGCTATGTAGCTACCAGTATGTATTATGTTGATGTGTTCTCGTGCCTATCGTATCAAGTATGATGGCATGGCATTGCATTATTGCTTTGCACTGCCTACTCTGCTTCCTGCATAACAATGTAGCATCCCTGTGGCGCAGTTTTGTGACCACATAGCTTGTTTGTATATATCTCTCTAGGACCGAAGAATCGGCACGGGCACAGGTTGTGCGGGATGTCGACGGGCAGAAAGAAGAGGGATTAATGTGAAGAACACACACACGCATTTTAACTCATCGCCAAAAACATGCGGTTGGTCACGATCAAACATGGTTGGTGGCGGCACATTTCGCTCGTCTTCTAGGTACAGCAGTGTGAGTTGCGAACAGTAAAAAAAAAGGCTGAAAAATGAAAGTGGAGATGATGGGCATCGATCCCACTACCTGTCGCATGCTAAGCGACCGCTCTACCATTTGAGCTACATCCCCATTATTAGCGTGAGTCGGGCCGCTTACGTGGAATATACTCTAGTATTCCCCGAACTTCAGGCCTCTACCGTATGTAACGGTACCGGTACGCGTAGACGACAGCAAGCCTGATACCATACTATTACAAGGCGCTTCGCTCCGCGGGCGGCCTATACGCCGCTCGCTACACTCGTTCAGGAAGGAAAAGTACATCAAATTATGCGGAGCTGACAGAGGTTCATGATTGAGAAAAGTTTTTTTCACGATTGCAGTTGCAAACTGGCGACTTGACAATGCCAAGAGTCCCGCCGCCATGCTGCTTCAGGAGAAAACAGCTCGGACGCCACATGCGCTTCGCGTCGTGGGCGGTTCCGCCCGCTATGCTCGCTCACATCCCGTACGTACGTACATACCCCAGGCAGGGTAACTATTTTCTTCTTTTGATATACCAGTATATATGTGGTATGCACGAAAGAGAAAGCACAGCATGGCACTGCAGCACAGCAGAAACAGTGAAAATGAAACCGAAAAATTCGGAAGGAAAAAAAATCCCCGTCCCCTCTCACGTACTAGTTTTCTGCCTGATTGGAACACCTTGCAGCAGTAAAAAAACGAGACGTGGTTGCACCTCGGTTGTGATTTTTTCCGGGGTTTTAGGCGGTGGTGCCTATAGTCGACCACCCGACCCGAACCCTAACCCTATAACTCGAACGCAATGGGGTGGCCAGTGCTTGGATGCTGCTCTTGGAAAGACTCTAGGTTCATTTGACCGGCTCGGGATGCTGTGTGGCTTGGAAAAACTTGAGCCGCTTACAAAACACCCCATAGCCAATCAGAGTGCGTGAATTGCTGCCTTGAGAAGATTCACTATCAACCTGCAACCACTACTACTGAAAAACAAAAACAAAAAACGAACAGCAGAGCTTCTCTCAGCCTCGTACGCCGCCCGCCCCTCTCGCGACCACCTACTCGCCATCGATGCGGTCCGGGTTAAGCTTTCCTCACTCTCTGCTACAGTGAGCCCCATCGCCCGCCTCGCGTTAAGCCCGGTGCACACCGTGGCCGTCGTTCGCCAGCTCGATAATGTTGGTGCTCAGACTGCGTAGCTCTCTCTGTGAACTTCAGCTTGATCGCAAAAATAAGCACTGTGTGAATCTTATCTTGCAATTCCGAACGACCCTTACAGACTCGTACATACTCTACGTATGTATCCAAAATCACAAATGGAGGCCAGACAGAGCCCATTCATGCTTCCCTCGTGTCTCGAGGCACACGCAACGTCCAGGCGCAAAAACGGCGACCGCGCTTCTTGCAACGCCCCCTCTACCCGCCAGCACCCGCTGACACCCACGACGGCACCGGGCTCACCCGTGGTGCCGTGCTCCGAGTACACGCACGCACACGAAACCAAAAGAAGAAAAAAGGAGAAAATAACCGAAAGTGCCCGGAGAAATGGAGAAAACCAAGAACCGCTGGAAAGGTCCGGCAAGTAATAAAAGGAGGCGATTTCCAAGTGGGAGTTCTGAGAGTCCAGGGATGTACCAACCGAGCACGCTCAGAGAGTGAGATATCTGGAAGTAGTTTTATATTTCCAGCGGGTATTCCATTAGCCATCTGACAATGTGCAGCTACGCCATGAGATATCATCCACATGTCAAGGGGCTTCCTGCTTGATGACTTGTTTGTCTTGAAATGTGCTGTGGGGGGAAAAAACCCTGGAAAAAAAGACTTGAATAAAGTGTTGATATTTTGTCAGACATCGATACGTAGCTCTATAGTACAACTCATATCATAATAAGGAATCTTGGGCCGTTTTTTTTTGGCCACCGAGAGCCTGAGAGGTACACAGCGGCGTCCACAGGGACCCACGGGCACGCTAGGAAGGCTCTGCTGCACTTGAGCACTCTACAGACGACACCTCTGGGCCTCTAGACCGCTGTGTTCGGGATCATCGACGGCTTGTGAGCGGAACTCGCCGCCTCAGCTCTGGGTTCAGCTCCTGCGAAGACGACAAAATGCCAGAAGTACTTGCTGCTCGTCTGTTGCACGAGTACGTACGTACCAGGCAGCAGGTTTCCAGCCCAAGACCTTGGCCGGCTGAAGCATCAGCTCACAGTAGACCTTCACCGATACACTAGGAAGCCCTCTACTACACACATAAACTCTACAGATCACACGTCCACGCCCCTTGACGGCGATGGGGTGGTACTTGTGCAGCTCTCGCATTGAGTGGTTTGGTCATCATAAGAACCCACACCTTGCTTGAACAGCGCAATTTCCTGCGGGAAGAATAAACAAAAAAGAAATCAACACTTTTTTAGAGAGGTAAACAGGTACTCACCATCTGAGACCAGCTTCGTAGTCTATCACAGTGCCTGCTGTAGACTCCCAGTGGCCTCTGCTGTAACAAACCCCTCGCCTCCTCCAATAGCCTATGAGCTCCGAGACACTTGACAGCTGCTGGGTCTACTGCTCTCGTTCTGATCAGTGTACTCAAACAAGATGTCAACAGCAACGGCCGGGAAAACAAAAAGCCAGTCTCCGAGCGAAACCTTTGAAATAACAAAAAATGCGACGCTACCCACACCAATGGCAATGACGAGCCGTGCGCGCAACATACTCTACATAGATAGCACTCGGACAGGTGAAGGAGGCTACGTCTCTCAACACGTATTCATCATGCAAACAAGGGGCTGTCGGAAACCCTCAAAGCGGGGGGGTTCAACGAAATATACATATGGTCAGTGCACCTTCCACGCCATATACTACACTCAGCAAATACAAACTCTGGACAGGACCAACGAGACCATTCTCCCACAATTATCCTCTTGCAAACGCGACACGTTCGAAACTTCCAAGGAGAGCGACCCGCCGAAAAATGCACGCCACCGAGCCGTCCGTGCAACATACTCTACATAGAAAACACGCAGACAGGCTAAGGGGGCCACCTCTCGAACATGGCTCTCGTTCCCACTAGTAGCCGGGAGAAATTCCAAGGGGGGGGGAAATGCCTGGTGTTTGCGTCGCCGGGGCAGGGATGGTGCCGGGGATTTGGCCACACGAATAGCCCCCGATCGAGAGTGCAGGTGGCATGTGGGCTGGCTGCATCTGCATGTGGACTGGCTGTATCTGCATCCGGGCTGGCTGCATCTGCATCCGGGCTGGCTGCATCAGGATTGGGGCTGGCTGCATCAGCATCCGGGCTGACTGCATCAGCAACCGGGCTGACTGCATCTCCATGTGCGCTGTCTGCACGTTGCTCATGTTGAACGTCTCTACCCCTCTAGGAGTAGCAGGTGGAGCGCTTCCCCTGGTCGACGTGGATTGTAACAAACGGTTGGAAGTTCACGTGGGTGCATTAATAATTTAGACCAGACGAAAACAAGGGCCCTGTCCCAGATCGCGTCGTTAACATTCCCATCAATAAGGATTTCACAGAACCAAGGGGAAGGGCTACAGACTGCAGCCACGCGCAGACCAAAGCAGAGAATCAATGTATAATAGGCAGGCGCCAGGAGACCTACGACTGTACATTATGCCTACAGCCATAGCCCATGGGCGCTGGAATAGAAACCAACGCCTGTAGAAACAGCACGGACAGTCGTTGCGGGTGGTGTGCCGACCACAGGACGTCGATGGGCAACACGACAAATCCCACAAGCATGTCTATGACAATGGATAAGATTACTAAATAGTGGCCTGGTGTTCTTAGCGAATTGAAACCTGTCTTTAGTCGCTATATAGCCTCGTTGTACTCCTGCAACTAACTGTTGGTAGACAGAACCACAAAATCAATACACCCACCTCCTACCCGTTCTCTCTTCATCGTCGTTCTCCTCGTCATCTGTTTCATAGTGGCGCTTGCTGAGGCTCATCGTTCGCTTCCTGAAGCATAGAAACACAAGAAAATAGGGCAAGTTATTATGAGCGAAGGTTTGAGCCAGGACGTCGATGGGCAACACAACAAATCCCACAAACATGTCTATGACAATGGATAATATTGCTAAATGGTGGCCTGATTTTCTTGGCGAATTGAAACCTGTCTTTAATCGCTATATAGCCTCGTTGTACTCCTGCAACTAACTGTTGGTGGACAGAACCACAAAATCAATACACCCACCTCCTACCCGTTCTCTCTTCATCGTCACTTTCCTCGTCATCTGTTTCATAGTGGCGCTTGCTGAGATTCATCGTTCGCTTCCTGAAGCATAGAAACATAAGAAAATAGGGCGAGTCACTATGAGCGAAGGTTTGAGCCAGGACGTCGATGGGCAACACAACAAATCCCACAAACATGTCTATGACAACGAATAAGATTGCTAAATAGTGGCCTGATTTTCTTGGCGAATTGAAACCTGTCTTTAATCGCTATATAGCCTCGTTGTACTCCTGTAACTGTTGGTGGACAGAACCACAAAATCATTACACCCACCTCCTACACGTTCTCTTCATCGTCGCTTTCCTCGTCATCTGCTTCATAGCGGCGCTTGCTGAGGTTCATCGTTCGCTTCCTGAAGCATAGAAACACAAGAAAATAGGGCGAGTCACTATGAGCGAAGGTTTGAGCCAGGACGTCGATGGGCAACACCAAAAATCCCACAAACATGTCTATGACAATGAATAAGATTGCTAAATAGTGGCCTGATTTTCTTGGCGAATTGAAACCTGTCTTTAATCGCTATATAGCCACGTTGTACTCCTGTAACTGCTGGTGGACAGTACCACAAAATCAACAAACCCACCTCCTACGCGTTCTCTTTTTATCGTCGTTTTCCTCGTCATCTGTTTCATAGCGGCGCTTGCTGAGATTCATCGTTCGCTTCCTGAGGTATAGAAACACAAGAAGAAGCCTCGTTATTACAAGCGAAGGTTTGAGCCACAGACACCACGAGACACGCAGTCAACGGTCGGAGTGGTGCAGTAACCATCGGAGCAAGTTGCTACAAGCGAATAATTGATTGTTAGTGATTCAGCGCCTAAACCAAGAGTATTTTATGTAGACAACTCAAAACTAGGCATGACCCTTCGTAATAACGACGACGCGACGGCCTAACTCGCGTGTGTTTAATGCTCCACAGTGGAGCAACATCGGATCAACATGATACAGATCAACAGCACTGCGAGCTGCTGTGTCGAAATGTACCGGCAGCACAACCGGAGCTCGTCCGCCGCCACTGCTGTTGTTTAGAGTTGGTGCGTGTTCCGAAATTGACGATTTGTGTGTTTGCACACTTGTTTATCTTCGACTTAAGAATTAGAATCGAGCAGTGCAGATTGGTGCCTGGCGGGGCTACAGGATAATACGTTTACATACCAGGTGCTGGTATGTCTTTTCACAGGCAAACTAGATATTGGCGATGACAACAACAACGAACACTACCGCTCATCAAATACAAGCGCACACAAGATAACGACATATACAAGGTTCTGTTCCAGGAGTTTCAAAAGTTGTGCGAGTACAAATTTACCTGGTATATGGTTGTCCACCATACGGTTGTCCACCATACACAGGTCGCGAAAGGGTCTACGACTCACATGTCCGAGCTTGCCTCGTCAAAAATCTGCTTAAGCCACTGGAATTGGGGCTTGATCGAATCCACGATGGTGGAGCATATGAACCCCGAAGCGCGATTCAAGAGTCCCTCCATGTAGCCCTTCATCTTCTTGCTGGTCTCTGTGTGCATGGCCAGCATTGCAGCCTGGTGCGCCTCCATGCCCTTTTTGGCATCTGCCTGCATCGCAACCATGGCTGCCTGTAGCACAGCATCCATCTCCTTTTTCGCCGCCGCCAGCATGGCGAGCAGTGCAGCCTGTTGCGCTTCGAACTGGTCGCGCCAGGCTAGCTTGCTGGCTTTATGCTGCTCTTGTGATACTGCCAGCACGGCAGCCGTGACTGCGGCAGTCTGCTGTGCAAGAGGTTCCTGCAACGCGGCCTTGTCCTCTTCACGCTGGCTCGTCAGTACCTTGGACAAGGCCGCGAGGTCGTTCTTGGACAGCTGTTTTGTAGCGGCGAGGGGACCATTTCCGACCTAGGATTGTTGAGGGTGACAATCCACAGCGAATACAATAAGCAAACACAGGAGGTGCACGACGAGAGTAAAGATCCGTTACGGGGTGTGTATATACAAACTACAATGGGACATGATTGAACAACCATCATAAATAAACGCCACCCGAATGGACGACACAAAGAAATAAACAAACTACAGTATATTTCACGGCAAATACATTGTCGATCAAGAATAAACTAATACGCTTCAACACAATACTCGTACAGACATCGATATCATGCATCACACCCTTGTAGTGCGTCTATTGTTTGTGCATCTGCATAATATCAAGTTCGCAAATAAATTAGCAGCCGGAGGGGGGGGGGATCAGATGTTGTCGCACAAAAATCGCTCTGGGTTTCACAGTAAACGCCCCTGGTTGTCTTGTCAGATCTGTATAATGGTCGGTCGTACTATTTCGGTCGACTACAAACTCAAGACCAACATATTATGCTCGTACCCAGCTTTATCTCGCGGATGGTGTAGCTTGTGATTTGTGATACAGAGAGAGATCGCCTGTGGTTCCCACTATCGATCGATACTGCTTGGTGACAGGAAATGGAGGAGGTCGCCTCGGACCTGAAGGGTGCAACCAAAAATGCAACTGCCGGAAAACCCAAAGGCGGGAAGAAAGGCCAGGTGAGTATGTACGAGTACTGTGTGTGTGTTTTTTTTCATCACTTTAACTTTCCAGCTTAAGAGGTTTTACCCTCAGCAGTTTTCTGAATAAGTCGTGGTCACAGGTGTCATCCCTTCTCCCCCCCGGTTCGTGCCTTCATTTTTACCGCGCACAGGGTTCAGCGTTCCCACTGCTCGTGGGTTTTCATCGAATGTTGCGAACTCGCGCTCTCGCGCTTTCCGTAAATAATTTGGTACACCTACCAAGCCACCGTGTTGAAGCGCATTAATTCATTGTTGATAGGCAATGTATTTGCCGTGAAACATAGTTTGTGTATTTCTTTGTGTCGTCCGTTCGGGTGGCGTTTATTTATGGTGGTTGTTCAATAATGTCCCATTGTAATGCAGACCTGTATTCTAGTTCGTATTTACACACGCCGTAACGGATCTTCACTGTCGTCGTGCACCTCCTGTGTTTGCTGATTGTATTCGTTGTGGATTGTCACCCTCAACAATCCTAGGTCGGAAATGGTCCCCCCGCCACTACAAAACAGCTGTCCAAGGACGACCTCGCGGCCTTGACCAAGGTACTCACGAGCCAGCGTGAAGAGGACAAGGCCGCGTTGCAGGAACCTCTTGCACAGCAGACTGCCGCAGTCACAGCTACCGTGCTGGCAGTATCACAAGAGCAGCAAAAAGCCAGCAAGCTAGCCTGGCGCGACCAGTTCGAAGCGCAACAGGCTGCACTGCTCGCCATGCAGGCGGCGGCGAAAAAGGAGATGGATGCTGTGCTACAGGCAGCCATGGTTGCGATGCAGGCAGATGCCGAAAAAGGGCATGGAGGCGCACCAGGCTGCAATGCTGGCCATGCACACAAAGGCCAGGAAAAGGATGGAGGTCTACGTGGAGGGACTCCTGAATCGCGCTTTGCGACATCGAATACTACAAGATCAGGGCTTGCTCCGAGGCTATAGCCCCGGCATAGCCCGTGGGCGTCGTGAGGTCCCTCGCTTGGTAATCCGATAGGTTGGGTGGGTCGCGGGGTGGCCGCTTCGATATATATCTCCTCATGCTCTGCCATCATTGACACGAGCGCAGCGCGGCCCATCATCGACAGGCTCCCAAGGTCGTGACTGAGAGCCTGCTCCGACTCACCCGACTGCAGACCCGTTTCCTCGCGAACAGCCCTGCTCTGGGCTCTTGTGCGCCCCGGCAACCGCACCTCCCCGTAACGCCCCAATTTCAGGACATGTGGTGGAATCGGCTACACTCCAGGCGATGGCGCGGTATACGATGAGTCGACAAGCGGCGACGGTGGCGGCGGAGACCCAACAGGCGGTAGAGGCGGCGGTGGCGACGGCGGTGGCAGCGGAGACCCAACAGGCGGTAGAGGCGGTGGCGTCGGCGTGTTAGGAGGGGATATAACACACGGTGGCGTGGTATGCGGTGGCACATACAGCATATCCGGCAGCTCCGGTGGCGTCGGCGCAACAGCGGACGAAGTCGTTCCCCCCCCCACCGGCTGCGGCGGTGCCACCAGCGGACCGGTTGAGGAGAGAGTCCGGCACTCTATCGGACGTGGCGGTGGTGGGACTCCTTCTCCCGGCTTCCACTCTCTCGCCTTTCCGAGATGTCCTCTCTCGTTCACGTTCCACCTTCGTTTCCTGCAGCAGGCGGGATAGTTAGTCCATCCGAGCCTGCATTTCCGTCATCCTCTCTTCCAGGGTTTCCGCCATCTTTGAGAGATGGGGATCGCTCTCATCGTAGCTTCCAGTCCACAGAGTCTCGATGTCCACGCTAGCGTGATCGGTGCTCGGGGGCGTGGCACGTCTTACGCAGTCAGGCGAGGTAAACAGAACTCATGATGAAGGTTGGGAGGACTCTCGAGTTGTATTATATCGAAGAGGAGTGAACGATGGTTCACCTCGGACGTCGGTCGAGACCGAAATGACAGGTACCTTCAGGACATAAATATCCCCGAACTATACACGCCTTCTACCTTATACGTATTCCACGTGCTGCACCTCACAAGTCGCTGCTGTACTCCGAGCATGCTCAACAGACGTAGGTGAAATCCTAGACGCGTACACAGCCATACGGTTTACTACCTCGCTGCGCTGGTCTCGAGTCGAGCCTTGTGCCACCCACAGCAATCTTTGTCCGAGGTACAGCCTCGTCGAAGAATCAACGGATCCGAGTAGGGGGGTCTATCTACATTTGTACATTTGTATTCCGCAGGCCAGTGGCTCGAAATATTTGCGATCGGAGTCTGTACTGCTGTGCAGGTTTGACCCGAAATGTAAGGAATGTAAGCTCACCACATGAATGCTTAAAAAGTGCTATAAGGTAGTTCATCGGATAGACATGCTGCTGGTGCTGGTGCTGCTGCTGCGGAAACGACTCGAGTACAAGACATGTATGAATCCACCAAGGGCCTTTGCTGAGGGGGCCTCTGCAGAGGGAAGATGTACAAAGACAAGGACGACTTGGGAAAATGCACAGCGAGGGATAATAACACAGGTGTACGATAGAACTAACTACTTGCAGATACATTTTTCTCTGAGCGTGCTCGGTTGGTAAATGCCTGGCCTCTAAAAGCTCCCACTTCGACAACGCCTCCTTCGATTACTCTTGCCGAACCTTTCCAGCGGTTCTTTGTTTTCTCTGTTTAAATTTTGCACTTTCAGTTATTTTTTCCTCTTTTATCATTTCGTTTCGTGTATGTGCGTGTACTCAGAGCATGGCACCGCGGGCGAGCCCGGCGCCGTCGCGGGTGTCAGCGGGTGCTGGCGGGCAGAGGGGGGGGTGCACGGAGCGCGTTCGCCATTTTCGTGGCTAGGCGTTGCGTGTGCCTCGAGACACGAGGCAGCATGACTGAGCTATGTCTGGCTTCCATTTGCGGGGTCGGCTATATTTATGTACGAGCCCATAAGGGTTGTTTTGGTCTGCAAAATACAGTTCAAGCGGTGCTTGTTTTTTGCGACCAAGCGGAAGTTCACTGAGAGAGCTACGCAGTCTGAGCTTCAACATTGTCGAGCTGGCGAACGAGGGCCGCCGCGAGCACCGGGCTTCACGCGAGGTGGGCGGGGCTCACTGCGGCAGAGAGGGAGGAAAGCTTTACCCGGACCGAATCGGTGGCGAGGTGGTCGCGAGAGGGGCGGGCAGCGTACGAGGCTGAGAGGGAAACTCTGTTGTTCGTGTTTTTTTTATCTTTTCGACCGGTGCAAGGTGTTCCAATCAGGCAGAAAATAATTACATCAGAGGGGACGGGGATCTTTTTGTTTTTTTCTGATTTCTCGGTTTCATTTTCATTGTTTTCACGGTGCTGCTCTGCCGTGCTGTGCTTCCTCTTTCGTGCATACGCATATCAAAAGAAGAAAATAAGTACCCTACGAGTACCTGGTGTATATGTACGTACGTACGGCATGCGGCGTGCGGGTTGCTTTCCTGGATGGAGCATGGAGTTCTTGGCATTTGCAAATCGCCTGTTTGCACCTAACTGTTTGGATAATCTTTTCCGTTCCATTTTTCTTCCTCGTGAGCGAGCGTAGCGGGCGGAACCGCCGGCGACGCGAAGCGTTTGTACGAACTATTAACACTGCAAGTACGTCTACAAACACTGGCGTAGGGAAAATACCGTATTAATATACGCATGCGTAATCATACGATTTACTACCTGATAGTGATCGGTATCGTTAGTTTTTTCGACGGGATACGATATCTCGATGTCAGCCCCCAAAATTCGGGGTATGGATACGATATATATCTCGATCAATCGTATCTTGCAATATCGCATGATATGAGATATGATATCACGATTTATCGCGATATATCATGTTATATCACGCCAGATTACCCCGAAACAGCAGGCAACCACAACTTCAACGAAACCCCGCGGCCTTTTTGCCAAGAGCCCACAATCCACAATAACACGCCCAGCTGCTCCCAGGAGAACTCCGTCGGGGCACAGCACAACTTCCAGAAAGTGCCAGCACACGCAGCTTTTACCTTCAGATAGAGATTCATGTTCTATGGACGTACCTCGCCGTCCAGGCGAGATCAGCGTCTTCGGAACGCCTTATCTTTACCGCTGGCAACGTCGTCACAGTGAAGCACTCCAGGTTGTCTGATGACAACGTCGTGAGCCTTGTGTTCACTCCAACCAACAATCATGTGGTAGTGGGTTATTTGATCGTTGTCTTGTGTATTGTTTCCGTAAGGGGGGCGCTTGTCAACGCTGTCCGTGCGGAATAGACCTATGCTTATGAAAATGCGTAGACTTGTAGCTTGTTGTGCGCTTCTAACTCGACCGAATATAGTGCGGAACCAGTGGCATACGAATGAGACCGTGGTGGTTAATGGTGGATTTGTTTAGCTCTTTGTCTCTCCTCTCTTCTTGTCTTGTCGTCCGTCTGGCTTTTTTTTTCGTCCTTCTGTTGACCATCAGCTGGACACATCATATCAAATGTAGGACTGACCGTACCTGCAAACAGCAACCTTGTCAGTTTTGTTTTTTGTTCTGATTTTTTTTTCCCCGTATTTTTGCCTTCTCGATACAGTTACGAGGTACCTGGTATAGTGCTAACATAGTCGGGCACTTCTGGTCCAATATCACTTTGTTGTTGTGGAGAGACAGTGGATGTAGTCTAGGCCATATATTAGTCCACCAGTGGCATGTCTTGTTGAAATATCATAATTCAGCGCTTTCAGCGATACGGGCTGTACTGTAATTATGACGTCATTTTCAAGTTGATCTAGATTTTGGCTGGTAAGCACCCAACCGATTAGTAAAAGGGTACCAAAACGTGCAGGAATTACGCGTCAACATTCATGCTCGCTATTTGCGATACTGTTTTATTTTTTTCCCGTCCATCTACGACGCGATTTTTCTGTGCACTACTTGTCAAAGCTCCCTCCCTTAGTAACCCATATCCCGGGTCACATAGCAAGCACTCCTCTCTCCTTTTCCCACTACCGCGCGTCCCTTCGTTTTAATTGCGAGTAAGGTTCGGCATTTCCTTAAAGTTTTCTTCCCTCGCGTCCACCTGCATCGAACTGTTGTGCATGCAACCTACAAGTGTGTACGCAGCACTCTTGTTTTTCATAGTGCACAGCGCTTGCTGCGGTCATACTGATGCGTTTGTTTCAGGCTTTCATCTGGAATCTGGACCCAAACCAACACACACGTAATCCCTTTGATACACTACCAATACCTGTGTGTGTACTTGCACGTAAATATCGTATCTTATGCCATGCGATACATCGCATGACATCGGCATCTGCGATACATCATGCGATATTACAAGATACGATATATCGAGATACCCCGGGAATATTCTCGACATCGATAATGATATATCCCGAAAATATCGCATGATCATATCGAGAATTCTAATAATAGACAGCGGGTTTTTGGTAGATGCTTCTAAGGGGGTTCTCAAGGAGGGGAGTGGTTGTTTTTTCGGTGGATGATATGGAGGGATGTTGGTTGTGGTAGTCTTCATATGCGTCACATCGGTTTGATTTGCGGTACGATACTGCCACGCTTTTGTTCTGGAGAGTTCTTCACTTTCCGTTTCAACTATTATTGGGATGGTATCACGTACTGTATCGGCTTGAGCGGGCTCGTTGTCTCCCCCTCCCGGTCCACCACGCTTGCCGTTTCTGAGGCTGCGTGATTATTTCTCCCTTACGAGCCACCGGGCCGGGTATCGGTTTGAGTGGACACCGACGAGTTCCGTTCCGGCCCACTAAGACCTTTCCACCGCTCCCTTGTTTTGAGCAATTTTTTATTTTCTCCATATGCGCACCTCCCTGCTTCCCCAGGTAATGAAAAGGAGCGGGTAGGTCAGCGTACAGACGTATACGGTTCCGACGCCCCAAAGATCGCGCCGTTCAGATGGGGGGAGAATGTTATAAGGAGTTGTTGTTGTTGTTGTTGTTGTTCTCACATTAACTCACAATTCAATGCAGTCCGTGGTCGCAGGACAGGCTCCAATAACTCTGGAGTGGAAGAAATACCTCAAGTAAAAACAGAGGCAAAAAACAAAAAACAAGCATACGCACTCCACCACTGCGGACACCAGGCAAGCAAAAAGGAGACTATTAATAGCAGGCAAAAACCTAAAAAAAGAAGATGAAGCTAAGCAAAACAAAAACAAAAACAAAACTAAAACAGACGCAGATAGCAAAACGCAAAAAAAAGGCAAAACGGACCATACTAACAAAGACACAAAGAGGTACAAACGGGAATGAAAGAAAAATGAAAGGGACAAAAAAGCGATAATCACGGGCGGGGGGGAAAGAAAATACCAAAGGAGTACCCTGGGCTGGGTAATCGATCGGTCCTTTACCCCTATAGCTCAGTAGGTAATACCTTCACAGGAACGTGTGTTGTCCGCGTTGTGTATGTTGACGCGGTGATAGACGCTACCAGGTATATCATTAAAGTGCGTCCACGAAGACGTGGGCGATGGCGGTGGCGGCGAAAGGTCTTGTGCTCAAGGCGTACATGTCGGCGTGTTGGTTGGAACTATCGGTGTAGGTGGCCCAAAGTAGTCGTCGGTGGCGATGACGCCGGAGCCGTTTGGTGTCGGCAAGGAAAGGGTAGGCTTGTCAGCGCAGTGGTTGCAGTGGTCTTGTATGGGAGAGCCGTCAATACGAGGTGTGGGGTATATTTATAGCTTCATACAAGTTCGTTTCGAATAGCCGCATCTTCGACTCCCCTTTTCCGATTTCTGGGATGGCATGGTCGTCATCCTTTGATCGTGGTGTGGTCTGCATCTACGACTATTCAGGGTGGGCCAATGTGATGGTATCACGTACCAGTAGCCATAAAGCGGTGCAATACTTACCAGCACGAGAGCACGTGACGTGCTACTAAGGGAAACGTCTACGTAGAGTGTTTTAGTATGAGGAGACAGGCAGTTAGGTACTACGAGTATGAGAGCACATGACGTACCACTGTATGTAGTAACGGAAACAAACGTGTAGTAGACTGTACATGTCATGTATGAAGATACATGGTTCAGGGGATAATCTGGCACTCGACTGCCCCCCTCTGTCGCATGCTGTTCCCGTACCCTAATTGAGCTCCCCATGAGATAACCAACAAGAAGAACTTTCCCAAGAACGTGCCCTGGCCAGCATCGACATCCCTGTGTCCTCGCTCTACACCATGACATGATGGGAAAATATTTCTCTGCTCTGAGAATTGGGTTTTTAGGCCGAATATACGCGTTTTACTCGGCGGAAAAGCCAAAAACACAGGTAGAATCCCTAAAATGCTCCCCGTAATTGTTGGCGAGCTTTCAGGAACAATTTTCCGTTTCTCCAGAGTCCTAGTTTATTTTTTGGAGCAGCCAATCAACTTTTTCTGGAGGGTCAGAAATAAGGCAGTTGGTCAGAACTGGGGCCAGAAATATTGGCTCTTCGAAGATTTTTGATAAAAAATCGTGATGTCCTCAGAACTGAAAACATGGACGAACAGTTCAACTACGACTCTGGAGAAACGGAAAAGTACTCAAGAAATCTCTCGGAAAACTAAGGGGAGCATCCTGAGGTGTCTACCGGTGTTTTTGACAGACCTGTTGAGTAAATTGCCGGTTTTCGGCAAAAAAAGCCAGTTCTGAGACCCCACAAAAAAATCCTAGGGTTTTTCGCGCGTCATGACCCGACCCGCGGGTCGGGTCACGGGGTGTTCAAAATGTCACGGGTCGGATCGGGTCGGGTCGTGTCAGGAAGTGTTCAAAATCTCACGGGTCGGGTCGGGTCGGGTTAAGAGGTTTTCCAATCTCGCGGGTCGGGTCAGGTCGGATCAAGAGTTCTTCAAATCTCACGGGTCGGGTCGGGTCGGGTCAAGAATTTTTCAAATCTCATGGGTCGGGTCAGGTCGGGTCAAGAGGTGTTGAAAAACTCACAGGCCGGGTCAAGTCATGACCCGTGAGAAACGGGTCACTCGCGGGTGGGGCCAGCATGACCCGCGAGTTGTTTTTTGCTGACCCGCGGGTCGGACCCGCGCATCCGGCTTGCGGATCCGACACTTAACACACTTCGCGCTCTCCCTTACCCAAAGACTTACCTCGTACTATTCATAATACTCAACAATACTCCTTTGGTAGAATGTTCAATTCAAACATTGAAACATCGCCAAATCCATGTACCAGGTACACTACAGCCAGGCCACATATCGCTGCGGGGCATAAAAAAGGAGTTAAATTGTTTTTGAAGTGTCGACCCACGCGCGGGATCCGCGGGTCGAACCCGCGGGTCAAGAAAAAAGATATCGCAGGTCAACGTGACCCGACCCGCATGAAACCCGTGTCTCACGGGACAATCGGAAGGTGGTGGGTCGGGTCGGGTCGGGTCAGGAGGTTTTGAAATCTCGCGGGTCGGGTCGGGGGTCAGGAGGCTTTCAAATCTCACGGGTCGGGCCGGGTCGGGTCAGCAGTTTATTAAATCTCGCGGGTCGGGTCAAGTCAACACACCTCGTTATTTTCGGGGGTCGGGTCGGACCCGACCCGTGAGGTTTGACCTGACCCGCGAAAAGCCCTGAAAAATTCCCATAATAGCTGGTCATTTTTAGTCTTTTTTAGAACAACAACACACATTGTCGGATGGCAAGCATAACAATAGGTACGATCGGTCACTACACCTATCTGCGCTGGTCTTGAGTCGACGAGCCTCATGCCACCCACAGCAATCTTGTGCGAAAGACAGCCTGGTCGAAGAATCAACGAGTCCGAGTTGGGAGGTCTACATGTCTACATCTGTGCTTCACCGGCCAGTGGCTCCAAATACCTACCAGGTATTTATGTTGCAGCGCTACGGGCTTCAGGAGTCGCCCAGGTGGGCGACAGGGTATTCTGTGATGTACGTCGACTGACCTGACCAGTGACGCACGGAGGGTGCATCGTGTAAGGCAGCGATACAGCCGTAGGATGGTTTGCTGCCATATCGATGTAGGTATACAATGGAGTGTCCCCGGCGGGGGAGGCCATTGTCTGGGTCATGGAAACCCCGTATCGGCTGTAATGGTCGATACGGGTGCTCTGTGGCCCTACCTGGGGTTAGTCAATCCCACCAAAGAACGAAAGAAACAAGTCAAACCATATCCTGTTCACACACCGTGCATGAGTCTTGCCCACCACGTTCATGTCAGTTGCCCATCACGTGCATGTCAGTTAATCCCACGTCGCATTCGCTGAGCAATACCAACACTCAACTCTCGTGGCGTCTGGCCACCCCGTGGCCAGAGAGGATTTAGGAGCGAGGTACGGAGGAAACCCCCATGAGGACTCTCTCAACGAACGACAACAGCTGGCTATCGAGGTGAGACCGAGCCGATAGCGGCACACAAGAGGGAGGCAGCTGTAACATGGTGAACCCAGGGATTTATACGTACGATCGCAATCTGTACAGCTGTGCGGATTTGACCGGAAATGTAAGGAATGTTGGAGCATGAATGCCAAGATTGTCCACAGGTACAACTATAAATAGTATTAATAATTAATAATTAATAATATTAATAGTCCATCAGGTAGACAAGCTGCTGCTGCGGAAGCGACTCGAGTACATCGCGTTTCTACCAATGTGGAAACAACCAGCCTACAGCAAGCACCGTACCTCGTACACCCGAGGCACAAAGGTCCACGATGGCAGCCCGAGACGATAGATCGTGTATTTGCACAACGCTACCTGTACAACCATCCACGACAGCACAAGATCTTACCTGAACACCAGCAGCACCTCGCATGTATGCAGAGCACGTGGAAACCGCGGCCACAGCAGTAGTCGCGCTTGTACTGCGACTCGCCCGAGAGTCGGCGCGGGTGCACGAATCATCGGCGGAACAAGGCAAGCCCTCCTTCATTAACGTTGCCTCGACGAGGCAGGTAGCGTTGGGACCACAGTGGAACTTCATGTCCCAGGCCTCGTCGCAGGCGTTGTAGCGCTGAAAGCATAAGCTATGAACAGCCTTCCCGCACTGAAAGCACTTGAGGATGCTCTCGGGCATGTCTGGGTGTATGCATGCTTGACGCATGGCGCATGTCGACATTGTTGGGCAAAGCCGCTCTACTCTGCCTTTGGGGTATATATAGTCTTGGCGTGACGCGAACACAATGCCTTCTGGTGAGTGTCGGCTGTCAGTGGAGGGTGTGGAGGTGTGGATGTGCGCGAGAGTGCACCAAGAAAAGCTCCTCTTCATTTTTTTAAATTCAAAGGGTTTCGCTTTCGAAGATTGGCTTTTTTATTTCCGGCCGTTGCTGTTTATAGGTTTATATGACAGCAGTCAGGTGTCTCGGAGCCCATAGGCTATTGGAGCAGGCGAGTGCTTTGTTACAGCAGAGGCCACTGGGAGTCTACAGCAGGCACTACGAAGCTGGTCTCAGACGGAGAGTACCTCTGTACCCCTCTCAAAAAGTGTTGGTTTGTTTTTTATTCTTCCCGCAGGAAATTGCGCCGCTCAAGCAAGGTGTGGGTTCTTACGATCTTCAAACCACTCAAACCAGAGCTGCACAAGTACCACTACTGTCAGAGAGTCGTGCTGTGCGTGTGGTCTGCAGAGCTTTTATGCGTGGTTGCGGGTTTCCTAGTGTATTAGTGAAGGCCCATTGTGAGCTGATGCTTCAGCCGGCCAAGGTCTTGGGCTGGAAACCTGCTGCCTGGTTTGTACCTGTGGACCTGGTACATACGAGCAGCAAGTAATTGTGGCGTTTCGTCGTCTTCGGAGGAGCTGAACCCACAGAGCTGAGGCGGCGAGTTCCGCTCGCAAAGCCGTCGATGATGCCGAACACAGCGGTCTAGAGGCCCAGAGGTGTGGTCTGTAGAGTGCTCGAGTGCAGCAGAGCCTACCTGGCATGCTCGTGGGTCCCCGAGAACGCCGCTGTGTACCTCTCACTCAGGCTCTCGGTTTAAAAAAAAAAACGGCCAGATCCCTTCTTTTATTATTACGTATTATATGAGTTTTATTATTTATTGTACGTATAGCAGGGCAAGCGTTGCCCTGCTGTTCCCTAGGTGTTATAATTTAATACCTGGTACAAGGTTGAACGGAGGTAAGGAAATTCCAGGGACTGGTCGGGCTTCGTAGAAAAACGGCCAGAAAACAGGAACGATACGTTCGCAAAAACGTCGGCCAGAAACAATAACAACATGTATGTGCATTCTCCTAGTAGAGCAGGGCAAGGGTTTTGCCCTGCTGTTCTCTACGCGTTGCCATTTAATACAAGGTTGGACGGAGATACAGATATTCTCTCGCGGCATAGATATTTGCTAGTAACAGAAGTTTTCTTGTTCGAAGATGCTGCTGTTGCCACTATTTATTGTTCCTTGCGTGGGTTTATAGAAGAAGAGATAGCAACAGGAGATACCAGGCATTATACAGTATAGGCCCTGACCACCCGAACCTAACCCTAACGCTATGGGGTGACCTGTGCTTGGATGCAAAAAAGGTACCGCGGGTTGTAGGTATGGAGAAGTCAGTAGTATCACTGTCGTTGTCTTATTTCCACCTGGTGTAGAAGGGTAGATTGTCTGTCGTCCTTTTGTTGTCGTGGGACGCTTAACTCTTTTGTCGCGTTCGGCCTTTTTTTTCCTGGAAATAATTATTATATCCCTCCAGCCTTTCTGCTTCCTGGGGAGTTTTATGAGCGATAGACGACGAAATAAACTCTTCCTTCATGCCACACATTGTCGGACGGGAAATAGCTGGCCTCGTTATATGGACCCTTTTTTTATCATCACTTTCACTTTCCGGCTCAACTCGTGGGAGATTTTACCTCGGCGGTCTTCTGGTGAACAAGCCGTGGTCACAGGTGCCGTCCCTTCCCCCCGGTACGTGCCTTCGTTTTTTGTCGCGTATAGGGTTCGGCATTCCCACTGCTCGTCGATTTTCATCGAGTGTGGCTTACTCACGCTGTCGCGCTTTCCGCCAATCAATTTGTATGCCAGAAAAAGTCCTTGAGAAAATGCACTCGGTAAGACTTGCACCCACGTAATTGATCTTGGTAGCTTAATAGGCACGCGAACCACCTACTGAGCCACCGGGGACGCCGCTATGGACACTTAATTGCTGTATTTTTCTACCTGTTGTCTCAGCACAAGACAACACTACACGTACGACACCCTACACGAAACTTACATGCATACACGTGCGTGTGCACTTTTTTTACCTGTTTTGTTGTCTCAGCACAAGGCAGCACTACACGTACAACACCCTACACGAAACTTTTACATACATACACGTGCGTATGCACGTAAAACATCCATTCACACGTACAGCAGTATACCTGGTAGTCATCGTAGTCACGATGTTTACCCCCGATTTTGCGATTTTTTAGCGTTTTTATTCGTTTTCGTATATTTTTCGCATTTTTGCCGATTCTCAGCGTTATTCCCTAGAGTCTCGTCCTGCTTTTGTGATTGTTCGTATACGAGTTCGCAGTACGCAGGTATGGACCGGAATTAAAAAAGGGGATGCACGGAAAGCACCGCTTGCATGTTCGTTTTCGAAGAGTTCACGATTTTCTACCCCATTTTCGCGATGTTTTCATCGTTTTTATCCGTTTTTCACGATTGTCTCGCTCAGTTTTGATTATTTCCCATTTGTTTTGGAGTTGTGGTCGATCAATTTTTCGATTTTTTTGGGGGGGGGGTTCGTTTTCGTTTTTTTCCGCCGATTCTGAACGTTTTCCTCGGCTTCGTCCGTTTTTGGTAATTATGTCATTTGTGAGGTATTTGTTCAGAATATAAGCTACGCTTAACTATAATTCGTATGAAAACGTAAGAAAAAGCGTGGAAAGAAAAAAATCCCCGTCCCCTCTCATGTAATCATTTTCTGCCAGATTGAAACACCTTGCACCGGTCAAAAACAAAAAAACGGACATCAGAGCTTCTCTCTCGGCCTCGTATGCCGCCCGCCCGTCTCGCGACCACCTCACCACACCGCTTCGGTCCGGGTGAAGCTTTCCTCCCTCTCTGCCAGAGTGAGCCCCGTCGCACGCCTCGCGTGAAGCCCGGTGCTTACCGTGGCCCTCGTTCGCCAGCTCGACAAAGTTGGTGCTCAGACTGCGTAGCTCTCTCTGTGAAATTCAGCATGGTCGCAAAAATAAGCACCGCTTGAATATTCTTTTGCAATCCCGAACGATCCTATAGACTTGTACAATTCTATCCATAATTCCACAGATGGAGGCCAGACACAGCCTACATTCATGCTTCCCTCGTGTCTCGAGGCACACGCGACACCTAGCCACGAAAACGGCGACCGCGCTCCCTGCAACCCCCCTCTACCCGCCAGCATCCGCTGACACCCGAGACGGCGCCGCCCGCGGTACACGCACGAACACGAAACGAAAGAATATGTCTTTGGAAATATAAGCTACGCTTGACTATTCGCCTGAATACGAGTACGAGAAAGCGCATGTATTCACGAACGCGGTTTTTGTTCGTAATTGCAAGCTACACCAGACATTGTTTTTCTAGCAGAAAAAGGTATACCATGACAGAAGTCGTCATCTAACTTGGGTTTGGTGTGCTCTGATTACCTCGTTTTTTTTTTTGTACCGTAAACTGGCAAAAATACACTGGTGTACCGTTTGTTTTGTCATTTTTGTAACTTGGACGGAACGACATTGATAATTTGCCCGAAAACGGTATATACCTTGACATAAAACGTCATCTAACTTGGGTTTGGTGTGCCCTGGTTTTCATGTTTCTTACCATAAAGTGGCAAAAAATCGCTGGTGTACCGTTTTTTTTGTCATTTTGTCCAGTAGGACAGGTTTTTAATTTCGCTCCTATTAATAGCAACCGTAGGTAAAACCTAGCGAACTATAGAGCTGCATATCGACGTTTGACGTTTTCCTGTTTATTTTCCAGCACCTTTCAGGACAAAAAAGTCACAAAGCAGGAAGCCTTAGAGAATTATATATATTTTTTAGAATTTTATAAAATCCACTGATTTCACCCGTCAAGACTGCAGACCCGCTTTGGGGGCAAACTATAAAAGCTCACTTTTAATTAAAAATTAATACACAAACTGTATTTACATTTCGGGACGAATTGGTAGAATTCGAGTGGTTTGTCCCCAAAACGGGACTGCAGTTCGTTCTACAAGAAAGTCCCACACGTATTGGAGTAAGGTTTTTCGCGATCAATTCGCTCGTAATCGTACGTTTTCAAAGAAATGGAGCGACACGGAAGACTTCATGCGTACGTATGGGCGTATCATACATACATGATGGGGATGTAGCTCAAATGGTAGAGCGGTCGCTTAGCATGCGACAGGTAGTGGGATCGATGCCCATCATCTCCACTTTTGCATTACTCACCGGTCAACGTTATGCTCGTCACACCTATGTGTGGATGTTTTAATGTTTTTATGGACGAGGTATACGTGCGGGTACCGCCACAATTCCTTAGGAGTCCAAAGTCCACGCCATTTATGGGAGATATAAGACCCTGAAAATTGGGACATTATACGTTATATATATATATATATATATATTTTTTTTTTCCCATCCCATTCATTATCTTCGCACATCTTTTTCTCTCTCTCCTTCCAACTCGTGACTCAGATCCGGGGTCACATAGCAGGCTCTTCTCCCCCCTTCCCGCTACGGTACGTGCCTTCATTTTTATCGCGAGAAGATTTCAGCCTTTTCTTCCCTCGTCGACTCGCATCGAATTGTGCCTACCCACGCTGCAAGGCGCTCTCAACAATTGAATCCCTTTTTAATTTTTTATTCTTGCAAATAAAGTCAAAGTCCGACCCTCCTGGGGCTCGAACCCAGGACTCAAACAAGTAGAATTCGAGGTTAACCACTTGAACCACCGGGGCGACCGGTTATATGAGCCCCCGCCGAGCCGTTAACGGTTGTTGCTGTTTTTCCCAACAGATAATTCAGTTTTGTTTTTTCGGGGAGATTTGGGTTTAGGACCGCAGTCTCGTTTTGAGGACAAACTACTTGAAGTTTGAGTGGTTTGTCCCCAAAATGGGACTGCCCAAATTTTCGGCGACGAAAAAAAAGAGAAAAAAGTCGATATTGGTTTGGCAGGGGCATGTAGAACACGTGTGGGAAAGTTCATGGTTCATCTCTTACAAACGGCGTGGACATTTGGACCTGTGTGCGGTAAACGTGCAAATTCCGGCATCACCCTGGACTTACTTAGTTTAAGTACATGATCGATTTTGGGATATAAATAGGAGTTACAAGGCGCTTCGCTCCGCGGGCGGCCTACGCCGCCCGCTACGCTCGCTCAGGAAGGAAAAAAGTACATCAAATTATGCGAAGCGAACAGAGGCCCACGATGGAGTTTAGTTTTTTCAAGGATCGTAATTGCAAACCGGCGACTTGATAATGCCAAGAGTCCCGCCGCCATGCTTCAGGAAAAAACAGCTCCGACGTTAGCTTGGATGCCACATATTATACGCTTCGCGTCGCGGATGTCGTACGTACGTACATACCCCAGGTAGGGTACTACTGTCTGTACTTATTTTCTTCTTTCGATATGCTCCATGTCTAATCAAAAAGGATTCAATTGTTGAGAGCGCCTTGCAGCGTGGGTAGGCACAATTCGATGCGAGTCGACGAGGGAAGAAAAGGCTGAAATCTTCTCGCGATAAAACTGAAGGCGCGTACCGTAGCGGGAAGGGGGTAGAAGAGCCTGCTATGTGACCCCGGATCTGAGTTACGAGTTGGAAGGAGAGAGAGAAGAAGATGTGCGAAGATAATAAATGGGATGAGCAAGAAGGAATGTCTGTACTGTATGTACGAAGAAAGCGAAAGCACACTACGGCACAGCAGCAAAAACAATGAAAATGAAACCGAAAACTCGGAAAGGAAAAAAAATCCCCGTCCCCTCTCGTGTAATCTTTTTCTGCCTAATTGGAACACCTTACACCCCGTCGAAAAGGAGAAAATAAAAAATCGCACAGAAGAGCTTCTCTCTCAGCCTCGTACGCCGCCCGCCTCTCTCGCGACCACCTCGCTACCGATTCGGTCCGGGTAAAGCTTTTATCACTCTCTGCCACAATCAGCCCCGTCGCCCGCCTCGCGTGAAGACCGGTGCTCACCGTGGCCGTCGTTCGCCAGCTCGATAACGTTGTTCAAACTGCACACCTCCCTCTTTCAACTTTAGCGTGGTCGCAAAAATAAGCACCGCTTGAATATTATCTTGCCCTCCCGAACGACCTTCCTAACTCGTACATACTCTATCAACAATCATAAATCGAAGCCAGACCAAGCCCGTTCATGCATCCCTCGTGTGTCGAGGCACACGCGACGCCTAGGCACGAAAGCGGCGACCGCGCTCCTTGCAACCCTCCCCCTACCCGCCAGCACCCGCTGACACCCGCGACGGTGCCGGGTCCTCCCGCGATGCCGTGCTCGGAGAACACGCGCGCGCACGAAACGAAAGAAGACAAAAGGAAGAAAGGACCGAGAAAATAAAGAACTGCTGGAAAGGTCCGGCAAGTAATGAAAGGAGGCGGTTTGGAAGTGGGAGCTCTGAGAGGCCATGGATGTACCAACCGAGCACGCTCAGGGGTTGTGATCTAAGTCTGTAGTTCTATATTGATCCTACGCAGTCAGATCTTCGAATGTTTGCGTGAAACTGTGCATAAGCATGCCCTGGACCACCTGGAACAGATTCGTTCAGAATAAAATGGGGAAACAAATCTTATTCCAACGGAAACGTCTGACTAGTATTGATCTCTTTGTAGGCCTCCGATTGGTCAGGTCACATTTTCGGCGGCAGCGCCTGTTCTAGGTTCTCTAGAGAAAACATGGCTATACTTCAAGTATGACCCGTTTCCACTGTTCATGGCGGTCAGTATGATACCAGATATGTGGCGCTTGAGCTGCTACTGCATGCGGCAATCGTGGCTGACGAAATTTGGGGAGATATCCTTTAACCAGCTCGTAGTGGGGATAAAAGTACTTGACCCATTTACTAATTTTGTAGAGCAGGACAATCGTTGCCCTGTTGTTCCCTAGGTGTTACCATTTACCAGGTACCTGGCAATATTTCCGTAGTTTTGTGTTGTTGTATTGATTAAACCTACATGATGCAGCAGCGCGGAGAATAGGCTCGTCCAACAAGGATACGACGGTCGCCACTTCTTTTTGTATAAATACTCAAAATATATTACATACTGCAGCCTAACCCAGGGAAAGAAACATCAGGAGCCGATCGAAAGGTGCTGTGGCACGGTATAGGAAGAGTCAAAGCACATGACACCGTCACAATCGTAGAAAAGCGCTGCATCTAATATACGCGGTTCCGTTTACTCTAACCCCCCCCGGGCACGACGGCCCGTAACGCAACGCAACGCAACCCAACCCAACCAAAGATGCTGTAGAACAAAACGAATCCGATTAGAAGCGCGCTGCATCTACACTACGCGGGGCCGTTTTTCCTCACCCCCCCGGATACAAGGGCCCCTAGCGGTCGAGGTTGCAGCCGCGTTCACGAGAGACCCTGCGCCCTGGATCGAACCACCGACTTTGTCGCCAGCCGGTGAAGTCGTCATCTTCGCGCTCGCGACCGAAACCGAAATCACGCTTGACGCCGGAACCGCGCTTGCGGCCGAAACCGCTCTCGCGGATGGACCTGCGCTTGCGGACAACTCCACCGTGCTGTTTGCGCTGTTTGGCGAACCAACGCTCGCGCTAGCGGGAGACCCCACCGTGCTGTATGCCCTGTTTAGCGAACCAACGCACTTGCGCTCCGATAAGTGGATGACGTGCGCACGCGCGATCTGTTCTGTTGTAAGAACAGAACAGCGGAGGGGACGACGTCCGCCCTCTGCCCATAGAAGCAATATTCGAAAAAGCAGAACTCTGTCTCACCCTGACCCGACAGGTCAAAGACAGCTGAGCGTTCGCAATTGTAGCACTCAAACGGGGTGGTGGTGTCCGTGATGGCAGGACGCCGGCAAGCCTCCCCATCACAGTGAAAGTACTCCCGTCAACCACGCCCAAAGGATGGCCACACGCCAAGAAAGGAGCGGCCTTGACGATGGGAGAACAGGGTACACATTTGCGACGGCTCCTGCAAGACCCGCATTAGCAAAGATAAGAAAGAAGCCAGGAGACGGGCAGTCAAGCGGAAACCATCAGAATCGTACGAGGGCTTTTAATTAGAAATTTATACGAATACCACTAGTACAGCAGGAAGCATCGGAACGTCCGTGGATTAGTGGACGGATTGGGGGTGTGGGTGGTTTGGGTGGATAGGTGAGTTGGGTTTTCGCCACATAGCGTTGCAGCATGCGGTTGTGGCCAGCAAGCCCAACCCAAAGCATGAGTAAGCATCGGAACGTCGGTGGTGTGGATATAAACGTATGCCGGCCCCGCTGGCGTGGCAGCTGTCGTGCCAATAGTACAGCAGTACGCATCGGAACGTCGGTGTGTTTGTGGGCGGATTAGTTCAAGATAAAATGTGCTGGGGGTATAGATGGTTTGAGTGGATAGGTGGGTTGGTTTTTCGCTTCATGTGGTGTTGTCAGGCCCACCCTCCTACTGATCAGGGGACGGAGAAGCAGGAGAAGATCTGCTGCGGATGTCGTACATCAGTAGTGGTGGTGGCACCTGTCATGACGGTTTTCGTCTGCGGCTGTCCACAGCAACGCTCGGCCCGTGCCCCTAAGACATGCTGCAGGTGGTTTTGTCAGGCCCACCTTCCTATTGATCAAGAGACGGAGAAGAGGGGGAAGATCTGCTGCAGATGTCGTACAGCAGTAGTAGTGGGGGCACCTGTCATAACGGTTTATGTTCTTTGAGTTCTACCTAACGAAACCCAACTCTACGAGTATTCGTAGCCAGAATGTGCCTGTCCACAGCAACGTTCGGACTGTGTCCCTAAGACATGCTGCATGTGGTATTGTCAGGCCCACTTTCCTAAAGTTGAGCGGACGGAGAAGCAGGAGAAACTCTGTTGGAAATATCGTACAGCAGTAGCAGTGGTGGCACCTGCTACGAAAACTCTGTTGGACATCACCGCAAGACTGCCGTATTTCCCTCGCAACAACTGTTGACCTACGCTATTCGGGGAACGGTACGAGTAATCGGGGGCGTTGGCACACCTTCTCGTAGCAGCAGCCTCCTTCCGACCCTTGCTGCGCGCGGCCTGCCTCCGGGAGGGAATTGGTGTCCGTGCGTCCTTAACTCTTTGAGCGCGGGCTTCCATGCTAGCGGGTTCTTCCCATCGAGCAGCAATTGCTCTGGGACCTTGCACGGCGTCAAGAACTTCCGAATTGCTGCTGTTGTTGTTGTCGTTGTCGGTTTGATAAATACTTCGATATAGTGTGCATCAGGAAGTAACCATGCCATAAAACGCCACATAATATATCGTAAACCCTATTAGGTCAAGACCCTGCAGCGAGAAGCGACCTTGCACGAGCGTTTGCGAGCGGCGAGCAACGACCTCATTAGCGCCGGTACCCAACCCTGCTGAGCGACCCATGCTTCTACAAGGTGATCTTTTGATACGATCGATGTGCTGTAGCCAATTTGCGAAAGATTTCGCTGCTCGTACCGACTCTAGCACAAGCGATTGTCCCGCGGGTGGGGCAGGGACGCGTAGGTCAAGACAGAGGGCTCCGTTGAATCCGAAAGTTGGCTATCGGTTCTCGCGGTATTCACGTCAACGTCGGAGGCGGTTTGGGATAAAAAAAAGCCAGGATTGGAGTTTCCTTTTGAGGGGGGGCAGACAGACAAGTTTTTAATTTCCGCTATAGAACCCCTAGGTAAACCTAGGGAACTGCAAGCAGTAGATCCATGAGTTGGATGCCTACATGTAAAAGTCGCCAGCTAGGTATTAGTTGTCTAGGTGTAGTTAGTTGCAAGCGGTGCCAGCTATTCGATTATTTGTGTTTCCCTGTTTATGGAATACTTATTTGCTGCGGGGTGCGCGTTTCGGGTTGTGCCAGTCAACAAGTAACTACGTATAACTACGTATAACTACGTATAGCCACGTATAGAGCCGGGGAGTTCAGCCAAGTCACAGCCTTAGCAAACAACATCCAAGGCCATAACACGGTAAATAGAGGGTGCACAAAAACAAGTCAGTTTTCTCGGGCTCATACTGTATAACACTCCTAACACCTGTATAACATGAGACGCCCTACTACTGTACATATACGTAGATTACTAAAAAAAAGGCTATGAATATATTGACAAAAAAAATAGAGAGGGTGCACAAAAACAAGTCAGTTTTCTCGGGCTCATACTGTGTAACACTCCTAACACCTGTATAACATGAGACGCCCTACTACTGTACATATACGTAGATTACTAAAAAAGGCTATGAATATATTGACAAAAAAAAATAGCGATAAAAACCAGGCGAAAAAAATCCACGGGCTCGAGCAAAATAGTAAAAACACAAAGAAATGGCCTTTCCCCCCCCCCAAGATATTTTTATAGGGGAGTTTCCAAGTCGACAGGGTTCTGTCAGTCGGAAATGTCATGCGCCCAAAAACGCGCCCAATTAACTCGACGCTGTCATCCACATGTAACAAAGTTCGTCTCACAAGGGCTTCTTAGTAGGATGCAGCTCACACCCTTTATGCGACTCGCCGAACACCTCACGGCGCTTCGCGCTCGGTGCAAGCAATGCCTGCCTGGTCGGTGAAAACCCCACGTGCTCCGTCTCGGCATTGCAGGGGTGCGAGGGTCTATGGTCATATGTACGTTTATGGCCATGCATGATATTATCATATGTACGACTATGGCCATTCATGATATGAGCACACTCCCCCCATCGTATAATGGCATGACCGCAAGGGAGCCCCTAATTTTGTACCCGAAATGTGGGTTCATTGTACCGCCAAGTATGGCCCCTTCTTCTCTCTCGCACGGCAGCTTTGGCTCCAATCTTGAGTAAAGGGGTGCAGAAACAAATAACAATGTCCTGGGGGGGGGGGGGGGATATTAAAACAAGTGCGGTTTCTCTATGTATCTCCCTACCCAATGACGTGTATCGTGTCTCCTCCCTCTTCCTTCAAGCGGTCTATGTCGTCGGTAAAAGGTTTTGTCGCCGGTAGAAAGCCTACGTCGTCGGTAGAACGATCATCCGCTACGTACGTACTGCAAAAATCTGTTCAACTCCAATTTCCACAAGTTATGTATCCTCTAAACACGGGTGGGTGGGTGGGTGCAGCTGCACAGGGGTATATTAGCAGACGACACGTGCCGGCTTCCATGCCTCGACTCGGCCTCTCCTTGCCCCCCCCCCCCCCCTTCCCCCCCCCGGCTGGTGGCCGATCCCGCTGCGCTCACATCCTAAGCACGCCTCCCTCCACCCCGAGTCTCCAATGTCTTTGCTCGCACCCCCTGATCCCTGCCTCCCCTCCCCCTAGCAAGCTAGCATTTTGCATCGTCCAGGACGTAGTCTTCGAGAAAGGTCAGGTGTTGCGGGGCGCCGAACTCGCCCAGGGCGATGGAAACCTGTCCGTATGCACACAATAACATGCGAACGGGACGGGACGAGACGCGACCGAACAAAAAAGAAGTAGTAGTTGTAGTAGTAGAAGAAATTGCGTGACAACAAAAATTGGCTCCGCAGGAGGAGTATATCGATACACAGCACCGCTGTTCTATATGCCGGTTTCGCGCGACAGAAGCTCTCACGCTTGCTTCTACAGCTGCCATCAAACCATCCAGCCAATGGATTCTCGTTACTCCTTCTGCAGCGCACTTTCTACATACCCTCGCCCCCCCCCCGATCCCAACCACCACCACCTCCACCCCCCCCGACCACCCTCCCCCACCCCCACCCACCCCACCCCAATCCCGACCACCTCCCCCGCACCTTGTTTACAATCGCAGGAGGAAGCGCAGCCGCAAGCAAGCGCAAAACGTTACGGTACCCGCCATGCCGCTCGGACACGTGCGCCACGAGCAGCTGCTCCACTCCCCCCAGCTTCTCGACGTTGTCCAACACGTCCTGCCGCCGCCGCAGAACCGAAGAGGAACAGACAGACATACACACGGCATATTATATACAGCATCTAGACCGTATAGATATCTGGTCTCGCCAACAAAGAGTACGTGTACGAGGAAATTCGAGCACGGCTGTTTTTTATCTACACCTTGTCACATTGTGAAGGCCGACCTTGGGTAACCCTAACCCTAACATACAATAAGGTTTGTCATATATTTCTCGCCAATTAATATGCAGCTCATCAAAGACGAGAGCTACAGTAGCTACGTGTATAGATAGACTTCGAGTATTTCAAGACTATTATTGCTTCGGAAAAACCGTCGAAACTGACTCCATGAAAACGCCACACGGTAAAACGACTATTACGGGGCACCATAGTAAATAGGACCAAATACTGTTGGTAAAAATAGGTAAATACGTAGGTTTTTGTGTGTACGGCAGGTCCTATTTACTATGTTCTCTCGTAACAGTACTTCAATACGGTAGAGAGGCTTCGAGTAGCTTTCTTCCAAGCCCATTCTCCGTTCACTCTCTCGCCTTGATGTGTATGTGGTGATTCTTGGCCGCCGCCGCCCCGTCCCCGTCCAGGTAGGTGACCTCCACAATCAGCAGCCGCGCCCTCCACACCAAGGGCTGAGACGCTAGGGCCGACATCACCGTGTCGCCTGTGTACACCACCTCCACGCTCTCGTGCGAGAAGGACACGTCCACTCCCCGTTTTCTGCAAGCAAACACCATCAAGCGCGGGGGGGGGGGGTTGGGTTTGGTTGGGTTGGCTCCAGGGGGTGAGGCGGGGGGGGGGGCGGGAGTGTACTCGGTATCATGCATGGCCGTAGTCGTATGACCATAGACCCTTGCATCCCTACAATGCCGGGACGGAGCATGTCGGGTTTTCACCGACTAGGCAGACATTGCTTGCACCAAGCGGGGGGTGTACTCGATAGGAGAGATGTACTCGATCTCATGCATGGCCGTAGTCGTGTGAATATAGACCCTCGCATCCCTACAATGCCGGGACGGAGCATGTCGGGTTTTCATCGACCAGGCAGAAATTGCTTGCACCAAGCGCGAAGCGCCGTGAGGTCTCCGGCGAGTCGCATGAAGGGTGAGCTGCATCCCACTAAGAACCGCTTGTGAGGCGGACTTGCATGTGGATGACAGCTTCAACGAGTTGATTTAATTTCCGGTGTAGGCATTTCCAGAGACAGCAATGGGAGTACTATGTAACTGCCTCTTGGGTGCCTTAACATGAACACCGCGTGATACGATCAATTCCCTTGTGCGGGGTAAAGGGTTATTTACCTCGCACAAATGATCTAACTCGACCACCAGCTGTAGGCGACCGCCAAAAAAACAAAACAACACCAAGCGGGGGGGGGGTATACTCAATATCATGCACGGCCGTAGTCATATGACCATCGGGCCCTTGCGATATGTCCATTCGGTGCAAAAGCATACAAATACACACAACCAGCGGCCCAGGTCTGGGTACATATCAACAGAGACGACGAAAATATTTTTTCCCGGCAGAACAGCCCATGCACAGACAGCATCGGGGGTCTTGGAGCCCTTACCTGAGAGCACCCAGCGCCTTCCCGTCCATGCCTCGGTACTCTAGCTTGAGACCCTCCGACCTACGTCTCATCAGCGCAAACCCTAGAGCTTCGACCCTGCCCCGATGGCAGGCCCGAAACGTCGTGAAAACGGCGGGCGGATGAGAACCGGGGGAAATCACGGGAAATAGGTTACGTGCTTTGGGGAGGGGCAGGGAAACAGATGTAACAGACGACGGAATGGTACAGGTGGCGAAAGCACCACGGGCTCCTCACGACACCAGATTATGGCACGACGGAATGGCGCAGGTGGCGAAAGCACAACAGGCTCCTCGTTGACACCGGGTTATGGCACGGGTGCTCTACGTTCTCTGCAGAGCTCTCTGGCGCACTATAACGAACGCAACAGAGCTCATCCCGCTTCAAAGAAGCACTGTTTTCGGTTGTGGGACGTTCTGTGTTCTCTGTGAGAAGCATTTGCGGGAACAGTAACAAAACATTCGGCATTCGCATCATGCTACCTGATGTAACCGAACCTACACGCGAAACGAAACTACCCAGCGGGTAGGACACTGCTATCCCGCGGTTGGATTCGAACGGCAGAGAGCTTTACGAACGTCTACAGCAGTGTTGCAGCATTTTTGAGTAGAAAAAATAGCAACAGCAAAACCGCGAACGAGTGCAAACTCCCCAAGGCGTGCAGTGTAAGCGTACCACCGCGCAAACCCCGCACACCGAAAACAAAAGAACACTACCCCGCGTAAGCACACGGCGCAAGCAAGCATCGCACCGTAAGCTTTGATATTCAAGAGTCACAGTTCCTGACAGGGAGCAGTCCGTCACGTCGCTCCCATACGTACAACAGTACAGGAAAAGCTTCACACCTCGGGAAAAACATCCATGTCTACATACTTGATGAGCTAGATGCTTCGAGGTATGTTCCCGATCTTGTACACGTATGATCTAGCTCATGCTGCCGGGTAGGACCCGTACAACCTGTCTGATCTAGCGAAAGTTTCCTGGGTTTGGGTCTGTGCTTCGCAGATTCTGAACATCCTCTCACAACGACAGACGAGGAACAGTTAGCTATGCGCTTTTGTGCGTATCGACCACAAAAAAAGACGACATCGACCAGCAAAAAAAACTCATCCCCGTCAAAAGCCGACGCCTCCAGCCGCCGGAGAATGACTTGAGTTCGGTAAATAAAATTCTGCAACGTGCAAAAGCGCATAATACTGGAGATTGCGGATGAGTTTTCAACTCAAACGTCAGGTACGTCTCCAGACCCAAACTCTCCACGTGGTGTTCAGCTCTTTTTTAAACATTGAAATTAAAACAGAGGCGAAATCGCCGAAAAACTGGCTTTTCTCGTGGATTTTTCCAAGTAATGCAGGCGAATCACCAGGTCGGGACATGTGTAGAGGTACAAATAGCTGACCACCATGCTGCTTAGGTTATGTGGCATCTAGTAAAACAAACCCCGCTTCATTTTACGACGTTAGAGCGGAGGGCTGTCTTTCAAAATCGCGTAATACGGCCAAGAAACGCAAGGAAAAAACTTATCATGGGCCACGGGCAAGAAAGGCAGCCGCGAAACGAAACGCAACCGCTTACGAGGGGAGGAGCGGTGGCGACACCATCCAAAAGAGCGGCGGGGCGCGCAGCCCACGAGGATGCGGGGCGACGCGGTGGCCTCGAGATGTCCGAGGCATGCCGGGACAGAGCGTTGCAGGAGCGGGACAAAAGCCGAGCACAAGCATCAGATGCGGAATTGAAGAGCCTTGATGCAACCAAAATAAATTCCGAGATGGAGTCGAGCGTGTCTCCGGGAAAAAAGCTCAGGCTTGCGGCTGAAGATGTCAAGACGAACGCGGAAGAGGGCAGGCTACAGGCGGACAAAGCGGCAGCGTCGGTGTTGGTTCGGCTGCACGTTTCCACTCCGGTGCTTGCTGCTGCGGTGCTCCCGACGTACACAAACAATATACTGGTACCTCGTACCCTGCTGGTATTAGGTATTCTGTGTGCAGTCGCAGCAGCAGCAGCAGCAGCAGCAGTAGCAGACAAAGTTGTGACTATTCAGCCAATTTTTGTGATGTGTGTGACATTCCGCTATGTTTTGATTGGTGTATCAATGATGATTTTTTTCAAACTATGAACGGCCAAAAAACGCTTTTTTCACCCAGAAAAATAAAATAGCGCATATCTAACAGTATTGTCGATGATCTGCGCAGATGATTTATCTGTGGTTAATCTGTTCGATGAGCGCCAATTCTCCATCCTTTTATTTGGCCAGTGTACGGCAAGCAGGACGGAGAAACCAACCATCGAGGGGGAGCCATGCCCATCCGAAGATCCATGCATGTGCATGGGCGAATTTTCCCCCCGCTACAAGAGGATAAACCCTTCACGTGCTGCGACGGGACCCATCCATCACCCGAGACGCTCGCGCACATGCCCTTGTCCCTGAACACCCGACCCCGCCCTCAGTGCCCTACGTACTAGAGCACAGGAAAAAATTCACACACCTCGGACAGACCAGCAGTTCATGATATAGATCTTCCCGAGGGAAGATATACTCCTGATCTGTATTATGTGTATTATGTGTATTATCTAGCTCATGCGGTAAGGTGAGAGCCATGCAATCTACATGGGCCTACTTAAGTACAAGGTACCTGGGTTGGATCTGTACCATACAGATCCTGCAGAGCATCTCAGAACGGCAACGTTAGGATTTAGACTATCTGTAGATGATCTGTAGATTATATATTTGTACGAGGTAGATCTATGTGTAGAAGATGTATCTGTTGACGATCTATCTGTATTTTCCGCCCGACGTGTGCACACTTGCCCCCTCTCTCCTCGCCCTAGACGTCATCAAAAACATTTCGACCGCACCTGTGTTTCACCAAGAAAGGCCGTACGAAGCAACCCTGGCCAAGGTCGACGCTGTCGTCCGGCCCGACCGCCACAATGTCCATGGCAATCGCATCTCCCTCCACCTCCTCGAACGCCCGCCGAACCTGTGGCAAAATTGCAACAGGGAGGACACGCGCGCAACTGTGGGTAGAGAGCATCGGATCGCTGGCGAACGCCCGGCGCCTCGTGCCATTCTGGCCAGCCAGGTACTCTTGGTATCGGTACGAAGACGTTTTCTTTGCAGGAGATACATCGATGTCAGAGGAAATCGGCCATGAGTCTTAACCGCGCACGGGCCCGCCCACAGACACGTACGCACACGAGCACGCGCCCACGCACGCACAAGCACACGCGCTACGGACGGACACAACCACGAACGCGCACACAATGTGCGCAAGCGCACGCACGGGTGCACGCACGTACGTTCGATTGCACGCACATCTCACCCGCAGACGACCGTCATGTCTGGAGACTACCTCGGGGACAGTGATCACCCCCATTTGGGCCAAGCTCGACAATTACGCTATTACGGGGGACCATAGTAAATAGAACCTACGGTACCCACAAAAACCTATACATGTACCTATTTTTACGAACACTATTTGGTCCTATTTACTATGGTCCCCCGTAATTGCGGGGTATCGTTACGGGGACATCCCAGCGCCTGCCTTTCCCCTCTTGCTGTCGAGATATGGCGTGCCGTCAATTAACCCCTCCCCCGCCCCCCCTCTCCCCACCCCAACGCATGTACCACACGAAAGGATCGATTCAATTCGTGTGCGGTAGACGTCCGTTTTTACTCGCCCCCCCGCCCCCCCGGGGAATGTGGGTGCCGACATGCTTCGCACCTTTTCCATGCCCGCAGCCAGTTGAGCGCACATGTAGTACTTTGCGGGAGGGCCCTGCGAGAGTCCCCTGAGCCGTGCGTGTGACACCACAGCCCCGCAATGGTCCAGGTGCCCGTGCGAGACGAAAACGTGCGAGACGTGGATGACCTGCAGCGAACAATACCAGCACCAGCACCAGCCGTGGCAGCAGCAGCACCAGCAGCAGCGATATTTTTTTTTCCAAAACGTGACAGCGTCGATAATTTCCGTACGGGAAAGCCTTCATTGTGAGAGAGGGAGACTGACGGCGTGAGGGGGGTGGGTGGATGGTGTTCGAGCAGAGCCCGCGGCGGTCAGTCGGTCTGTCTGATTGCCTACCTGTCTGCCTCTTCCTGTCTGTCGGTAACAGGAGCAAGCCAGGTCGAGCGGCGACGGCGACGGCAACAGCAGCCGCTCCCTGGCAACAGGGCCGCTTCGGCGACGGACACATGCCACCACGGTAAGGGTGGTACGTAGCACCTATTTTTGCCTTCTGTGGGTCCTCCCTTGAGGAGATCTGTATCTCCCTTACCCAACAACCGGTCTTGAGAAAAAAAAAACTGGTGAAAAAAGCTAACAACACCGATACAAACAAGATCCCATGCATGCATGGGCTACGCACAGCAGGTATATATCTATGAAGCGAACCATATCGTAAGATACACACACCGGATCTAAAAAAGGTGTGTGTCGGGTGTGTAGCTCCTCAGTAGAGGAGTTCCGTCGGTGACACATGCTTGGGCCAAAAAAACAGCAAATCCCTATTGCAACCCCTAATTGCAAACCGTAATTGCAACCCCTAATTGTAACCCCTGATTGCAACTCCTAATGATAAACCATAATTGCAAACCCCTTATTGCAAACCTCTAATTTCAACCCCTAATTGCAAACCCCGACCGTAGCATGACTCAATCACTCTCCACGTAGAGCTGAGGCACACGAAACGCAAGGCATCGCATTGATCGAACAGTCCTGCCCCTGCCCAGACGGCTAGGGACCGGCTAAACGCGGGAATGCCTGGTGTGCGCCCGTCTATCTGGCATCACGCTTGCGAAAGGGAGCAGGAAGATTCGGGGAGCACACACAGTAGCAAGGCCTAAAAGCTACTGCACGTACGTACGCCTCTCGAGATCAAAGGAGTTCGTCATCAGATAGTGACTGATTGCGGGGCAATTCGCGCTCGGCTGTGTCGCTCCCTCCGCCGCCCTCCCACTGTGAGCTCCCCCCCTGCCATTCATATTCAAGAAAGTCCGTCTCTCAAGTGGTCCTTAGCAGAATGAAGCTCACCCTTCATGCGACTTGCCGAACACCTGACGGCACCTCGTGCTTCATGCAAGCAAATGTCTGCCCCAGTCTGTGAAAAACCCGACGTTCTCGGTTCCGGTATTGTAAGGGTGCGAGGGTCGCTATATAGGTCATACGACTATTATTACTACGGCCAACCATGACATGAGTGCACCCCCACCTCCCCCCCTCCCTTCCCTCGCTCGACCCCCCTCTCTCCCGACACCATGGCATGCATGCACGCACGCATGTCCCCCCTCCTGAGCTCACCTCGGACGGACAAACGCCCATGTCGAACACCACGCCGTGCTTGCCCAGGAGGTGTCGGTGCCGAACGTTGAAGCACGAGCAGACCCCGGCCTTGGACCAAGCCCCGGCCACGAAGAAGCCGCCCTTGGTCATGCCTCGCCCGTCGAAGGGGGGCTCGCGCGCCCCCTTCCTTATCGGAGGAGCACTGGCCAAGGACGCAGTAGGCGTTGCTTGGTCGGGGCCGACGGTTCGCATGGCGGCGGCGGCGGCTGCAGCTCCGGCGCTGCCGGCGGGGGCCTCCTCTGATGGCGGCGGCGGCTCCGCGACTGATTGTTGACCTTCCTCTTCGGGCATCACTGTCGGCTGTTTCGAGGCGTTGCTCGAAAGGATGCTGCTGTGGTCGCCTGGTGTGGCCGTTGCCGTTGGGGTCGGAGGGTTCTCCTGCTGCTGTTGTTGCCGCTGCTGCGACTGGGGCTCCTGCTGCTGCTGCTGCTGCTGCTGCTGCTGCTGCTGCTGCTGCTGCTGCTGCGGCTGCGGCCGCTGTGGCGATGGTGGCGGTGGGAGCGGTCGCAAGTGCCGCGTCAGAAGGCGCACGACGTCGTCGCGACCTGCCGAGAGAGCCGTGTCGAGCGCCGTCTCTCCGGCAGCATTAACCCCGGCGACGCCCGCCGACGCCTCTTCCAGGAGGTACGCCACGGCTTCTCGGTGGCCCTCGGACGCCGCCAGGTGCAGCGCTGAGTTACCCTCCGAAGTCGTCAGGGATCTAGGGTCCGCTCCGTGTGAAACCAGCCAGCGGAGCGCGGAGACATCTCCGGAGTCCGCGGCGAGGTGGATCAACTGTCGGCCCAGGGGGTCGCGGTAGGAGAGGTCGGCGACGTCCGGTCCGCGGGATAGAACGTCCTCCAGATGCGCGGGCGAGGTGAGCCCGCGCAGTATCGCTGTCGCGAGGGCCGCCATGGTCCGTGGGATCCAGGGAGAGGCGGAGAGTACGAGCCTATCAAGCCACGACGCGGGAGAGAACGAATTCGAAAGTAACGAAGAAAGCGAGTGAAAATAAAGTTCACTTTGTGCAGCGGCCTTTCGCTCTCTCGTGCTCGAGTGCACTACGTACAACAGATATAGCACCAAAGTTGGACGCTCACTGTGTTGTTCGTTTATAAAGGATAGACCACTGAGCTACTCAGTCAGCGAACAAAAGAAGTACCTTTGGGCTCGATACGGCCTCCCGCCGATAACATCCTCCGGGGTTGATCAAGCCCCTAATCAGCGCCTGGTTTTTCCTTCATATTGTCCCCCTCCCTAGTCGTGAGTTCTTTTACTCAAGTGGTTCACTCCACTTCCGACTCTCTGGTCGAGTGTTCTTTTATCGTGGTTCTCTCCACCTGATTTCCCTTTTTCTACCCACGGCAGAAAAAGCGGAAATACGACGTGCTGACTGAGTAGCTCAGGGGTCTATTCTTATAAACGAACATGTGTCAGATGCTAGCCTTAATAAACCACGCGTTTCACTGACCTACAGCGGCGCTTTGCCTGCAAGGTGCGATCCAAGCACAGGGACTCCTAAGGGAGCTGGAACAAATGAACAGACCCTCTGATGTACAAAAAAAAAACAGGACACAATTGCGTACCAACTCTGGACGCTGATTGCACCCGATGCTAGAGACGTTTCACAAACCAAACGCTTAAGTGACTCACAGACACTCCACTTATATCCGTGCCCCGTCGGGTGAGATTCAGGAGCAAGCACAGAGTACACCGCAAAGCAGAAAGCTAAGCTCAAACGTGACAAAAAATAAAAAAAATGATGTTCTGCGCGTGAATACCGTCCCCTCTTTACCATTCCCTCGGAGCGACGGTGGAAACCCTGATTTCATGTGTCACCAAAAAACAGAAACTCACGAGTTGTGCGCACGGCGGTGGTGCTGGATGGATGGGCCCCACCATTGCAAGAGAGGGAGAGAACCTCCATGTCTTGGCTGATGCATTCGAGGCTTCGGCCTACTTGAAAGATGAGCTCACACGAGACCCTGCATCCGCCAGCCGGGCTGTCCTTTGGTTGGCCTTCGCTGCTGGAGAAGAAGGTAATTCCGCCGCGTCGTCGTGGTTGATCGATCAAGGGATTGCGCAGGTATCTTTGGTGCCAACGCCACCACAGCAGGGCCACGAAGCAGGGAACAGCGATAGCAGCAGTGGTGTCGCTGTTGGAGCTCTTGGTGGTGATGGTGATGGTGGTGGTGGTGGTGGTGGTGGTGGCGGCGGTGTCAATAGACTGTGGTTGCCTGCCACAGTCCTCTCCGTTGACGCGGAGTGCCCCAGCAACAGCCGTGAAGAACACGGGTGGCCACAGCTACGAACCACGACCAGCAGCAGAGGCAGTAGCAATCAACTGCCGTCGTCGTCGCCAGCGCAAACAGCGCCGCACGGCACATCCGTAGAGGACACCAACGGCAAGCGACAAGAATGCCCACCCCGTCAACGCTGCTCCGCCTTCCTGTCGCCATGTCTCGCGGAAGCGTTGGGATTACGATCGGTTGTTGCTGCAGATGACCCTAGCGGTCCCAGCGAAAGCGTGGGGTTGTTCTCGGCGCTTGTTGAACTTTCGATGCGCGAGCTGCCCATTTCTCTGGTTGTCCCCGCAGCCAGCGTTGAACTAAGCGGCCCGTACCCGATGGTGGCTCCCGCTGGAACCGGCATTGACGTCGGTGCCAGCCAACGCAACCCGCCACCGATAGCACATCCGCTATCACCGCCGCCGCCATCTCTCGTTGCCGCGGTTTCGTCGATTCTGCCCTTCGCGCTGGACGGGGAGGTAATTTCCCCGGGCTCGGTTGTTCACGTGGCCGGCCTCTTCGCGTTTGTCGTTACGGGGGTTTGGGCGGAGGGTGAAAGGGAAGGGAGGGCATGGATGGGCGGCGTTGTGGGTGCTGGTGTTGTTGTGAGGGCGCATGTCGCCACCGAGCTGCGCTTGCTGCCACCATCACCGTCGACACGAGCGAGACCCGGCGGTGCCGTACTGGGTGAACGAGCACCTTCCGCTGGTGCTGCTGCTGGTGCTGCTGCTTCTGCTGACGGTGGTTCGACGCTGGGTTATCCTGGTCACCGCAGATTCGGCATTGCTACGACAGAAACCACCTCAACGGGGCGGCAACAAGAAGACGGCACTGACACAAGCACGGAGGAGTCCACCGTGTCGGGTACCGAAGGAGGCCCCACCTCAAGGCTCCCACCTTCTGCCGCCACCGCCGCGGCCGCCGCCGCCGCCGCTGCAGTGCGTCCCACACGATCCGATTCCGGCCCTCCGGACCCCAGACAGCAGTGGATTCAACGGGTAGGGCAGCACTTCGGTGGACAAGCGGACAAGGTGACCGCGGCGGTTGCCACGGTGCGGTCTGCGCTCTGGGGAAAGGAAGGCGGTGATGGTGGTGGCGGAATGGGCTTGGCTGCGCCGTCGTGCGGCCTCCTCTTGCACGGACCGACAGGGGTGGGGAAGACACTTCTCGCCAGGTCGGTTGAAGGAAGCAAGGCATGCTTCCGGCCGTATGCGCTATATACGTAGCGCGCGTTTAGAAGTCGCAAGTTTCGGATGGCCTTCCTCCCTGAGCCGAGCGAGTTGTTTTGCTTGCGCATCGCGGAGACTGCTAACTAGATAACCATAGATAGACCTTGGCCCAGCTTTTTCGACAGAAAGGTTTTACTTGACTTTACACCCTAACCCTACCTCGAACCTTGACCGCCTGGGGAAACTTTTCCGAACGAAGATGCAATGAGTATGTGTGGACTACCAACCAATACAATTTGTCGAAGCTGGACCAAGTCGCAAACACTACTGGCTGACTGCGCGTACAACAGGCAAATCATCGACCGGGAAGGACGGGGGGAGGGAGGGGGGGGGCGGAGAGTTGTTGTTTGAAGCTAACCGTATTCGCTGGTGGGCGTTTGGACTGCCGGGGACTGCAGAGCCTCCTGTGCGTGTGCCGTCGATCGATTTCGCCGTTGGCATAAGAACGCCGCCCTCCGGTTGGGCTGACACCTAGAAGCGTACCAAACTTCAGAGACACAGCCCCCGCGACGCACGTCTGCATCTCTGTGGAGGGAACGGTGCAAGCAGCGCGCGATACCATTCGACTTTGTTCCGAAAGAAACTGATGTATAGGACTGCCGCCGCCTCGTGTTTGGTCAACCTGCCCCCCCCAGGTCTGTGGCGGAGCACTCGGGCGCGCCCTGGTTCTTCCTCGACTGCGCTTCCGTGTTCCGACGCGAGCGTGGCGAGGCCGAGAAATACGTGCAGGTAACTATCGGGAAAAGTGGGCCTGAGCGCACACGGGATCGGGATCGGGGTCGAGGACTTTGCGTGCTGGGGCGGCATGTGCCTGCGTGTGCCCCCATCAAATACCTGTTATGTATTAATCGTATACTTCGTATATTGTTGTGGCACTATGTGCCTGCGTGTGCTCTCGCCAGAGTCACTGCTGTAGTAGCGTCGAGGATATGGCAGATCGTTTTTAATATCAGGTGTGTGGTTTTTACACGACGACACGAACACACCCCTTCCCACCCCCCCCGCCTTTTCTGTTGGCCGCGCTTTCGCCGATCGCTTGCTGTCTCTACTGCTCGACAGGAATTTCTAAGTAAGGCAAGTAAATGGTCGCCGTCGGTTGTGGTTCTGGACCAGGTCGAGTCCTTGTGCAGGAAGCGGCCAGAGGCGGCCGGTATCACTGAGCTCCAGGTGAAAAAAAACTGGAGGACCTTAAGCCAGCGAAGTACAAGCCAGTACGCCATGTACTCGTGTATAGCTGGTTTTGTGCGAATGCTGTTCAAGGGTTGATCGTGCCTCCTCCCCTCGTGTACTGCGAGCAGAGCGAACCTGTGCGTTTAGCGATGGAGGTTCGTTCTACTACGGACCTAGCCTTCGATTGTAGCTGCTATAATCGTTCTCGCATTAAGTCATCGACATAACCTAGTCCATGGTCACAAGAGAGGCTCCAATATATCTGACTTTGGGAACATAAACTACTGAAAATCGGAATATTAGACATTTCGGATATGTTGAAAAATAACAGATTGAAGGGAACCGCACAAAGAAATAGTGAACCGCACAAAGAAATAGTGTCTCGTAAAATTTACTGTAATGTGCATTACGGGCCCAACGTATAATTTGTGTGCAGTACAGGTCCAACGCAATCTCTATATTTCTGCGGCTTGCCAGGTGGCACTTTAAAGACTACCCTCTTGTTTCCCCTGCAAACCCAACGACAAAATCTGCACACCAGCAGCAACCCCCCTTAACCTCCTCCCTCCTCGCTCCATCCCCTGTCTTTTTCTTTAATATTGCTGCATTTATTCTACACTTCCATGAACCAACACGCGATAGGTTTTCTCCGTCCTACTCGAAAAAATGGACAGCTTCCGCCGCCCGCCGTCTCTCGTCCGCGTGTTCTTCCTGGCCACCTGCCCGGACCCGACCACTCTCGACCCGTCGTTGCTGCAACGGGGCCGTCTGGAGTCCGTGCTTCGCCTCGGGCAGTTGGACAGCACTGGAAGAGCGTCCATCTTACGCATCCACACGAGGGGCATGTTTCTCCAACTGCTGCCACGGCCGCTTGTTGCTGCTGCGAGGAAAGAGTCAGACTCGTTGAAAAATGGGGTGGCGAAGGAGGGTGCGGCGTCAGGAAAGGACTACCACGTCGGCGTTGCAGAGAAGAACACAAGCGATCCCGACATCCACCGAACCGGGACCGTAGAAGCACCCGTGTCGGCCATCGGGAGCGGTGAGGATACCCCGTCATCCCCCAGTGGGGAGGAGAAAGGTGTAGGATGCGTGCCTGTAGCGGCGGTAAACAAAAGAGCGACGGCGGAAGCGGCGGCGGGATCGGCAGCGGCAGCCGGAGCGGTGGCGGTAAGAGTAGCGGCAACGCCGTCTCTGCCGCCGCCGTCGCTGCCGAAGACGAGGGAGGAGTTCCTGCGGCTGGTCTCAGCCAAGTGTCACGGGTACCTCGGGTCTGACTTGGAGCGCCTGTGCCGCGAGGCCGCCATGCACCACATGGCAAGCTTCAAATCCGCTGCTGCCCGCACGAGGTCCGTAACCGCGTCACCGCCGGGGCGCCTCCCGACACGGGAGGGCTTTAGGGTCACGACAGCGGGCGTGGTGGGCGGGAGGGAAGACCCGATCGACCGAGAAAGAAGGCAGAAGCTTGGGCTTGCCGCGGGGGGTGTCAGCAAAGAGAGCTGGCCCGTCGGTGAGGGAGGAGAGGGGGGAGTAAGGCTGCAGGATTTTTGGGCGGCTTTGGACGCCGTTCGCCCAGCTTCGCTGGTCGGGCACTCCGTCGGGGTGCGGGCGGGGAACGGGGGCGCGGAGGTGCGTGGCGGTAGTGCGCTCTGCCGCACGCGATGGTGTGGGGTGGGGTTGTTCGAGAGTGTGTGCCCACGGGGGGTGAGACCGTGAGGTATTTGTCTGGAGTAGGTCGAATAGAAGGTTATATCATACCTTCCCTGCATTGTGCGCGCGATGGTAGTACCCACCTTGCGTATTGCAGGCCCGATATCACGCACAGTTTCGTTGTTGCTGCCACCGCCGCCGCCGTCGCCAGTAGTGTCGCCCCTTTTCACCCCGTGCCAGATACCGCTACACAACATTCACCGGCCCCACCGCGCAAACTTTTGTTTTCGACGCGGGCAGAGTCCCGCGCTGGTTGGGTGCGACGAAGCCATGGCAGAGTTGCGGGCGTTCCTCCTAGCGCCGCTGGAAAACCCCTCGCTCTTGCGGAACCTGGGGATAAGAGCGGCGACCGGTGCGCTCCTTCACGGCCCACCCGGTTGCGGCAAAACGAGCGTGGCGCGGGCGCTCGCGCAGGAGAGCAGAGGCGTGGCCAACTTCCTGGAAGTGAGGTGCTCAGACTTGGTGGATAAGGTAAGATGTGAGGTGGAGAGGAGAAGGCCGGTTTAGAGAAGGAAGGGCCGGGGCTGAGCGGGGCGGAATGGGACAGAAAGAGGTGGGACGGGATTGGAAAGAACGCAACCGAACCGGCTGGAAAGGGCGTGAGGTGTTGCTGCAAGCTCGCGTTCGGTCGTGATGTGGTTGGAGGTTCAGTTGTCGTCTATCTCTGTTGCGCGATTTTTTTTTTGCGCGAGTACTGTATGTTATTGTTGACGTTGTGGTGTCTTCGGTTTGCGTATTCTCCTGTCTACCGGCTAAGTGACTTGTCATTTTGGTCGGTGTCGCTGTTAGCAAGCTTGTCTGTTAGAGGACTAAACTCAAAATAAATATGTGAACAGAGCTTCACGGTGCAAAACTCTCGAGAGTTTGTTGTCCCCGTCCCACCCCCCGGCCTTCCCCCCATCCCAAAACTCACTCGATGTTGCTCGACTCCTGTCTATTTTTTTTCTTATTGTCCTCTCGCGACGGGCAGGTGGTCGGGCGGTCGGAGCGCGCAGTGTCGGACCTTTTCGCCGCGGCAAGGGCGTCCGCCCCCTGCATCCTCTTCCTCGATCAGGTTCGGTTCCGTTGATCGTGGGCGCACACACCCTTTTCCCCCAAATCCGACCATGAACGACGGGGGCACACGCTCCATTTTCCCATAAGCCCAAACATGCCTGCTACAAAGCCGTTCCGGTGCTCATCTGGTTCCTTTGCTCATGGCCCCGCCCCTTTTGCCCACAATCCCAAACATGCTTGCTGCAAAACCTGTTTGGATGTCTTGCTACGTAAAAATGGAACGCCGTAGTAGCAGTTACACCGACTGCTGGGTCATGTTGAAGGGATGAACCATCGCGGGAATTGATCGGGGGGCTTTGCTTTTCTATATCTGCCTGGGGTCGTATAATGTACGTGCGCCACTTTGATACCCGCCTTTTCCCGCTCGGCAGGGCAGGGCGTCGCCATTTTTTTGGCGCGCACACTTCAGAGCGGGTGAGATTGGTTTTGCTGCGCGTGGTCACACGAGAAGCTTCTTGACATGTATCGGTTCCGACCCGTTTGTCTGTCTGTCTGTGTACACGTCTACCTGTGCAGGTGGAGGGCGTCGCCGCGAGGAGAGGTTACCACTCGTCGACGGAGCAGACCTTCGACCGAATCCTGAGCACCCTCTTGATCGAAATGGACGGGGTAAGTTATACCGGGTACCTAAGGAATATATATATATATATGTATTACTGTCGTACAACTACTATTCGAAGATTTGATGTGATTCCATCAAATTGTGTTGAATTATTTCAAGGGTGTGCGTAGTAGGGTTTACACTCTGGGATACCCGGGTACCAAACCCGGTTATGTTGGCCTTTCCCGGGTAAATACCCGAGTATATGCGAGTCTACAACACACCCCAGAATCATTTATTGCGTTAAATTCGTGGGGGCTATTCATCTTTCCTTGCCGTGGCTTGGTCTGATGTGTCTACAGTACATAGGAGTGCTGTGCTTTAAGCACCGTGAAAGCCATGGCGTGCCCAGGGTCTTCCGCCGCACGCGCGACTGGAACGCTATAGCAGCCATTTCTGCTTCGCCGCCTTGCCGTTTCGGGTGCGGCCGCTTTTCATGTTTAACCCCCCCCCGCAACTCAGATTAGCAAAAAGTTTCTATGTAATATATGGAAACAACGTAATGAGCGCCCAATTGTTGGAGGTGTCTCTATTAGGAGTAGGAACGGTGCTCCGTCTCGAAAGGGATGCGTGGTCAATGGTCAAATGACTAAGGCAAGCAACAAATGAGTACGCCCCCCCCCCCCCCCCGCAACTTACGTCATGAAATAAGCTTTACATCAGCCGCCGACGTAAAATCGGAACACTACAGCACCTCAAAGTATTTGCTTAGCCCATCACCAGCAATCACGTGATTTACGTGCACCTTATGCATTTTCTGACGATTTCAGGTGATGTCCGAGTCCGGCGGCCACGTCGTTGTCCTCGCGGCAACCAACGACATCGCCAGCCTAGACCCGGCCCTCCTCCGGCCGGGGCGGCTGGACCGCCGCGTCCATCTCCGCCCCCCCGACTCGGCCGCGCGCACCGCCATCATCCTCCAACGCCTGCTCGCCATGCCGCTTCAAATCGAGCGTCATGGGTTGGGGCGCGAGGGGGGTGGTGACCACGCCGGCGATACCTTGGCGGGCGACCCCGCCGCTGCGGGAAAGGGTGAGGTTCGTGTTCTTTGTGGGGGAGAAAGGAAGCTCGAGCAGAGTCTAAATCGTTCTTGCGTCAGCGACAACAACAACAACACCAACAACAACAACAACAACAACAACAACAACAACAACAACAACAACAACAACAACAACAACAACAACAACAACAACAACAACAACAACAACAACAACAACAACAACAACAACAAAAACAACAACAACAACAACAACAACAACAACAACAACAACAACAGCAACAACAACTACAACAATGGCGGTGGAAGCGAGCTACCCCAACCGCGCCGAGGTCTGCTCGATACCTGCGAGGCATACGCGGCGTGGCTGGCGGGCGAGACGGAGGGGGGCTCCGGGGCGGACGTGACCGGCGTCTGCCGTGAGGCGGCGTTAGCGGCCCTCCGGGAAGACATAAAGGCTAGAGAGGTCGCACCGAGACATTTCGAGGCGGCCTTGCGGGGTCAGCGACCGCGGGCAGCGGTTGGTGGTGGTGGAGGACCGTGATGCTTTTTTTTATGTTGCTATTGTTAATTCGTCTGCTCGTTTTTTTTGCCTGGTCTTATTGACGATTGTTATTTCGTCAACCATGAGCCCAAAGCTGATTATTCGGCCCAGATTATGTCGTTGCTGTACTCTCGACATCGTGGGCAGGAGAAGACTGAGCGATGTGTCGGTCGCGCGCATGTGTATCAAGCCCTCTCGTGAAGAAAAACATGGGGTCTTGATATAATATTGCCTAAGGTCGAAAATACGATTGTTGGGGTAATTGGACCTTAAAGCGTTTTGCACGAAACCTGCAGCCCATGCTGAGTGCTGAGGATGACGAACACATCCGCCTCATGTTTGAAAAAATGTTTGAAGATACTCACCTGGTATTACACTAAGTACAGCATCTGAGGAACCCGAAGGGTTGTTGTTCAAATTCCGGGCAAGGGTTATGGACCTCCCCTGATTTGCTGAACGGCGTCAGGGATCCGGAAGGTTGATGCAGGTGGACTGAGCACAAGCCAACGTCTCGCTCCGTGTCCGTTGTACTTTGGCGACATGTATTTTATTGGCAGGGGTGGTGTCGCATGGTCATAACACTGCTGTTTGCATGTATTGGCAGGGCGCAGCAGTGAAGAATAGCAATCGGGCTGCGCGCGTAGCCTGCAGCCAGCGTTCTAGTACACGTAGGCACGTCGAAACAAGAGAGCGAGCGTCTGAAAAAAAAAAAACACGCACGCACACAATGAAGTGTACGCTGCAAGATGGAGTTAGTTCAAAACTCCGGTACTCGGGGTCATGGCCAGTTTGATTTGCCTTTCGATGGCATTGCCTCCCGGGCCTGAGGGCAGGGGGGCAGGGTTTCTCTCGCTTTGGTCCATACGTCCAGCAGAATAACGTGTTACCGGGTATACGTAATACGTAGTAACCTGGTACGTAGCATTGTAGCAGTATGTGCTGTAGTATGCGACAGCACTACGTAAGGACATTGGAAATATCGAAGAACCGACTGTTATGTGGGCGGTTTCCTATGCGGTTCAGATTTTGAGCAGATTTTGACCCGATCGCGTTTTAGCTGTGAAGTTTGCAAATCGAAGCAGTCTTCCGATGCGAAAAAAACGGAGTAATTGTGCGTGCAGAGATTCGAGCAAACGCCGAGACCAACAACTGCTGTTGTTGTGATCTGGTGCCGCGAAGAGACGCGCCGAGTGCGCTTCACTGCGCGCAGGACCCAAGCGTCCGAGCCCACGCTGACTCCCTCTGGTCTGACGGCGAAGAGACGTGCCGAGTGCGCTAGAGTCAACATATATTTTGAATTTTGACAAAAAGTGACTGACTGCTGCTTCTGCGGCTGCTGCTGTGGTTTATACGAGTACGCATCCACGGAGAGGTGCGCGCCGAGTGCGCTTCTCTTGGCCTCTACACGCGAGCCCGCGTCAGCCGACTGCAGTCTGGCCACGGAGAGACGGGCCGCCCGCCGACTTCGCGTCGGGAGCGAAGCAACGTCGCTTTACAGCTGTGTCGGTATCGAACTCATCGATCGTTCTCCTGGTGCTGCTTGCCGTCGTGGATAACATCTTGAACTTACAGTAGAGACCATGGCATTTTTCTATTTGAAAATCTGATGACCCAAGTCGTCGGATTTTGGGCCAAAATCTGACGACTTGGGCCATCGGATTTTCAAACCGAAAAAAACGATCGGATATAGCATATTCGGACTGCATAAGAATCAGATGCACTTTCATTTTTGATACGAGTATATAAGAATATAGATCTGAATTATCGACTCGTCGACCCTGGTAGCGTCCAGGGGAGTCACCGGCCAGTAGTCAATCGCGAGGGAAATGATGGAAAACGCGCGAACGGCTCACGCAGCTTGCAAAGTTGAGTATCGGCCGATCGGTTGAACTCACAGCTGGCGTGTTTTTTTAGTTTTTTATCTGAAGCTCGAATTCGAATCGAATAGGAAACAACCCTTTTTGCGCGAAACACGTGTATGTATGTAGGTGATTCCCCCGTTTGTTGGGGCTTCTATCATTGTCCTGCTGCACCCAAAACCGTGTTCTTGTCTGTCTGTTCCTTTACACCATGTATGTATCTATATCCGTGAATGCCACCTCCTCGTGCGAGCGCCCAACCTTCATAGTGAAGCAGTACGTAGGGAGCAGCAGGGCAACGCATATTATTGTTGGCGCTTTTCTGAACGTACGTACTGCAGTACGATTCTGTACCAAAGGATAGTACTGCACATTGTCAGAAGGCAAATAAATAATTGAAAAAATAAAATAAAAAAATAGTACGATTGTCATTCGTAGGGAGAAGAGGGCCGACAAGCATGCCTACGAGTATCCAAGAATGCCATACGTACCCACGTCAACAAACAAAAGCAGCAGCAAAATAGTAGCGGGTGGTGCTGAAGTGAGCTTAGACTCCACCCCGCAGGTTCGCCACAGTACGCAAGATCACCCACCGACCCACGCCGGCCTCCGGCATATCAGTATCATCAGTACTACCGCTTTATCAAAAGCACGAAATACGTAATGTTTTGGTTTTATATTATTGATACAGTCCAACACTAACTGTTAGTGCTGTAGTCTGGATATAGTCACTGCACAAGAGCTATTAATGCTACTGCAGCTGCTGTGTTGTGTGGTACACAGCTACCATCTATTACTACTGCAGACTTGTTGTTGCCCTCCCAAGATCATCTATTACAATACGGAGTAATTATTATTACTGGCGCCTCCAACGGTAATAAGCGCCGTATGGACTATCTGTGCCAGTATTTTGAATATGTTGGGTATGAACGGTATGAAAATGCCGTTGGCTTGTTTTTTGCCAGGTACCAGGTAGGTAATATATGTGGGGGTATGATCCGATAGTTGCAATATACCAGGTAATATGATACCTGGTACCACGTACCAGGTATCTGGGTACGTACTGGTATCCTTTTACTTTTAAACTGTCCGTAGTTGCCTTTTTTTGGCGCATTTTTTCGCCACGACGCGGAACGTCAGTGTACACATAGAGTCGGCGGCTGCACGTTGGCGACGATAAAAGTAGCAGCTGCTTGCGATGGCCTGTGTGGTCTACGATGTTACATATATCTACTTTGCATAGCACGCAGGCCTGTGGGCGAGGCGCACACGAAGCTCTCCGTATGTAAAATAATGCCAGGTATCCTGGTACTTGGTACATAATACGCACGTACGTACTGGCAGGTGGTATACATCTGAGATATGATTCTTTAGTACGGAACACGATGTGAATGTGTGGACCTGGTACCCAGGGTCCCAAGTCCCGAAGACGTCGATATAATACGTAACCGTCACTTTTCGTATTTCGACGTGCAAGAACCAACGTGCGACATCTCTGATATCTCTCGCTCGGCTGATATGTTTAGTCTCGACCGATGTGCGAATAGGAGAAGGAGGAGGAGCCCGTGTTGGAGGGGGGCCCCCCGACACTACCTGCCTCCAGTCGCCCGCAGTACCCCCGGCTGCACAGCTGTGGCCTAAGAGTTTGTCTCCCGCCGGAGGCCGAGGGCCGGGCGGGGGGCAACCGCGCACGAAAAGCCGTGATGTCGGAGATTTTGGACGGGAGGAGCGAACGAACACGGGCCGCCGCCACCACAACCACCTCAACCACCACCCAAGTATCACCTCGGGGACGCAGTTGGGACTATTAGGGCTGCAAATTCGCAAGTTGGAACTGCTGTCCGACGCCTAAGGTACCATGGATCCTTCTCGTTGCCTCTTAGATAAAGGACACTGCCGCTGCTGCTGCTGTGCTGTGTGTATTTATGTATGGTAGAGGAGGTGCTCGAATCTACAGGTGCTTGATATTCCGTTGAAGATATTGATTCTGGGAGTATTGTACTCGTGCTATTAATAGATAGCGCGTGCTCTGTCCGTACGTCTGTTTATATGTTTATACCTACTGCTGTAGTAGTGTGCCAGGTATGGGTATCGCAGCTTGACGCCCGCGATAGGCCGTATGCCGAGAGGCACGAGGTGTTTTTGCGACAATCTGCGCAGAGTCGACCAGCCTTGCCTACACTCGGTCCAGACTGACTGGTACTTTCCGTGTTCGTTGGTGGATCTTTTTACTCTTCTTAACACAATATTTGTCTCCCTCAGACATGTACGGACTGTACTTCCTGCATGAGGCAAAAAAAAACGTACGAGTACGCGTAGCGCGCGCGATCGAAGTATCACACATAGCTTGCAAAGATGAGTTTCGACCAAATCCTCGATTTCACAGCTAGCTGTTGTTTTTTTATAAATACTGCTCATGGCGTCTGTCGCGCTGGTATCATCAGATGTGTTCGTGCACGTTTCGACCGAATAATATCATCATCGTCGTACGTCCCGCCTTGACTGAAGACCGGCGGCGGATATATCTACGAACGCGTCGGATCCAACTACTGCTGTAACTGCGTGAACGTACAGTATTAATATTAATAGTAGTATCTACATGGTTCAGGGCAGAGCTGGTGCTTTGGGCGGTTGGTAAAGGAATCGGTACCGCATTGCGATTACCTACAGCAGTACCTAACTTCTGCCATTTTCCGCTGTCAATAATGTTTGTTGCCAAGATATCTCGCGTTGCCTAAAGGGGTTCCCTTGGCGACTACGAACCTTGTACGTACTATGTAGGTCTCAAATACCGCCCCGGGGTTCGTACTACAGTAGTGTTGCACTTGCATGACTCACAAACGAGCACTTGTTGTGCGGAGGTTTCCACTACACTACTCTGGGAGTAACTGTAGGTACATTCGTGGTACGATATAATACGAATACTAAACAGGCTTTATATTTCCGTCTAGTGTGGTATGAGTGAAGGCGCCACTGCGCGTTGATTTGGCTCACGATATCGTAAACACTGTGGGTCAACGCCGGCGGTGGTCGAATGACTTCTTGTGCCCATGGACGCAACCGCAAGACATCCAGTTTGGTCTGAAGCATCAATGGCATAATAAGAAGTAGAAAGGCTCACACACCTTCAACAAGAAATGCAAACCAGGTATATACCTGGTATACAGTTTTCGTGTAAAAAGCACTGCTCGTTTGGAGTCAACGGTCGGTATTTACTACTTGAACCAAATTCCCATACACGCATACGAACAAGATACGTGGCGGCGACGCCACGGTTCCCGACACACCGCATTGACTCCTGTCTGACAGTCCTGTCTGATGACAGCTGTCACCGACGCATCCTATGCCATACCGACACCCACGTGCAAAAAAAACTCTCCTCGCAGACAGATGGACTTACTCGCAACTCGCAACACACACATCGTTGTCGTCACACGCAGGGTGACAGCGGGAACAGTAGTAGTACAGTAGTACTTCGTATATACGTGGCGAGGTGCGATGCTCGTCGCGAAGGTCCACAGGGATCGCGCCAAGCTGGAACAAACGGCCGGCGCCGGGCCGCACCCCCACCCCCACCCCCATCCAAAGAAACTGCGAGACAAAAAAGCGAACGATGCGACAAAGGGCGGCGATGGCGCGCTTTCCGGAGACGGGGTGGACGACTTCAGGGCGAAGAGGGACGCTGCAGCCGCCACCTCCTCCCCCCCCTCTCACACGAGCAGCGTCGGGCTCGGCGACGTACGGCGCAAGAGGTCGAGCGTGGTGGCGATGGTCAAGAAGCGAGTGGAAATGCTGCACATGAACGCCGTCTCCAGAGAGTTCACTCAAGTCCTGGTTAGTCGATGCTTAATTTTTTGTTTTCGGTTTTTTTTTTTTCGTCTCTCAGAGGTCTTTTTCCACTCCACCAGAGCTTAGGTGTTGGGGTCACAACGAGTGTTTCACGCGACCCAACCACAGTACGTAGCCGAACGCTGTATCCCTTTTATACCTGTTCGCACTATTGGGGTAGACACTGACTGCATCGCGGCGACGCCAAAAACAAACGAACGAACAAACACCCGTTCTACGATAGAGGTAGCACATTTCCGCTATTTTGTTTCTGAAAGACGGGGTTCCTTGACCCGAAGTCGTCGGGATACCAATCTTGATTTCGAAAAAAACGTTTTGTAGACTCGGGCCATGGGATTATTCGCCGCGATGCAATTTCATTTTTGCTGAAGTCGGTTTTCGGGTGAGGTATGGAGCTCCTTAAGTGAGGAGCCTTAGAAAAATTAGGGTGAACCTCTTTCGTAGAACGCCTCCAAACAAACGAACAAACAACCGAAACTGAACGAAACAATATATAAACAATCTATAAACGCAAACGCAGGGGGACGAGGATGCGACGATACTGGCCCTTTCGCGAAAGCAGGCCCAGGAGAAGGAGACATGGCTTGAGATGTGCACGATACCGGGCCAGGACCGCATAGGGACATCAACGCCCCCTTCCGACGACCCGGGGGACGGGAGGGGCGCGAGCGGTGGCGTGGGCGACGTACCAGACGACGAGTCTCTGAACGAGGAGGAGACGGAATTACCTACGGGAACCAGGTAGGGTGTCACACGATAGGCACAGGCAACGACGAGCCTGGCTTAATGTCCCCCTACAAAACGTTGACCCTTTTGGGAGACTCTATGGCGACCGAAAAAACAGGGATAGCTTTGGTCTTACCAACCTATCTGCGAGCGGCGTAACCGCCCGGCAGTTACGGGAGGGGGTCGTGTTGCGCCCCGTGCCCGTACCGTACATACGACTCCTTGCTCTCAACCAGTGTAACTCGGACACCGACTTTTGTATCATCCTCCGATCACGTACGTAGTGGTCGTTTCACTGCAATCGTCGCTTCCCCCCCCTCCCCCTTCAACTCATTAAAGCTGTCATCCATATGCAAGCCCGCCTCACAAGCGGCTGTTAGTAGGATGCAGCTCACCCTTCATGCGACTCGCCGGAGACCTCACGGCGCTTCGCGCTTGGTACACGCAATGTCTGCCTGGTCGGTGGAAACCCGTCATGCTCCGTCATGCTCCGTCCCGGCATCGTAGGGATGCGAGGGTCTATGGTCATACGACTACGGTCATGCATGAGATCGAGTACATCTCTCCTATCGAGTACACCCTCCCCCCCCCCGTCAATTGTTCCCCCTCGCAAATCCCAGCGAAGGCTAAATGGCGTGGACGCAAGGTAAGGTAAGGTGTCCCGTCGACACCACTAGTTAATATCCAGGTCGGGATACCCTTTGGCTGGTTTGCCTATTGAGCAGATACTCGTTTGGTACTCACGTGTGTCGTATGCTTAGAGATAGAAGAAGAGCAGCTTTATTCCTTTCGTGCACGTGGAGACTGAGGGCAAGGCCCGTGCCTCTCTGAGAAAACATCTGGTTTTCCATCTAAGATTCGCACACCTCCCAAGTACTACAAATACGATCCCAACACCTGAACTCAGATAGTTGCCGGGCTTTCAGCCTTATTCAAAGCAGTACCGTAACATGAACACCCTTGCCTTAGTTCAAGAGGCTCTCCGCTTGGGGGGAGGGAAAGCTCACGTCTCACCCAAAACCCTTTTTTTGTTATCAAACATCAAAACGTGCAAACCCGACGGAAACTCGCACGGCTTATGTACGCACCTCTGTGGGTTTATAGACAAATAATGTTGTAAAGCCCTAAATGATACGTATTCCCAGTGACATTGGGTACATCCTAAGTTGAGGAGTCCCGTCAGCTAGAAGCAGTTTGGCAAAAAAAAAAAAGTGTTACTCGCACACATCGTAGTACGCATCCATGTGGTAAGAGGGATTGTATCTCTTTATCTGTCTGTCTCCAGCCGGAGATCAGCCCAGCACGTTTTTTTCGCCAGCGGGGGGGGGGCAGTGTATTTCATGTCATACCTGGTCGCAATAGTGGGGGGGGAGGAGGGGGTACTCGTGTCATGCATGTCAGTGGTCGTATGACCATAGACTCTCGCATCCCTACGATGCCGGGACGGAAGACGTTGGGGTGTCACCGACCAGGCGGACATTGCTTGCACCAAGTGCGAAGCGCCGTGCAGTGTCGGACGAGTGGCAGAAAGGGTGAACTGCATCCTTCTAAGAACCGCTTGTGAGGCGGACTTGCAGCGGATAACAGCTTCGACTTTTTTCTTCCGGTGTGGTCACTTCCAGAGACAGCAATGGTAATATTATGCATCTGCCTCGTGGGTGCCTCACCATATTTACGCTACGTGATACGACCATTCTCCTTTTGCCCAGTAAGGGTTTTCCACCCCGCACAAATGATCTAACCCGACCGCCAGCCGTGGGGACCGCCAAGAAAAAAACAAAAACGGTACCCCTGGTTGTCTAGGTCTCGCAGTGAGAGGCATGTTCTACATCGTCGTCGCCTATCGACGCCAACTTAACCTATGCAACACCAAGTATGCACCGGAGGGGGAGGGAAGGGGCTGAAGGGCCTATACGACACGACCATAATTATTAATCCCCACCAGACGTCGCTTGGGTCGTTCTAGTCAACGAGATCAAACCGAGGCGGCGGCCCAACGGCGCGCTAAAAACCAAAATATATATATTTTTTTGTCATCATTCCTCATCATCATCACTCAGGTGGTTGGTGCACCCGAACGCGAAAAAAAAAGTCAAGTGGGACTTGCTCGTGGCCGTGCTGATCGTCTACTCCACGCTCATCGTTCCGTTTCGAATCGGGTTCGAGGAAACGGCGGGAATTTTGGGGACGGTGGTCGACATCGTGGTGGACGTTGTGTTCGCAATCGACATCGTCATTTCGTTCCGGACCGCGTATGTGGACGAGGTGAGACAGACCCCTGTTTTTTGTTTTGGTTGAGAAACGAACCGCTCGGCGGGGGGGGCGGCGAGGGGGGGGGGGGGGTGGTGGAGAGGGGACATTTTTTTTTGGGGGGGGGGGGGTGGAGGGGGTGACGACTCGAGTTCGTTGATTATGTGTACTCGTACTGTACATTGAATGCGAAATCTTGGAACGTGACAAATAGTGCCCGAATCGCCACGTCCCCGGTGCAAGGCCCACTTGATGATCTAGATCTTTCAGGGCAGATTGATCCCTGATCTGTACGATCTGTATGATTTGTATGATCTAGCTCATGTTGTCGGGTGGGAGCCGTATAACCTGCATGATCTGCTGCGAGCACATGTTTCCAGGGTTGGATCTGCACTACGATATGCAGACCCTGCACAACCTCTCTCCACGGACGTTGTGGAACGAGATGAGCTACAGCACAGATCATGATCTATCTATCTGTTCGAGGTCGTGAAAAGGGGTTGCGAAAAGGTTCAAGTCACGCCTTTTCTGGGGGGGTCCAGATGGAGCATGTGTTACATGTGTAAAAAAAGAGGGAAAAGAAACATATACTGTGAGCTTGAGGATTTTGTCGAAACTCTTGTTTTCAGTTTGGATGTCTATCCCGGCACAAACTGGTCAGTTCAGGGTGATTCGAAAAAAAACGCAACTATGTTTGTAAATAAAAAACGGGACCTGACCTAAAGGCGAAAAGCCCAACCCGCCACCCACCGACTTGCCCTACTCTTATCCCCCCCCACCTCACGGCGCTTCGCGCTTCGCGCAAGCAATGTCTGCCTGGTCGGTGGAAACCCGACATGCTCCGTCCCGGCATCATTGTAGGGATGCGAGGGTCTATGGTCCCACGACTACGGCCATGCATGAGATCGAGTACATCTCTCCTATCGAGTACACCCCCGCCCCCGCCTATTATATATAGGTTGGGTTGGCGTCGGTTGGTAACGACACTGTAAAACATGCCGCTCACTACTAGAGCTAGACAACCAGGGTACCGTTTTTTTTTTTTTTTTCCTTCCTTGATGGTCGCCCACAGCTGGTCGTCGAGTTAGATCATTTGTGCGAGGTAAATGATCTTTACTCGACCCGTTCTACGATAGAGGTAGCAATTTTCCGCTATTTTTTTTGTGAAAGACGGGGTTCCTTGACCCCAATCTTGATTTCGAAAAAAACGTTTAGTAGACTTGGGCCATGGGATTATTCGCCGCGATGCATTTTCATTTTTGCTGAAGTCAGTTTTCGGATGAGGTATGGAGCTCCTTAAGTGAGGAGCCTCAGAAACGTTAGGGTGAACCTCTTTCGTAGAACGCCTCACTCCGCACAAGGGAACTGATCGTATCACGTACCAGGTAGTGTTCAAGGTATGACACCCAAGAGGCAGTTACATGGTACTCATATTGCTGTCTCTGGAAGTGGCCGCACCGGAAATTGAGTTAACTCATTGAAGCTGTCATCCATATGCAAGCCCGCCTCACAAGCAGTTCTTAGTAGCAGGCAGCTCATCCTTCATGCGACTCGCCCAACACCTCACGGTGCTTCGCGCTTGGTGCAAGCAATGTCTGCCTGGTCGGTGAAAACCCGACATGCTCCGTCCCGGCATTGTAGGGATGCAAGGGTCTATGGTCATACGACTACGGCCATGCATGAGATCGAGTACATCTCTCCTATCGAGTACACCCCCCGCCCCCCCCCCCCCCCGTATCGTCGTCTCCCCATAGACTCTTATGGAACACTTTCCCAGGACTCTTCACGGATTACGACCCGACCCGTGGGTTGGGTCAGGACGTTTTGAAAATTCACGGGTTCGGGTCGGGTCGGGATGTTTTCGAGCTCTCACGGATCGGGTCGGGCCACCCTGACCCCCGATGTTTAACCTTGACCCATGAACGGCCCTGCATTTTTCTGACCCAACGACCCACGTCGACGCCCCCCCTCCGTCTCGAAAGGGATGCTTGGTCAATGGTCAATGACTAAGGCAAGCAACAAATGAGTACGCCCCCCCCGCCTCCCCCCGCCCCCCTCCCCTCCCTCCTCCCCGTTGCCTGGTAACGAAAACCATGCGCGCCATCCTGCCGTTGTCAGAACGGAGAAACCGTGGTCAACGTTCGAGATGTTGGGCGGCGATATATCAGGGCCTGGTTTGTCGTCGATTTTTTGTCGACGGTACCGGTAGACAAATTGGTGAGCGAGAAAAAGATTGTCTGTGTTTGTTTGTATATACCCGGTAGGCAAAATTAACGAGCAAGAGAGGTAGTTCGTAGAGAGAGGGGGCAGCTGCAATCTGCGAACGTAAAAAAATCGTACCAGGTTGCATCACATCACCAGCTCGGACGAGTAGCTGATCGAGGTTTTAAGGCGATTATCCATGAGAAAGGGAGGCCGGGGAAGGGAGGGGCGGGGGCGGGGGCGGGCCGGCCGGTGGGCGGGCCGGCGGGAGGGGGGGCGGTTTCTGCTAGGTTGATCGGTGATATCGTTTCTTGTTGCCGCCGATGGTATTGTCTTACTCGTATACTAAGTATTGGCTTCCTTCTTCCTCTTCGGGTAAGGTTTATGAGTGATCAACGTTGAGGGTGGTAAATGATAATGGCACGAGTAGCAGTAAACTGTTGTTGTTATTGTTATTACTACTATTGTGCTCACCATCCGATCTTAATGTGCCGCATGACCTTCAACGTGAATTGCTCACAAAGAAATAAAAATGAGCATCCCCCGTAAAATAAAAACAAAAGGAATCCACATCAAAAAGGAAACCTATGCACGAAGTCTCACTCCCTTCTGTACCTAGTTTGAGCAATTGTACTGTTTATCATCCCCGAACGGAATGGGTCATCAAACTACTGCTACTACTACTAAATACCACTTACTACTGGCCAAAACGATTAAGTATCACCCGGTATTTTTGCTATATAACTGCCCCTGTGATGATCGACCTTCCCTCCGAGCAGGCCCTGCTAGTTGCCGACGGCAGCGACAACGCGGTGCTGCGGTCGACGAAGATGCTCAGAATTTTGCGGCTTGCACGTCTCTTCAAACTTGTCCGGCTCTTCAAGCTCCAGAGCGTGAGTATTGTAGCCCCGTACTGTCCCACGCACACACGCACGCACACGCACACGCACACGCACACGCACACGCACACGGGCACGCACGCTCGCTGCCGTGGGGGTGCGCCTGGAAGTTCACGAGGCTGCTCACTCGAGGTGCTTCTTAGACCTCACCCCAATACCCAAATTCGAACAGACCATAAGCCGCCGAACAGACTGCAAACCGCCGAGAGGACTATAGGCCGCCGCAAGGACCCTCAGACACCGAAACGACGATAAGCCGCCGAAAAGACTGCAAGCCGCCGAACAGGCGATAAGCCGCCGAACAGATTGCAAGTCTCTGACTGGTCACCAGTTGGCTAGGTATGATGGTGGTGAGTTGCGTGCGACAATCATGCGTGGAGTTCTGCGCTCTGATTGCGTCTGGCTGGCACCGTTTGTCGTCCGGTTTTGAGTGTGATTTCGTTGTTGTCAGTAAACACCACCACCACCAACAACAACAATAACAACAACATCAACAACAACAGCAACAACAACAACAACAACAACAACAACAACAACAAAATAACAGTCAGTTAGTTGGCTTGCTCAGCCACACCCAAACAAATACCTACCAGGAGCCAGAAAAGTACCACCATTTACCTAAATAGAAAAAATGCCGTTTCTTAGTAATTATTAATATCGTATAAATGCGTTCTTTACATTAAAATTATGGGACAGAGTGGTAATATAGCTGCGAATTCCAGCCTACTCATGGCCCCGTGATTTTTCTCACAAAAAGTTGTACGCTTACGTACCCCGACGAACGATCCCATGGCCCAAGTGTATGCCGAAAAGTATGTGATAGCTTCTTCAGTCGAGAATAGCCTCTCGTCAGTCGGGAATGTCTTGGCCGAAACGTTTTTTTCCGCCTCTACCATCATCGCAGCTATTATCGTAGCCCGCGTCAGCAATAAATGCGTAAACTATCAACCACTGCTGCCTATGTCCGTACGTACCGAACGGTGGTGCAGTAGGGGATGATGTCGGCCTGCACTGTTCGTTCATGGTTGAGGCGTAGTCTGCAGGCCGGATTCGGGATGTGAGACATATATAAACAGATAAATAAAGAAGTTTTTGGCAAAGCCCCGGCGGTTGTCACTCAAGTGAATTTTTGCTGAACATCCTTCGACTTGTCATTTTTACTGATATTCTCTCTGCGACGTCGGGGTGGGGGGGGGGCACTGGCGTGGTACGGCAGCCGCGACACCGGCCGCTGCTTCTCTTTCCCTATCGTACTGCCAGTACCCGGGAGTTCCCCCCCCCAACCGACTGGCCGGGGCTCTAACTATTAATAGCGCAGTCTCGGACGACCGAGACCCCCAATGGTAGAAAACCATTGACATACCCCATTCTGCTAGTGAGGCCAGAATCGCTACCAGTCAATCGAAAACAATAGCAATAATACACATATAGTACGGTGTGGTCAGCACCATACATGTTTGGCGGCTCCGTTCCACCCACCTTCGGAAGAAGACAGGGGCGGGCGGGCGGGCTGGTGGGAGAAACCACAACAGTAGATCGAGTCTATTCCTATCGAGTCTATTCCTATCAATCGGCAGCGAGCAGTGTCGTGCCCTGCGTTCGTGTGCCTCTGCTCTGCACGCGCAGCCATGCACACCAAGCTCGAGGTACTCGAGCGGGACCTCCTATTTTCGTCTTCATTTCCTTCCACCAGGATAAAACCCTTAGTGTACGTCGGTAGAGCCACATACGTTCGTACAGCCCAAGCTATGAAACAGTGGACTCGAATGTGTGGTAACCAAACTTACTATTATTTTCTGAATGGTTGACGTTGGAAAAGCTTATCGTATGCAGTTTCAACGGTAACTGCCCCACACTCCGCGCGTGGCTGTGTCACCGTTCACAGACCACGTTGGCGAGGACAACAACTCACGCTCCGCGCGACGCTTCTCTCTCTCTCTCTCTCTCTCTTGGCAAATTGCTTAAATACAGTGAAAAAAAGACAAATACCCCGACTATTTTTTACCCACCCGCTTCCCTTCCCCGCCGCCGGCTCACGCGGGAACCTCCAACAACCCCGCACTTGAAAACACTACGTGTATAGCCCTAGGAGTACCTGCCATTGCTTATTTCCCAGCTGTCACCGACCCGAGCCCCCCCCCGTTTGATGACCCCTGGCATGTTTGTTCTTTCTTTGCCTCGTGCGTTCCTAAAAAACTTAATGACGACGACGACTACCGATGAATCGATCGATGCGCGTCCGGAGACTACAGAAGGTGGCGGGTCAGCACGAGCGACAGAGCAAGTTGAACCCTAGCGTGGCGAGCCTGCTGAAGATGCTCATGTACATGACGTACATCGCGCACATCATGGGCTGCATGTGGCACTGGCTGGTCACCTTCGAGGACGAGGGGATCAGCTGGGCTTCGTTGTTTGGAGTCGAAGAGGCGAGTGTTTTGTTTTCGCCCCACGTGTAGAAAGAGGGGTTTCAGGGGAAGGAGGAGGCGATAAAAAGTGCCGGGGGGGGGGGGGGGGGGGAGGGGGGGGGGGAGGGGGGGGGGGAGGGGGGGGGGGGGGGGGGAGGGAGGGGGGGGAGAGAGGGGGGGGGGGAGGTGGGGGGGGGGGGAGGGGGGGGGGGGGTGCACTCGATAGGAGAGATGTACTCGATCTCATGCATGGCCCTAGTCGTATGACCATAGACCCTCGCATCCCTACAATGCCGGGACGGAGCATGCCGGGTTTTCACCGACCAGGCAGACATTGGTGGGGGGGGGGGGGTGGCAAAAGGAAAAACAGCGACCACTGTCTTCTCTCTCAAGCGTAGCGTTAACACTGTTTCTCTGTCCCTCATCCACGTCGGGCTGTCCTACCCCTACGAACAAAAAAAAACAACCGATGCTGTAGGGGTTGAGCGTTTGAGCCCAAAACCTATAGTGCTGGATGAATGGTGCCGGCTGCCCGCTATGTATAGCGCCCAAACGCCAGTGGTCGGAGCAGAAGCCGGTTCTGATGTTGCAACGGGAGCTATGGGTTAAAATTGACACACGACACGAAATCGGAACGTGGCAGTGTGGGGTGAGCTTGAGATTTATTTTTTTCCAACCTGCCGGAGCATAAAAAAACAAGAAAAAAAAGAAGAAGAAAAAGAACTAGACGAGGTATGCAGTGTCTGTGAAATGGCTCGGCACAGATGCGATTATAGCACGTCCGGCAGTGCGCAGAGTAGGTGGGGATTGCTGCTGTAATAGTAGCGCCGGTATTTGTTGGCTGTCGCACATCGGCGCTAGAGGGAGACCATTACTGCACTGTTCATCCGATACCTGTTAATAGAGTAAACTGGCTCACCAGCGTGGGAGTGTGCAGAGTAGTGCCGGTTGCCGCTATAATAGTAGCGTTTGTATCCGAGGTTTTCTTCTTTCGGGAAAGTTATGAGCGATCAATGTTAAAGATCATGCTTGCACATTGTCGGATGGCAAGAAAAAATGATAATAAATGGGGTAGACAAGCCGAAAGTTGGCACAGAAGGGAGGTAGACTTGGTGCGTGGGTTTCCTTTTTTTTTCCGAGGTTTTCTTTCTTTCGGGAAAGTTATGAGTGATCGGTATTGAAGATCATGCTGCACATTGTCGGATGCCAAGAGAGATAATGATCATAATAATATTTGTGCCAGTGTTGTTGACTGGCGCACATATACCGACCCTATAGAGAGACCATTACTACACGATTGTTCATTCGATACCTACCATTTGCCCGTATATGAGTATTTGATGGTGGGTCGGTTTTGACTTTAGGCTTTCCCCCCCCCCTCAAATTTGGTGTGTTGGGTGAGACATAGAGAGCAGCAGTGGCCCTTAAAAGTGAGGGCGGAAATCTCAGCTAAACTAGGGGCTACTGTACGCTTTTCTGCCGCAGAGCACGTGGCACCCACTTCGCGCCGACGATCGCGCGCGCGTTGAATGTGCTGTATATTAGTCGATGCGAGATGACGAGGGGATAAAGGACTGAATGGACTATTCTCGTGACAAAAATGCGAGGCAATAACCGTACGTAGTGCGGAGGAGGGGGGAAGTGAGCCAGCTTTCTGACCCCGGATCTGACGTTGCGACAAAAAGGAGAGGGAGAGAGAAAAAGAAAGGCGAACATGATAAAAGGGGATGAAAAAATAAAAAACCTAGAGTGGAGGGGAGCCGAAGAGCCTGCATTATGACCCACGGGTCTGAGTTACAACTAGGTTGGGAGAAAGAAGAAGATGAAGCGAAGATAGCACTGTAGTATGTGGGATGAGCAAAAAAGAAAAAGAAGAAAAAAAAAAGTGTGAAGAACAGGTGAGATGGCCGATGCTTGCGCTCTGACTTTTTGCTGTGTCGTACAGTAGGTCCAGCGAATATCGACAGTGAGCACTCACTCCTACGAACGGCGAGCTGCTTGAACTGGCCCCAACCGCATCGTGTTACTATAAAATCTCCAGCCCCGGTCAGGGTGACAATTGAACATTTTCAAGTATCATGCAACGGCCCGTTCCAAGCTGTTCAGCGCTTCGCCTTGGGGAAAAACAAAACCGTCCGAACTGAAACAATCCGGTCTGTTTTTGATTATTTTGCTGGCTATCGGGAGAAGGAAGCCAAACACAACAACAAGACCGTCTGCCCTCCCACACCGCCGAATACTTGTCCCGTCTACTTTAAACACGCGATCCCGCAAAAATAATAAAAACAGCTGCGTCGTGTAACGTCTAGTAACAGCGTTTCGGCCCTCCATTCTCTGCAACTCCCCTTCACACGGGCCACAGAAAGCGGTCATTATTCGTTTTTATTGCACCCTCTTTCTGCCCCCCCCACGCCCCCCTCCCGATTGCACCCCCCCCTCTCTCGTGTGACTACGGTCATGCATGACATAAGGAACCCCCCCCCCGCCGCTTGCCTGGTCGGTGAAAACCCGATGTGCTCCGTCCGGGCATTGTAGTGATGCAATGATCGATTGTCTATGGCCATACAACTGCGGCCATGCATGGCATGAATACCCCCCCACCGGTGTCTCTATCAGGAGTAGGAACGGTGCTCCGCCTCGAAAGGAATGCGTGGTCAATGGTCAAACGACTGAGGCGAGCAACTAATGAGTACGCTTCCCCCCCCCCCCCTCCCCGCCCCCCCAACATCTCCCCTGCGCGCATGGAGTGTAGGAATCGGTCACGACTCGATACGTGGCGTCGATTTACTGGGCGTTCACGACGATGACGACGGTCGGATACGGAGACGTCGTCGTTACGACGACGCTGGAGAGGGGCTTCTGCATCGTCGGGATGCTCATCGGTGCCACGGTGTTCGGCTACATCGTGGGCAACGTTAGCGTCATGATGGAGAACTTCGACCTGCAGAGCGCGCTCCGCACGGAGAAGATGGACAGGGTCAAGGTACTTGCTCGAAATAAAATGAAAACATGCAGGCTGTGAAATCAGTATGTTGCGCACACACACCCCCCCCCGCCCCTCCTTCACCGACAAGCCGACATGTTCAGTCCCGGCATTGCAGGGATGCGAGGGTCTATGGTTATACGACTACGGCCATGCACGAGATCGAGTACATCTCTCCTATCGAGTACACACACCCCCCCTCGTTTTTTTTGATCGCAACCCCTATGTACAACGTAACAAGAATATATTGTGTGTGTCTACGCGCGCTGAGTTCTGACTTTCAATTTCATTTTTCGTTCGTGTCTGAGGTGTATATGCGACTTTCTTCATATGCTAGTTTTGATGGGGTGAGGTTTTCCCGTATATACCCTACAGGTGATAATAAAACACCCCCGGCTCCATATGCAAGGCCGCCTCACAAGCGGTTCTTCGTAAGATGCAGCTCACCCTTCATGCGACTCGCCGAACACCTCAAGGCGCTTCGCGCTCGGTGCAAGCAATGTCTGCTTGGTCGGTGAAAGCCCGACGTGCTCCTTCCCAGGATTGTAGGGATGCGAGGGTCTATGGTCGTACGAAAACGGGCATGCATGGTAATGAGGACCCCCCCCCCCCCTCCGCTGAAATGAATCTCCTAGCCGATTTTCTCCAAAACAAGATGAGAGGGCAAGCACAACGAAAACAGTGGTTTATCTTATCACCCGGTGTGATACACGGTACCAGGTCGGAAAAAATCCTCTGTGGGGGGTTGGGTTATGTTATCACCCGGTGAGATATACGGTACATCACAGGTGACATGTTTTTGCCGGCCTCGCGCGAAAAAAACGTGTTTTTTGCGGTGTCTTCCGGTAGTTGGTGGTATTATGCTTGTGCTGGTGTTCCGAACCAAAGCCCGCCGCCGTCTGCATGTATTGTACGTAGAGGTGAAAGCATTATCGTGAGCGAAAAAGTGTGCTCAGGATCGCCGCAGCTAATTTTTCTTGCGCATAGCAGTGCCAAATCAGCGCGAGGGAAGGGCGAAATTACCCACGTGTTTATTCTAAAACTTTGCTATTTACGATTTGTTCTTCGTCCTACCCCTCTGCCGTCCCTCCCTCCTCTCCCCCCCCCCCCTCTCTCCCTCCCTCCCTCCTTCCGTCGCGCCTCCTTTGTCGAAACCTTGACGACGACTGCTTTTTACGACGTGCCCTTGCGCATTCACTGGGTGGTTGGTGCGTAAAAACGTACGGAATGGTGGTGCGGGTTGATTGATAAATCGCTTGCCATGACCGACGGCGGGGGGGGGGGGGGGGGGGGGTTGTATTTTGGCTTTCTTCTTGCTCTCTGTTCTGGACTGGACCGAATTGCACCGCACTGCACCGGGGGGGGGGGGCAATAGGAGTACATTTTGTCGAGAAGATTCCCGGAGAAGTTCAGCAGGCGCGTGCTGATGCAGTACAGCTACCACTACAAGCGGATATCGGTGCTCGACAACTACGCCATTCTGGAGAGCCTTCCTACCACGGCCCGTACGAGCGTGCTGTTCGCTCAGTACCGCGACGCCGTGGATCAGCTCTCCTTCCTGCAGGCAAGTATCTTGCTAAGCAAATAAACACCAATTTGCTGTTTCTGCTTCTACTGCTGCTGCTGCTGCTCCTTCTCCTGAAGCTCCTGCTACTCTTTCTTCTCTTGCTGCTCCTGCTGCTGCTGCTGCTGCTGACCCTGGTGTTGTTGTTGTTGTTGTTGTTGTTGTTGCTTCTTCTCTTGCTGACCCCGGTGCTGCTGCTGTTGCTGCTGCTGCTGTTGCTGTTGCTGCTCTGTCGCCGCCACCCGCTTGCCAGAACAACCCTCCAATTTTCGTGACCCAAGTGGTCGGAAACCTCACGGCCTGCTACGCCAAGCCCGGCGACGTCCTGTTCTACCAGGACGAAGTGGCGTCGGACCTATACTTCTTAGTTTCTGGCAAGGTCAACCTCTTCATTACCTTCAACGTAAGTTGGGAGGGATGGCGGCGACGCGGGCGGTAGCGGCGGGGGGATGTACCCATGTCGTGCATGGCCGTAGTCATTTGACCATAGGCTCTGGCATCCAAACAATGCTGGAACGGAGCACGTCGGATTTTCACCGACCGGGGAGGAGGCGGGGGGGGGGGTCATTGTTATCCTTGAGGGGGGGGGGGGGGGGCACGCGGGTTGGGTTGCGCGCGTGCGTTCGGAAGTATATTAAGCCTGGAGTTGTAGCACGGACACAACGAATGCTTTGTGAAGTGCTCGGCTTATCATGTCGATTTGACTGAAGGTTATTTCGCTAAGGAAAAATCTCTGCGGTCGTTGCTGAAGAAGAGGGTGGCTGCGCTCGAGTGGAGCGGGTGAGGGTGGGGGGCTGGGGGGGACGCTCTGTGGGGGGTAGTGGGGGGAAGGGTTGAAGGGGTCAGGGGGGAGGGGGCGTACTCATTGGTTGCTCGCCTTAGTCGTGTGACCATTGACCGCGCATCCCCTTCGAGAGGGATGCACCGTTCCTGCTCCTAATAGAGACACCTCCAACATTTGGGCGCCCGGTAAGGGAGGGTTGTCGGGCGGGGGTCTCAGAAGCACCACAGTCACAGCTTAACTTGGCGTATTGACGTCGTCTGCGTAAACACGAGTACCGGGCCCAACAGGTACTGCGTAACAATTTTGTTTTTAGTAATCGTGGGCGTGATTCGAGGGTAATACAGAGAGTAATATTGAAGGCCACTAACTCTAACCCCCCCCCCCCCCCCCGCTCTCAAATAGCCAGTAACCACAACGTGATCTAAAGTGAGTGAGGGCGGGTCGGACAGCCTTCTTCGCCCTTTCGCGGGGAGGTCGGCAACAGAAAAAGTTGTTCGATAAACGTAACATTTTCTACTGGCGTATACGTTGTCCTTGAACGTATTGTATCATGATCTATATATCGTTCAGGACAGATAGATAGCTCTTGATCTGTATGATCTGAGCGGTCTGTATGGTCTGTATGATCTAGCTCGTGGTGCCGGGCGGGAGTCGTGTAAACCTCCATGATCTGCACGGTCTATCAACATGTGTCCCTGGGTTGGATATGTGCTATACAGATCCTGGCCAACGTCTCCTTAAGGCACGGATGGTATCTATATGATCTATATCGTGGGTTCGATCTGTCTTTCACAGATCCTGCATAACGCCCTCACAGAAACAGGTATAGCATCTAGACGATCGAAATCGTGATATCCAACAGCAACAACAACAGTAGATCGTGGTTTCTATCTGTCCGACACGTGTATTTGTATTTAATTGCACGACGAAGCTGACAACATTTCTCCGTCTCTTTGTGTTCACAGGCGGAGGTCGTCAGTGACAAGCACGCTGCCAGGGCGACCGTTTCAGCCTGGCTCAACCCCGGTAAAGTTGACCCATCCCGCGGGGGCGGCGGCGGCGGCGGCGGCGGCGTTTTACATCGGGCCGAGTCGTCCGACGACGCCAAGGTTTACAAACGTCAAACGTTCACCCTCGCCAAGGTGTTCAAGGACTCCAAGGTCGGAGAAGCGGGGGTCATGCTCGACCTCCAGCAGGTGCGTTTTTTTTTTGTTCCTCTTTCCCTTCGTCTTGTTTCAGCCTGTGCAAAAGGGGGGGGGTGGGGAGGGGGAAGCGGGGCTGTGCAGCCGGAGGGGGGGCTACGCACAGGTAGATGGGGGGGGGGGGAAAGGCTGTACACGGAGGGGAGAGAGGAGCGGGGGGCTGAGGGCGGGGCTGTACAGGGGAGGAGGGGGACGAGGGAGGAGGGGCTGTGCAAGGGGTGATGACAGCGGGGGGGGGGGTGTACTCGATAGGAGAGATATACTCGATCTCATGCGTGGCCCTAGTCGTATGACCATAGACCCTCGCATCCCTACAATGCCGGGACGGAGCATGTCGGGTTTTCATCGACCAGGCAGACATGGCTTGCACCAAGCGCGAAGCGCCGTGAGGTGTCTGGCGAGTCGCGTGAAGGGTGAGCTGCATCCTACTAAGAACCACTTGTGAGGCGGACTTGCATATGGACGACAGCTTCAATGAGTTGATTTAATTTTCGGTGTAGGCATTTCCAGAGACAGCAATGGGAGTACTATGTAACTGCCTCTTGGGTGCCTTACCTTGAACACTACGTGATGCGATCATTCCCAATTGTGCGAAGTAAAGGTTCTTTATCTCGCACAAATGATCTAACTCGACAACCGGCTATGGGCGACCGCAAAAACAAAAACGGTACGCTGGTTGTCTAGCTCGCGCAGTGAGCGGCATATTTTACAGTGTCGTTGCCAACCGACGCCAACCCATCCTATATAAAATAGGGGGGGGCAGGGGGGGGGGGGGGTATAGGGCGAGTGGGGAGGGAGGGAAGGGAGGGGGGGGAGCAGGGGTACAGGGGAGCGGGGCGCGTGTCGATATACGGTGCAGGTCGTCGTACCAGAAGGCCAAATGTCGGACAAAACAACACCGTCCGGAGGAAAGAGTTTGAAAATGAGCGTCGGTTTTCTTAGTGTGCGCGTCAGGACCAAACGGAAGGTGATCCCGGGCCATATAAGAGAACGCTGGTTCTCACCCAAACAACGGGCGCCTTTTGGTCTTGCAGAGGCAGGAAGAGTGAAACCAAGCCTAAGCAGGTTCTTCTCTCCGCCTCCCTACTACGGTTCGTCTCTTGCAGTTTCATCACGAGAAGACTCCATTCAGCCCTTTCTTCCCTAGCCGGCTCGCATCGACTGCGTAGGAAAGGTAGAGAATACCCCCTTCGCTTTGGTTGGGTAGCGTCCCGATGTCGTTCCTTCCTCCACCTCTCTTTTCTTTGCTGTGTGTATACCAGCACCTTTTCTCCACCGTGACTGCCGTTTCGCGAGTAGGTTGGGAAAAGCAAAGGTTGCCCTCGCCTCGGTTATGTAACGCTCCGATATCGTGCCCCCCTTTTATTTGATGGTGTACATCACTCGGACATACCTACACGCAGCCGTGCGCTGCGGTGACGATGTCGGCGTGCGACTTGTTCACGATCGGCAAGGAGGACCTCCTGTCGGCCCTGGATGGTTATGTGGACGTGCAGGTGGGTGCGTTTTTCGTTTCTGCATGACAAAGTAAATCATTGCGAGTATACCTGGCGGTGTAAGTTTTAGCAGTGAGTTCGACCGATTGAGTTGGGAGGTTGATATGACAATACCTGGTAGTACAGTTGTCGTGTGTTTTTGTCTATAGTAGCATGTTTCGGTTTTGTTTCAAAACCAAACACGTACGCTAAGTCAGTCATCATTGAAGAAAGATCAGGCTTGTTTTACGAGAAAAAATTAGGACTACAGAAAAGACCAACGTATTTTATTCTGACAATGGACAGCGCTTATTCCAATCACACCATCCACCTCTAAAAAAGGTGACTAGAATCCGGCGACTCGAGACATGGAAGGTGCTATCGATCAATCTGACCTGAATACGTGATATGTGCATATTTTTTTCCCCGCTAGAGGTAGCGCCTTTAGGGCCTAAAAAATGTCCGACTGGTGAGCCATCCAACATCGTTTGTTCTTACACTATACCCGTACATTATTGTTTCGTTTGCCCTCAGACAAAGTTGTCGCGTGAGTGTCGATACCCAAAAAACATAAAAAAATAACAACAACAGAATCCAGACCACCAAAAAGAAAAGGCAGCAGCGTGAACCACGATGTTGCAAAAAACAATCAAAAATATACTTCGTATATTTTTTAACTGCTGTAGATGTACTCGTACACCCCTGTTCTGTCAGCCCTAGATACATAGGTAGGCCATGAGGATGACTCATCGGGCTTAGAGTGCATTTCCCCTTAAATGCAGTTTTTTGGGTGATATATAGAAAGCTCCTGAACTGAAAAATGAGCCAGGGGGAAAAAATGGGGGTACATCCATCCCTACGGTGGTCTTAACCCCTTTAAAACCGCAGTCCCGTTTTGGGGACAAACTACTTGAAATTAGACTGGTTCGTCCCCAAAACGGGACTCCGGTTCTAAAAGGGTTAAGCGTCTTTCCGTTCTCGTCGGAAAACCCCAGACCATAAGCCAGGAGTAGGCAATAAATCTTCGGGTTCTACGTACAAGCAGTAGTATAGGTACTGTCGGGATGGAGAGGAGAAACGTTTCTAGCCGCATCGCGCCGCATCGCATAGCGAAGAGGGTGCCACTCCGTGTCGAGATCTACCTTCTATTATTATTATTCCTCTTGCCATCTGACAATGTGCAGCATGATCTTCAACATGGATCACTCATAACTTTCCCGAAAGAAGAAAACCTCGGAAACAAAAAGAAACCCATGCACCAAGTCTACCTCCCTTCCGTGCCAACTTTCAGCTTGTCTACTCTATTTGCTTTTATTATTTTTGCGAGTGGCCACGCCCCACGAAAATACCACCCATGCACACACACGATCTCAGGCACAGTCTCCTACGAAACAATCAATGAATTAATTCACACTCGCACTGCAGTGACTCAAGTCGATAGTTCCTTGACTTTTCGAGCTCAAAGGTGTTTTTGAAAACCAACCAACTTTGTTCCAATCTCGGGGGAAAAAATGCTCATCTTGTTGTTGTTGGATGCTGTACCAATTTCTTTGCTTCCCGTTTTCATTTATCATATAATACCAAAGAACGAGCTCCGTCCGCCGTGTCATAATTTAACCAAACACAATCCGACAATAAAAAGAGGAGCCTCGTCAACGATGCCGAAGAATTCATGAAGCGTTTAGAGAACTTCAAGACGCGCAAGGGTATCGAGCCTGAATACTCCATGCGGGGGGGAGTGGAAGACCCGCCGCCGCCTCGAGAACACGGGCAGGACGACCGGCGCGAGAGCGACAGTGTCGGCGGTGGCGGCGACGGCGGCGGCCGTGGCGGTGGGGGTGGGGGTAGCAAGCGCGGCAACAACATCGCGTTGGGAGGAGGAGGAGGAGCAGGAGGAGGAGGAGGAGGAGGAGGAGGGGGAGGGGGAGGGGGAGGGGGGGGGGGGAGGAGGAGGAGGAGCAGGAGGAGGAGGAGGAGGAGGAGGACGAGGAGAAGTGCGAGGGGGGGGGGCAGGAGGAAGGGCAGACGAAGGGGGCCGTGGAACGAGAGCGAGGACTGACCACGAGCGAGAAGCTTCTAAGGTAGGGCAACAAACAAAAACAAAAAAAGGGCGCTCTTATCGCTTCGCGATGCTCACGCGCCTCATTGTTCTGGACAGTCTGAATCATTTATGCGCTCTAACGTTTGACTGATGTCACCATCATCCTGACTGGTAACAATTCCCAAGCGGGGGTAGAGTTCGGCCAATATAAAGGTGCACGGTGGATGCCGTACCATGTGCGTAACATATAGCGCCATCGTTGTCTCCCAGAAATGCACGAAGGAGGGCGCACCAAGGTTAAAAATATAATCGGCGAGCACAAAAAACGTCCAGGACAAAGATTAAAAACTTATCCTAAATGCAAGGATAGCATGTATACAAATGTATAATTAAAAAATGATTTCATGTCTGAGAACAGAGCGGTAATGATAATACATGGTGGACTTGAGGAAAGTTGGCCCTTAGACCAACTCGGACCTGTTCCAATGATATTCTCGAACGCGAACGAGTCAAAGAAATCTCTTTTTTTTCACAGCAGCTTTCACGTCGGGCTCTTAAGGTTAGACCAGTCGAAATCGAAATCGGCGCCCCATCGAACCAGAGCCTCCTCTGTATACGTATGTATATTTGTAGCTCAACGGTTCCCCGCGTCTTGCGCTTCGCCTCTCCCCCTCGACCCCGCTACACAAAATCTACTGCGCAGAGTCTATCCGGTACCGGCAACACCGGTGACGAGAGCCACCACCCAGCCGCGACCACGACATCCCATCCGCTGACACCGCCATCGTCAACAACCGCGACAACAACAAATGCGACTACAACAACAGCGACAGCGACAACAACATCAGCAGTGGCAGTGGCAGTGGCAGTGGCGGGGGCGGGGACGGCGGTGGCACCAGCGGTAGTTAAGCCGCCTGGTGGTGGTGACAGTAGAAGTAGTGTGACACCCACCACCACAACAACAGCAGAAACTCTTGCCCCGAGCGACAGCGTGCCATCCCTGACAACACCGAGCCTAGCGCGAAGCAGCCAAACGCATGCCTGCAGCACCATAAAGCTGAGCCCTCTTCATGGCATGGGCCCCAGAAGCAGCGACGGAGACGGTGGTGGTGGTGGCGGCGGTAAAAGTGCTTTCGAAGACATTGGGACCGCCGGTGGCGCCCTCCACAGACGGTCAGGCATCGACGACGGCCGAGGAAGTGTCGGTGGCGGTGTCGGTGGCGGTGGTAGTGGTGGTGGTGGGGGTGGTGGGGGGGGTGGGGGCGGCAGTGGTGATGGTTGTGGTGTCGAGTTAGGCCCTGGGCTCCTGATATCCCGTGTTACGCGCTCCAGTGGCGGCGGCGGTGACAGCTGCAGTAACAGCGACGCCGAAAGCAGCATCAACGGGGATAAGACGTTTTCGGACGACACGAGCGAGCCCCTGGACGAGGGCGGCAGCGAAAGCGATCTGTCTCAGCAGCAGCAGCAGCAGCAGCAGCAGCAGCAGCAGCAGCACGGGCAACTGCCGCCGGACGAGCGAGGGTCGGCGATGATGGCCCCCGTGATGTCGGTCGTCTCGCGGCAGGTCATGGACCTGGCCCACACGGCGGCGAGCGACGTGGCGGCGGGAAACCCCGCCCATTCAAGTCTGATGAATCGCGTGATACATGTGAGACTTGTTTCGGTGCTGCTGTCTCATACTCCGATGTGGTGCTGTGCAGGGCTGTCGCGTCTTTTTTGGTGGGCCCGATGGTGCCCTGCAAAAGGCACACGATGACAACGCCCACGAAACTATGTGCGTGCATTTATCGCCCCCCGCCCCCGTTCCCCTCCGCCGCCCCCTCTCCCCCTCCGCCCCTCCGCCATGCCCCCCTCTCTCCTCCCCTGCCCCTCCTCCCCCCCCCTCCCCGAAAAAAACCAACAGGCCCGTAGGTTCCGCAGGGGGTCGAAAGTTCTACCGACGGAGGGGTCGACGTACCAACCCAGGCTGCCGCGGCTCCCGTCCATGCTCTCAGGCAGGTTTAACCAGATCGTACAAGAGCCGGACGAAGAGGGAACGGAAGACAGCAGCAGTAGCGGTAGCGCAGATTCAGGCTACGACGATGATGATGGTGCCGACGATGATGACATCGGAAACATACGGGACCTCGAAGAGTTCGTGGGTATCCACGAAACCACAGCCACCACCACCGCCACCATCGGCGGCAACGATGCTATATTGGACGATGTCAACGGTGATATATTGGGCGATGCCAACGATGTTATGTTGGGCGATGACGACAAAGACAACGGTTTCAGACCGGTGGAACGAGATGACGATGATGTCGATGGCGTTCAGAACACTACAACACCTCCGTTCTCGACGCAGCAGGCCACCGCGACAACGGCACCGTCTTCGACGATGGAAGCAGCGGCGGCGACGCTAGGGGCGGTGGTAGAAAGTACCCTGGGTCCTTTGCGCCGGTCATCGACCTTGCAATCTCTCAAAACTTGGGGACGGAGAGAGTCGCGCGGAAAGATCGCCGACCCCAGGAATGAAATCGTCGCCGCTCATCATCCCATCGGGGCAGGCGGTAACGGCCCACCCCACCAGCCCCCGCCGGGGATCGAAACAAACCGTAATTACCCCTCAAGCTCTACCGACAGCGGTCGGGCGCAGGACGGCAGCAGAGCCACGGCTGCTGGGCCGCGGAAGGGGCCGGGATACATGGCGTTTAAGCACGCCGGTCGCGCGGTCAGGGACATACCGTCGAACGCACCACAAGAAAATGGCACCGGCGCGGGCACCACTGCTGCTATTTCGCGCACTAATTCTTACGTGGCCGGCAGCCATGGCAACAACAACAACGTCACCGCTCTGAGGCCTGCGAAGGTGAGCAGGGGAACGTATAGGCCTGAGGTGCACAGCACAGCGATCGATAGAACGTGACGTGTGCACGTGCTGTGACGACGGCAAAAAGAGGCCAAGTTAGACACACATTTTTACCAACCCTCAACCTCCAACCCCCAACCCCCAACCCCTTACCCCCAACCCCCAACCCCCTACCCCCAACCCTCAACCTTTAACCCCCAACCCCCAACCATCAACCTGATACCCCCAATCCCCAACCACCAACCGCCAACTACCATCCCCCGATCCCTAACTACAAAACCCCCAACTACCTAACACGAACCCCCAACCCCCAATATCTAAACGACAACCCTCAACTCCCGAACACCAACAACCCTCAACCTACCCCTCACAACCCACAACCTCTGTCCCCCACTCCCCGACCCCCGACCCCCGACCCCCGACCCCTGACCCCCGACCCCTGACCCCCCACTCCCGACCCCCAAACCCTGACCCCCAACCCCAACCCCCAACCTCTAACCCATAGCCCCAACCCCCAACCTCCAACCCCATACCGCCAACCGCCAACCCCCAATCCCCAATCCCTTACCGCCAACCTCCATTTGTCGAACACCAACACCTAACCCACGACCCCCAACCCGCAACCGCAACCCCCAACCCGCAACCGCAACCCCCAACCTTCAACCTTCAACCTTCAACCCCCAATCCCTAAGCTCCAAACCCCAACTGCCCAACACCAACCCCCAACCCCTGATTACAACTCCCAACGCCCGACCCCCAACCTCGACCCGCCACCCCCCCCGATCCCTCCAACCGCTGACTCGTGCCAACCTCCTACCCCGTTTCTAGATCTACTGTAGAAGTACCGATATATTCATTTTGACTGTGTCTCGCTTGCCGATGACCGGCGCGTTGGCTCTTCTTGGCGTTATGCCCCAGGTAGTGCCAATGTTATAGGGTGCGTGTATTGTTGGGCCTCGGCGGAGTGCTAGTGAGGCGTGGTCGTATAAACCGTGCAGGCCGACTGAACGGCGAGCACTCTGCCGTGTAGCGCGTCTTCTTGAAGACATAACGTAGCATTCTTTTTGTAGACACACAACGATAGGCTTGGGATAGGTGAAACTCACTAGTGGGTTTATGTAGTTGAGCTACATATGATGCGTTTTGCGGGGGAGGACCATAGTAAATAGGACCGAATATTTCTGGTGAAAATAGTGAAACATATCGTTTTTTGTGTTTGCCGTAGGTCCTATTTAATATGGCCCCCCGTAACAGTGTGAACAAATTGGTCGGTTTGTTTTTTTCTTTGGAGACGATTTATTGGGGGGTTCTTTTCACCGCAACCACCACACGATGGACAGGCTTGCAACTCACGCACACAGCACGCAACACTGTTGCCGCCGTCATCAGAGTAAACGTGTAGTGCCCATACAAACGCGGTGGTGTGTGTTCGATTGGTTTTCTCCGGCTCGCCGTCAAAGAAACGTGACAAAGCATTCCCAGCCGAGGTGCAAAAATATATGTATAACGCATGTAATTGCATGCTACAGCCGTTCTGGGCCCTGCGCCCTCGCGTCTTCAGTGATTGCCCACCCGGAAATGGAAGCGCCGCACACGCACGGAGCGCCGCAGCAATTGAGTGACGTTATTTCACTTGATTCACCCATTCATTTGCGAGTTTGTTTTTCTTCTCTGTCTCAAGGCAGTTTGCGACCACATACATAACGTGTACCCCTATGGGTAAAATAACCAGGACGGAAGCTGGGTGTGCTGATGTAGCTGCTTGGTTGATGCCATATTTGTATCCACCCGCAACTCTGTACCCCCCCCCGTTCTGGCCCGGGCATGTTGCTATTGGTAGTAGTAGTAGCAGCAGCAGCAGCAGCAGCAGTAGTAGTAGTATTATTATTATTAGTAGTAGTAGTAGTAGTAGTAGTAGTAGTAGTAGTAGTAGTAGTAGTAGTAGTAGTAGTAGTAGCAGTAGTAGCAGTAGTAGTAGTAGTAGCAGTAGTAGTAGTAGTAGTAGTAGTAGTAGTAGTAGTAGTAGTAGGTAGTAGTAGTATTACAGTAGTAGTTATAGTAGTATATGTTTGCCATCCGCTAATGTGACGAGCTTCAACGTTGATCACTTGAAAATTCCAGAAAGAAGGAAAGGGAAACCAAAAACAAAGGACACCTGTACGCATGATACACTTCTACTACGATTAATTTCCCTTTGTAAACAACGCCTCCTCATCAATTAGGAAACCTGTACGTATGGGCTTCCGCTATGTGCAGGACTGGTCAGCACAAAACTTTGCGCGTCGGCCCAGACCAACCCTATCCCAGGCCTGACCCTGACCCTAACCCTAACCCGAACCCCGACCCTTTGGGGGGTTCGAGGTCGGCAGGGGCAGTCACGCGGCTCCGCCGCGTATACTGGTGGCGTTTTTCCCGAAAAAGATCCGGGCGGCCGAAACGCCCGCCTTAACCAATCAAGACCCGTACCCCGCACAAATTTTTGTGCCGGCCGGTCCTTCGCTTATAGGGCGAGTCGTATTTATGATGCAGTCAGTATTCTTCTGTTTTTCGTTTTTCCTCCCTTGAAAAGAATGCCTCCTCACGAAGAAGGAAACCTAAACGTAGGATAGGCTGTTCTTCTTTTTTTCCCCTTAAAACCGAAACGTAGGATAGACTATTCGCTATATATATTCCCTAGAAAGTAATGCTTCCTCGACAAGAGCAAACATATATATACGTATATATGATACACTATTCTGCTTGTTGCTTTCCCCCTCGAAAAAGCTGCCTCCTTACAAGTGAGGAAACAAGTACCAGGGACGTATGGTACACTAGCACTACTACGGGGGACCATAGTTAATAATACCTATGGCAGACATAAAAACCTATATATTCAACCATTTGGTCCTATTAACTATGGCCCCCCGTAATAGTCTTCTGATTTCCCCCTTTGGAAAAAAGCTTCCTCACAAAAAAGGAAACCTGTACGTAAGCTTCACGATGCTTATTTTTAATTCACCTCCCCCCCCCCCCCCCGCCCCGCGCGCGAAAATAACGCTGCCTCGCAGCTGCAGGTGCAGTTGTCGAAGCAGAACGTGCCCTCTCCGCACATGCACACGGCGGTGCTAAGCCAGCTGAACCCGGCCAATATGTTTGACGGCAGCGGCGAGGTGCACGCGGAGAAGTTGAAGAAGAAGAACATGAACTTTCTCAACGTACACCAGGTCAGTGGGACTGACCGAGCCGGACCAAGTCGGACTCACCAAGTGGGGAGAAGTTGTTAGATACGAGAGAGAAGGGGGGGGGGGGCGAGAGAAAAACGGAGGGAGGGGGGGGGAGAGAAGGGAGGCGGGGGGAGAGAGGGGGGGGGTGTACTCGATAGGAGAGATGTACTCGATATCATGCATGGCCCTAGTCGTATGTATGACCATAGACCCTCGCATCCCTACAATGCCGGGACGGAGCATGTCGGGTTTTCACCGACCAGGCAGACATTGCTTGCACCAAGCGCGAAGCGCCGTGAAGGTGTCTGGCGAGTCGCATGAAGGGTGAGCTGCATCCTACTAAGAACCGCTTTTGAGGCGGACTTGCATATGGACGACAGGTTCAATGAGTTGATTTAATTTTCGGTGTAGGCATTTCCAGAGACAGCAATGGGAGTACTATGCAAACTGCCTCTTGGGTGCCTTACCTTGAACACTACGTGATGCGATCAGTCCCAATTGTGCGAAGTAAAGGTTCTTTATCTCGCACAAATGATCTAACTCGACAACCGGCTGTGGGTGACCGCCAAAAAAAAAAAAACGGTACCCTGGTTGACTAGCTCACGTAGTGAGCGCCATGTTTTACAGTGTCGTTGCCAACCGACGCCAACCCATTCTCGTATATAAAATAGGGGGAGGGGAGAGAGGGGGGGGGGGGAGGGGGGAGGGGGGGGAGAGAAGGGGGGGGGGGGGGGAGAGAGAGAGAGAGAGAGAGAGGGAGAGGGGGGGGGGGGGAAGAGGATGGAGAGAGAGATGAACCGCTTAGTTGTTTGGACTAATTCGACCATTCAACGTATACACGCAGCTGCCAATGCGCCGAAAGCTGTTCAGTATCCCCCGTCAGCCGAGTAAAGTTAATACGCACGGTTTGCTCGGTACGGGCGAGTACTACGCACCATCCTGCCGTCTCCGACGGCGGCGCGCGAACGTGTTTCCTGCTCTTACGTATCCCTACCCTCCGTAACACGTTTAACATTTCCGATCACTTCTCTCGCCGTGACAATGTGTAACGTCCGTGTTGCTTCCTCTCGTTTCGGAGAAAAACAAGGGTTCGACCCAAAACCCACCCTCCCTTTTTTTAGAACTCCTTTCCCGCCCTACAAACGCCTTCTTGAAAAAACCAGGACACGAAGAATCGATTTCTGATGCGAGCGGCGTCGGTGCAACAGCTAGCTCTGAACGAGCTTAGCGCGCACATGTTCTGGGGCCGGCTGCACATCATACATCCAGACTCCATCGCGAAGGTGCGTCTATTCAATACCTACTGGTATTTCCATTTTTGCGTGTGCTTGTTTGCCATCCCCTTAAGAAACTACTCCCTTCTTTTTTCTTCGGGCGGGGGGAGGGGCGAGAATATTTGGAATTAGTGTGGGATGATGTTTGCAATCCCTTCTTACAACCACACCTCCGCTATCGGGGAAAACATACTTGAAATTAGTGTGGAATGATGTTTGCAATCCCCTTTACAACAGCATCCACGTTTTCGGACAGAACACTTGAAATTAGTGTGGAATGATGTTTGCAATCCCCTTTACAACAGCATCCACGTTTTCGGACGTAACACTTGAAATTAGTGTGGGATGATGTTTGCAATTCCCTTTATAGCAGCATCTACATTTTTCGGGACAAACTTATTCTCCTTCTTCGCCGATCGTTCCGTTTCGTTTCGTTTCATTCCGTTCCGTTATGTTCCGTTTCCGTTTCCGTTTCGGTTTCCGTTTCCGTTCCGTTTCCGTTTCCGTTTCCGTTCGGTTCCGTTCTGTTTCCGTTCTGTTTCCGTTCTGTTCCCTTTCCGTTCCCGTTTCCGTTTCCGTTTCCGTTTCCGTTCCGTTCCGTTCCGTTTCCGTCGCCGTTCGATGAACGTTATTGTTGGTGTTGGTGTCGGTGTGCTGCAGGCGGTTTGGGACGTCGTAATGGCGTTTTTTATCGTTTTTTCGGTGGTGGAGGTCACCTTCCGACTCGGTTTCGACGCGCCGGCCGAGGGCAGGTGTGACGATCAGGCTTTACGTAGGGCGGGAGGAGGGGGTTGGTTGCGGTAGTGGTATTGGAGGCAGGTACGGGGTATATGAGGTAAACTTGAAAATTAGCCATTTTGGTGTCTAGACTGTACATGCACCTAAAATTGACTCTAATTCCAAGTAATTTGTCGCAACAAAGGGAGTGCGCGGCTAAAAAGGGAGTAAAATTTGCACCGGACGAGGGATGGGGGGCGAGTCGAGAGCAGGTCTGCACCGTTCCTCGCACGCATGAACCGTGCTTTTGTAATTTCTAAAAACGAAAGCACAGTAGTAGTGGAAATCACCTGGTGCTGGTTATGTGGTAAATATATACTTATTGTGCCCTAAAATGACCCCTCCGACAAAACAAAACCTGAGCTAAACAAGCGTGCAAATGCTCCCGCTCTCTCTTCAATCTCTCCCCGAGGGTCTACGGCCATGCGACTACGGCCATGCATGAGATCGAGTACATATCTCCTATCGAGTACACCCGTCCCCCCCTCCCCCCCCCCTCGCATGCGACATGGAGAAGTTTAGCACACTGGTACGCGCCTCGCCCCCCCCCTCCCCCCTCCATGCGACTCGCGGAACACCTCACGGCGGTTCGCGCTTGGTGCAACCAATGTCTTCCTGGTCGTTGAAAACCCGACGTGCTCCGTCGCGGCATTGTAGGGATGCGAGGGTCTACGGTCATACGACTACGGCCATGCAACAAGATGAGCACCCCGTCCCCCCTCCCCTGGGCACCCCAACCGAACTCTCCCCCTCCCCCTTCTCCAACATATGAACGAAACAAACGTGCACGCGCCCCCCCCCTCCCCTCCCTCAACATGCGAATATCACAATCTTGCTCGCGGAAACGTGGAACACGCTCGCTCGGAAATGTTTTTTTAAAACATATATTTTTGCTTGTGTGATCGGTGCGGCAGCTGGGCCGTGTACGGCCATTCCGTCGACCTCCTGTTCTTCCTGGACATGATACTCAGCTTTGATACGGCCTACTGGGATGACGGGAACATAATCACAAAGAGGCGAGAGTCGCGACTGTGTATGTGCACTGCTGTGATAAAGGTTCAGCCACCCGCGTACATAGCGGACGCCAAACACGAGGCTGCTGCTGTGATGTTTTTCACGCCTGGGGCAGATCATCGACCATATCCGCACTCGGACGATCAGTAGATCTTTCAGGAGCAGGTAGTTTTTTTTTTTCCCCCTATTCCCAAGTGCGCCACAACTGCCGTTGGCCTCTCTCGCTTAGTTTTGACCGCTCCTCCCTTCACTCCCTCCCTCCTTCCCTCCCTCCTTCCCTCCCTCCCTCCCTCTATCCCCCCCTCCCTCCCTCCCTCCCTCCCTCCCTCCCTCCCTCCCTCCCTCCCTCCCTCCCTCCCTCCCTCCCTCCCTCCCTCCCTCCCTCCCTCCCTCCCTCCCTCCCTCCCTCCCTCCCTCCCTCCCTCCCTCCCTCCCTCCCTCCCTCCCTCCCTCCCTCCCTCCCTCCCTCCCTCCCTCCCTCCCTCCCTCCCTCCCTCCCTCCCTCCCTCCCTCCCTCCCTCCCTCCCTCCCTCCCTCCCTCCCTCCCTCCCTCCCTCCCTCCCTCCCTCCCTCCCTCCCTCCCTCCCTCCCTCCCTCCCTCCCTCCCTCCCTCCCCCCCCCCCCCCCTCCCTCCCTCCCCTCCCCCCCCCCTCCCTCCCTCCCCTCCCCCCCCTTTTACGCCACCGGTGTCATTTTTCATTGGCCAATCTGCGACAAAAATGACACCGAAACCCTCCGCCCCCAAAAAATAAACGAGAGCAGAAAATTGATCGCGAGAAACTACTTTCGGGGCTGGTTTGTAGTCGATTTTATGTCCACCGTGCCCTTCGACACGATTTTCTCGACGCTCGTCATCAACGCGGACGCCTTCAGAGGAACGAAGCTCATCCGAATGATCCGATTGGTCCGGCTGTTCAAGATTTTCAGACTGCTCAAGGTTTGTTTATTTTTTCGATAAACATATATACGGTACCTGGTAGATGCTTCGTATATATGTGTACGTATTACAACTTCCTTCGTTTTTTTCGACGGTTTCTATCGGGTTTTTTTTTTTCCTCTGGTTCCTTCCTTTGTTTCTCGTGTTTTTACATTTTTTCTCCAAGACCTATCTAGAGCTGTTTTCCGCTTCTCCAGGTGCCCAGTTGCAGGAAATCACCTCCGGTACGTTTTTTTCTGATCCGATGCCCGATCGTAATCGTATTTGACCCAGTTGGATCGGAAACGTACCGAAGGTGATTTCCTGCAACTGGGCACAAACATGGAGAAGCGGGAAACAGCTCTAAATAGGTCTTGGAGAAAAGTGCAAGTCATTCTGAGGCGAGAAACAGCAGTTTCGCAGATTTTCGGGACAAAAGCTCGTGCGAACGTGCTGATGGCACCATTTCTAACTGACTGAAAATCCGACTGCATAAGAAGTGGCCTAACAGGAGATAGATGGCGGCCGCAGGCGGCCAAACAGTAAGGGGATAAGATTAGCAAATAAAAATCTGTGTCATATATGAAAAAAAAAAAAATGAGCGCCCAATTTTTGGAGGTGTCTCTATTAGGAGTAGGAACGGTGCTCCGTCTCGAAAGGGATGCGTGGTCAATGGTTAAATGACTAAGGCAAGCAACAAATGAGTACGCCCCCCCCCCCCGCCCTTCTGCTACATAGGCCTTTTTTTCGCCCAGAGGGTAATTTAATACTGCAGCAATATCAGACTGTACGTACCCAAGAGGCGGTTACAAAGTACCTTCATTGGCCTTACCGGAAAATAAATTGACTTGTGTTGAAGCTGTCATCTATGTGCAAGTTCGCCTCAAAAACGGTCCTTATTCGCAACAGGATGCAGCTCACACCCTCCATGCGACTCGCCGAACACGTCGGGTTTCGCCTCGCGCTTGGTGCAAGCAATGCCTGCCCGGTCGGTGAAAACCCAACGTCCTCCGTCCCGGCATTTGTAGGGATGCGAGGGTCTATGGTCATACGGCTGCGGCCATGCATGATATCGAGTACAACCCGCCCCCCCCCCCCCCCCCTTCCACCCCACCCAATCCCCACGTTATTTTCCCGTTTGTTCCGGTTTGTCCCGATTTCTTCGGGTCGATTCCGACGTTTCCGTTCCCCCCTCCCGTGTTTTCCCTTCTGTTTTCTTCTCTGTTATTTCCTCTGGTTGTTTTCGGTGGTTTCTTTCTTTGTTACCATTTTTTTTTTAGTGTTTTTGTGCCAGGAAGGGTTTGGAATTTTGCCCACGCCAGGAATGGAAACCAACTCATCACTATGATAATAATATGAATATTTTATTTTTCTTTCAAGAATGGACAGCATTTTTGCTACAGCAGCAGTAGTAGTGCGATACTTGTAGGTTCGGAGGGATAGATGAGAGACTGCTATCGATACCGCTGTACAGCACAAGAGAATATTCGACTCAAGTCGAATCGTAACGCTGTATTAACCTGTACGATACGTTGTCGAAGGGAAAGACAAATACGCCGAGGATTGAACGGAGGAAACCAGGGGTTTGCGAAAGAGGTATTGAATCGTTGGCATGCTTGAGCAGTATTAACCTGTACGATACGTTGTCGAAGGGAAAGACAGATACGCCGAGGATTGAACGGAGGAAACCAGGGGTTTGTGGAAGAGGTATTGAATCGTTGGCATGCTTGAGCAGAGGGGATGGGCAAGAGGTTCATAGCCCTTGAGTACCGCTGTCCCGATTTGGGGACAAACCAGTATCATTCCGAGTGATTCGTCCCCCCAAAACGGGACTAGGGTCCTAAAAGATAGAGTTGATGACGGGTGCAGGTTTGGTTGAACTAGCAAGTCAGAGGGTGGGAGGGATTAAGACAGTGAGGAAGGAGACGATCTACTCGTGGGTGTGTACGAGCAGGCCCTAGGGGGTTTGTTAAATGGGATCTTGTCGCGATGATCATCTTCTTTGTCGCGCGAGTCAATCAATCGCGGTTTTTTGGCGCGACGCTTCGATCCGATAATTCCGTCCGTTTCCCGCTCTCGTCGCAACTACACTGTATTTCCGCGGCTGTTTTCGTTTGCTGTATGTAGTCAAAAGCAGCCGCGAGCCGCCATCGTGCTGTTCGTTCCAACACACACACATGTGTGTTTCAAACTTCAATCCGTTTTTTGCTTTGTTTGTCTGTTCGTCTGCTTCGTTCGTTCGCCTGCCTCGTTTGCTTGTGTGTTTGTTTGTTTGTTTTTCTGTCTGTTCGTTCCGTTTGTTTGTTTGTTCGTTCGTTCGTTCGTTCGTTTGTTTGTTTGTTGCTTTTTTTTCAGATGTCGAAGTTTTTCGAGCGCTACGAAGACGCGATGCCGATGAACCCGGCGGTGATGCGCCTCACCAAGCTCGTCGTTCTGATGTCCTTCGCCGCCCACCTCGCGGTAAGATTCAAGCTTACCCTCAACGCTTTTGGTGCTGCTAAAGGTCTCTCTGCTATCTCACACAGAAGGAGGCCGCCCCCTTCTATACCACCACCCACCACCATCACCACCACCACGCTATATTATTTCTTCTCTCTTTTTCTTGGCAACGATTTTATTTTTATTTATTGTGTCTGTCAGGCGTGCGTGTGGTATGCGGTGGGAGCACAGTCGATCTCGAAGGGGCGCAACAGCTGGATAGAGGACTACTGCGTCAACGACGGGGTGTACAACACTTGCTTGGACGAGCGAGGACTAGCGGCGAGGTGAGGCCAAACAAACGAAAACACAATCGGGGGAGAGTGCTTATGGTGTGTTTTTAGCTAAGCTCATGCTCTAGGCGTTGTCGAGGATGGCAAACACAATGGCTGATCATTTATGGGAAAGCTTGAGAACGGTCAACGTTGATCGAATCCCAAGTTACGTTGGTTGGAGAATAACAAACGCGATGCAAAAACGTCTGTTGAGGGACGGCAGTGCGCGAATACACTATGCAATAGTAGTGTATAGCATTTGCAGGCACGAGCCTACTGTGAGATTATTCTCAGGCCAGGCACTAACTTCTGGTTTCACTGCTTGCTGTCGTTCCGCTTGTTTCGGCGGGAGGGAGGCGTAGGGCACGATGACGCTCGAAACAAATATCAGCCATATTATACAGTTCTGATTTGCTACTGCTGCTGCTGCTCCTGCTGCTGCTACTACTACTGCTGCTATCGCTGCTGTTACTACTACTACTACTACTACTACTACTACTACTACTTCTTCCACTACTGCTGCTACTGCTACTATTACTACTACTACTACTACTACTACTACTACTACTGCTACTACTGCTACTACTACTACTGCTACTATTACGGGGGACCATAGTTAACAGGACCTATGGTGTACATAAAAACCTATATGTTGAACCATTTTTACCAACAATATTTGGTCCTGTTAACTATGGCCACCCACACTCAAGAGTGTATTTTGTGTGTGTTTTTTTTGCTTCGATAAATACCTGGCACATCAACAACACACAGGTACATGGCAAGCGTCTACTGGGCCTTCACTACCATGACCACCGTCGGCTACGGCGACATCACTCCAGGCGAGAAAGAAAAAAGAGCATACCATTACCCTCGCCATCACCCGTACCTATGTATGTACAGGTAGTACTACAGTGGTATTACGGGGGACCATAGTAAATAGGATCAAACATTGTCAGCAAAAATAGGTAAATTTACAGGTTTTTGTCTGTACCGTAGGTCCTATTTACTATGGTCCCCCGTAATAGTACTCCTGCTACAGTTGTTATCCAATCCGGCTGTAGTCCTCTGCACCGAATACCGCTCTGTCTCCATATATATGAGTAGCCTTCTTATTACGTATTAGTATACAAACGGTCCTTACTTTTAGAGAGAAAGAGATATACAGATAGATCATCTGCAGATAGATCGTCTCCTGTAAGTAGATCCTAACCTGATGTTCCGAGGTGCTGTACATGATCCGTATCTTAGCATGTATATACAACCCACAAAACATGTCCTACAGCATCCTACCAGTTACAGCAGCAAGCAGATCATGCAGGATCTGTATAGAATAGATCCCACCCGGCAGAGTAAGCTAGATCATTCAGATAGATCAGGGATATATGTATCTACCCAACGTGAAATGAGTGAGAATCGATTGACCTGGTCCGAGGTGTTATATTTTTTCTTCTTTTCTCTGGTCCTAATAATGTTTGTGAGTGATCAATCAACGTTGGAGGAGGCCAAACAAACGCGATCCGCAGTGTCTTAAGATTCAGATTGGGTAGTAGGCGAATGGGTAACCTTTTTACCAGTACGCGCAACAAATGGCGCCGTCGGCAGGACAATGGTCGTTGGTTGTGAACCCCAGGCCCACCATGAGAGCGCTTTTTTTAAAGAAAAGTGACGTTCCTCATCATGTCAAGCATCTGATAACCACTCTCCCTGGGTCCCCAGAGATTGTAAAGAACTAACAACGAATGGCCCCATACCAAGGCCACGGAGTAGGCACTACAAGACCTCACTCGAGTAGGTTTAGCAATCGGGGAAAAAGGGCCTTTAGGGGTGTTTTTGACTGTAACATTGCGTAGCCCGGTCTGCACTTCGAAATCGTCGTCCGCAATTGAGAAATTTCCTGGTTTGATGCGAACGCGGCGCAGCCGCGTTCAAGGTCGGTTTCGGCCCGTTTTGGCTGCGGTTAGGGGATCCGGGGCTCACAGATTGTAACAGGAGCTCCGAAGGACCCCGCTGTTTAGAAGGGGGGGAGAGCGGTATAAGGCTTGGATCGGGTAGGCGAATGGTTATAACCTTTTACCAATAGCCCAAGGGGCGAAGACCTTAACAGTAAGTAGCAACACATACTACTCTGTGCGTCAAAAATCGGTTTGGGATGTCTCGTCCTCTTTTTTTACGCGTGCGAGTATGCGTTTCGTTTTCTGCTCCTTCTTCCCGTCATGCTCTACAATTGTAGAGCGAAACAATACCATACAGCAGTGTATGTTTCGCGGAGCAATTTCGGAGCGCTTCGGGTCCATGTCTCCCAGAGTTGATGTGTCTTCCTCTGTTCGCAATATTTCGCAAATACTTTAGGCGGCTTAATACACGGCCAGACAACACTCGTGGGCGTACGCGTACGCACGTACATTCACTACGTTCTTATCTATCAGCGCCGCGCATCCGATGATGATTGATGCAAAAAATGTGTGCGAGTTCTTTCCTCCCACCTCTTATCAACATATGTTTTCATGCTGCCCGCCCCCCCCCCCGCCCCCCCCCCCGCTCTGTTCGGTCTGCTGGTTGTTGTGATGTGTTGTGATGTGGTTGATGTGGTTGATCGATTCGATTGATTTCGATTGATTGTATAATAATAATTGATTGACTGAGCAGCCAACAACGTGACGGAGATGATGACCGCCCTCATTAGCGAGGTGGCGGGGACGACCCTTTTCGCGTACGTCATCGGGGCACTGGTCAACATCGTGCTCAACCTCGACCCCGAGAACCGTCTCCGGAAGCAGAAGGTATGTATGTATGTTTGTACGTATGTATGTATGTTTGTACCTATATATGTTTGTATGTATGTATGTATGTTTGTACGTATGTATGTATGTTTGTATTTATGTATGTATGTATGTATGTATGTACGTATGTATATCGTTTATTTGAAAATGCCCGTTTTCTCGACAACAGCGCCGCGGAAAGGGCGCTGGTGGAGTCGAAACATTTACATTTTCGAAAGACTCTCTCTCTCTCTTTCTCTTTCTCTTTCTCTCGACCAGGTCTTTCCTAAAACACCTTGTTGTTGTTCGGTGGTAGGCAACAAACAACCATCTCCATTCTGGAAGAAAATCAAGCACTGAAAAAACGATGGCGCCCCTGTCCGGGCATTTCGGCGAAAAAGTGCTACCCCCCCCCCCCGGGCATAGGGCACGCCGGTATACAACTATTAATAGTCTGACAGCTCTAACGTGGGCGAGAGAGAGAGAGAGAGAGAGAACCAACTCCGTTCCCACCACACCGGGACGCCCAACGAGTACATTCCGATGAGTCTATCTACATCGCGGGGGGAACACAGCAATCAGAACAACGGCCAAGCAATAGCGTGCGATCGTAGGGGGATAAAGGTTTAGCCTGTGATCAGAACTCACGATGGACTTAATATTATGATTGTTATCATTATGCTTGCCATTTGACAATGTCCAGCATGAGCTTCAACGTTGATAGCTTGAAACATTCCTCAAAGAAGAACTCCCCGGGAAGAAAGGAAACCTATGCACAAGGTCTGTCTACCTTCTATGTCTACTTCCTTCTATGTGTTATCTACGATACTCTATGTGTTGTCTTCCCTCCCTTCCTACATCTCAATATGTACTCGTCACTTTCTATTCTTGAATCCTTAACAAAAGTATTATCCCCCTAATTCATTCGCAGGCCATTTTTGGCTATTCTGATTGATACGTCCATCCAGGTATATGATAGTTGCTCATCCCAAAGCAAAAATCCTCCGTATGCATATACGCTCTATCAGTAAACATATCTATCGATCGGATGTACAACTTTTTTGTGGCTTCTTCGACCCTTTCATTCCTTTTTGTTGTTGCTGTTTTCGTTGTTGTTGTCTCTAGGTTGAGTATCTGTCGGAGTACATGCGGGACTTCAACATGACGCAAGAACAGAAGACGGAGATTAAGCGGCACTTCAACTTCAAGCTGAGCTTCAACTCGGTGAGTGAATTAAGGAGCCCAATAACAAATACCTGGTATACCGCTGAAAAGAACAAGCTAAAGCTTCTCCCACTTCCAACCTCGGACACATAGATCATCCAGATCATCTAGATCATCTTCACCGCTAAAAAGAACAAGCTAAAGCTTCTCCCACTTCCAACCTCGGACACATAGATCATCCAGATCATCTAGATCATCTTCACCGCTAAAAAGAACAGGCTAAAGCTTCTCCCACTTCCACCTCGGACACATAGATCATCCAGATCATCTAGATCATCTACACCGCTAAAAAGAACAAGCTAAAGCTTCTCCCACTTCCACCTCGGACACATAGATCATCCAGATCATCTAGATCATCTACACCGCTAAAAAGAACAAGCTAAAGCTTCTCCCACTTCCACCTCGGACACATAGATCATCCAGATCATCTAGACCATCTACACCGCTAAAAAGAACAAGCTAAAGCTTCTCCCACTTCCACCTCGGACACATAGATCATCCAGATCATCTAGACCATCTACACCGCTAAAAAGAACAAGCTAAAGCTTCTCCCACTTCCACCTCGGACACATAGATCATCCAGATCACCTAGATCATCTACACCGCTAAAAAAGAACAAGCTAAAGCTTCTCCCACTTCCACCTCGGACACATAGATCATCCAGATAATCCAGATCATCTACAGATAGATCATCTACAGATAGATAATCTAGATCCCAACCTACCGTTCTGAGGTGCTGAGAAGGATCTGTGCGGTATCTGTTACATACGTTCTTGGCACCATCTTTGTTATTCTTTGTGTTTTAACAGTACATACCCAACCCAGGAAGTGCATCCTACAATAGGTGCTTGACCACTATTACGGAGGGCAATAGTTAATAGGACCAAATACTGCTATTACGGGGGACCATAGTTAATAGGACCAAATTTTATTAGTAAAAATGGTTAAATATATAGGTTTTTGTGTATACCATAGGTCCTGTTAACTATGTCCCCCGTAATAGTAAAAAGGGTTAAATATATACCTGGTAGTTTTTTATGTATACCATAGGTCCCACCAACTATGGTCCCCCGTAATAGTTTTTTTTCTCTCTCTTACACACCAGGGATCCCAACTGACCTGAAACATCTATGTTACAAGGACTTACCTGGGCTGGGTAATCGATCGATCTTGTACCTCCATACTCGTAACACCCTCACATCTGGCGTCGTCGGCAGGACACGGGCATATATATGTAATACACACATATATATAATATATACCCCGGAGTACCTGGTATATATGTATATATATATGTATATATATATACGTACCAGGGTACACGGTACCGACGCCCCCAGGATCCCGCCGTTCAGAGGGGGAGGGCGAGCGTTGCAAGGACTACCCTGGGCTGGGTAATCGATCGGCATTTTATTATTATTTTCTCTTGCCATCCGACAATGTGCAGCATGATCTTCAGCATTGATCACTCGTAACTTTCCCGAAAGAAGAAAACCTCGGAAACTAAAGGAAGGCCACGCATCAAGTCTGTCCATATAGCTCCGTAGGTAACACCCTCACATCTAGCTACAGCATCATCATCATCATCATCATCATCATCATCATCATCGTCAATTACCTATCCGAGGTGTGTGCGTAGCATCATACCTTTTTTTTTCTTCTACCGATCGAGAAGTAACTGCCTTTGTTTCCGATGAGAGCGATAGCAAGTCGAAAATAATGGGTTGCGTTTCGTAAAGAGACATACTTCCCTCAGGGTGAAAAAAAATCACTGTGTGAAGAAGAATATTGCCGTTTGTGAAAGCCGTCGACGACTCCAAAAAATACATACCTGGCATTTTTCTTTAACAGCGTTGGCAGTCTCGAGATATCGAAAATTCCAAGAAAAACAGGGATGTATGGGCGAGGCGGTCTCGGCGCTTAACCCTTTCAGAACCGCAGTCCCGTTTAGGAGACAAACCACTCAAACTTCAAGTGGTTTGTCCCCAAAACGGGGCCGCGGTTCCAAGGGGGTTTATACCATTTTTCTTCCATGTCTTCTGTTTTCGAGCCTGCCAAGGCTGCGTTTTCATTATTTGTTTCATTCTCGGTGGATGGATAGATAGATAGATAGATACCTATTTTCGGGGGGCCATAGTTAATGAGACCTATGGTATACGTAAAACTCTATATATTCAACCATTTTTACTAACAATATTTGGTCCTATTGACTCTAGTCCCCCGTAATATCATCCGTGAACCTATATTCTAGGTTAACATTTGACTCAGAGGGAAACTGCTACTCTTAAACAAACAAAAACAAACAAAAAATGCTATAATCGATTATCGTCGGAAAGGCAATCCTCAATTACAGTAGGAAAAAATCGTCTGTTTCATGCGGGCTAATATTGAGGTCCTCCTTCCTTAGGTGTGAGATCACCTTATCTAAGAATCCTGCCCACGCACACGTTCCCAAATGTATACTGTTACGGGGGACCACAGTAAATAGGACCAAATGTGGTTAGTAAAAGTCGCGAAATATATTGGTTTTTGTGTATACCGTAGGTCCTATTTAATATGGTCTCCCGTAATACTGTACGTACGAAGTACATATGGACTCCATCGCAGCAGTGCAGTAATGTGTCGCGGGGGGCCTAACTGCACCCACCGACGTTCTTTGGGGTACAGACTACTTGGGAATGGTGTGGAGTACTTGCTGCGGGATGCATTCTACGCACACGCGGTGACTCATTGCCCCTTTTACGTATACGTGGCGAGTATGATAGTATGATTGCATTTTTGTATGGTAGTTCGCGTATAGAGCGCGGCATGTTGTCCCTACATACCCCCCGCCCCCGCCGCTGACACCCCCACTCCCGCCACCGCCCCCGTCATCACCCCAGCCCCTCTTCCCTCCTCTCCCCCCCCCCCTCCCCGCCCTCAACGGTCATACGACTACGGTCATGCATGATATTAACTACCAGTACCTCCCTCCCCCCCTCCCCCCCCCCCCCCCCCCCCCCCGCCCTCATCCGCTCCCTTCCTTCCCCCCCCCCTCCCCGCCCTCATTCCCGCCTTCCCCTCTCCCCTCTCCCCCCTCCCCTCTCCCCCCTCCCCCTCCCCTCTCCCCCCTCCCTCTTCACCGGAAACAAATTTGTTCAAAACCGTATTGACAGGTCTTCCCCGAGATGGAGATTTTATCAAGCCTTCCACCCTACCTGCGTATCCCGGCCGTCCTGTACTCGTACCGAGCATCGCTGCCGCGGTTACCCCTGCTCTGTCAAATAGAGGTGTCTTATCCGGGCTTCCTCGGTTTGATGGTGAGACTTCGTATAATCAGACTACTACTGTATATACTATAGTGCTGATTTTACTGCGGTTGCATTCATCCCACAATATATATCATGAACTTCAACGTTGATCGCTCAAAAAACATTTCAACACTCCCCCCCCAAAAAAGAAGCAGAAAGCCAACAGGCGAGCCAAAAACAAAAAAAAAAGGAAAAACTACGCACGAAGTCTTAAAACACTCCCTCCTGTGCCTCTACTTCCGCTTAACCTCTATATCTGCAGCATTTCAATCGATATGTATGTAGTGTGTAGTATGTATTGTCAATGCATTTTCCCCCCCGAAAACATGCCATCACATCGCTCAATCCCGGTTCGTCAATACATTTCCCCCCCGAAAAAAATCCATCACATCGCTCAATCCCGGTCCCTCACAGCTGTACGTATGTCCGTTTGAGGCGTCGTGTGATCACGTACTTGGAGGCGTTCTTTTTTCTAAAGCCACTCGTTCACTTTTTCTACAGTAGCCGTGCGTATTTGCTTGTGAGGCATGGTATGACACGTATTCTGAAGCCGTTTCGTTTCTAGCCATGCGCTAACTTTTTCTAGTCCCGCTAGGACTATTACGGGGGACCATAGTCAATAGGACTAATGATATCCATAAAAACTTATATATTTAATCATTTTTACTAACAATATTTTGGTCCTATTAATTATGGCCCCCCGCAATAGGACTAGGACTACGCCCACGATTTTTTAGCACAACACACACCTCTTGGAAATAATGTACTGGGGGGTCAGCAGCAGCGGTAAAAGGGATACACACGCATTCAACGTGCGTGCCAAAATGAAGCATCACCGAGAGAGAGTGAGAGTAAGTATTTTGTATCGTCAGGCTCGGCACGTAGGAACGATACGGATAATTCAATTCCAAAACCTTGAACCATACTATTAATATTAATACACATCTCTCTCTCTCTCTCTCTCTTTCTCTCTCTCTCCCTCCCCCGCCCCCACGTCCCCCCTCCGCGCTCCCTTCCCTCCCCCCCTTCTTCCTATCTCTCTCCCGGTCCCTTTCGCGCCTGTCGCAAACGATAACAACCTACATCTACCGACGGGAACACCATCATACATCCGCCTACTAAAACACCAACTTATATCTACCGACGGAAACAACTGCAGCTGCCCCGCTTGAAGCCGGGGGAGTACGCGAAGGGTGACGTCATAGTCTCTCCACGCCTGGGGGCGAGAGAGATGGGCTTCGTCTTGCACGGGATTTGCGAGGGAGTCTCCTCGGAATCAGGGCAAACCATACAGACCTACAGGTGTGTGTGTGTGTGTTTTTTTCCCGTCCGTTTCGTTCGTTCGTTCGTGGCAATATTATGTCGGTTGACGGCATCCTCGCACCATGACGGACACCCATCAAGGGCATCCGTTAAGGACAGACGTCAAGGACAGACGCTAAGGAAATGATCACACTAAATTATCAGGCTAAGTCTGAAGAGACCTTGACGGACCAAAACTACTGTAGGCCGTCAACCGACGGCAGATGTGTCCTTTGTTTCGTGGCGATAAGTTTGATTGATTAACGGTTATTTTTCTCCCTTGTCGGATTGATAAACGTCTAGGAAATCCGTCAAGGACGTCCGTCATGAAAATACCGACATACTCGCACCATGTACATAGGTTGACGGAAATCTTGCCCTTTATGGCGGACGCCCGTCAAGGAGATCCGCCAAGGACGTCCGGCAAGTAGATACGTCAAGGAAAGACGTCAAGGAAATATCCATGCTGTGTAGGTTGACGGCAATCTTCCCCCTTGACATCAAGGAGCCCACACACGTCAAGGACATATATACGTCAAGAAGAAAGCGTCAAGGATAGTCGTCAAAGACTCTCGACAAGGACCTCCCCTCACTACAACTACTGTAGTACTGCTTAATCTAAAGAGGCTTTGCCATACCGTAATTAGACCGTCAAGCCGACGGCAGTTGCATCCTTTGTTCGTGGCAAAGACGTCGGTCGACGGCATTCTTGACCCGTGACGGACATCCGTCCACGACAGCCGTCAAGGGCATCCGTCGAGAACATCCGTCAAGAAAATTAGTCAAGGCCTAACACTAAAACTATACCTAGTAATAACCCTTTTAGAACCGCAGTCCCGGTTTGGGGACAAACCCCTCTACTTTCAAGTAGTTTGTCCCCAAAACGGGACTGCGGTTCTTAAGGGGCGAAGTCCAAAAAATGGCCCTTGACAGTCATCAAGGAACTTCCCCACACTAAAACTAGTATATTGAGCGTCAAAAGGAGGTATTCTGACAGCCGCTAAGGAACTCCGCACTCTAAAATTAGTAGGTTACGTCTACAGAAGTCTTGACGGACCCAAACCAGACCGTCAAACCACATTTTTGGTTCGTGGTCGAAGTAGGAACGAATCGAGGACAGAGGCGAACCAGACAGGATTAGGTTGGTTTGGTTTGGTTTGGTTTGGGAGGCGTTCTACTATAGGGGCTCACCCTAAATTTTCTGAGGCTTCTCGCTTAAGGAGCTCCCTGCTTCACCCGAAAACCGACTTCAGCAAAAGTGAAATTGCATCCCGCTGAATAATCCCATGGCCCAACCATACAAAAAATGCTATGTTTCGAAACGAGATTGGCATCCCGACGATTTTAGGTTAAGGAAACCCGTCATTCAGAACACATTTTAGCGGAAATGAGCTACCTCTACCGCACAACACATCTTGGTTTGTTTTGGTTTGTTTTGGTTTGGTTTGTTTTGGTTTGGTTCGGTTTGGTTTGGTTCGGTTTGGTTTGGTTTGGTTCGGTTTGGTTCGGTTCGGTTCGGTTCGGTTTGGTTTGATTTGATTTGCTTTGCCTTGCTTTGCTTTGTTTTGCCTTGCTTTGCTTTGCCTTGCTTCGCTTTGCCTTGCTTTGCCTTGCTTTGCCTTGCTTTGCCTTGCTACGCCTTGTTTTCCTTTGGCTGGATTTGTTTGATTTTGTTTGGTTTGGTTCCGTTAGGTTGTTTGGATTGATGCTGGATTGTGATGATGATGATGATGATGATGATGATAATGACGGTGATGATTACGACGACGATGATGATGATAAAGACGATGGTGATATTAGCGATGACGATGATGATGATGATAGACGACGATGATGATTTATGGCGATGATGATATATACCAGGTACCAGCGATGGCGACAACAACACGAAAAGAGCATCCAATGTTCTTGTTTCGTTCCATACCGCACTCATTCGCTTGTCATCTCCCACTACAACGAATACGTACAAAAATAATCCCGTACACCCCCTTCCCCCCCCCTTTACATCCGCCAACGATGAACAACAGGGAGGGCCAGTACCTGGGACACGCGACCCTCCTAGTGCCCGACGGCTTGTCCTTCAAGGTCCTCGTCGAAGTCCGCGCAGTGATGCGCGTGGAGATGCTCATGCTCGAGAAGCCGGACTTCGACTGGCTGCTGACCTTCTACCCTCCCCCCATGGAGCGCCTCAGGGACGAGCTGACCGACTGGGCTCAGGTGCTGCAGTGGATAAGCCTGCCCAAGGTCTACGCCAAGAGGATACGCCGGATCGTCCAGCACGAGTTGTTAAACGGGGGGGGGGGGGGGGGGGGGATCGGGGGGGAGAAGGGCCGCGACGGACCGTAGACAGTCGAGCGTGGGGGTAGCAGCTGGCGGTGGCCGTGGTAGTGGCAGCGGTGGCGGTGGCGGTGGCGGTGGCGGCGGTGGCGGCGGCGGCGGCGGCAGCAGCAGTTGCTTCAGTAGTGTCGGCGGCACCCCATCGCTCGCGAAAACGGTTGCTGCTGCAGCTACCGCGGCAAGAAAACAAACCTCGTCTTCAGTAGCGGCAGCAGCGGCAGCAGCAGCAGCAGCAGCAGTCTCTCCTGCGATGGCGGTAGCGGCGGCGGAGGTGAAGGGGGAACCACCATCAATTGTCACCGCGGCACCTGGAGCGGGGGGAGTTATTAGTGATAGCACCGGGGATGGGAGGGAAGGGGGGGGGGTGAAACGCCGCGGAAGTGAAACCTCGGCCGCGGGCGCCGCCACTTCTTCAACAGCACAAGACACCAGATTACGGGAGGACCGGTGCGAGGAATGGGCGGGATTGTAGAGCGTGGGAGGAGTTCGAGAGAGGAAGATGCGGGAGGCGAGGCCGGGGGAGGGGGGGGGTACTTGATAGGAGAGATGTACTCGATCTCATGCATGGCCGTAGTCGTCTGACGGATCCTGGAGGAGGTGAGGCGAAGCAGTGACAGGGATCGCGCTTTTCAGCCGTCGTCAGGGAACACCACAAAAGCGAGAGTTGCTTCGGTGGCGGTGATGGTGTGATTGATGCGCCGCGTGGGCACGAGAGCCGTGAAAATGTTTTGGCTGCAAAACTCCGTCGCTTTTGTGCGCGGGCCATTTTTCTGTCCGAGGTCATTTGTGCCATTGAAGGAGCTTCGTATATGCTTGAGATATTGTTATATATCTGCTGTTGATAAGGAAATGTCAATGTTATCCTGATTTATTTGTGATGACCCGATGTTTTTTTTTTTACTAATTTTGATCGATTGATTGGTTGATTGATTGATTGATTGATTGATTGATTGGTTGATTGATTGATTATTGATCGATTAGTTGCTTGCTCGCTCGGCTAGTTGATTGATTGATGATCTATTGGTTTGGTCGATTGATCGTCCCTTTTTTTCTCTGCTCGATGGAGTTATTTACTTGAGATCTGACTGAAATGCGATATCAGCTACAGCAACAGACGTGCAGGCCATATACCTTAAAAACACGTATGTTTATGCTGCTGCTGCTCTAGCAAGCGTAACACGCACGGTATATCCAAACACAAGTGCCGGCTCAAAGCTCTACCTGAACAAGTACCCATCGGGTTCCACGTACTGAGTATCGAGTAGTTACCTCAGCTGCAATGGTTGTGCAATGAATGGTTGTGCAACCGAAGGTTGAGGCAGCTCCGTCAGCAAGACTGGCCGCCTTTGGACCCAAAAGAGCAACCTCAAAACACTTGCCGCCCGTACTCGTGCCTCAATACCTTGCCGTAGCCCACACCCGTGCCTCAATACCTGTCGTAGCCTCTTTTTTAAGGTCACCGCCCACAAAATACACAGTAGTAGTAGTAGTGGCACACCCCTGGCATTTAACCCTTTTAGGACCGCAGTCCCGTTTTGGGTACAAACTACTACCCTGGTAGGAAATTGGCTGGTTTGTCCCTAACACGGGATTGCAGTCCTAAACGGGACTCCAGTCCTAAAAGGGCTAAGACCATCCGGTTTGTTAAGGCCACAGTGGAGACAAGACCAGGCAAATCGGCTCATCTCGCGAGTAAAATGACGATCTAATCGATCCCCGTTGATACGGCCGAAGGTAGCCGGGGCCGTCTCTCTCTCTCTGTCTCTCTCTCTCTCTCTCTCTCCGCAGCCCGTATGACGGTGAACCTGCAAAAAGCTACCTGCGGATGCCAGGGCTGCCAAACCACTTTCAAATGCACTCCTTTTGAGTGGGAGGCTCGCTCAGCAAATCCCTTGCCGGGACGGCCGCGGACGAGATCATGAAAATTGGGGGCTGGAAGACAGAGCCAGTTGCGAAGTACTACATCGGGGCTACCTCTAGTGGACAAATGCAGGGTAGCAAAAAGAAGCGTGCCCAGAGTTACGCAGACCCAAGCGAGCTGCCACTGTCGCCAGACTTCGAAAACGATCTTGCGGCGTGTGCAGGAAAGGACCAGGGCTTTTCGCGGGTCGGGTCACGTGGTGTTCAAAACGTCGCGGGTCGGGTCGGGTCGGGTCGGGTCGGGTCGGGTCAAGAGGTGCTGAATAGCTCACGGGTCGGGTCAGGTCATATGACCCGCGAGAAGCGGGTAACTCGCGGGTGGGACCAGCATGACATCCGAGTTGTTTTCTACTCACCCGCGGGTCGGACCCGCGCATTCGGCTCGCGGATTCGACGCTTGAATCACTTCCCGCTTTCTTACCCAAGGCTTCTCTCGTACCAATACTCAATAATACTCCTTTGGTATAATATCCAAACATGAAAACACCGCCAAAATCACATACGCATGCCCGCATCCATTCATACCCACTACAGCCAGGTCATATATCGCTGAGGGGCACTAAAATGAGCATTAAATAGTTTTCGAAGTGCCGACCCACGGGCCAGATCCGCGGGTCGAACCTTCGGGTCGAGGTAAATGGTCTCGCGGGTCAAGGTGACCCGACCCGCATGAAACACGTGTCTCACGGGTCAATCGGAAGGTGGCGGGTCGGGTCGGGTCGGGTCAGGAGGTTTTGATTTCTCGCGGGTCGGGTCGGGTCGAGTCAGGATATTTTCAAATCTCACGGTTCGGGTCGGGTCAAGAAGCTTTCAAACTCTCGCGGGTCAGGTCGGGTTGGGTCAAATCAACATACCAATTTTTCGCGGTTCGGGTCAGTCACAGCTGACCCGACGCGGCGAGGTTTCACCCGACCCGCGAAAAGCCCTAGAAAGGACTGAGGCAACGTTAACGAAGTTGGGTGAGACAACTCTGCCCATGACCAGTGGTCAACTACAAATAAAATCTTAAAGAGGCGTAACGAAGTATGGGCTCAGGCCGGCGCAGGAGGCCACATCTAATCCAGTACTTGCACTGTATAGTACCAGGGTATATAGTAGTAGTAGTAGTAGTAGTAGTAGTAGTAGTAGTAGTAGTAGTAGTAGTAGTAGTAGTAGTAGTAGTTCCCAGTGTGAAATCTCCTCTCACAGTTTAAATAAAATACAACATATAGTAGTTCTCTTCTCATGAGCATAAATTAACTACAGTAGTTATCTTGAAGCATCCGGTCGTTTGTTTTATGCGGGGTAAAAAGACCCGACGCACACGACCAACCAGAAAACTGCGGGCACGAAATCCCTTTCTGTACACACAACGAGGCCAACCAACGACTAACAAAAGCAAAACGTTTTATCAACACCCTCAAGAAAAGGCCATAACTACACTCGAATCATACGTACGTATGGCAGTTACATAAAAAAATCTCGATCATTATCATCCCCCTCTCCCCCCTCCCACCAAACACGCCGCCATCGGAGAGACCCATACCCACGCCGACAGTAGAAGGGGTGGATAGCGATATGCTGGTCAAGTAGCACAGAAGAAACAGATAAGTACTATTTTCAATAGAAAACACATACCTGGTACCTGGTACCTAAAACACCGACCATTCCCACCTCCCCCCCCCAACAAACATGCCGTCATCGAACACCAAATATGACTCACTCGAGCCGACAGCAGAGGGGGGGGGGGGGGTCAGACAGAAATACGCTGGTTAAGGAGTACAGATGCATGTAAAGCATTCAATAGAAAACACATATAATACCTGGTACGTAAAACACCGACAATTCCTCCCCTCCTCCCCCACCCCCCACCCCTCATCAGACATGCCGCCACCGAAAACACCTCATATGGCTCACTCACGCCGACAGCAGGGGGGGGGGAGGGGGGGTAGACAGAAATACGCTGGTAAAGTAGTACAATATACAGGCGACGAGATTTTCAATAGGAAACAGAAACAAACCTGCAAAAATCTCTGTGTGTGATATACACTTTCCAAGTATATCAGTAATTAAACATAACCGGACACCAGGTACTTCTCATACCGCACCAGATGCCAGCAAAACTACTGCCAGGGGGATAAAAACGTGTTGCCCTCCGAACTAAAAAAACACAGTTTAGAAAGAAAAAAAGATCATCTAGCAACAGCCCAATTCCTCGACCTGGGGAAGTCTTATACCGGTATCACCAGACGATTTCCCTACGAGAAACGAAAGGCGGGAAAACGCCTACTAATACTATCGTACACACTTGACGAGGAGGCACCGTTTTACCTAGATTATTATCTCAAGTAAAGATTTACAATTTTTTCCGCATGCCTGTGTCTCCCACCTTTTCCTGACCACAGCTTCGCGCTCTATTTGTCGCTGCGCTCCTTCGATGACCTACTAAAAATGCACCTGGTGAGATAACTTACACTATCTGCGTCACGGGTGTAGTAACATTTTGCCTTGTTTCTATACGAGTAGACCTAAAAAATCATAAAAAGTTCTGAAAAAAAAAACGCAGAGAAAAACAAGAACAAGAACAAGAACAAAAACAAAAAAACGTATCGTGTATAAATACCACCATACAGCGCAATCACGCCAACAAAGACGCGCGCCGTTTCATCAATAGGTATGATACGAAAAAAAAAAATTGACGATAACGCAACAAACTCGGCAAGCTGACTCATGCAATACAGGACGCCCTGTTAACGCTTCTGCCGGCGTAATGATCCAATACCTACGCCTACCGCGATACGGCTTGACCTGCTGTAAGTTTGGGGGGGGGGGGGGGTATGTAGCCTCAAAAAGTTCAGCATGCTCCTTCCCGACCGTCAGTCCTCTACGAGTACGGTCTCCTTTCTCCCAGAGGCACTTGGTATTCAAGCCGCCACAGGCTTGGGTAATACCCGGTACGAGCGCGACTACGCATACTCGCGGCGCAGCTGCTACAGTAAGAGAGGGCCAGGGCCCGAAAAAAAAAAAAAAAAAAAAACATCCCCCGGTAGGATTTATCTGCCTGCCTCTGACTGTCTGTCTCAAAAGACAGGAAAAATTATCAAAATAGCACCGAAAGCAAAAAGAGATATAGGGGGGGGGGAAGTGTACCGGCACCCGTTAAGAGGGTATCTCATTTTCACGCTTCCACCATAAGAAAACCAACTACACACCGGTAGCTTTCTATCCTTATAACTTTGCCTGATTTTCCTGATTCCCCAACGATACCACGCCGTCGAAAAGACACACCCGCAGTGTTTCCCCTTTTGTCTGCTTCCAGCTTCCGCGACGATGCGTTGTCGTCCGAAAGAACTGGAGAGCGGCAAGGAAAGGGGCGACATGCGAACCCACCGCCGCCACCGCGTCCGCCACCTCCGCCGTCGCTGACAATAACAATCGCGTTCCCGGTCAGCATTACCTACGGGTGCCGCCGCTACCCACCACCGCCACCTCCGCCGTCGCGGGCATAGCACTCGCGCTTCACGGCCAGCATTACCGACGATTTCCGCCGTTAGCACACTCGCCACATCCGCCGTCGCGGGCATGGCACTCGCGCTTCACGGCCAGCATTACCGACGATTTCCGCCGTTAGCACACTCGCCACCTCCGCCGTCGCGGACATAGCACTCGCGCTTCACGGCCAGCGTTACCGACGATCGCCCCCGTTAGCACACTCGCCATCTCCGCCGTCGCGGACATAGCACTCGCGCTTCACGGGTAGTGTTGCCTAATGTCGCCGTGCGATATTGTGTATTGTCAGGGAAAACAAATCTGAACGCCAACACAGAAGACGTACAGACCTACGGTCGCCTTACGACAAGAAAAAGAAAAACAGAAGCAAAAACAAAAAAAAATCTGGACGCCGACACAAAGTGCGCACAGAATCACCCACTAACCCCAACGACCAGTCAACCAGGCGACGCGACATGGGACCCTCGTGCGGCAACGCACCGTACCGTACAACGGTAGCTCAGATCCTCCATTAAACCCAAGCCTTAAACGAGGCAGGCAAAAGTTGTTACCCAAGCGAGACCTATAGCCCGTTCCGGAGAGGAAGGACCCTGACCGCCGAGATAGCGTGCCCGCGACCCCCCACGATCGCATTACCAAAACAAAAAACACACAAAAAACGCAATAAATGTATCCCAATGACCAGCCAGTCGGTTCGCATGGCAGGGGGACCCTCGCTCGGCAACGCGCCGTGCTATACAGCGGCAGCGCAAACCTTCCATCACACCGAAGCCGAAAGCGAGGCAAGCATACGTTGTCACCCCTGACAGACCTATAGCCCGCTCCAGGGAGGAAGGACCCTGCCCGCTGAAATGGCGTGCCCGCGACCACCCTCGATCGCACTGCCAAAACTACAAAAACAGAAGAAGAAAAAAAAAATCCTAACGACCAGTCAGTCGGCTCTTATGGCAGGCGGGGGGGGGGCGGCTCGCTCGGCAACGCGCCGTACCTTACAACGGCAGCGTCAATCCTCATCGCACCGGAGCGACGAGCGGACCAAATAAACTTTCGGTAGCCCCGCGCCAAGACCCAGAGCCCATTCCGTAGAAAAGGGACGCAGACAAGGGACCGGAACCTGTCTGGGAGGATATAAAAATAGAACACACTCCGTCGGCACGTACACAACCTCTGTTGCTCGTACCGATGCACCAGGCCGACCGCGACTTCTACACAAAATTGCTGCTGCTACTGCGGCGTAAAACACACACAGACACACACCGTAGCACCAGCAGCAGGCACGTTCACGCCTTCTCGCGTTTAACGGCGTTTGTGCAAGCTTAAGCTTCGCGAGGGGCTACGCCTTTCCCCCCGACGCCTACGGTCGACCGAAACCTTCCCAACCCTCCCCCTCTCCTCACCACCCCCACCCTCACGCCCACCACCACCACCACCACCACCACCACCGCCGCCGCCGCCGCGACCACCACCATCCCCACCAACACCGCTGATTTTCTCCCTTGTGAGGCGGCGGCCCTCTCCGCACCGGCGGCCGTGAGGACGCTCATCGTGGTCGTGCTGTCGGCCTCCGTCTCGCACTCCCCGCCCGCAGTCCCTCTCCTGCCGGCGGTGCAGCTGGTCGTCCCTACCCCTGCTGCGGGAGCAGTATGCTCGGCGGCGGCGGGGGTCGTCCCTCGACATCGACCTTCCGTGATGGTCACGCCTCTCGCGGCTCCTCGACCGGCTGTGGTACTCTAGCCTCTCGCGGCTCCTCGTGTGGCTGCGGCTGCGGCTGCGGCTGCGGTGGCGGGCTGGTGGGCTCCTCGTCCGGTTCCGGCGGCCCGTTGGCGGGCTCTTGGTGCAGCTGCGGCGGTGGGGGGACGAACTGTTGGTAGAGCAGCGGCGGCGGGGGGGCGCGGCCTTGGTGCGGCAGCGGCTACGGCTGCGGCTGCGGTGCCGGGAGGGCGGGCTCCTCGACCTGGCGGGGGCCCGAGCCCTCGCGCAACTCCGGGAACGCTCCCTGGACGCCCTGTCGACAGACCGCCGGTCCCGGTCAAGGTGACGCCGGGTCTCGCTACGGCTGCGGTCTCTCGCCGTGGTACGACCGGGCGCACGGCTGTCCTTGCTGCCGTCGCGCCCCCGGATGTCGCGGCGGCGCAGCGTCTCCCGGACTGGTGGAGGACTTCTCCGCCTTTCGCGGCCGTACGAGATGCTGGTGTCGCGGTCCCTACAGTCCCTGCGGTCCCCGGGGTCGCCGCTGCTACCGCCGCTACTGCTGACAACGCTACCACCCGCCTTGCTACTCTTTCCGCGGGGAAGCTTGATGTCTGCGAGGCTTCCCTGGGGGACTGGTGTGATCTCCTGGTTTTTCGAAGTAGAGGTGTTGGTGTCGGCCTCCAGCCGCGCATCGACTTTCGTCGCCGCCACCGCCGCCAGACTGGACGGAGCGGTGACAGTGGAGGCGGTGGCAGCAGCCGAGGGCACCTTCTTGCCATTCGTGGTAGGTAGCCGCGCGGCATCTGTGTTCCCTCCAAGTTCTGTTAAGGGCTTCGAACAAGCGGGCCTAGAGGCACCACAGGCAGTGGCAGCAACAACACCGCCAGTGATGTAGGAGGGAATGATACGCGCCATGATCGCCGCAACGGCAGCTTCAGCCATCGCGTCAATATCGGTAGCCTCCCGCGTCACATGAGCGATACCGCCGCCAGAAGTAGTGGCAGGCGCGGCAGCCATACCCTCCGCTGCGGCTACCACCTTCTTCTTCTTCTTCTTCTTCCTGATCGCCACCTCTGCGCTCCCGACATTAGCCCCGACCTTCGCGGGCGCGTCACCGGCGCCCGACAGCGCCGCACCATCCCGCATCTTCTTCTTCCTTACCACACCCTTCTCCGCCCCACCGTCCTTACCCTTAGCCTCTGTCGCTACAGCTGTCAGCTTTTTCCCCTCCCGCAAAACGCGGCTTTCTTCTGAAGCAGCTTGTGACTCCTTCGAGGACGGTCCCATCTTGCCGACCGGCGAGCCATTGTTGCCTTCCGTCATCACCCCCACTTTCGAAGAATTTGTACCCGCCGCCGCCGAAGAGAGCCTCTGCCTCACAGAAAGCGCAGCTTTACCAACAGTCGCAGCGCGACCGCCCTCGCGCCGGTTCTCCTTCGGCGAGGCGGTCGGAGACCGGTCCCCCTGCGAGGGCTCCTTCTCCTTCGACTCAACATTCTCGAAACCGGTGCTCCCCGCTCTTGGCGCCGTCGACTTCGTAGACACATCCTTCCCCTTCCGAACCGTTCCGGACCCATGCGGGGAGGACGCCTCTCTTGACCCGCCATCTTTCTTGGGCGCCACAGCAGCGGAAAGCTCGGGTGCGGCGCCCCCCCGAGCCGACGATGCCGCCTTCTTCCTCGAACTAGACGCAGCCTTCTTGGTCCTGGGAACCTCATTTCCAATCGACGGGGTCGCGGCGTCAGTCTTGCTGTCCGTGGACGGCCTCCCCTTCGGTCTCGGCCCCGACTGTTCCGAACTCTCCCCGCCGCTCCTAGTCGGGGAAGTCGCCACCGCCGCCGCCGGGCGTGTCTTCTTGACGCCACCGGCCACCGTAAAATCGCTTCCCTTGCCCTTTCGGGTGGCGCCAGCTTTCACGCCGCTAGTCTGTCCCGCGTTGCTGACGCGGAAGCGGCCGTCGCCCTTCTCCAGCTTAACCTTCTTAGCGGCGCGGAGTGCTTCGTCGGCAGCCGCCTGTAAGCGCTTCCGCTTGGCATCAGACGCCACCTCAGGAGTGGCGGCGGCAGCGGCGGTTGGTTGCGACCGGCCCGTGCCTGCCGACCGCTTGTCCGCCGGCATCGGCACCCCCGCTCTCTTCACCACCGCCTCCTCGGGAACACACCAACCATCTTCCCACTCCTTGGGAGCCTCAGGCTTGGAGGCCTTGTCTGTCGGAAGAGGGTCACGCTTTTTAAACCCCGTCCCCATTCCCTGCCCGAACTGGAGCCCCTTTCTCCGAGGTGGGGGAGCCGGCGATGCAGCAGCAGAAGCAGAATGAGGAGCAACAGCCTTGCCTTTGAAAGCAGTAAGGGGCGAGCTTGAGGCACTAGAAGTGGCACCCGATGGATGGGATGAGTTCGTGGAGGAGGCACCCGGCGCCGTCGGTGCAGGGAGGCCTCCACCGAGAGCGGGGATTGATCTGGAAGCTGACGCTGCCACCGATGACAAACCTGTACCACCAGCGCAAGGCACAAAGGAGGAGAAAAATACGTACATAATCGCCGTGGGCACCCGTACAGCACAACAGGAAAACGTAAGTTGTGAATATACGGGCTTTATGTTTCGTATTCATGCGATCAATTTGTAAGATAGGAAAAAAACTCACTTTTCATTTCGTGCGAATTCTAGGTGATAAACTAATGGATTTAGGAAGCCTAAATTTTCGTTCATGAAGAAAAAAAAAAAGCGAAGCTGTAAGACCTCTGCCAATTGGAAAGCGAAGAAACAATGAAAAGTTTAAATTTCAAAGATACCCGCCAAGAAAAAATAGGAACACGCTTCCTATGGGCACGTTTTGAAAATAAAAAACTTCTAAACTTTGGGAAAAGCCCGAAAAAAACAAATCTGGGGCCGATGTTGGGCCAACCTCGGCTTGAGAAAAACTCAGGCCGATCTTTGGTTCGAAGCGGCGAGATTCCGAGTCCTTGACAGACATCGATCGACAAAGCCAACGACTGCGTCATGAATACTGAAGAACGCGCGCTCGTTAGGGTCTCCGACCCACCCTAGGGTCACCGTCTTCACACCATGGCCGGTGTCATGTGGCGGGAGCTGATCAGGCGTATGATGAAAAAAAACAAATGGTCGCTGGTGTGCACAAAACAGAAGACAAAAAATCCCCATCCGCCTCGGATGGCAAAAAAATACGCTTTTTTTTCAGGTTTGGGAGGATACCGTACGACGCCGCCGGCAAACTCTTGCCCCCTAGACCATGGATCCACCTGGTATCTTCGAGGCCGTCATCTATATTCGTTGGCCTTGCCGGACATCGAGCGGGTTGGCCGTGGGCTGAGTCTATGTTGAGATCGAGCGTCGATCGTTGCACGAGCTGATTTCTATCAGCGTGTTGACAATTTGCAACCAGAAAAAAACAAATTGCGCCGTCTGCAGCCGTTGGGGGGAAAAAAACCCAACATATATTTTTTCCCCACAGCGGCGGTACGAGGATAATTTCAGCTGTTCTTTAAAAGCGATACTTTTGAAAGAAGACTTTTGGACTTCGCGTTTCCATTGGCATAGATCTAAGATCGAAAAATTACTCAAAAATCAATATTTGCAAGCTTGGTGTGATAATTCGATCGCGCACTTTACGGGGTGTGTACGTAGGTTTTCAGAGTTGAGTACAAACTATGACAGGTTTGAAAGCAACGAAATAGCTACCTACCAGGTATGACACAAAGGTCACTACTGCTGCAGTTACGGTATACTCCCTGTGGATGTTGCACACTAGGGTCAGCACAGGTCCAGCACAGGCCGGGTGCTTGGGATCGTGCTCCTTGAGTCTTGACGTACGTACGGTGACTGAAAATCGCACATGCCTCTTTAGTTATTCATATTAAGAGTACTAATTACTAAAAAAAAAACACTTACATGCAAATTAAAAAACGTACTGCTCTTCGTAATGCAGAACAATACGTACCAAGTTGTCCTTAGAAGGGAGACGACCACCTCTTCGAAAACCCTTTTTCCCACAGAAAGATTTTTTACTGAAAAAAAAACGGCTTATCGAAAGTTGTCTTCCTTCACTGCAGTGTCTTAACCCCTTGTTTACTAAAACAAATACTGTTGACCCCCCAAAAGCCGTTCCAAATACGAAAAAGGTGTTGAAGTGTACGTACGGTCTAATATTGCTGCAGTAATTTTTTACCCTCTGGGCGAAAAAAAAGGCCTATATACCAGGAGCGGGAGGGGGGGGGGGGGGTGTACTCATTTGTTGCTCGCCTTAGTCATTTGACCACTGACCACGCATCCCTTTCGAGACGGAGCACGGTTCCTACTCCTGATGGTGACACCTCCAATATTTGGGAGCGCATTACGTTTGTTTCCATGTATTACATGGAAGCTTCTTGCTAAATCTTATCCCCCTGCTGTTTTCCCGCCCGTGGCCACCATCTATCTCACAGGATAGCGATCGTTTTCTCGCTGCTATCTATTATTAGTGTACGGAACTCCTCCACATCACATCCGTCTATTTCCCTCATCTCCTCTTCTAGCACATCCCTCCCCTCCTTGCACATTTCACATTCTCCCACTGCTGTCAGTCTACTCTATTGCTTTGCCACGCAGGCACATTTGTGCATCTACTTCCTCCTCCTCCCGGCTACTGGAACACCTCTTACTTTTTTCTGGAAGGGGGGGGGGGGGGGGACGACGACGACACACCTGTGTCTACGTACGTACGCTTGTCCAGAAGGTTGCCAAGAGTAAGAACTCATGCTATTACGGGGGGCCATAGTTAACAGGACCAAATATTGTTAGTAAAAATGGTTGAATATATAGGTTTTTATGTACACCATAGGTCATATTAACTAGGGTCCCCCGTAATAGATTACTTACTTCAAGTAAGTGCGACAAGGGGAACATACGTATATTACGGGGGACCATAGTTAATAGGACCAAATATTGTTAGTAAAAATGGTGAAATATATAGTTTCTTGTGTGTACCATAGGTCCTATTAACTATGGTCCCCCGTAATAGTAATCGGAACCAAATATGATGTCTTAAACGTATAGGGATACCTGGTTTTAGGGTACATCGTGGGTTTTGATTACAACATTAGCCCCCCCCCGTTTTGTATTACGGTGTATCATATACCACTCTGTCTTTACTTATAAGGACCGTTTGTATACTAATATTCAATCAAAATGTTTATTACAGTTAGGGACAGGGTGGTAGTAATCAGAGCCAATTATGGTGTCGAAACAAACGGGGGATGCATGGTTTGTCTTTAATTATAAGGGCCGTTTGTATACTTATATTCAATCAAAATGTTTATTACATTTAGGGACAGGGTGGTATTAATAGTAATCAGAATAAAATATGGTGTCGAAACAATCGGGGGATGCATGGCTTGTCTTTAATTATAAGGACCGTTTGTATACTAATATTCAATCAAAATGTGCCTTACACTTAGGGACAGGGTGGTAGTAATCAGAACCAAAAATGGTGTCCAAACAATCGGGGGATGCATGGTTTCTGGGCCCATCGTCGGTTCTGATTGCTACCCCCCCCCCCCAATCATGACAGGGCCATGAGTTGGCCAATTATAACTCGCCGACAACTGATTAGTCGGCTATACCTAGAGGTAATACAGGTAACTCCGTGCGGCACTTTCCTCCGGAGTTATGCGTCTTCGCATCTGACAGGCGCGTTGGCGGCTCGGATATCTGCGTGCGGTCGGTATTCTCCGGAGTTCCCGCGTCTTCGTCTCTTGACAGGCGCGTCGGTGGCTCGGACTGTGTTTCTTCTTTCAACACAAGGGGTTATGCGTACGAGCGTGTACTAATCACATCCCACGATGGACCGAAACACCATACATCCGCGTAAGTTTACAACAACCACACTCGGTTCTGATTAGTTAGTAAATAGGACCAAATCAAGTTCGTAAAATAGGTAAATATATACCTGGTACCTGGCAGGTTTTTGTGTTTACCGTAGGTCTTATTTACTACATACAGTATGCCCCCCCGTAAAACCAGCTTCCCGCGATAGAAATACCGGTACTGCAGTAAATTTAACTCAGTTAGACGGCTGACTTGGCCGAGCAACTATGGATACAAACAGCAAATATTCATACTATAAATACCAGGTATTAATAATAGCCGTGGCGAAGCAACTACAAACACTGACAACAAATTATTCATATTAGTAGCCGTAAAGTCTATAGTCAGCTCACGGCCCAATTAAACCCATCTGTAGTACTGCGGTCCCGTTTTGGGGACAATACCACTCTAATTCCAAGAAGTTTGTCCCCAAAACGGGACTGCAGTCCTACAGGGGCGTTAATGGTTATCAGTCTACACAGCCCTAAGTATCGGTTCAGCCAACTCGCAAGTCCAGCTACAGAAGCTAGGAGTATATTAGCTGTAATTCTATGAATAGTCTACAGATAAGAAAAGCGAAAGATGATGACCTAGATAGAACAACCAAAAAAAAAATGAGAGAAGAGCACACACGGAAAGCCTACGAGAAAATACGGGGTTTGTCGGAGAAGAAGAGTGGCTTTGCATGCTCATCGTCTAAAAAAGGAAGTGCCTAAGAACAGCATCCGTCACGTACAAGTTTAAATCTATCATACGAGCGAACGTCGGAGCAGAGATGGCAAGACTAGACGAGCACAAGGCACCACCGTGGCTATCAGGCTATAGCAGCTACCTGGTATCGATAGCGATGCTGTCTGCTCGACCAGAAGGCCGCACAGAGTTGGGGACAAAAGAAACATTCGAGATGAGCTATGACTAGGAAACAAAAGCGATTGGACGACCATCTGGAAAACACACCAGCAACATATAAATGTTACAGTAGCACAAGCATGAACAGCGATCCCACGAGGTCCGTTTCGACCGAAAAAAAAAAAAAAACTCTTATGTACTCGCAGAGCTGTTTTCTTTTTTCTTGGCTTGTTTCGATTTTCCTCATATACCTGGTATGTCGTAGAACGTGTACGTCGCGCCTGTCGTGCCCAGTACGACGACATGGCATTGCATGGTCTACTCTGCTTACTGCATGACAATGTAGTATTGCTCTGTGTCGTGGTTTGGTGACCACAGAGCTTGTACCAGGCATGTCTCTAGGATTGAAGAATCGGTACGGACACTAATCGCGCCGGATGTCGACGGGTAGAAAGAACGGTTTAACGTTCAAACACACACAGAATGACACTCAACACCAGCTCGTGGTACCCCGCACGTATGTACCCGGTATTCTGCTAATTGGTGGAGCCCATCCTACTGTATATATCCAATACATTCGGCGATGGTGATAACGAACCAGGTATCTTGGCCAACATGTTGGCAACCCCCCCTCACCTCACGGAATCGATCGTTTGCGTATGTACCGTACATTTTTCGTTAACCCTTTTAGGACTGCAGTCTCGTTTTGGGGACAAACTACTTAAAAAAATTGAGTGGTTTGTCGCCGAAACGGGACTGCAGTCCTAAAGGGGTTATGAAAAAAATAAGTATAGCTACCGAAAACCAATGTACCTGATACATTGCGCGCCATAGCTACGTATAAATACATCTTAGATGCTTGGTACAGTACCGGTGAAAGCACAGAATGTGAATACAGATAGTATACTGTACGTAAATAGAGGTGAGGAATGATGAGCATATATCTACACTGCTGTAGGTAATATACAACACAAGGTTTGTCACATATCCCCCTCGCGACATGGACACACTATAATTTCAGCACAGAGGAAAACTGGATAGTATCCTTGCATTCTCCTGCTGGCTCTGGATTATATCCCGGGGAGTTGCTTCCTGTACCAGGACTGGTGGCGTTTTTCTTGCAGGCGGTCCGGCGAAAAAAAAAAAAAACTAAACAAGCACCTGGTAGATTTTACGCCGACGGCTGATATTAACCCTTTGAGCACCGCACTCCCATATGTGGGGACAGAGTACTCAAACTGTAAGTACTTTGTCCCCAAAACGGGACTGGGGTCCTAAAAGGGTTAAGCGCCAGCCAAAAATCCCGGCACTATAGCGGCAACCGGCACCAACTATTCCGCACACTGCCATCTGTGCCAAGCGATCCCACAGGCACTATAGCGGGCAACCAGCACTATAAGAGGGACCACTATTACGTGGGGCCATAGTTAATACTGACTAGGACATATGGCATGGATAAAAAACTATAAATTTAACCATTTTTACCAACAATATTTGGTCCTATTAACTATGGCCCCCCGTAATACTATTAATATTAATAACTGTATCATATATTATACCTGTCTTTATGGGGGGGGGGGGGGACTCGCCTGTCTCTGCCGAGGGTGCCGGTGGGTGATTGTGCATGAACGCCGTCACAACAGGGTACCGCTCCAGGACATGCTCCACGATCGTCCATGCCTCATGGCACTGTCGGGCTGTGCCCTCGATCGACACCTTTTTTTTATCGCGTCAAACACGAAAAACACAGACACAAACAGACACGAACACACAAAACACACACACGCGAGCGCGAAAAGGAGGAAGAGGAAAAAAAAACGTCGCAACAGTTAGCACAACGTTGTAAGTTTATAGCGCGAGGAGTTATCGTCCGACCAAGGCAAGCAGTAGCCACGGCAGAGAAACCACTACTACTGTAATACGGGGGGGCATGAAAATCAGGACCCATCATATACACGGAAACCCATACATTCCAGTATTTTTAGAAAGCATATTTGGTCCTGATTACTACGTTCCACCTGTAGCAATACCATTAATAATCAGAACGCACGACGGAACCAAAACCCCAAACCCACTATTACGGGGGACCATAGTTAATAGGACCAAACATGGTTAGTAAAAATGGTTAAATATATAGATTTTTATATATACCATAGGTCCTATTAACTATGGTACCCCGTAATACGTATGTTTTGTACATCATGTTGAGTGCTCATTGCTACTGTTATTCCATCGCAATACAACAGGCGTGGTCTATGTACTACAAGCAGATGTTAAATACCGTGGTAGGCACACAACACATATTTTCATACCACTCTGACCGGGAATAATGTCGTCGTTTGATACTGAAACCAGAGTCCAAACGGATACCTGGTACTATATTTCCGGCCAAAGTGTTTTTTTTTCCATCTCATCCGTCGAAGGATGAAAAAAAAAACTAAAAAACAAAACAGCAAAACAGCAGAATATGCATTCGTAGTACGTAACAGTGCAGTGTAACGCGACATAAAAAAAAAAAAACTGCTATAAGACGAATACGGTGCATTAATGCCGATGATATTATATGAATAGAAACACGCGATGCCAAGAAACGTTATGTGACGCGACTATATACTAATATGACGAGCGGACGAAGACCATAATGAGAAAAGACAGTAGGCTATTGAAGCACAGTAGACTACTGAATATTGCAGGAGTCGCTACAGTAGAAATATTAATAGCAACACGCCATGTAAAACGAGTGGTGTAAAGTGGCAATAGCGAACGAAGACTATCATCAGACAGTACAGCAGTACGAGCGTAGCGTTTTAGTGTGACAGCAGTATCGCGATGCCAAACAAACGAGGCATGCACATAGTAACGACTGAACCATTTGATGACTGCGACACGGACTCCTAAAATTCTACTGGCAACGCTCGCTTCGCAAAAAATGAACCAAAAACAAGAAAACATACCTGTGGTACAAAAAAAAAAAAAATCGTGACCAACATTTTGCACAATACTCGATGCTATGCCACGCGAAAAAAAAAACACTACGAGTACATACGCTGAGTTTTGACCGCCATTTTGCACAACGCGCACTGCGATGCGATACGATGCGATGTGAAAACTAAAACAAGAAGAAAAAAAAATCACACCACATTTTTTACACCATGCGAAGCGATGCGAAAATAAAACAAAGGGTACCTTCTACCACAATTTTACATAATGCGCGATGCGATGCTCACCTTGCAAACCGGTGAACCCTTCTCCCTTGGCCACTGTTTTCGCGACGTCGCCACCGACTTTGCTCCGGTCAGCCGGCATATTTCCCCCGACAGCCACCCCAGCCTCCTCTTGTCGATGAGCGCCAACGCGAGATGAGGCTCGATCTGTGATTTCATCAGTTTAGCGCGTGTGGGAGTTTTTTTTTTCGTTTTCGCAAAACGGTTGGAAATAAAAATAAATAAATAAAAAAAAACGCAGTGGGTGTGCTGCTGCCTTCTTGCCGTCGGTAGATGCAGAGGCTTGCTACCACTACCACCACCACTCTGAGCGGACACACAAAAATACCGTTTGGGCCACACCAGGAACCACGGAACCACCGACGGCGTAAACAGAAGGATATCTTGGTCTTACATTAATGTCTGAACGCTCCTTTTCATGCCGGCCAGAGTGGTCTGACTATCAGGGCTGTGCACGGGTCGGGCCAAAACTCGGGAGTTGGGTCGGGCCAGGTCACCTATATATATATTATATATATATATATATATATATAACCCGACCCGAGCCGACCCGAGCCGACCCGACCCGACCCGAGCCGACCCATGAGATTTCGAATATCTTCCCGACCCGACCCAATTCGACCCGACCCATGAGATTTCGAACATCTGCTGACCCGACCCGACCCAACCCGACCCGACTCGACCCGACCCGACCCATGAGATTTCGAACATCTGCTGACCCGACCCGACCCGACCCGGCCCGTGAGTTTTGAAGACCTCCTGACCCGACTCGCGGATCGGGTCATGACCGGCGGTGAACAGCCCTGGGAAATACTATAAATACTATAATAGTATCAAGTCTAAATAAACGGTTCTCAACAGTTTTCCGTCGCAGAGTGGTGTACAGTGTACATGATGTCGCATGTACAAGCGCCCGACAAATTTCGACAGGACCTCCACCTGATGCTGCTTCATCCGCGCTAAATGTTGTGTAATTGATTCAACCACAAAAAAAGGGTGGGTGAGTGGGGGGGGAGGGGGGTGCTACCTGCCATGGATTGTTGATGCCAGCTACCGTATGATATAATGGAAGATAGTACAGCTGCCGCTAGGAACACGCGCAACAGGGCATTTATATATTATATATATATATATATATATATATATTTATAACTGTCGTCAACTTGTGTGCGTTGGCAGTCGATCAAAAACGAAAAACAAAATCAGCAAATGAAAGTGGCAAACGTGGGTACGAAAAGGCAGGACATAAGTATCAACAGGCTGTCAATACGTACGTACGAACAGTACTACATACCAGGTACCAGGCAGTAGACTATCAACCATGAATATTAACTACGTACAGCAGTAGCACAACATCAGGATCGTAGACTACCTGGTATTAATATAGGCGACTGTACGTACAACACTACAAGAACGGCCCTGAGTCGTTACCTGGTTAGGCGACACGGACGCTCGGTAACAACACTTTCATTTGTGCATTGGTTTTGATTCGCCTCTGGTGTGCTGGTATGTAGTACCAGGTACGCTCTTTCATGTGTAATACTGCTGTCCATCTCAGATACCTCCTTGTTTATACCTCGGACACAGATGCTGCCGTACTTCGTAGAGATTCATCACATGGGTGTGTGTGTATTTTATTTTATTTTGCTTTTTTTCAAGGAGGCGGTACGCCAAACACTCTCACACATCGGACAGACAGATCACGATCAATCTAGACCATCTAGGTCGACACCTGCCATCGATACATGTTCAGTAGGATCTGTACAGCACAGATCATCCAACCCAGGAAAAATAATTCCTACTGTAGATCATCCAGGTTTTATACAACTCCCACCGGGCAACATGAGCTAGATCATACAAATCATACAGATCATACAGATCAGAGAAGAATCTAAATCATCAAAGTGGGAATCGATTGACCTGGCCGAGATGCGCAAAGAAACGACTTACATCGTAGTACTGAGGCCTCGTCAGAACGTTCTGGGCTCTCTGTGCACGGTGAATCATCCGAGCCCCCGACATCGCCGTGTCCATGACATTGGGGACCGTAGCGTCCAGTTTCCCGGTGTGTAGCATTATCAGACAAGTTAAAGCTTGCCCGACGTGCAAGATCGGACCAATCACGTACGCGGGCGGTTCCTATTGGCGGGCGGAGGAGGCGGGATGGAAAGGGGGGGGGGGGGGGGGGGGGGGGGGTGAGATATGTTGTATTGGCAGGCGGAGGAGGCGAGGTGGGGGGAGGGAATGGGGGTGCGGGGGCGGGGGGTGTACTCATGTCATGCATGGCCGTAGCCGTACGACGGGGGGAGGGGGGGAGGTATACAAGAGGTGCGCACCGCAAGGACGAGAATGCGATGAACAAAATTTGACCACCACCACCAAGCGATAGAACCTACGAGAAGCCCTGTGTGTGTGTTTTGGTGGTGTCCCAGCCGGCGTTTTGCGCATCAAACTGAAACGCTATATATAGACTGCACAAATGCCGTTACTGCTGTTGCTTCTTCCAAGTTTCGGCCCTCGCGTGCGTCCAATAGCCCGTAGCGAGAAACTCCGAGGGTACAAAACAGCGATTCGCGGTCAAGAAAAGACAACGAGAGAACATACACAACAAGGCCGAAAAAATACAAACAAAAAACACACACAAGAGAAGAGAAAAGAAAAAACAGGTGCGTAGGAGAAATTAAGACAAAACAAGAACAACACTCGAAACCCAGGGTCGGTCAAGAGACAGGACAATGTAGCTATTTAGTAGTTGAAATCGCCAAACCTTTTTTCGCGTACAAATACCGATAATAAGACACACGCCATTAGCGACAAACACTCGAGACATTCCGGCGCATGCATAGGGACTCAACACGTATAGGGGAGAGCACAAAAAAAGAGGGCACCCCTCACACCTTCGTCCACCCACAACCACGGCACGATCAACCAAAAAAACGCCACCGTTAACACTCCCCACTCCTCATCGCCGCGCATCACAGACGACAGCCGCAGACCTCTCTCAACTCACCGTGGAAGTGGAAACCGTCGGGTAGTAAAGCGGCTCAAGCACCATAATCTGGAAGGACTCGAGGACCTGCCGATACACGTCACGCGGGAGCTTGCGCGAGGCCTTCGGGATCAGCATGCTCACAATCTCCCGAGGCTTCTTCGCCTGGTCCTCGGTCGGCGGCAGCTCTCCAGCCTCCTGGCCCACGCGAACCCTGATGTCATCCATCTCCAACCCTAGCCTCTCCTCCGCTTCCACTCCGAGCACACGCCGCCAGTCCTCACCATGAATCTCCTTCAGGCTCCGCAGGGCCCCGATCTCCGTGTCACTTACATCAGACCAGGGGCTATCACTCCCGTCCCCCGTAGCGCCACCGCCGCCCGCTGTCGCCGCCACCACGTCACACCCGGTCATCGACCCAGGGGGCACCACCTTCATCGGCGGCGTTGTCCCCCCTCCCACCCCCACCGTCCTTCCCTTCTCCTGCACCCCTCCGCCACCGACTTTCACGCCTGAAAAACGTCCGTCGCCGCTAATTTTCACGCCAGCACCTCCGTCGGGCTTTCTGGCCCAGGTCGACCCTGCCTCAGCTGGCGCTACCTCTGCGGCCTCCGCAGGCCCAGCCGGCCTCTTCGACGGCGACGAGTCGCGAGTCCCAAGAGCCTCGTGCGAGGCGTGGTGGCGGCCGCTGCCACCATCGGCGTCGGGCGGGCCGTGCCCCCTCGGGCGGCTGGCCCCCGACTTCCGCTCCGCCGATCGCCGGCTCCGCGACCCTCGCTCCCGCGATCGCCGGCGGTCGGGCGATCTCCGGCCCTGCGGCGACTTGCGCTCGCGTGGGGCGCCCCTGTCCCGCGTGTCCCGCGACCCGCCGTCTCGCGTAGAGCGGCCATCTCTGCGGACACCCCGCGCCGGCTGAGCGCTTCGCTCCCTGCGGTGCGGGCCGTGGGCGTCTCCCTTCCTCGGATTCGAACCGGAGTCACGGTCGCCCCGCCTGCCATGTTCTTCCTCCCGCCGTCGTGACTCGTGCCGCTGGCCCCTTGCTTTCTTCACGGGTGATCGGCTCGTACCGCCGTCGCGCCTATCCTGGCTTCTTCGATACCCTCTCCTTCCCTCCCCGCGGTGAGCGCCGTCATCCACGTCGCTGCCGCGCCACTGCGGTCGAGTCCCTTCGCCCCTCTCCGACCCCCCCGTACCACCATCACCACAACCGCTGCCGCTGCCACCGCTCGTCGCGTTTGAAAGGAGCCGCCGTCCGGAGTCCCTGCTGTCTCCCCTCCGGCCACCACCACCACCACCACCGCCACCGCTACCGCTGCCGCCGCTCGTAGCGTCAGAAGCGAGGCGCCGCCGAGAGCCCCTGCTGTCTTCCCGCCGGCCACCACCACCACCGCTGCCGCCGCTCTTAGCGTCTGGAGCGGGGCGCCGCCTGCAACCCCTGCTATTCTCTCTCGCACCACCACCACCACCACCACTGCCGCTCCCGCTACCGCTGCCACCACTGTTACTATCAGAATCGAGGCGGCGTCTGGGAACCCGGCTGTCTCCCCTCCGGCTTCCGCCGCGCACCGACCGGTCTCTGTCTCCCGACCCAGGGGAGCGGAGAAGAGCGTCTCCGTCTCGGCGGCGCGATGGGCCCGAGGGGGGCGAGACGTGGCGGGAACGGGAGCAGTCGGTCGGGCGACCGTCCCCCGTGCCATCGCTCCGACCGTCACTCCTCCTGACACTCCCCGCGTCGCACCTATCGGCACCAACACCAACCCTTTCCCTCGACCTCCCGACGTGGCTGTCGCCCCTACCGAGCCCCCGAGCCCCGTCCCCCCTCTCTCTGTCCCGGCTGTCACGGCGCTGACGAGAGGCGGGGGAGCGGATCTGCCCAGCCTCGGAACGGGAGCGCGCGGAACGGGAGCGCGACCGCCGCCGCCGCACCACCGCTGTCGAGGACCTGGAGCGCGAGGAGTGGCGGCGACTCGGCTTCGAAGGAACCTGGCCGCGCCGGATGCTCTTGGTCTCGGACTCATCTCGGGGCCTACGCGACACTCGGGCCCTGCTGTCATCTCTAGCATGGTCACGTCTGCGCGACTCTCGACTGCGGCTGTCGCCTTTATTTCTGCTTCCATCGTATACACGAGACTCCTTAGCCTTTCCTTCGGTCACGCGAGGCCCCGAGGAATCGTCGCTCGACCGAGCATCCGCAGCACTAGCCTTGCGAGCGGCGCCAGTAACGCCAGCGCGGCCGTCGCGCCTGTCATCGTCGCAAGGGGTAGTCTCACCGGGTTTTTCTGAAGAACCTCCCTTTTTAGCATCGCATCGCTTGGAAGCGTCGTCCTTGTCGCTAGTCGTAGGCGGAGAAACCACCGTCGACGGAGACGAGGCTGCGGTAGGCTCGGGTGACCGGGGGAGGGTGGCGTCAACCAAACTCGGCTTGCTTCCGCCATCGCTCCCACCGTTGCTGTCCCCGTTATCTTTCACGCCGTCGGGGGTATCCACCCCGCCCCCCGCCGTGTTCTTGCTGCCCTCGGCCCGCTCCCGCTTTCCAGACAAGGGTCCGACGCGTTCCGCTTTCTTACGGTTCCTGTGGAGAGGGGAGGAGGAGGATGAGGAGGCGGAGGAAGACGAGGAACAAGAGGCACCGCCTTTCGAAGTAGGGTTCGAGCGAGAACCTTTGCTGGCGTTGCCTCCATCTCCGTCGCTTGGAAGGGTGATGATCCCCTCCCTCGGCGTCCCCGTAGATCGATCGGAAACGCACTTCCCGCCCGGCGAAGAAGCCGTGGACGGCGTGCTCCGACCGACTGCTTCCACAGCACTCTCCCCGGCCCTCGCCGACCCCGACGCTACCACCATCGCCGCCGCGCCGTCTTTCCTGGGTGGCGAACCAGAAACCTTCCTGCCTTCGTCTGACGGGATAGCCGGTGCAACTAGCTTGGTCCGTGCGTTCGAGGGCACCGCCGCCGAGGGCGTAGAAGAACCCGCAGACGCGCCGCCGCCGCCGCCACTCGCTCCCATCTTCTCTACGTCGCCAGGAGCGCACAAGCTGGCCTTACCTGCGGCCTCGCCAGTCTTAACCCCCTCCTCATCTCCCTTAACCGCCTTGGGGCTCGTCTTCCTCGGCCGTCCCCGTCCCCTCTTAACAACCGTATCTCCCCCATTTCCTGCCGCCGGGGCGGCTGCTGCTGCAGCTGCTGCTGCGCGAATTTTCGCCTCAACAGTATTACGTCCGCTCCGAGCGGCGGCAGTGGTACCACCAACAGCAACACCAGCAGCAGGCGCAGAAGCGGCGCCTGCCGCAGCATCATCGCTAGAGGCAGCGGTGGAGGCGGCCCACGCGCGGCGCTTCTCCCGATTGGCGTTCACCCAATCGGAGCGCAGTGCGTCCAACTGCATCTGGCGCACGGCCAGTCTGAGCCGCGAAACACTCGGTGGCCAGGACGGCGGCGGTGTTGGCTCGGCCACGATTTCATCGCCAACATCATCGCCATCACCACTAACACCAGCACCGCCACCAGCAGCACCGTCGCTCCGACCGCCGGCATCGTCGTTGGGACCCACGGCAGTCGTTACTAGAGCGCTCTGCCGCTCTTCGGCCAAACATCGTGCGAGCTGCCTTTCCACCCGGGCCTCCAGAACTCTAATCCGCCTGCAGCGCACGCCAGGAGGGGGCGGAATTTTTCTGCTAAGGCGTACAACGATCGGGGTGGCCCCGAAATGTTGAGAATGTGTGCATGTCAAATGTCAACCACGTTTTCCAGACATCGTCCATATTTTTTCGTGGAGAACGACCGCAAGTTTCAGCAAAAACAAAACAAAACAAGATTCGACCCCTGGGAGGTGTGCTGGGTGCTATTATAGGTGCTGCAATTCCATCTCGGGGGCGACAGCGACGACCGCGAAAAAAAAAACATACAGCTATTAATAGCATGAAAATGAACCAAACAAACGTGGCGGCGGGCGTCCGATGAGAGCAGCAAAGAAGGGAGCGCGATGTACTGTATAACCCCCGACTATCTACTCACCCCCGTAAGCATCTATTACGGGGAACCATAGTTAATACCTGGTAGGACCTATGGTCTACATGAAAACCTACTTCGAAGTATACATTTGACTATTTTTACTGACAATATTTGGTCCTATTTACTATGGCCCCCCGTAATACTGCTGCGCATTGCCTTCATGCTTCGTTTTTCTCGCGGGGCAAAAAGCTCGATCGCTGGGCCAAAAGCTGGTTGGTGTCGTGCCGTTGACGATGCGATTGACACTGGGGCACAAAACATGTACCCTTCTGCCCCTAAATATAGGGCCGTTTTGACTAGATATTAGTACACAAATGATCCTTATTTTTAGGGGCAGATAGTAGCGCCAGGTATAGAATACCTGGTGCGATGTACCGGCGCAAAAAGCACGTACCCTTCTGTCCCTACATATAGGTCCGTTTTGATTATATATTAGTACACAAATGATCCTTATTTAAAGGGGCAGATAGAAACGCCAGGTATAGAATGCCTGGTGCGATGTACCGGCGCAAAAAGCATGTACCATTCTGTCCCTAAATATAGGGCCGTTTTGATTAGATATAAGTACACAAATGATCCTTATTTACAGGGGCAGATAGTAATGCCAGGTATAGAATGCCTGGTGCGATGTATCGGCGCAAAAGCATGTACCATTCTGTCCCTAAATATAGGGCCGTTTTGATTATATATAAGTACACAAATGATCCTTATTTACAGGGGCAGAGAGTAACGCCAGGTATAGAATACCAGGTGCGATGTGTGTATTCGAAGTGTACGTATATATGTGCATACATGTATCGTGTCTTCCGCATAGAGGGACTGTATTCCCTGCGTGAGGCCATATGAAACCCGTACTACGCGCGATGGAAGTATCACACCACACACAGCTGGCGAAGACGAGGCTCGATCAAATACTCGATCTCACAGCTGTTGCTTTCAACCCTACAGCTACACACATGAGCCGAATTATCCTAGCGCCAGTCCACTGCAGCACGAAGCTGTGCTCGTAGTTTTGCGTAAGGTGTACTCGTACTGTAGTGGCAAACACAAACACGATGACCGGATAAAATACCCCACAGATAGAACAAAACGACCGAGAATATCGGCAATGCGTTCACCCTTGCTGCACCTATATACAATTATAACAAGGGAGAAGCCAGCCGCCTATCTCTATGCGCACTCCCATTGCATCGGAACGCATGTTGAGCGATCGCATGAGGAAACACGTGCTAAAATAAAGTCAAATACAAGAAAAAATACAAGGGCGGACCCCCCCCCCCCCCCCCCTAACACACCGCCAAGACAATTCCGAGGTCCCATTACAATCTGGGAGAAGGGATATTTTGGTTGGTAGGCTGTTCAGGTATTTTGGTTCCTGTTGGGATCAAGGTACGGGCGAAGACCCAACCCAACCCCTGACTCTAACCCTAACCCTAACCCTAACCCCAAACCGCAGCCAGAACGGGCCAAAACTGGTCATAAACACGGCTGCGCCGCGTTTGCATCGAACCAGGAAATTTCTCAATTGCGGACGACGATTCCGAAGTGCAGACCGCGCTACTCAATTTTCTAAGTCAAACACCCATAAACATCCTACCTCCCAGATCGCTAAACCTACTCACAATTCCAGCGTCCACATTCAAGGCCAACCAAAACCAGCACCACCAACACCAGCAAAGCAAATTGGTGGCGTGGTATCCGCTGCCTGCTGCACAGCACAGCACAGCGCCCGCCCCCATCCATCAACTACCCAAATACCGTGAGGGCGATTTATAGCCCGCTTGTCACATTCGTTATCTTTCAACTCACCGCGCTCTCGCAGACGCTGCCACGGCCGCCCGATCCCCCTCACTGCCCCCATCCGCCAGCCCCGCCGCCACCATCGCCCCCTGGATAAACCTCCGCGTGTACATCTTCAGCATCTCCCGGCACACGACAGGGAGGTTCCGCTTGAGGAACAGCTTTTCGGACGTGACGACCGCCAGGTGGTTCGCGTGTACGCGGCCGCAGGTGTTGACCATATGAATAATGAGTTTATCCATGGCCTGAAGAGAAGCGATGAGAGGCAATCGGCATCGGGGGGCGTGGTGGGCGTAACGCGTCGCGGCGGGAGCGGGGTAGGGGAGAGACGCTCCGGGGGCAAATGGCTCATAACCTCGTTTTCGAACAACACCGGGACCTGGCAGGCCGGGCAAAGCCGAGCCGTCACGGTGCTTCTACGTAGAATAAAGCACGAACGGTACCCACTTTAGCCCACGAAAACATGTGCGCGTTTACGAAAGCAAACACGCCGCGGCGGCCCTTTAATTTACATTGCTATGAGCCATCATCTGGCCAGCACCGTGACGGCCCGGCTTTGCCCGGCCTGCAGGGTCCCGGTGTTGTTCGAAAACGATGTCATGAGCCATTTGCCCCCGGAGAGTAGCCCTGCGCTACCAGGCTATCATTGTTTCTACATTTAATTTCAGTTGTTATCTGTATCAAGAGGAACTATCCGTGCAAAAAGGTTTCGGAGGCTGTCTTAATCAGTTGTACGAATACGTACCTGTCGACCGCAAGACATGTCGCAGGCTGTCTACGTGTCTACGTTATACTATCAATGGTATCCGTGCGGATAAGATATCTCGCAAGCCTATCGAAGGTAGTCTCGTACTATTAATAATAGTTTGTTCGCTTCGACACCTACCTCATCAAGCCTACCGAAGGTAGTCCCGTAGCTTTTTTTCTTAGACACCCACCTCATAACCAACCAGGTTCTCATCGGTGCTCAAAATCACATGCGGTTTGCAACTTTTTTTTTTGCAGTTTCGGGATTTTTTACCTGGCCCCTGGTGAAAACGCCTTCATGTAGAATACCAGAAACCCCTCCGAATTTAGTAGCTTTTTGGCGGTTCGGGTTCTAGGCGAGAGGTTTCCGCATTGTACGTCCAGTATTGTACGACCGCTGTGAAATATGTGGTATTGCACCTCCCTGCTATCAATAGCAACTATGTAGCCGTAAATAACTAGCCGTAATTACCGAAGTAACTAACATAGCCGTTGTACCAAAAATACCTAGCCGTAATACCAAAATAACTAGGCGTAACACTAAAGAAACTAGCGGTAATACCAACGTAACTAACCGCAATACCGTTATCGGCTTCCAGCTCACCTCTGCGTCGTCGGGGTGCAGCCACGGCCGCATGTGCTCTCCAGTCTCCGGGTCTTGCCACTTAGGAGTAACCTTCTTCCGGCATCGGCCCTTCCCAGAAGACCCATGGCCACCGCCGGTTCCTCCCGCCCCCCCGCTAGGCACGCCTCCCGAGTTGTCCCCATCTTCGCCTCGCTTAGTACCCAGGGTCTTGATGCAGTCTGGGTGTCCGCAAAGGCAGTCTCGCGCTTCCTCGTCGTAGCGTACATAGCAGTAGTTGAACGTGATCTGCGGTCCGTTTCGTGTTTACACACGAAAAAAAAAAATGCGTTTGGTAATCGAGGAAGGGGAAAGGGGATGGGGGTGGGGTGGGGGGGGGGGAGGGGGCATGGTGCGTAAGAAAAAAACGATAAAAGCGCGTGGGTGGGCATACGGGTGGGGGAGGGGGGTACTCATTTGTTGGTTGACGTACCAGGTAGTCATTTGACCATTGACCACGCATCACTTTTGAGACGGCGCACCGTTTCATCGTTACAATCAATCGCGATGTGCCCTTTCCAGTAACACATCAAAAAGACGCGCACTGACAGCAATCGCACACATGATACATGGCAGCCCCAACCCGAGGATGAGGCCTGTGTGCTGGATCTCTGCCGCCCTCCCTACAGCAACACCTTCGGGGAGTACACCATAAGACCACAGCAGTTTAACCATTTGCTAACATAGGTACGATAGCGAGAGCTCGTACAAAAACTGTCCAGATTTTTTTTTGTAAGCCCTTCTAGAACTTCAACACTCTGTACCACGTGGGGTCGAACCATCACATCACAGCAAGCTTGCAGAGATAAACGTTTTGAGGGGAAAATCGATATTATCGCAGCCGAGGTTGTTTTATTTTTCTTTCTTTCTTTTTTTCGCCCCATATAGCGTTGGTACGATACGTGAACGTTGCTGTTTGAGACGTACATAGTAAATAAACTGCACGTTATCCGTTTTGCAAGGGTTTCGTAGAGAGAGTCGCGACAGCAAATCAAGAAGAAAAAAACGACGCCAACGCGGAAAATACCAGATTGTTGCGCAAGTCGCGCGTGGACAAAAAACAAAATATACCACGCTGCTCGGGAATAGAGAGTGCATTGCGGCCTTCGGGTGAAAAAAAAAAACGTTCCACATTTCCGAACAGAGGGGTAGACGCTCGTATCTGTATGTACTTGTGAGCAGATCGATAGGCTGCCCTAACGGAACTGACGAATCTGATATACAACGCTGAGCTCTGATGCTATACTACTCCTGTGTGAGTAAACTGCCCGCAATTAAAATACGGGTATTAGGGCTGTTTCGGGCAGGGCTGTATCATCGCGACGTGATGTAAGCGGTGTCTGCGAGCGTAAACAAACCTAAACTACAGTAAACGAATACGTGACATAAAAACTAAACACAAGACAAGGAGCTCTGAGGCACCAACAAAAAAAACGGCGGGCATGTTCATTTCTGTTTTTTTTTGGGGGGGGAGGCAATAAAGTGTTTCCAGTAGCATCGGCCTAAAAAGGGGCATTACTACTCGTACGAGTATCGAGCTTTTTTTTGTCCTACGTATGATACTTCAATAATGTTCCTGATTTTTTTCCTTGAAGAGAGGGCTGCTTCTTGAGCGTTCGTATTTTTTTTGCTCTCTGTTAATTTTCTGGATTGAGGTTTACCCCACCCCCCCCCCGTATTTTTCATGTGTTTTTTTTTACACGAAAAAACAGGAAAACCACTGGAAAAGCTCTTCAAAAAGTATGATAATTCTATAATGTCCCTTCTTTTTTTTTTCCTGAAAAGAGAGGACTGCTTCTTAAGCGTTCGCGATTTTTTGTTCTCTGTTAATTTTCTTGATTTGAGGTTTACCCCAACCCCCCCCCGTATTTTTCATGTGTTTTTATTTACACGAAAAAAGAGGAAAACCGCCGGAAAAGCTCTTCAAAAAGTTATGTACGATACTTCTATAATGTCCCTTCTTTTTTTTTCCTGAAAAGAGAGGGCTGCTTCTTGAGCGTTCGCGATTTTTTGTTCTCTGTTAATTTTCTTGATTTGAGGTTTACCCCACCCCCCCCCGTATTCTTCAAGTGTTTTTTCACACGAAAAAAGAGCAAAACCACCGGAAAAAAAAAAGAGGAAAACCACTGGAAAAGCTCTTCAAAAAGTATGGCTGGCCCCTAAAACAGCACAAACAGGGTTTGAAAAAACGAAAAATACAAACAAGCAGCAGCTTGTCAAGACGAGTTTTGATTGACGAAATCCTCGATCTCGCAGGTGACCGAGGTGTCTTTTCTCAAATTTAATAAATGCGCGCGCGCACGCAAACACAGTCTCTTTCACCTCCTCGCCCTTCCGGATGTCGGTCTTCGAAAAAAGTCCGATCCGACGCTTACCCTGGACGGACCACTTCTGCGTCTCAGCGTTCGGTCCACAGCTGTGGTTCACGAACCTCAGGATACTGCCCTTCTGGCTCGCGTCGATCACCTCTCCCTCACCCAGATCCATCACGTACTTGTGCTTGTCGCACTCACCAAGAGCAGCCTTGTCAAAAGAGCAAACATATCAGGAGACGGGTAATTTTGGGCGTCGTTAGTCACACATCTATGACGGGGGACCATAGTAAATAGGACCAAATATTGTTAGTACAAATAGCGATTTATATAGTTTTTCGTGTGTACCGTAGGTCCTATTTAATATGGGCCCTCGTAATAGGAGCTCCTAGAGTAACACTCGCACAGTAAGTCAAGACCGCCCGCCTTCCGCCGCACATTTAGGAGCTCCCACACTAAAAATATCATAGCAAGTATATATCGCCGTCCGTCACAGCCGTCCGTCACATATTTAATAAATCCCACACCAATAATAGTACCAGACATGACACGACATATCATAACGGCGGGTGAGGATCTACTATTAATATATGATCTATCTGTAGATGATCTGTATTTTTTCTGGGGGGGGGGGGGGATCAGAAACGTAATATTTGGAACCACACAAGCCCAACACAATATTTTTCGGTTTTAAATTCCTACGCAAAAATGCGAAACTTCTTGTTTACACGCACGCCTCCAGAGAACACAGGGGGGGCCTTTCGACTTTCGAGAGTGGCTGAAGCTGCATTTTGTTTGAATACAAGGGGATGTAACGACTGTCGAGCTCTACCACAAGAGTATGATACGGCAAGCTCAAGCTTTCTAGGAGCCTTGCTCATCGTCATCGCACACAACTTGACTTGACGGCAGCAGCTAAACCTGAATACCCTGCTGTACGAGTTCCTATTGATAGCGACAGTTACACTATAAAACGTACACCACAGGTACTCTTCTTTTCCTTCTCATACCGCTGTATATACCTGGGACATCAATAGCAGGTAGTGCCGTGCGGCTGTTACGGCGCCGCCTACATCCTATGTCAAGAACTAAACAGCAGCAACAACAACAAAAACACCGACGCGTCCTGCTGCGCACCAGGTATGATACTACGTCCCGGTTTTGCGAAACAGGCAAGTTGCAATCCTCATATGGTCTCATTTCACGCCATAGCTTCGAGCAAAGTGACTCTCTGACCTCGATCCAAGTGCGACATTTTCTTGAGATGCATCTGGTAACTAATCCATATCGAGGCATGTCATGGGCCGGTGGTCCGGATCGAGCCGGGCCGAGTACTTGAAAAATGTGATGAGCCCGGCCCAGCCGGGCCTGGCAATATGATACCACACAGCTTGCAAAGATGAGTTTCTACCAAAACCCTTCATCTCACGGCTAGCTCTTGTTTTCTAATTTTCTATATAAACTACCATGACATTACAACATGAAAAGTACGGCGTTACAATGCACACGAACGCAAGCATACACGCACCATGCCTTCAACTGACACACTGCAGTCTACGCGGGACCCACCTGCTACCTACACCTCTCCTCCACAAACCGAAAAAAAAAAAAAAAAAACGTACCAGGTACCAAGAATTTACGGGGGAACATATAAAATACTCCGAGTACCTGGTAGTAAATAGGACCTACCGTGAACACAAAAAACCTACCGGTATATATTCATCTTTTTTAGTAACAATATTTGGTCCTATTCACTATGGTCCCCCGTAACAGGAAAGACTGCAAATAACATACCAATGAAAAACTGAATCCGTCTTCTGGGGCCAAGTTGCTTGGAATTGGTGAGGTGTAATGTTCCAACATTTGCAGTGGCTGCCTGCAAGAGAACCGGCAGGCTGTGCCCACAAAACGAACGATTTTTTCGTGTTCCCGAAGTCGGAGAATAACTAAAAAAAACACACACACAGCTATTTATAGTACCAGGTATGAATACCAGGTTTCAGTTAGCAGAGAATCAGCGCAGAAAACAGAAACGTTCCCCGTCAACCATTACAATTGTAGAGTTGTCACACTTTTTGTCTACCTGGTAACGCAAAAATACTATGTGTGTGTGTTCTTCACATTAAACCGTTCTTTCTACCCGTCGAATGACAGGTATCCACTATTAATATCAACTATGGACACTGCCTACCTATATAATAGAGTGTATCGCAATCGTTTGTTTTTATTTAACCGAAAATCGAATAAGGCTTTTCAAACCTTTTATTAATAGTGAAGAAAAACCCAATTTCTATGCAAACATTACTATTAATACTGGAATTGCGAGCATGAATAACGTGGGATTGTTACTTTGCGGTATTGTTATACTTCGGTAGTAAAAGGGATATCAAACAAGCGGTAAAACGCCCCAATCTCCCTCACCCCTTTGAGGACTGCAGCCCCTTTCTGAAAACAAACTACTACGGGGAACCATAGCAAATAGGACCTATGGTACCCACAAAATCTATATATTTACCTATTTTTACTAGCAATAATTGGTCCTATTTACTATGGTCCCCCGTAATACTTAGAATTTGAAAGCTTTGTCCCCGAAACGGGGCTGCAGGTTGCCTTTACCCTTTCAGGACCGCAGTCCCGTTTTTGGGACAAACTACTCGGAATTCAAGTGGTTTGTCCCAAAAACGGGACTGCAGTGCTAAAAGGGTTAAAATGGTTTAAAAGTTACCAACAGACTGGCATCACCGCCTGTAACAACGTAAACCATCAGTACCGTACTCTCATGCTGTACTACAGCAGTATGAATTCCTGCCGTACTGCAGCAGTATGATTATGTACAGCAGAGGAGTACATATTTTGAAGAACATTAACCCCTTTAGAACTCCAGTCCCGTTTTGGGGACAAGGCAGTCAAATTCCAAGTAATTTGTCCCCAATTGTCCCCAAAACGAGACTGCAGTCCTAAAAGGGTTAAAAACAGAAAAATAAGGGTGCCTCGAGGGGGTGCCGAACCGTCAATTTTCAACCCCAAAGCATGCCGCCTAACGCAGAGCAAACAACTGAGCTACAGCAGTAGATTTTGCACAGACCTCCGCAGGAAATTCCCATGATTTGAAGGCTTTTTTTACCCTTTTAGGACTGCAGTCTCGCGTTGGGGACAATTTGGGGATATATTTCTTGGAATTTGAGTGGTTTGTCTCCAAAACGGGACTGGAATTCTAAAACGGTAAAGGTGGAACATGTTGAATTCATACTTCGGAGTATACTCGTGCCTGGTGGAGGTAAGTCCGGAACGAACACCAAAAAAACTTCGGAAAGCCGATACGCGGGTTCACAACGCTGGTAAAACACCATTTTCTTCTTTTACGAATCCCTTTTTGTGGTCAACTTCGTGTTAATGTTGATATAAACTGTTCGACAAGAAAAAGCACATGGGTACACGAGGGGTGCACGGGAAAAAAAAAACGGCAGGTTACTATTTTCTCTTTTCCCCCCGAGGTTTAGTCAGGAGGGAGGGGGGAGGGGGGGGGGGGAGGGGGGGGGGTGTACTCATGTGTTACTTACCTTCGCCATTTGACCATTGACGGGGAGGGGAGCGATACAACTATACGAAAAACAATTCTTGTGTTCATTTTTCAACGATTTTTATATTTATTCGTGAAGAAACGCACTCCACGGGTGTGTTTTCCGTTATTAATAGCACCCTGTTCTCTTTTTGTCGTGTACGCTCGAGCTACATACACCGTGGTGTCGCGAAGAGCCTCGGTTTCGCAATTTGATCCAACCCACCTCAAACGCTTCATGTGGCCTGTGTCGTACCTACATACCAACCAGGTACCTGGTATACGTATTCCTTTATTTGATACCGGCACACATCGGTACTATATACCTGTTTGTTTGTTTTTTTCAACAGCTGTGAGATGGAGGGTTTCGTCGAAACTCGTCTTTGCAAGCTGTGTGTGATACTTCGATCGCGCGTATTACGGGTGTTACATGGCCTCATTTTATTTTATTTTTTGTTCGAATCATCACTTTCACTTTCCAGCCTAACTCGTAGGAGGTTTTACCCTCGACGACCTTCTGGACAAGCCGTGGTCACAGGTGTCTACCCTTCTCCCCCCCGGTACGTGCCTTTATTTTTTGTCGCGCATAGGGGGTCCAGCGTTCCCACTGCTCGTCGATTTTCATCGAATGTAGCTAACTCACGCTCTCGCGCTTTCCGCTAATCAATTTATTTCATGAAAGAAAAAGCCCTTACGAGCATCCACTCGGTGGGACTTGAACGAAATTGATCCTGATAGGCACGCAGACCACCTACCAAGCCACCGGGGACGCCGGTCATGCAGTACATACTACACATTGTTTTTTTCAAGCACACCGTTCGCTCTGCTGGTGGGGGAGCAAAACAGTACGTGTTGCGCGCCCACAGGGTACAGAAGCGGTGCAACCAAACTGAGTTTATAAATAATTACCAGGTATGTTTTCACTGTAAATTGTCGTTGTGGAGATTCCTCTGGCGCGAATTTTGTTCATATCAAAAACCAAAAATCCATTTCCGTTTCGACTTCCCGAAACAAAACAAAGGAACAATTTTACCAGTACGAGGTACCAGGGTATAAAATACCCCCTCGCAGCCTATATCGACTAAGCTCTTTGCAGGGTACCAGGTACTATTAATACCAGCTTTATGATAATACTGGTACCTGGTATTCTACTGTAGATAAATTTCGTTTTCAACTGAAAAACTCAAATCCTAGTCCTGAACATTACCGCGTGTGAGTCCTGGACATGACTGCGTGTGCTCTGCCCTATCCAACCTCAATACACCTAGAACAATGCCATTTTTTATCTACCTGTCGCAGCTGCCAGTCAGCTTCGGACATGACTTCACCGACGTACTCGCCGATCAGGGCACCCGCAGGGATGTTAGTCTGCGTTCACAACCAGGACAAAGGGAGGGGGGCGGGGGGGGGGGGGGAGGGGGGTGGGGTGACAAGAGAAAGTGAGACGGGCTCAGGCCTCAGGCTCAGGCGTAAACGCCAGACACTGTTAACCCTACGTACGTACTACGTGTTGAAAAACGAATCAAGGATAATTCCAAGCACTTTGTCCCCCAAAACCTTGCTGCCTTGAACTGAAAAATGAACCAAGGTTAAATCCAAGTAGTTCGTCCCCAAAGTATTGTACTACTGAAGAATTAATCACCTCTATTTCCAACTTTCAAGCAGTTTGTTGCCCCCAAAACTTTCAACTGCTAGCTCAACAATTAATGAAGCCTAATTCCATCTGCTCGCCTCCAAAAAGTGCGGGCAAACTTCAAGGGGTGAAGTTGAGTGGACACGCGAAACAGGGGCAAGGGCAACAAGTAACAAGTCCACCTCGAACGCTGCCAGGGATATAATTGAGTCCAGTTGAGCCGCGTCTCCGGAGGGGGGACCGGCAGCAAGACAAGAGGTCGGACGGCAAACGGAAAGGCTGCGCTTTGCGCCACAGCCAAACTCGCGTGAATCTACGAACGTGGCGAAAGCTCCGCCGCCACGCTGAAAAAAACAAACACACGTTTAACCCCACTTGTGATGGGCAGGGAGGAGACCAAAAGGGCCGGGGCTGTGAGTTGGCCGACAATAAGTCGCTAACTGCTTCTTAGCTGGCTACTCAGGCAATACAGTCAACACAAATGCCTGCGGTAAAACGTTTTTTTTTTGTGTCTGCCTCGCACCTTTTTTTGTGGCTTCAAAGGGTATGTTTTCTTAGACAAAACTCGAGTCAGTTAGTTGCCTTACTTCGCCACCCAATTGCTGTAAGTAACTACCGTAGTCAGCCCCATTTAAGGGAGCCCTTAAAAGGAAAAACGGTATACAAAGGGACCTCAATTTTATGCCCACCATTTTCGACCACTGCTGACTGTAAGGGGCCAGTACCCAACTCTGAAAAGGGACGTTGCCATATCAGGGACGTCCAAAGCCGAACGCCCTAGTATTAGGGTCCCTCAAAATAGCCCATCTGCTGTATTTATAAGAGCCGTCCAGTCAAAACCAAAGCATGCCTTTCTCACAGCCCTACCAACGACCTGCCCACACACAAGCGCCCGAATCCCTCCTGCCCAACTTGACGCTCGAGAGCCCTGCCTCTCCACTCCGTCCCGGCACCGTGAGGGATGCGATGCTATATGATCATACCACTACGGCCAAGCATGGCAAGAGTACAACCCCTCCCCCCCCCCGTCATGCAACCAGAGCACATCGCGAGGTACGTAGCCTCAACCCGTACGAGTTCTCGTGCCGACAGACAAACGGACAACAGACACACGAGTACACATTCACATAACTGGTATAGTTTACCTACGGTTTATCTTTTTCGGTGTGCAGATACGTCTCGGGGGTTTCGGAAGGCAAGGACAGATTTGTTCCACTCGTGGAAGCACGGCACACACCTTGGCGACCAGCCCGATGCCCTTCGCCCCGACATCCTTGATCCCGGCCTTCCTCCGAAGGTGCTCGTGCTTGTGCTTTTGGATCGCCTGCTCATACAAACAGCAGCCGCAACGACAGAATAAGCAACAGCAGCAGACGGGAGCAACCAAGCCCGAGTAAAAAGCAGAGAACAATGAGGCCGTGGGGCGGACCGAAAAACACAACCAACGCCCCAACGGGAAGCGTGGACCGTAACTGGACCGAGTCCGGCGGATAGGCCTCGTGGCCTAGCTTTTTGTAAGTGGGTGAGCTCGCGCGAGTCCCACAGTACCAGGAGGAGATGACTCTCCCGGGCGGTTATCTCCAACGGCGCCTGCAACTCTCGGGGGTCAGGTCGGGTCAACATGCTCACGCGCCCGTGGGAGCAGCAGCCGGTTCTGCTGCTGCTGCCACGGGAGCGACGGGTTAAATTGACACACGGTACGTTTTCTAAACGTGAAAGTATGGTGATTTTAGACCTATGCCAATGGTACAGCGAAGTTGCAATAAAAAGTTTGAATTTCAAAGATACCCGCCAAAAAAAAAACAGAACACCCTTCCTATGGGCCACGTAAAAAAAAAGAAAAGTTCCTCACTTTTGGAAAAGCCCGAAAAAAGCAAATCTGGGGCCGATGTTGCGCCAACATCGGCTTGAGAAAAACTCAGGCCGATCTTTGGTTCGAAGCGGCGAGATTCCGAGTCCTCGACGGACATCGATCAACAAAACCAACGATTGCGTCATGAATTCTGAACGCAGTGCGCTCGTTAGGGGCTCCGACCCACCCTAGGGTCACCGTCTTCACACCATGGCCGGTGTCATGTGGCGGGAGCTGACCAGGCGTGTGATAAAAAAACATTTGGCCGCTGGTTTGCACAAAACAGAAGACAAACCTGCTCCATCCGTCTCGAATGGCAAAAAATAGACTTTTTTTCAGGTTTGGGAGGATACCGTAGGACGCCGCCGGCAAGCTCTCGCCCCCTAGACCAAGGACCTGATATCTTCGAGGCCGTCATCTATATTCGTTGGGCTTGCCAGGTACCGAGTGGGTTGGCCGTGGGCTGAGTCTATGTCGAGATCGAGCGTCGATCGTCGCACGAGCTGGTTTCGATCACCGTGTTGACAATTTGCAACCAGAAAAACACAAATTGCGCCGCCTGCAGCCGTTGGGGAAAAAAAAAGAAAAAATCAAACATTTTTCTCTTTTTTTCCCACAGCGGCGGTAGGAGAAAATTTTCGGCTGTTTTTTTAAAGCGATATATTTAAAAAAAAACTTTTGAACTTCGCGTTTCCATTGGCATAGGTCTTAAAGCTGGATTATTACCAATCCGCCGGAAGGATATTAAAAAAAAAACTTCCAAGCTGGGGGAGGGGAGGGGAGGGGGGGGGGGGGTTGTGCGGGCTAGTACTGGTATTAAATAACATACAACTAATTTACGATACGAATAAACATAGTTCACTCGCTTCACATTGGATAAAAAACAAGGCACGTACCGTAGTTTGCACCGTACACCTGTGTTGCACTGCCCACGAAAAAAAGCTGATATTGCCAAAAGTCCCGACAACAAGGCCAATCGAAGCACGTCTGCCGCCGTTTTTTTTCTGAGGACTTTTCGTTTTTCTGCTCTAGCTCGACCGTTCCTTGCGGGCCAAAATTTGGCAGACCGGATATGAGCTCCTTGGTGCACTCCCGTGAGTGTGCCAAAGGGACAGCACTTTTCGTGTCCTCCTTCGGGGCGGACCTTGTCGCTGAAGGTTGAAAATGTGGTTCCAGGCGCTTGAATTTTCGGTTTCTTCTACTGTAGTCAAGTATTTTTTCTGCTGTAGAACGAGAAGGAGGAACGTACTCGTTACGACTTCGGGGTTCCCCCAGCTCTCGTTGTACAGCAGAAAAAAATACTTGGCTACGGTACAAGAAACCGAAAGTTCAAGCGCCTGGAACCACATTTTCAACCTTCAGCGACAAGGTCCGCCCCGAAGGAGGACACGCTTTGGCACACTCACGGAAGTGCACCAAGGAGCTCATATCCGGTCTGCCAAATTTTGGCCGGCAAGGAACGGTCGAGCTAGAGCAGAAAAACGAAATGTCCTTAGAAAAAAAACGGCGGCAGACGTGCTTCCATTGGCTTTGTTGTCGGGGTTTTTTTTTGTGTTTCGTGGACAGTACAACACAGGTGCGTAGTGGGGAGGGGGGGGGGGCGCCCGCTATGTGGCCCCGGATTTTGAGTTACTACTAGGAGGGGGCAGGAGAGTAGGGTGAGGATAATAAACGGCACGGGAAAAAAAAAAGAAAAAGGCAACCCTCCGCACGCCGGACAAATCACCATCTAACTATCCATCCATCTATCAGCAGATAGATCATCTACATCCTAGCATGCTGTTTTGATCTGTGTACGTATAAATCCAACCCGGGAAACATGTACTATTACGGGGGACCATAGTAACTAGGACCAACTATTGCCAGTAAAAATAGCGAAATATAAAGGTTGTTGTGTGTGCCGTAGGTCCTATTTAATGTGGCCCCCCGTGATTAGATCACGCAGGTTATACCGGCAACATGAGCTACTGTGCGTAGATCATACAGACCAGGGATGCATCTGCCCTAAAAATATCTCGACCATAGAGTGGGAATCGAGTATCTGTCCCAGGTGCGCAAAGGTCGATGAAAATCAAGGAGCAGTGGGCATGCTGAACGGATCCTCTGGGCTACAAAAACAAAGGCATGTCTAAACCGGGGGGGGGGGGGGGGGGGACGAGAGAGGGTAAGACACTCCCGTGACAAAGGTTTGTTCAGAGGATCAGCGAGTGTAAAAGCTAAACCTCCATGCGAGTTTAGCTGGAGCGTACAATAATTGACCAAGGAAAAAAAAACAAATCAAAACGGATGAAATACAAGATGAGTTTCTATGCATTCCTCGATCTCACAGCTGAGGTTTTCTTGACATGAAAATGTATGCACAGAAATCCACATTCCACAAGCAGTTATCAGGTAGCGTTCCCCTCAGCGATAAACCTGGTTTATCATACATACTTCATCAGTTAACCCTTTTAGGACCCCAGTCCCGTTTTGGGGACAAACTGCTCATAATTAGAGGGTTTTGTCCCCACATATGGGAGTGCGGTTCTAAAAGGGTTAATATATAACCCATACCTAGCACGCGCGATCGAAGTATCATCTGCACGCAGCATGAAAAGACGAGTTTCGACCAAATCCTCGATCTCACAGCTCATGTTTTCTTCTAAAACTATTTTTAAATTCAAGAAATATGGTTTCATCGTTTGGCAGTCAGAAAAGACCGTTCAAGCTTTCCAGTCGTGCTCTTCAGTTTTTGATGGATACTCGCACGAAAGTTTCGATGTATCAAATATCGAACTCAGTGTATTGTACCAGGTATATACATACCGCACGTTTTCTTTCACCTCCATCCCCTGGCGTCCCCGTACTTTCAACTATGATACCGAAACAAAAACGTTTCGATACAGTGTACAGTGGTAGATACCACTTTGGACGGAAACGTGACATACCAGGGTAAACTATTATCGGTCCCGCCCAAAGTGGACTACCAGGTATCATAATGACAAAAAAACACCAGGTAAACTATTAACATGCCGGTGGAGCACACCGAAGTAATCAGGACCAAGTATGCTTCGTAAAAATAACGGAATACCTGGTATATAGTTTTTTGTCTATATATGATGGGTCTTGATTACTACGGTCCTCCGTGATAGATATCGATTATCGAAATCGCATCGATTTATTATATGATGCTTCATTTACCGACATCGTATAACGAGGTATATCGGACTCGACTGACGCTGGATACGTATCATGAGTACACTACCCCACTAACACCCCGAGAGGGAAAAAAAACTGCGGCTGTGGCCAAGTATCACTCACTCGATTTACGCACGTAGACTTGCCCTCCAGGCCGCACGTGCGAGTCGTACATTCCTCACGAGTTGCTCTGTTGGAGCACCCCTCCATGCAGCCGGTCTGACCGGGGGGGGGCGGGACGCAGCCGCACCGGTGGGCTTCGCCCGGGTCCTTCGTCGGAGGCTTTGTTTCAAGGAGGCGTGGAGCGGGAGGGGGGGGGGGACGACGCCGAGCGCGGCGTGCGGGTAGGTGGGAACGTCATCGGAAAATCGGGGAGGGGAAGGGGCTGGCCATGCTCGTTCTGAAGTGATCGCGAAGAAACAGGTGCTGCTTTAGGTGGTGCCGTACTCGAAAGCAAGGTCCCAAGCTTCACGATCAGGACAGGAACAAAGGAAAGCCTCTGCTTGGTTGGGCCTCAGCGACTATCTGGTGTATCAAACGACAATCGGTTTCAACGCATGCACCTGGTACACGACATCGATGAACGAACCAACAAATCGATGCGACTACAAAACTTACGAGGTACCTGGTAGTCGATACGTCGAAACTTTGTAAACCTTAGGTTTTCGTTCAGCAGTCTACCAGATACAGTTGCAGGTACCAGGTATTTATCAGCAAAAATAAATGCGGGGATGCCAGGGGGAGATCGAGGTCAAACCCCTTAGATACGATATACAACACCACGAGTACCATACCCCTTTGATGTGAGTCTTAGGTCGTCACTCTACCGTCAGTTGACTTTTACTTGTCATGCAAGATCGTGCAGGGACAGAGGGTGTTCGTCCGCTATCGTGGATACTGGCTCTTATACTAAATGTGGCCGCAGATCCTCGTAGATCTGATCACAGATGAGGCGGGGAACTACCAGCCTCCATCACCAAGTAATTGCTGAGGGCAGCTGTCATGTGAGATGACTCGTGTCATGCCTCATGATCACTTCCGCTCGGCTCACCGTGTCGAGCACCGCCGATACCTGCGTGTCCTACACGCTACACCCTACACTAAGAGAAGCTTGCTGCAGACCCAGGTCGAACCTGAGATACACCCATCTCCCATCTCCCATTGATACGATATCCAGCACCACGAGTATTGCGCACAGTTTACGCGACGACGAGACGACGATCATCACAGCAAAAGCGTCATAGCGGCAAACAATTAAGGCGGACAGCGCCGTATGCATCTGTTTTTGTATTCTCCTGCGCCGAGCGGGGAATACAACACAAAAAACGCAAAAAAAAATGCGTTTTCTAACGAATAACGCAAATAACGAAAGCCTCCAGACGTCACGCAGGTCGTGATCTGCCTGATCTGGATTATTCAGATCAGTGGGTGGGTACTCATGTATAGATCATGCATCTCATGCAGATCAGTATGTGCATGCTAGTACAAATCACTCAGATCGTACCAGATCAGATGACAACTTCGCAAACCCGGACACACGCATAATAACAGGACCGCACCCCATACATGACTACATACCGCGGAAATTGTGTACCAGATACAGATCATGCAGATCCTGTAGATCACCCCACCCCGTGGAAACGTGCACGTTGATGCAGATCCGTGCCGTGAAATGGTCTATGGTCTGCGCAGTGATCTGGTCTGATCTGATCTGATATGTCCGTGTGATTGATCCCTGCTGATTCCGACCGCACCGGAGTGAACACAAGCAAAAAACACAATTTCGCCCCAGACTTTCTACCAGAGGTACTTAATCTTCATATCTGTATTTACAGTGACATCTCCAATATCCATCGCCGCGGGGAGGGGGGGGTGTTCTTCATTCTTCGCTCACCTTCCTACTGACGTAAATGTTAGATGTAATCCCCTGGAATTCGGTTAGAGCGTCTTCTGTGCTTCTCATGCCGAGCTGGCGCATGTCTGAAAGAAAATCATCCATGTATTGGCTGTACAGCACGTCATACGGCAGCCTGAAGTCCCTCCATTCAGGGAGCAAACCAAAGCCGTCCTCGCCACCACCACCGCCGCCACCTTCACCTCCACCACCGCTGCCGCCACCGCTACCGCCGCCACCGCTACTAGACCCTCGCCATTCTCCGTCGTCGCCCAACATCCCCCACGCCCAGTTGGAGCCAAACTCCGTCTGAACCATTTTTTCTGACCCGCAAGGCGGCCTCGAGGCAAGGTCCTCGGTCGCAAGGCTTGCAATGCCCCCCTCGGGCGCCGTCGGGAACGGCACCTTGACAGGCGTACTCACCCCAGGGCTACGGGGGCGCTTCTTCGGCTTCTCGCCGCCAATCCGGAAGATGCCCTTGTAGGCCCTAGACCTGGCAGCGAGGGTCATGCTCTGCTGAGATAGATTGGCGAGGTCAGCGTTCGTGCTGGTGGAAGCGGAGTCACTGTCAGTGTCTCCTGCTGCCGCTACCGCCGCCACCACCGCCGACGTCGACGCTGCTGCACCCTCCGCCGACTTGATCGTCTCGTCGCTCTCAGCCGCCGAAGGCTTGCGGTCGTCCAAACTCACAACCATAGGTTCGCCCACGTTGTCGCCACCGTTGTCACGCGCTTTGCCCACCCAAGTCCCCTGCGTCAACACCATCGTCCCGTATGCCGCTTGTACTGTCGCGAGAGCGGTCTTCGATGCCTTATACACGGCCGACGCACCCTGTCCAGAGTCGCCGTCGACCGTTCCTGCGCTCGTCGGCCCCACGATCTTCTTCCCGTCTGGGATGCTATCGTTGGGCCGACAGAGGGTCGGCGGAAGCACAGAGGAGCCCCCCGGCGCAGGCGCGTAGACTCCTTTCTTGACAAACTTTGTTGGGCGTTCGGGGGGAGGGAGGGGGAAGAGCGCGCTCATGCGCAGCTCCTCCTCGCCGCCCGATACTGTCGTGGCCTCCGTCTTCGCTTCCTCCGACGGTGCCCCCCCCCCCCCGTTGTGCCCACCTCCACGGCCCCCACCCGCACCACCACCACCACCACCACCACAACCCCTGCCGCCACCGCCGCCGCCACGGATGCGAATCTCTCGGGATGTCAAACCATCCCCCATCCCACCAGCATCCGCGCCAAGCGTCGACAGGCCAAGCAAGGCGCACATCCGACGTTGCGCCTCACCCAGTTTGTCTCGAGGCGAGCAGTCAACGCCGACGTCTGCCCAGGAAACGTGCTGAAGCCTGGAAAATGCCGACCTGGCCAAAGCCGCCCCGACGGAGTTGCGCTTAAGCTGGTGCATCTGCAGTGACTTTGCCGCCACGGACGCCGCCACCACCACCGCCAAGTCGATGTCGTCGCCGGTTGCGCCCTTGCCGCGCATCGCTCTGTTAAGGGACGACCTCGACCTGACGACCATGGCGGCAGAGGGGGCTTGGCCTGCACCAGGCGCAGAAGGAGATGTTTTGAATTCCTTCTTGGAGCTGTTGGTACTTCCATGCTTGCTTCCCTTGTCGCATACCGGTACGTCCTTAGATACCTTCGCAATTGCCGTCGACGCGGTCGATGCGGCGGTCGAAGATTGCACAGGCACAGACGCGTTCGATCTTCCACTCTTGCCAGAGGCTCCACCCACCACCCTGCTCGTGGGGTCCAGCGACGACCTCGGGCGCTTCTGTTGCGGAAACGGCTGAGTCGTCCTCCGCGGTCTCTTCTGAACGACCAAGTCCGCGCAGGTCGGAACCGGTGACCGGCCACGCTGAGCTCCTCCTGCTGCTGCTTCGTCTCCCGCTTTTGCTGATGTTGCGGCAGAGGCTGGGGGGGAAGACCCCCCTGACCTCTTGGCGGGAGGAGGCATCCAGCTGGCCTCCAACCCTTTGGCCTGCGGGCTCGCACTGCCTCCACGGGTACGTTTCAAGCTAGGCGGAGAACGATGCCCAAACTCGAAACGTAAATCCGTTTTTACGTTTTTTTCCCGTTTTGTAGGGGTGGTCTTTTTCAGGCGTCAGCCTTTGGGGCCAGCCGTCCGTTCCGCCCAAACTCTCCCAGATATCAGCACAATATCGATGCAATCGAGCCTCGCCTGCTCACGCCAACGGCGCGTAACTCGAGCAGGCTGTGCCCGTGTCGACGCTTGCTGTGGGCTGCTGAACCCTGGCTGACAACTTTCATGCCCTGTAGTGGAACTCCCTCATCAAGGAGGGGTGAGGGGATGTTGCTGTCCCGACAAAATAACAAAGACTCTGGAATCACGTCTGCCGCCATTTGATGTCGTATTTCTGCTCTACTGAAAATTCGAGCGCCTGGAACCATACGTTCAAACTTCAGCGACGAGGTCCGCCCCGAAGGAGGACACTCAAAGTGCTGTCGCTTTGGCACGCTCCCGGAATTGCACCAAGGAGCTCATATCTACCCTGGCAAATTTTGGCTCGATGAGAACGTTCGGAGCTGGAGCAGAAAAACGAACCTTCCTCGGGAAAAAAATGCTTGCAGACGTGGCCCAGTGTCTTTGTTGTCTGGAGTTTTGACAACAAAAAAAAACATGTCAGGCCACACATCCCACATACCAGGTAACACACAACACACAACACACAACACACAACGCACAACAGACGCACCACAAAGGCGGACACGGCAGACAACGCAACAACGCAACAAGTTAACGTGTGTGGCCAATGATCAGCAGTATCTAGCTGTTATAGCGCTCCTCTATTGCAATCTAGCCGCGTTTGCACTGCCGACAGGACAAAGATCAGATCAAGGAGGATAATGATACAAACTGTACGCAAGACGACCAGCACGCAATGCTTAACCCCTTTAGAACCGCGGTCCCGTTTGGGGACAAAACTACTTGATATTTGACTGGTTTGTCCCCAGAACGGGACTGCGGTTCTAAAAGGTGAGTTTGTAGCCACACACGCGGTACCTGGTACCGGGTATGTACGGTTAAAACCATCACAGGCATACACGTCGACGCACGGCAGTACGTAGATGAACGCTTTCCATACTTCGTACGTATCAACATTACAGCATACCTGGTACCTGATACCAGTACGTACAATATACCTTTGATGTTGATAGTCTATATACTCTTGGGTCGGTTCGCGCCGAATCGGAGGGTAAAAGCAGGCAGCGGAAAACGAGCTATTGATCTACAACGGTTGATGGCAGACCCCGGTCTCCGAGCGGACCTCAATAGGGAGATAACCAAACTTACCCCCCCACCGCCTGGTACAATTGGGAGTGTCGATGATAAGGCAACTGCTCTATTAATAGTGGAGACCGTGCTGTCGACTGCTGCTAAACTAGCACCTCATACCAGTCGAAAACAAGGGCCGCTGGGCCCGAAGAGGTAGAAGCAGAGGTGCACTCACGATGGCAGGTCTTAGGAGAAGGAAAATGCGAGGACGCAACTACGTGCTAACCCGGAAGACAAAAATCTGCGAAAAGCTGTGAAGATTGCCACTAAACAAATACGTCCGTCAACTCGAAAGGCATATCCAAGAAGGCGATCAGTTTGGGTTCTACAAGCACCTTAGGGGGGTGAATGTGGAAGGAAAGAGGACTTTCCATTCGCAGTACATCAGGGACGAGGAAGGTAGATTACTACGAGACATGGGCCTCATCCGGGAACGATTGGTAAGGTGGTTCCATAAGCTGCTAAACACCAAGTCATCGACCCTCGACCCGACTATCGTCGATGAGCTCAAGGTCTGGCCCTCGTGCAGTCCGCTGGACGACGTCCCGTCTAGATACGAGGTGGAAGACGCGATCAGGGCGATGGCGAACCGCAAGGCGGTTGGGCCTGATGGTCTCCCAGCTGAACTTCTGAAGGTCCTGGCCGACGAGGGAGACTCGGACACCTTGGGAAGCATCTACGAGATTATCGTCGCTGTGTGGAGGGGAGGGGTCGTGCCGCAGCAATGGAAGGATGCAACGATTAAGGTGCTGCACAAGAAGAGAGACAGGACGGAGTGTGGTAACTATCGTGGCATTTCCCTCGTCGCGCATGCCGGCAAAGTACTCCTCAAAGTCATCGCGCGCCGACTCAGCGACTACTGCGAACGGGAAGGCATCCTGCCAGAGGAGCAGTGTGGCTTTAGGCCCGAACGATCGACGGTCGACATGATGTTCGTGGTGCGACGCTTGCAGGAATTGGCAAGGAAGAAAGACACTCCGCGGTTCATGTGCTTTGTCGACCTCACCAAAGCCTATGACTCCGTCGACCGAACCCTCCTGTGGGCTGTCTTGGCTCGCTTTGGCGTGCCACCTAGAATGCTCACCGTTATCCGCCAATTCCACGACGGCATGCGAGCATGCGTGCGGCTGGATGACGGCGAGTGCTCAGATATGTTCGACGTGAAGCAGCGCCTACGGCAAGGGTGTGTGCTCGCGCCATTGTTGTTCAACATGTTTTTTACAGCGGTGCTGCGTGTGGCGGAGAAACGTTTCGCTGCTGATAAAGCCATCACGGACAGCTTGGTGCAACTCCAACAAAAGCAGGAGAAGAAGAAGAAAAAGAAGAGGGGGAAGGCACGGGCCGGGCACGCCGACGGAAAGGGGAATGATAAAGAGGCCCAGACACTGTGGGCTATGATCTATGCTGACGATGCGGGCATAGTATCGAGATCACCCAACGGCCTGGAGAGGATGATGACGGTGATCGTGTTTGCATGTGCCGCTTTCGGCCTGACGGTCTCGGAGGCCAAGACGGAGATAATGTGTCTGCAAACGAAATATGGGGGGAACGTGCCGTTCACCGTCACCGCAGCCGGCCAAGTGTACAAACAAACGACCGAGTTTGTGTATCTGGGCGGGGCTATCAGCGCAGATTGGACGGGCAGAAGTGTCGAGGTAACGCGTCGACTCCAGAGGGCATGGGCATGCTTCGGACGGTATAAGATGGAAATCTATGACCGCCCGGGTGTGCGCCTACGCCTGAACATACATGCGAATGCTGAGAACCGAGGTGATCGAAACGTTGCTCTACGGTTGCGTTACTTGGAGCCCGAGCAAGACTGATTACGGGAGGCTACGGGAGGTCCACCACAAGATGCTCCTCCGATGCATCGGCTGGCGAAAACGAAAGCGCGAAGACCACATTCTATCCTATGCTAGCACGCTTCTCAGGACAAAATCTGAGAGCGTTGAGACGACAGTACGCAGACGTAGGCTCTGGTTTGCGGGCTTTGTGACACGCATGGGAGAGGAGCGTCTGCCGAAGAGGGTGATGTTTGGGGAGATGGTTGGGGGTAAGGGTTACTCCGGAGGACAGGAGTGGGACTGGATGAGGTACCTTGAGGAGGACCTCAAGGAGTTCGGCATCAAGCTCGAAGGGTGGCGCGAGGCAGCACAGAAAGCCGGCAGATGGTTCCGACGGGTCGAGGAAGGGGCGGAGGCCTTCATGCGGAAATGGCATACAGATGAGAAGGAGGCATCGGCAAAACGGCATAGAATACCTGCAACCACGACCACAGCCGTTGACGCCAACGCGAGTGCGCAGAATGGCAGGGAAGAGGGGGGGGGCGAAAGGGGGACGAGGGGGAATGGGGGGGGGAGGGGGGGGAGGCGGTCTGCCCAACAGACTGAAGCCTGGTTCTGGCCATCATCGTCATGATGCACTCCCTTCTTTGGGACCCAAGTAACTAGCATGGTGCCACCTGGGCAACTTTGCGTGTCTGTATGCTCCAGTGCCTGCCTTTCGTATTATCTTTCCCCCCCGCCCGTGATATTCGCTTCTTTGTCCCTTCTTTTTTTCATCTTTCTTTCATTCCCGTTTGTACCTCTTTGTGTCTCTGTTAGTATGGTCCGTTTTGCCTTTTTTGCGTTTTGCTATCTGCTTCTGTTTTTGTTTAGTTTTTTTTTGCTTCGCTTCATCTTCTTTTTTAGGTTCTTGTCTGCTATTAATAGTCTCCTTTTTGCTTCCCTGGTGCCCGCAGTGGTGGAGTGCGTATGCTTGTTTTTTGTTTTTGCCTCTGTTTTACTACCGAGGTATTTCTTCCACTCCAGAGTTATTGGAGCCTGCCCTGCGACCACGGACTGCATTGTGTTGTGAGTTAATGTGAGAACAACAACAGCAACAGCAACAACAACAACTACTGTTCGGTGTAACGCAGCAGCTTTGTACAAGAGGTGATACTCTACTCATTTGTCAATCACATGAGTACTCGCGCGTACCCTGCTTGCCACCCGTATGAATAATGCCCGCCACGGGTACAAGTATTTTTGCTTGATACTACTCGCCGAGCATTTTGATCTCGGACACCCCGGTACCCTTATACCTCTTGTACGTGCACTGCTGATAGTCTAATGTTGGGTGTGGCAGCTGGAGATGGATGTCAGCTCTGTAGAGTTACTATTTCGCCAATTACAGGAGAACTCGCGTCGACACGTCGTGCTACTGCTGTAGTACCCATCACGGGTATACAAACGGAAATGCTGTCTCGCACGCCCCGGGTACTCGGTCACCAAAACGTGTACCGATGTACCCGTTTGTTTGGGTATCCGTTTCTTTACCTTAAAAAATCCGGGTTTTTTTTTTTTTTTTTTTTCCGTTCCCATTCATTATCTTAGCACATATTCTTCTCTCTCTCCTTCCAACTCGTAACTCAGATCCGGGGTCACATAGCAGGCTCTTCTCCCCCCTTCCCGCTACGGTACGTGCCTTCATTTTTATCGCGAGAAGATTTCAGCCTTTTCTTCCCTCGTCGACTCGCATCGAATTGTGCCTACCCACGCTGCAAGGCGCTCTCAACAATTGAATCCTTTTTTTTTTATTTTTGCAAATAAAGTCAAAGTCCGGCAAGTGATAACTAGTAGTTGGTGGTATATACTGAGGCGCGACCTCAGTACAGAGTCATATCTGCGATGCATCATGCTGGGCGAATACGGATTATTCTGTATTGTGCTGAACCAACACGAACGAACATTTACGTACGTGGTTCCCACCTCGAAATTCGAATAGTTTGAAGACGAAAAATCTGCACTCCTATAAGAGGGCGACATAGATAGGTAGCCATTTTCTTAATGAGGCCCCAGAGCGGGCGCCAGCGGTGAAAATGGCGGTGATTCATACATATTGGAGGCAGAATTATTGTGGATAATTATTATTATGCTTGCCATCCGACAATGTGTAGTGTTGTTCTAATAAACGACTAACAGAAAGTGAAGAACTCTCCAGAACAAAAGCGCGGCAGTATCCTACGACAAATCAGAACTGATGTGACGCTCATGAAGACTACTACAACCAACATCCCTCCATCTCGTCCACCAAAAAACGACCACTCCCCTCCTCAGGCACCTCCGAAGAAGCATCTACCAAAAACCCGCTGTCCATCAAAATGGCTCGTTTATTACTGCTACGCGCATGTTTCAACGCGCAGAAGGTCGTGCGGTGTTGCTGGTCTACACTCCTATCGGTAGTGCCTATGACAGAGTCCCTGCCGTCTCGCTCTTCCTGCGGCTCTTCCACCTTATTCTCTAACCCTTCCCCCCACATACCTCTACAATTACTTCTCGTACCCCTGACCCTGCCACCTCCAACCGCAAGAGCCCAGTCCTCCCCGGGTTCCGTGGTATGCCGTGGAAGCTTTTGCCGCAGGTGGTGCCACGGCATGTCGTGAAAAAGGGCGATAATGTACATCCCTTGAACCCTTTGTACACGTACTCCATTTGGTTGTAAGTTTCCTGCTTCCGCGCTCATAATTTGAGGACGAAAAGCTACAACCTGATGTGTGTCCAACAACAGAGCTTCTCGTAGCAGGTACCACCGCCACTACCGCTGTACAACATCTACAGCGGATCTTCTCCTGCTTGTCCGTTCCCTCGTTAGTAGGAGGGTGGGCCTGACAACACCACCTGCAGCATGTCTTGAGGACATGGCCCGAACGTTGCTGTGGGCAGGCACAGTCTACGAGTACTCGTCGAGTTGGGTTTCGTTAGGCAGAACTCGAAAAACAAAAACCGTTACTGACAGTTGTATGATCCGGTTGTTGGTTTCGTTTTTATGAAACCATGGCCCAGCCATGTGCCTACACTTGTTGCCGCCCGCAACCAGCTCGACCAGCTGTGAACGACTTTCCACCGCACCATCACGAGAAAAATTATTTTGTGTCTGTGCGTGCACAGAGCCCGCCGGGACTGGAATTGATCCCGTGTGCGTTAATTACGGTGGTCAAACGTGGCCCAAAGAAAATGTTGAATCACACACAAACTGAGAAACTCAGAGCAAGGCACCCTACCCTCGTATACGATCCGTTATGAAAAGGCTTTTTTTTCCTTGGAAAACCAAAAAAAAGGCTCGCGCGCCTCATTATTACCCCCTAAATCAAGTCCCCTGTTTGGCCCGTATTTTGTACCCGTTTCGTAACCGTTGCGTCACGGACTCTTCTTTCGTTCCAAACACAATTGATGAATAACGCCCCGGGTAAAGAGGTACTCATTCTGAGGGACGGGATTGGGCTTGGGCGGCTACCCAGCGGCACTCGGCTAACAATCGGGTACACGGGCACCCGCCCAAAGACAATACGGTAAATAATCGCAAGTACCTGGACATTTAGCGGGTACGTACCCGTTTCACCCGGGCCCTCAACGGTTAATACATCTGGGTAGAAGGATCTTGCCGTGTGCCTGGTACCTGGATTTTTTATTGTTGTTCACGGGTACTATCTATAATAGTATTAGTGAGTTAAGCGCTGCTGGCCTTCCGGGCAGACCGTGGTCGCTGGTGCTCCCCAGATACATGCTTTCGTATTATTCCGCATCTAGGGTACAGCGTCAAACCTGCGATCACCTGCGGCGTCGTTGATGACGTGCACTCCTCGCCAGAACCCGCCTTGGTTGCGCGTCGTCGACGGTATAAATGACGGTGAATTTTTGAGTTGAGATGATTCTGGAAATATCTCGCCACCAAAATGATAGTTTGTCGGAGTCGACGGATCGCAACATGTCGATTCCCTTTGCGTTGTATATAAAAAAAAAAAAGTTTTGGAGCAATCCCTTTTCAGAGTTGAGACGCTGCACTGTTCGTGATGTTCCTTTTGACGGAAAGGAAACAGCTTCTCAATCTTCAAACTCTTTGGTCCTGTTTCGCCCGATCACCCGTGTATGTCTGTGCAGACAACAAGGACGTCCTCGCCATGGGACAGTTGGTCGTCAAGTTCCCCCATCTTCACGGTGTGTGCAGCAACCTCCACCCCGAAGACGCTCAGCGGGAAGTGCCGGGCACCCGTGACGCGGGCGCGTCAACCGGCGGTGTAAAGTCCGAGGTCAGCGATGCGGAACGGAGGGCCGAGACGAAGCGGAAGGGGAGGGAGCAATTCGAGGCAACCAAGCGAGGACAGAGGAAAAAGTTGAAAGATGAAGGGACGAAGAGTCTCGAGGTCATGACGATAAATATTTGAGAGGGCGTGGCGCAACATTTGGGCCCTTTTTTGGGGTCTCTCTCGCCTGCAAGTTCCATCTGGCGTCAGCGCACAGAGGAAGTAGAATGCAAGGCCGTCGTGCTCGATCTAAACTGAAGGATCTACAAAATGCACAAGGTTTCCTCTAGAGAACTGGCCGATTGCGTCAAGGCACGCGAGGAGGCAGGCGAGGGGGAGGACGGCGATGTTTCCGTGAGGGAGCGTTTTGTAAAGTCAACCCTCAAACAAGTAGAAGAACACATGATGGAAGCCGCGGGCATGCAAGTGTAGGCTGCGCGAAGCGATTAGGTGTGTTGTTGGCAGGGGGGGCAGGGAGGAGGGGGAAATCGGCATTCACAAACACTGGCTTGTTTCATTTTGTTAGAGTCGAAAACAGTGTATACGCCCCCGTTGACATGCGAGAATCGCGACGAAACGATGTCCGCTTGAGCTTTGCGTCCGGCCGATACATCAGGCTGGTAGTATTGTCGACCGCGGGAACCCGGTGCAATGTTTTATTTTTAAGTGTCGCCGCGCCAGTACCAACTGGTTGGAGATGAGGGCGGTAGGACGCCTGTTCATCAGCCACCAGAGCCTGCCTTTTTTCCTGATTTCGCCGCAGTCGTGCTTGTAACTTGACGGAGAGGGAGGTGGTAGGGCGGTGTTTTTGTTAGCCGCCAGAGCCTGGTGTTGGGATGGATTAATTTTGCCGCGAAGCCGCGCTAGTGAATTGGTGGGGGAGGACGAACGGGAGAGCGTTTTTTTTTTCTAACTAAACACTCTGTTCTTTTTCACTTCCCTTTTTCAAGCGAACCCGCGCCTTTATTATTCGGTGGAGCGGGGGCTGGCTAATCGCTTGTTTATCAGCCGCCTGAGCCTGGCGCTACTGTAGAATAGTCATGGCGAGAAGCCGCGATTGTAATTTGGGTTAAAGGAGGGTAGGAAGACGCGATTTTTGTCAGATGCCAGAACCTGGTGTTGCGATGGACGAAGTCTGCAGCGAAGCCGCGCTTGTATCTTGGTGGGGGAGGAGGGGCGGGAGAGCTTTTTTTCTGACGAAACAGTCTATTATTTTTTGCTTTTATTTTCGAGCGAACCCGCGCCTGCGTTATTTGGTGGAGCAGGGGTTGGTTAATCGCTTGTTCATCAGCCGCCTGAGCCTGGCGTTATTGCAGAATAATCATGGCGAGAAGCTGCGTTTGTAATGTGGGGAAGAGAGGGGTAGGAGGACGCGAATTTGTCGGCAGTCAGAGCCTGGTGTTATTATAGTATAATTTTGGCGCGAAGCCGCGCTTGTAAATTGGTGGGGGGGGGGGGGAGTGTTTTTCTCCCGACGTGACAGTGTGTTATTTTTTACTTTCTTTTTCAAGCGAACCCGCGCCTGTATTATTTTGGTGAAGCGGAGGTTGGTTAATCGCTTGTTCATCGGCCGCCTGAGCCTGGCGTGGTTGTAGAATAATCATGGCGAGAAGCCGCGCGTGTAATGTGCGGAAGAGGGGGGTAGGAGGACACGATTCTGTCGGGCGTCAGAGCCTGGTCTGATTACGAACTATTTTCGCGACGAATTCACGCTTGTATTATTTGGTGGGGCGGGGGGCGGTCGGGCACCAGTTTGTCAGCGGCCATAGCCTGATTTTATGAAGGACTAATTTCGCGAGAAGATGCGCTTGTCATTTGGTAGGAGAGAGGGGAAGGGGAGGGAGAGGGCGATCTTAGATGCGGCTATAGATGGTGGTGTTGTCACTGTTTTTTTACGCGAAGTCGCGCCTGCAGAAAGTTGGATTCGAAACGAACTACACAGAAATAATACGGTACGACTGTTTTCTACATTTGATGCAGGGAAGCCGCGCTTGTACTTTGGGCGCGCCGTTTTGCCTTGAATCTACAAGCCGTTCCTATGCGAAAACAAGCATTCTAAGTCTACCCGCGCTCCTGAATCGATTCACGGAGACCCTACACCGCGTTGGCCGGCGGCGTTTAAGATGTGGTCAGGCAAACCGTAAGCCGAAGCCAATGGCATTACCATACTTGCATGGTACACCTCGATCGATGTACGCGTTTGCACCCTACCCGGACGTGGATAGACTTCGTCAAATAGTTGTCCAGCAAACAGGCGCACTTTCATGTCTAAAATTAGAGGGAACAAGACATCATCTTTCTCGTGCTCGCAGAAAGTCGAGCGCTATCGAAGCTTACTACAAACGAACGAGTACGTTCAAATTTCATCGTGGACTAAAATAATGTCGAGGTGTGAACTACAAAAACGCGCCGTCATTCACGTTTCCACAACATGTTACGGCTATAAATTTAGTTTATGGTCATCAAGCTGGTAAATATTGATGTTGTCATTGCACAGCCAAGGAACGGTTTGGCGTGCTTATTCCACAAGTGCGTGTGTTCGTACTCGTAACCATTTGTTGTAGTTGGTCGGATTTGTTGTACGGGAAGTTGGAACACCGCCTATCTTTCGGTCTCTGTTCAACACCCCCTCGCGCTGAAATCTGCGAAAATCTGCGTATTCGCTTGTGTGTTTTCTTTCCTGATTCTTGATTTTTCTATTTCATAGAATGTGTATGTCGTGCCCGTCATATCCGGTAGGATGGGATAAGAAATTTGCATTGCCTACTGCGCTTACTGCATACGTAACAATCGACTAAGAACAAAAAGGAAGCCGACGAGGCAAAGCAAAAAATAACAGGAGATAGCAAAAAGCTAAACCGAAGCTACAGACAGAGACACAAAGAGGGGTAAGCGGGGAAAAAAGAGAAGGAAAAAAAGGGACAAAAAAGGGGACAAAAACGGGCGGGGGGGAAAGATAATACGAAAGACAGATACCACTGGTGCATACAGACACCCAAGATGCCCGGGTGGCACCGTGCTAGTTATTTGGGTCCCAAAGAATGGAGCGCATCATGGCGATGAGGGCCATACCCAGGCGTCAGTCTGTTCGGCAGACCGTCTCCCCCCCCCGGTACCAGATAATGGCTAAAGCGGGACCGGTTCCACGTGAGTGCGGCAGCCGCTCCCGCACCGCACTTATTCCACTTGAGTGCGGCAGGCGCACTTAAGTGGGATTCATTTGTGTCTCGATATTTTCACTGTGCTTGCAGCACAGTTGTACAAAAATGGGCCGCGCTTTTAGGACTGCAGCGCCATTTTAGGGACAAACAATTCAAATTCCAAGTACTGTGCCCCCAAATCGGGGCCGCAGTCCTAAAAGGGCTAAGTGAGACCCTCACCGTACTGAAATATATATATATATATATATATATATATACATCTATATGTATGACCATACCGGGTACCAGGTACCCTGGTATTATATTTGAAGCGTAGGATTGAAAACCAAGGTAGGTACGTATACAAAAGATTTACGCAGGCGGTGGATTCCATCCCTCGCGTGTGGGTCCGCCGGGATGAAATCTGCAGATCTGTCCTCGGTCCTTGGCATAAAGCTCTGATACGTATATTGTTGTGAGTTGACAAACAGGACTCACAGCTGACGTACGAAAGTTTCACCCCGATTGGGATGCCGGAAGTCAACTCTGATAACTCCACACAGCACACAGGGCACACAGGGCCTAGGACGGAGGGAGACAGGGAGGGAGGGTGGGAGGCAGGGAGGGACCAAGGAAGGGATGGAGAGAGGGAGGGAGCCTCCGCGAGGGGCTTCGACCTCATGCGTTCGGCATGGGCGTGGCTGTTTCGAAAGAAATCGTCCTTAGGTGGCCATTGGTATTGCCATGCCGCTTATCGCTTGCAGCACAGCACAAAAATAATTTTTACCTAGTTTTCCACTTGAAAAAAATAGGTTTGACATATTGCTTATCGCTTGCAGCACAACTGCTCTAGTACCAAAATTTAGACAGGGAGGGAGCTAGGGAGCTAGGGAGGGGCGGAGAGAGGGGGAGAGCCTCCGCGAGGGCTTCGGCCTGAAGCGTGCGGCATGGGCATTGCCGTTTCGAAAGAAGCCATCCGTAAGTGACCATTGATATTGTCATGCCGCTTATCGCTTGCAGCACAGCAGTACAAAACTTAATTTGACCCAATTTTCCACTTGAAAATAGACTTGACGTGATTGCCGCTGCTCAACCCATCACCCAGATTGGGATGCTGGAAGTTTTTCGTTTGTTGTTGTTGTTCTCACATTAACTCACAATTCAATGCAGTCCGTGGTCGCAGGACAGGCTCCAATAACTCTGGAGTGGAAGAAATACCTCAAGTAAAAACAGAGGCAAAAAACAAAAAACAAGCATACGCACTCCACCACTGCGGACACCAGGGAAGCAAAAAGGAGACTATTAATAGCAGACAAAAACCTAAAAAAAAGAAGACGAAGCTAAGCAAAACAAAAAAAAAAAAAAAACTAAAGCAGACGCAGATAGCAAAACGCAAAAAAAAGGCAAAACGGACCATACTAACAAAGACACAAAGAGGTACAAACGGGAATGAAAGAAAAATGAAAAAAAAAAAAATGAAAAAAAAAGGGACAAAAAAGCGATAATCACGGGCGGGGGGGAAAGAAAATACCAAAGGCAGGCACTGGAGCATACAGACACGTAAAGTTGCCCAGATGGCACCATGCTAGTTACTTGGGTCCCAAAGAAAGGAGTGCATCATGACGATGATGGCCATAACCAGGCTTCAGTCTGTTGGGCAGACCGCCTCCCCTCCCCCCCTCCGCCATTCCCCCTCGTCCCCCTTTCGCCCCCCCCCTCTTCCCTGCCATTCTGCACACTCGCGTAAACTCTGATAACTCCACACACAGGGCACGCGAAGAGGTGTGGTTTGTACCATGACGATCACCTCCGCAAGGGCTTCGACCTGATGTGCGCGGCATTGGCGTAGCCGTTTCGAAATATATTTGTCCGTAGGAGACCATTGAGTGACCGTGATCAGACAGACTGTCAGACAAGTTTTCTGAATCCGTTTCAGAGACCACAAGTTGACACCTGTGGAACTAAACGACAGCCAAAGCAACTCCCGGGAAAATGAAACAACAGTACGATGCCCATACTGAAGTAAAATGAAGCTTAAACACCGGGCAGAAACATGCTTGGGGAAAAAGGGCGCGAACGTATACGCTGTAACGCTTGCAAAAAAAAACAGGAGGCATCGCATACAACGAGAGGGAAAAAGTACAAATCAGAGGAGAACAGGCGATCGGATGTAAAACAGAGATACGCCGACTACCGCCAGCAGGAGGGATGGGGGGGGGGGGTCGGCTAAACCAAACACCAAAAAGCCAACCACTGCCATGACGCACGCGTACGAAAGAAGCGAAACAGATGGAGGAAAACACAACAGGGAACACGGGAACACGAAAGGCACACCCCGAAAAAACAGGAAAAGGGGACGGCGGCCAGCCATATACCCGTAGAGCAAAGAGATGGGGTCCGGGCGGCCCTACGCTGGCTACGCACGGTCGGCCAGGAACGACACACACCACGACGATGATGGACAGATATATACGTAAGACTGTAGCAAGGAACCCCCATCCCCCTCCACGCCCCCCCGTCCCCCCCCCCTCCCCTCCAGGACGGCGACGAAGCTTCAAACTAGCAAACCCCGCCGGACATAGATACAAACGGAAAACAAGCACCCAGACCCGTCGTCGCTACCTTCGCAAAATGCACGCCTGCGCATGCATGATCCCGTTGATTTTAACAGAAAAACACTGCCGAAGGAAAGGCCAATATAGTGCTTCGCGCTTGGCATTGCTTCGCTGACTCTAAACGCCACCGAAAATCAATCATATCACAACTATTGATATCAAATAGGCGGCGACCACAAAAAGGCCCAACCTTTGGGGCTCGTTAACTGCGCTGCAGAGCACAGCAGCCCCAAGCAAATCACATCGACGCCTCCTCAAAATATTACTTCATCAAGGAGAGGGGGGGAGCGGGGAGAGCGGAGCTCCGCGCAGACGCCGGTAGCTCGACAAGTGCTGCCCTTTGGCACGACGTCGCCAGCACAGCGAAACAAAACATGTTCGTTTACAACAGACAGACCACTGAGCTACTCAGTCAGCGCTGACTGAGTAGCTCAGTGGTCTATCCTTTATAAACGAACAAAACAAACTTTTCCACACCATTACAATAAGGCCTACCTGGCGACCTGCTCTCGATACACTATGTTCCACAAAACACAAATCAAACTCTGATGTAGACTCCTACTACCCAATCGACCGTTTCTTCCAGAAATCCTTCATACGACAAGACAAAGTGACGCACCCGACACACCGATGTTTGTACTCAACTCCGTGTGGGTCCCCTCCTGTTTCGTCGACCCCTCCCGCCCCACCCGCCCAGTACCGCACACACCTCCCCCCAATCTCCGAACACCGCCCCCATTGCCTAGCCGGGGACCATCCGCTCGACTCGCTTACTCCCTGGCAGTCTACGTAGTTGTTTCAGGCGGTAATGTGGTATGGGCGCCACTGCTTGGCTGCCTCCAGCTTCATCAGGAGAAACGCCCGCGCGGCAGTTTCGCCACTCCTCTGACGGGGTGGGTTGCTCCCCTCCAGTATGGTGCCAACGTGCGCTCCCCCGGCAGGGCAGGGCGGCCTTTCCCGGACGTAGCACCTTCTTCTTCCGCACGGATTGCGCAGACCTTTTCGTCTTGCAAAAAAATGTGCAGGTGGAAGAGGGAGGAGACGAGGCCCGGGCGTCCAGCCAGCGACACCTTGAAGGGCCGCCATAGAATCCCCCACGTGGGCACGAGGATACCAAACGACCGTCCGATCTTCACTCGCAGCTGGCCGAGGTGGAAGTTGAAGGGGATTTCACCCGGGAGCAGGTTTCTGCCCGGGTACAGCATCAGCAGTTGTTCGCTGATCGGGTATGCCGCGTCGCCGATGACGTGGTAGCCTGGAGGTAAGCCTAAAACAGCCGTGGGAGGGCGACGAGCGAGCCATGACACCCAATCGATCGTCGAACCGGAAGATGTTTTGGACATGTTAAAAAAACGATAGTAGGCGTCGCACGACGCCTGTACGTTGTTGCCGTTAACCTACTTGCTTCCAGAGTAGGGAGAGCACGTTCGGGGTTTCCGTCGTAGTGGGCGTTATGCCCTTGATGACCAGACCATCTTTGGCGGCCACGACATGATCGAATACGCCATTGTCGTCGACATGATCGCATACCCAGTCGCTTCTTGTCTGGCGTGCGAAAGAACGAACGCGTGTGACACGCGAGCACGACAAAGAAAGGTGGTTTTATAGAGAAAAATGCGGTTGTTCATACTGAATAAAAAAAAAATCTCAAGTTTTTATATACACCTTACTGCAATAATTACAGACCCGGGGGGGTGCTACGACGTCACCACTTTGTGCAGTCGCGAACCGGGAGTCACAAGCAGTGCTGTCGCTACCAAGGTGTTGTTGCCGTCACCAGTAAGCTACGCATACGCAGGCGCGACTTCAAGACGCGCGCCGCGTGCACTAGATTACGTTTTTGCTGTCGGGCACATGCTTAGCAGGTTGTTGTTGTCGGACAAAGGAGGTCTTTTCGGGCGGCGATATACGGACGAGCGCGACGAAACTGTTTACAGAGGCACACCACACTCTGTTCTCCTTCACGGCATCCAAAAAAAATCACACACATGGAATCCACCTGCGTTCTTTCGGCATTCTGCCGACGTTTGAGACAAGAAGAAATGCCCGATTTCGTCCGTCTTGTTGATGGCGTCGATCACTTGCCACAGTATATAATATACCGTGGCACGCCCCAATCCAAAACTCCACGGAGACGTCGCAGTAGGAATCTCCGGCCAGGACTCGAAGAGCCACGCCAGCGCGTGTTTCGACCGAAATCGCACCAGCGGCAGAACTCACAGATGCATGGGGTAGCAACACGCGCAGAACGCACAAGCAAAGAGTGCTCAGGATGGACGACACCGGCAGCTACTTGCTTTCGAAACTGTAGGTTAAACCCCGTACGAAGGTTGTCTGAATTGAGATAACGCGAAAGGCCGAACTATTCATATCAACACCCAATGCTGCTGTGTACCCCGCCAGCGCTCCGTGTTTGCCCATCGAACCTCCAGTAGTACGGTCGTGCGACGCAACAAAACGTCGCATAAGATACCCTACATATGCAGTTGTGTGCAGATAGAGTCTACCCGTATGTAGTGCCCACGATTGATGCGAAGGGCGAAGCTTTGATGTACCAGGAGATGCCGTTCGAAATGCTTGCCGCCTACCAGGTACCTGGTACATTCGTTTCACTACCAGAAACGACTAAAATAAGAGGAGCATATGCACCGATCGAAAGCCGCACGATAACACATGAATCTAAGAAAGGGACGGAGCTTAGAATGCAGCACTTGGTCGCCGGCTGCCGGGCTACGACCGACCGACCGGACGATCGACGTTCGACCGAGACAGCGGCAGACGGCGCGATCCACGAAGCAAGCGGACGACCCAAACAAATACCGACCGACCCTAAGAGCGACCATGGACGGTCAGGCGGTCGACAAAAACTATGTCCGGTCGACGTCGCTCGCTGTTGTGCCGGCGTAACGGCTGCTTGTTGGTGTTGTTGGTAACTATGGCTGCTGTTGTTGAGCTGTGAGCCACGCGATGTCGGTCGAACGAACGTCGGTGCCGTGGCGCAACCAACGATAAAAGCCACGAGGGGATAAAACGATCGGCAGTCGACCCAGCGATGGCAATGGTGAAGTATGACCAGGTGAGCGAACTACCGCTGTGTGTGTGGGCTCAGCCGACACACAGCGACGACCGTAGACGAGAGCGAAGGTTAGCGCTGTCGCGTGCGCGCCGCGGCCAGTATCTTTTTCTTTTTGGTGGCGCAGGATAGGAAGCTATCACTCTCAGGGTGTCTTGGGTGGGCGGAGGGAACCCTCAAGCGCCACGTGCGGAACAGCAACGGTGATGCAGCTATCGAGGTCTCGAGCGTATCCTCTGTTTTTTCGCTCGTCTGCTCGGTTTTCGTGATGGTTGGCCGATCGAGCAGGCCGAAAAATTGGGTTTGCGGTCGCATGATTGTTTTTGAGGCGCCATCGCCGGGGTACAATGTGCTATGGTCTGTGGGCGTGCGTGAGCGCGGCTATTGCTCCGGTCGCTTCTCGCTAAGGTTCGCGTTTTGTCGCCTCGATCGTGGTCATCGAAGCGGCCAAGAATCACCCCAGACTCCACCGGGAGTGTTGACCCACCATGAACATGCTACATCAAGGCTCATCAACTCCTAAATTCCTAATTGGAACTAAAAAAATGACACGAAAAAAGTCCCCAAAGACTTTTCACTCAAATCGTCTTTTTTATTTGCCTGGAGAATGCCTGCTTGGTGATTCACTCGTCGGCCAATCAGATGCAATATAAATTAGAAAAAAAAACAAATCAAATTGAAAAAAAAAAATCCTTGATAAGATGTGCCCTTAAAGTCAGCTATATTTCAACAATTTTGTCGAAGCTGGATCAAGGGCTTTACATCCCTAATGAAACGTGCGAGCAGCAGCAGCAGCAGCAGCAGTGGTTCAACCGCTTTCTCATAGAGCGCAGGCAAGGATTCACAACATTCTCCCGGCACGGGCCAAAAGTTGCCGCTGGCCCCACTCGAGACCTCAGATCGTCAGACAGACAGAGAACGATCCCGACAATCGATTTCTAAATTTTTGAGCGAAACCTATAGGAGACCAATGCCGAAAATCTTATTTTTTTTAGTGAAAAGAAAACAGAGTACGTTTCGATCATCGCGGTTCACCTGGCATGCAACTTACCCCATAGCAAGCCCGGAGACTGGGAAGGTGGGAGGCCAGCCAACAGTTTTCCAGACGCCTCCGCCGGCGACAAGAGCAGGGGGGTAATGCCACCCAGCAGGTGAGCAGGAACCTCGAAGCTCGAAATGGGAGTGCCGTTGCCTTCTCTTGAACTCCTGCGTCCTTCTCAAAGTGCGATATCTGTGGCACGTCCAAACCGTGCCCGCTGCCGCTGCATCAATCATCAGGCGACAAGCTACACTGATCAAACGAACTCCTCTCGTCTCGGAGAAAGTCGCCGTCGGCGCCACCACCTCCGCCGTCACAGCGTCAGCAAAAGCAGCAGCTGTAGCAGCAGCAGCAGCAGCAGCAGCAGCAGCAACAACAGCGCTTGGAGGGTTTGTCGACGAGTCAACTCCCAACGGCGGTCTTCGAAGACTGCACAAAGCGACGGCAGAGACTACCAACGCCGACCAGAGAAAACAAACGGAGGAAGCCGTCTCCTCGCCGCAGCGGTGGGTCGGCGGCATCGAAGCTGCCTTCGACGAGCGAGAGTCCAAGATCTTGGGCTTCCTTGAAGGCAAGGTCACCAGCAGCGGCGTCGGCAGCAACGGCGGCAACCGCGAAGGCGTCTATGATGGCGAGAGGTGACGGCAAGCCTATTCAGTCAGCGGGCGAAAAGCAGCAGCAACAGCAGCAGCAGTGATCAAGTCCCTTACTTCAAGAGCGTAGGCAAGGGTCCAAAACGTATTCTCTCGGTACGGGTCAAACCGCCGTTGCCGCCAAGCACGCCCTAAACCTGTAGCAGATGTGAACAATAACCACTGACCTGCCGTCAGCGGTTATGGTGCACATCTAACAGAAACACAATCTGGGGACCAGGGTTAACAACCTCAAGTCTGGAAGGTGTTATCCCCACTGGGACGGGGACGGTGCCCTCCCGCCCTCCCTATACGAGTACTATCTCCGGGCTTGTCGTGGGTACATTGTACATTGCAAGCCAGACGAGAACAGACCACCAGAATCGGCTTTTCGTATAGAGCGAAACAGGCACCGTATGATGCGTTTCTGTTTTCGTGGTCTTTCTCCGTCTGGCTTGATGGCTTGCAATGTACCCAGAGACAAAGCAGGAGGGCGCGGTCCGTGGTAGGAGAAGACCTTCCAGGCTTGAGGCTTCGAGTGAGCCAAGCAACAAAAACGGTTATTTGACTCGCATCGGGATCTTGAATCCTCCGCTACTGCTGCTGTTGATGTGCTACTGATCCTCGTAAGTTAAATAGCCTATCCGTCACCGCCCGCCTTGGCTATTGCCTTCGCGGTTGCCGCCGTTGCTGCCGACACCGCTACCAACGACTTTGTCGACAAGGAAATCCTAGATGTCTGGACTCTCGTTCGCTCAAGGCACCGCCGGCCCGCACCCCGTTGCGGCCGGGGGGCGGCTACCTCCAGTCGTCCTGCCCACTCGGGGGCGTTGGTAATCGCCGTCGCTTCTTGTAGTATTCATAGTCCGTTGTGGGGAGCGGCTCGCGGACAGACCGCTCATGCGCTGCCGCTGCCACAGCGGCAGCGGCGGCGACAGAGGCCGTAGCAGCGGCGAAGACCCCCGCAAGGCAGTGGGAGCGACAGAGGCTAGCGGCGGCGAAGATCACCTCAGAGGCGGAAGGAACCACCCAGCGTTGCTTTACATAATAAGTGGGTCGGCACGTTGCTAGCAGGTGACTGCGTTTTCGGCATTCCGCCGACGAAATCTGCAACTGGCATCCTTCTCGTCCGCCGAGTGGCTAAAACTCCTCGACCTTGTGACGCGAAGAGGCATCCGGGAAAGCGGCTGCCCCCTCGGCCTCCAGTCCCGGGCTCGACATCACGTACATTTGCAAGCGAGACCGAGAACAAAGACGGAGGAGAAATACGGAGAGCATGAGCATGACGAAGGTCTACGAAAGCTAATCGAAATCTCCGTTTTTCTCAAAAAAAAAATGCTCTCTTCTCTGTTCAGGCTTTGGCGTAGCCAGCCTACCGTTTCGCTCACAAGCCCGAAGGTATCTGTACAGTGTGCAGGCCCAACGCAATTGTTTTGACTCTTCTGCTCAAGTCAACGGGGCCCACCTCGACCCAGCAGCGATCCTTCTGTGAACTCGATTTGAGATCTGGGATGTGAAGAAGAGACGGGCACGCCATCTTGGGTGGAACTCCCTGGCAAGGGTGAAGCATGAGCAGCGACCAAGCAAGCGAACCTGATAATATAGACAGACCGACGGAAACAGGAGCAGCAGCACGTGTGCGACCATGGTCAGAAGGCTATGTACGATTGCAGCCCTCCTGTGTAGCAAGGCGGCCGCGTTTGTGGTGCCGACAGCGTCAAGGAGAATAGTCAGTGGGCTTGGGCGAGCACCTCTTTTCGCTGTAGCACGAACAAGAGCACACGGCGCGGACAGCACAGCACCGACCATGCGATACATCGCAATGAACACGTAAGTTTTGCCGAGGGTGAAGGAAGGGAGGGTTGGGAGCGAGATCTTTGCAAGCCGTTGGTGTATACATGAGATGTGCAGCTTCGACAAAAACTGCCAGGCTCGCACATACATACTTGTCCGGAATCACACACTTGATGAATGAACGTCGCACGTCATGAGCGACTATACGAGTCAAAATCACCAGTGTGCAATCAAAAGGGCAAAAGCAGGTCGTACAGGACACGATTTACGATGCGTACACGATGCGTCGTCTACTCTTCGCGGCGAGAACTGGCGCAAGCATCGGTATGGTGGTACCAGGTACCTGGTATCGCATAATACGTCCACACGTACCGGTAACTGTGCGTTTTCCCCCAGGGTTTGAACACTGGGAGTGGCAAGTAAGCGGAAAACCGAACTCCGGGGCAATGAACGTCAATCGTCAGGTCTGCATCATTCAGTTCCGTACGAGGGGGTCAACTTTGCCGGAGGTCTTGCCGATGCATCTGCTCTGCAGAGTTTTAATATTAAGTAGCACCTATACATAATCCATTCGTGGAGACTCTGGTATACACGCACTCGTACGTACTGAGCGCAGGTACGATGCCACCGACCGTCTGTGACCGGCACACGGCACACCGACACTGCCTCGTATATAAACCAGGTACGTACGTAAACGTATACCAGGTACCTGGTACAATACATCACGCCATCAAACATGTGACGCCCAATGCACCCGTAATTCGTAGTTACATAATGACCTTATCTTCGTCAACGCGTCGTATTTCATTCAACTACTCGTACATGTCAACACTCTGTACGAGTACATAGTCTACTCGTGTACTGGTACTTTGTGGTATTCGTGGAACATGGGCATTCTTCGACGACGGTTGTCGTCGCTCCGTTTAGTCAATCTAAGTGACACAAGTATTATCTACGTGCGGGTGGCGCGTGCGGGCTGGAGTTCACGCCCCCTTGCCTCCGGCGCCATCCGATGCACCTCACCCGCTCGCTGTCGCCTTCCTGCTCGATACGAGTCGCAAGATTTCACTCGTTCGCCGTCCTCCGTAAGGTGGTGGTGGTGATGCGCGCCTGTGTGTACGTGCGTACCGGTATGAACGTCATGACGATGGCGCTTCGAACCGATGTTTTGTGCTCTGCCCGCCGCCGGATTGTGTCCAGGTTCAAGGTCAAGCTTGGTTGCGAGGAGGCATTCGAAACCATGTGGAGGTGAGAGCCTCTACCCATGCCATTCATGGTGGATTTTTGTAGAGGAAATATGGCGCTGTGCAAGGACCGACGGTACACTGCTGGTGCTGTGGGGTGTAAAAGAGGCTTGGCGGTCGATGAGCATGTATCCACGATTACATCTCTGGCATCCCGAGTGCGCGTGCACTACTTTTATTCGAAGTATAATGTCAAACTCCCATGCCCGCATGCTTTTTGCTGCGCCCCAACAGGGAGCGGGAAAGTAGCCTAGCGGATTTCTCCGGGTTCGAGCAGTTCATGCTTCTCAAGATCGACAACGGGAAGGAGGAAGAGGAGGGGGGGGATATAAGCCCTAACAACCCAGGATACACGCAATTCGTTTCCCACACCGTCTGGGCGCACCAGATGGACTTCGAGGAGTGGAAGCGAAGGTGCGACTGACGCACACTATGGATGCGACACGTTCGATTGAAGTATGTATCTTGCCTGGCAGAGGGTGCTTGTGGGTTGTCAGCTGCTCCCATGCAGTGCCTAGGCTTGCGCTCCTTGGCTGCCGGGGCACGGCAGGGTCGTAGGAGACTGTGCAGGCTGCCCCCATATACATGAAACAAACGCATAAGAAACGTACAAGTAGTTGGAGGGTCGAGAATTTTGCTGCTGCAAAAATTAGCACACACCAATTCCGAGTAGCTTGTCCCCAAAATGTATCTAAAAGGGTTAAACCCCTTTAGAACCGCATCCGCTTTTTTTTTTCACAAAATACTTGGGACCGATGTGGGTTCCTTTGGGCGGCGGTAAAACGGAACATACCCAGTAACAGCGTCAAGCACCGGGTAGCCCATCTTACAGTCAGCAGTAGTACTCGTAGTGTAACCTAGAGATCGGGTGCACCAAGTTCAGCTTGTGTGTACTGTCTGATTACAAACCCATGAGGACACCCAGTATTAGAGCTACTACCGTAGTGCGTGCTGTTTTACTTCTTAGCTCCGGCATGGTATATATGACACTCAACATTGCCCGCCCCCACGTTTTTCAAGTATTTGCACTTGCAGAATCGGCTAACAGCAGTGTCGTTGATGGTTGACCATTTTGTTTGTTGGTTTCGAACCCCCTGCGCAGCCAAGCCTTCAAGAAAAGCCACGGCGGCCCTGGGAAGGAAGGCGAGAAGCCATCGTTCATCGTAGCTGCTGGGGGCATGAGCAAGATGGGCGACTACATCGTCGAGCGTCCCGTGCCTTCTCTCTACCACGCCGTCATCATGGAGCCGGTACCTCCAGAGCACGCGGGCGGTCTGTGGGACTTTGAGGACGAGCCATCGTACTTCGACGGCGACTGTGCTCTTTAAATATGCGTGTTGCTTGCTAGAGAACGATGTAATGGGGAGCGTACGAATGTGTTTACTAAGAGCTCAATGGTTTGCTCTTCGTGACATTTTGTCGGTGCAGCGATAATGATTTATTTTTTGCGTCGGTTCTGTTTTCTTTCGGGGTGCTGCGCAGATGATGCCCTTCGTTTGCTCCTGGTGATCGCACGGCTCTGTCATTTCAGGGTCCACGTTTTCATAGTTTAGCCCCCCCCCCCCCCCCCCCTCCATCCTAGGAGATAGATGGTGGCCACAGGCGGCGAAACAGGAAGGGGATAAGAGTAGCAAAAACTGTATCTGTAATATGCGGAAACAACGTGATGAGCGCCCAACTGTTGGAGGTGTCTCTATTAGAAGTAGGAACGGTGCTCCGTCTCGCAAGGGGTGCGTGGTCGACGGTCAGATGACTACGGCAAGCAACAAATGAGTACGCCCCCCCCCCCTCCCCCCCCGGCCTTGAAAAAGTGGATCCAGTTCTGAGGTTATTCTTGCGCGGGCGTAACAGGGGCACTGCTGTTGCAAGTGGGGTGGAAGTTAGGACGCTCCTGTTGTGCTCACGCTGTTTGACGTATCATACCGTGTGTCTGGTTATTTTCAGTAGAACTAACAGAGCTACGCGTACCTCGTTTTTGCGTGTTCACTGTTTGTATCTCTGCCATAACTGTTTATATCATCTGTCGTGTGAATCGTAAAAGACGACGCGCGGAAACATGAGCGCTATATTTACAGTGTGGGAACTAAAAATAAATTGCGTTCGGTTGGTGTCAATGCTTTGCTGTTTTTCTAAGGGGCGTGAACGAGTGCACCAAGTTCTGCTCTACCGCGGAACGAAACGAAGCTATGCCCGAAATGCTCAAGAAATCACGCGGCTGAAATTGCTGCACCACGAATCAAAAGCCATGACCTGATTGCTCAAGAGATTGCGCCCCCCTCCCTCCCTCCCCCCACCCCTAGACCACCTTGACGATTTGCACTTCAACCAGTTGCGTTCGTTTGCAACCCAACAAGTTCCAGTGTGTACACGTAACCCATGTTACCCGGACTCCATGGTGGTAGCATTACTCCGTAAAACGAATGACGACGAGTGACAAGGTGTCAGAGAACAAACCCTTATTTCGAAAGGCAATAGCGTCATCCCGCAATGGCAGCCAGAGGAACCGTCAAAATTTCTTGCACCCATGGCGGTACCGATTGAAACTTTCGAGTCTCGTTGTCCATGCAGAGAAGCGCCACCTCGGCGTGCGCCACAAGGGTCCCGTCCCCTTTCCAGAGCGTCTCGTACATTGTCATGAACCTGTTGCCTCTAGTCAGCTTCGTCCCCAGCCGAACCTCCAGCGTATCTCCCGCTACCACGCCCTCGCTATCGATACGAAGATCTACTATGCTGGTCACCTGGGTGGGCGAGGGGGGTGGGGCAGATGGAAATGTTACTGTCATCTCAGGACAACAGACAGAAAATTGACACCGCTCTGGATGGAAATTAAGGACCGTTTGGGTCTCTATATGAACACCTACAAGATATTTATATTTCCATCCAGAGCGGTTGTCATTTACCTGGCATAGTGCAGGACACCCACGTACGAATAGTAGAAAGCGGGAGAGCTGCTGAGTTACTTAATTAAAGAATGGGCGCATTCCATACAGAGTGCAGCATACCGACCTCCAAACTTCTTATCTTCCTGTGAATCTCAGGTTGAATTTATGGAGTGCTCGTTTCCTTAGTGTATACAGTTCCTGCACTGGAGGAGACAAACACGCTCAGACTGGAGAACTGTAGAATACATCGCTCACGAATGCAGATGGTGTTTCATGACCTCGCATCTGCGAGGGACATTGTTTTTTCAAAAGTCCATCAGCACAACGACCCCAAGACAAGAAAAAATTCCTCACCACAACCGAAACCCCTTCCCGATGAAGCCGCCGCAGCCCGAGCTCGCCGTCCGGACCTCGTCCGAGGCTGAGGGTCCGTATCCGCTCAAAATAGTTGAGCAACGCCCGGATGGACAGGTCGCCTTCCCCCCCATCCCCCCCTCCTTCCAGATCGTCGCTCCACACCACGACTTCGATGCTCTTAGGCGACTGCGCGAAATCATCGGGCAACGGCAGCAAGAGCCTAGTATCGGCGACGCTTATCTCGACAGCCTTACCGTTTGCCACCGCGCCGGCACTCAGCAGAGCACTCTGTCCGGGGGGCAGGGGCAGCACCCCTGCCGCCCCTAGCCAGGACAGGGTGACCTCTGCGGATACGAAAATTCGAGACGGATCGGCGGCGGCGGTTATTTGGAAGCACCAGCGCGAGCGCCCGAGCGCGCTGTCAACCGCGACCAGGCTTCCCTCCACGAGCAGCTCGTCGCCGACGGTCGCCGCCGCTCGGTACTTCATATCATGCAGGCAGTGGACGCGGGCTGCGGGCGCACCGAAGGCGTTCTCGATTGCTCGCAGCGCGTACGTGAGATAGTTCGCGTGGTAGACGATGCCGTACCTATAATACGACGGTTCGTCAAGCAAGAAAAGCACATGATATTCCCGTTATACACACGCAGTCGAGTCAGGCGATAGAGCAAGCGGTATCGAGTTAATTGAACCCTTTCGGGATCCATGTACGGCGACCAAAACAAGGACGAGTTCGGGCTGTCTTACTAGACGATTTTTTAGTGGAGACAGCAGTGCGACTATAGACCACCATACTGCGCGTGTGTCAGTCTAGCTCGTCCTCGTCCAGCCCCTTACATATCCCCTACCCTAGAAGCGCGGAGCTGTTTCGTGTGGCCGACGCTGTGAACGTCAGTCGCCCTCGACATGTTTTCCCCTCTGAAGCCCCAGGGGACATATCTAAAAGGACGAGGAATGTGAGCTTTAGTTTACATGGTATAATACTTCTTTTCTATACGGTATGGCACACCGTGTGTGCATTGCTCGGAAAAGGCGAGAGTTGCGGGTTGGTCGCAAACACCCCCCTACTTTCGCGGGCTCGCTTCATTCATCGTTCGGCCTTCTTCGGGTTTGTTTTTCGATATCTACTTCGTGAACTTCTCCAACAAAATCAGCCACTACTACTCCATCCGCCCACACGGCATGGGGGGCAGTTCGGCGGGCCATACGCTGCTCGAACTCGCAACATTCATCAATGCTCACTATAAAAACAACCGCCGAGTGCAATATTAGTAGGACGATCTAAACCGATATAAATTGAATACCTTGGTATATAGTTCGACCGCTGGTGCCGTCTAAGCTGTGTCTCTAAAAACAAAACAAGAACAGAATCGATATGACTTCCCCGGGTCGGGCACCAACTGACCCTCTCCCCATTTTCCTCGGGGTAAAAAGAGCCTGGAGAAGGGGGTAGTCAGGCCCGTTTTCTATCACGGCAGAAGCGTCAGGGTCCTATGTCGAGGGCGCCCGAGGTGACAAGCGTAGCTCGAAGCGCCACACACCCTTTTCTCGTAAGGTGTGCGCTGCGGGTCGACGTGTTCGAACCCTGGTGCCTTGTTTCATTTTCGCAGGGGTTGTTGCAGGTTCCATGGCTCACCAAGATTTGGCTGAAAGCATTGAGTGAGGTGTGATAGGTGCCTATCTCTGGAGGGGGGGGGCGCAATGCGATAACCCGACAGGAGTACAAGACTCTGCTACTGCTGCCTGCTTGCGCGCGTAGATCGGGCTGGTACACGCGCGAAGGTATGACGAGAAATCTATTGGCATACTAGGGGACCAGGTGGTGTACCTGGTATGATATACAGCAGTAGCCCGTACACACCTGGTGGTACATATCATAGGTAGCGTTGTACTGCTGATGTACACAAGGTACCTGGTTGCAGCATACCATGTACCAGGTACCATGTGATCCCACGCATATGTATGTATATGGTGGTTGTAGAGTAAATCGAGAGTGGATAACGCCTTCGAAGTCGGCTAGGGAGAAAGCTTTTGCTATTTACGGAAACTTTTTTTACTTTTTTCCCATCACTATTATTATTGAGAAGATATAAAAATGAAAATTCCAAGAGAACGTGGATCGGGGATTTTCCACGAAAATTCTTGCTCGAAGCTTACCTGAAAATTCAACGATTTTTCCGAGAAGAGGATTTGAAAAAATCCAGTACACAGAGATGAATGTACGCCTTCTTCGTAGAATGGGTTGCTCTGTCTCGCGAAAAGAAAGTAGACAGCCGGCATTGGTTGCGGACGAGGGCCACGCCCGACATGTGATGTGAAGTGCCGTGTGCGTGTGCCGTGTGCGTGTGCGTGTGCCGTGTGCGAACGCAAATCTTGAGAAGGACAGTGCCTAGCGGGCCCTCAGCCGCACCGAGCGGCAGCCTGTCGCACTACGTCGGTTGTCTGCGGCTAGAGGTGGACGAACGCTTCACTATATAGTATGCGTTGCCCGCTGGTTATCATGGAGGTCGTGACGAGAGAGCAGGGAAATATATGGGCGGAACGCGGACCGGGACAGATCATGTGTGGCATGCGGCGACAGGCACGAATGAGGAAGGTACCAGCAGCCGATAGGACGGCCCGTGCTGTGGCTCAGATAGATCATCTGTCCGATGTCCGTTCCCGACATAGTGCGAGCGTGTTGTAGAGTGCGCGGGGGTGGGGACGTATTGCTGTGTGGGAGTGTGGAGAGTGGGGAGTCGGGGGCAACGAAAACAACTGTGGCTTGGAGCATGCAGGGTCAAGGATCAACTTCAACCGAAGGGATCCCCTCGCAGGATGTACAACGCCCGTGTTCGCGTGATGGAATGGTTCCGGTTTAATTCGTACGGCTCTGCAGACAGCAGAACTGCCCACCCGGGTCCATACGACGTATACCAGGTATGTACCTGTGTACTGCTGTACTGCAAGCAGCACCCATTCCACCCTCTGGCGCAACGTGCAACCTCGACCTTTACGTTTCTACCGTCGGTCGACGAAGAAGTTGTTTGCGTAGTATTTTATAAAATTATGAAATACTAGGGGCCCATCTTATTGAGGACTGTTATTTTTTTCAATTTGATTTGATTTTTTTTCTAATTTAATTTTCATTTGATTGGCCGAAGCGTGAATCACCAAGCAGGCATTCTCGAGGCAAAAAAAAACAATTTGAGTGAAAAGTCTACGCGGCTTGCCAAATTGAGTATCGATCGATCTGCCGATCGGTTGAACTCACTGCTGACGTACTTTTTTAGTTTTTTATTGAATCAAATTAAAATTCATTGAAATTGAAAAGTTATTTCCAAATAGAGTTCACCGTTAAAATGGGCCCTAACTGTTTATTGTACGTCTGCTGTGAGTTCGACTGGTTGAATAGTTGATACCCAGCTGTGCAAGCTGCGTAATACGTCTCGTGTCTCGTAGTGATATAGTACAGTTAGAAGTACAGCAGTACAAGTACTCGGAACGAGTGATTGCGCCGCATTCCATACTTGACAGGAGGGTTGTGAGAGTGGCGCTCACGTTCAGTTTTAGCTTTTGTTTCCATCTTCTTGGCATCATGTGCAGGGCGAGCTTTGGGATCCAGCTCTAGCGATCGTACTGCCTGGCAGGACGCTTGAGACGGAACAAAGAGCTGTAGGGTCAGAATGCGCCACTCGCTAGCCTGCCTACAGAAATCACGAACATCACCTCCTGCGCTGTTGGACCACCCTCTGCAATCTTACAGGTGTGTGCATACAGTGTTTTTCATATATCAAGAGCAAAAGGGGCCAAGAACATGTACGATAGTGAGACTCACCAACAAACACGTGCGTACTCATGTACTGGTACGTCAAGATCTGCTGCAACATTTACAGGGAGTATATTGAACAATTTTCATGGTGTCGGTGTGCCCGCCTGTGTTGTAAACCAACTTTCGAGTGTCTTGTGTACCCCGACCTTCGCGTGTCGATCTGCTGTTTCAGTGCACGAAATGGTACAAGTAATATCGTCTCGTCGACCCTGGTAGCATCCAGGGGAGTTACCGGCCAGTAGTCAATCGGTAGGGAAATAATGAAAAACGCGCGATCGGTTCACGCAGCTTGCAAAGTTGAGTATCGATCGATCTGCCGATCGGTTGAACTCACAGCTGACGTACCTGGTACTCTTTTAGTTTTTGAAATAAAATACTTGGCGCGCCTATTAATAGAATCAAGGTTTGAATGAGGACCTTTAACCATCAGGGAGAAGGGATCTTTAGGTTGGTAGGCTGTTCGGATGTTTTGGTTCCTGTTGGGATCAAGGTACGGGCGAAGACCCAACCCAACCCCTGACTCTAACCCTAACCCTAACCCAGACCCTATCCCTGACCCCAAACCGCAGTCAAAACGGGCCAAAACTCGCCATAAACGCGGCTACGCCGAGTTTGCACCGAACCAGGAAATTTCTCAGTTGCGGACGACGATTCCGAAGCGCAGACCACGCTAAGCATGTTTCAAGTCAAAAACATCCCTAAAGATCCCTTCTCCCAGATTGCTAAACCTACTCTTCGAATGGAACACAGGTAATCGAATAGCGTTGCTCACATGTCTGTCATCTCGATGTAAACCGTGCTCCTGTGGCGGAACGGAAATAACAGCGAGTCGTCATCCCCGCCACCAGCTCGCTGGGCCGCAGCAGACACTGGCGCGACGTCGATGCTTGCCTTCGTCGGCACCGAGCACAATGAACGCGGTCCGGTCGAAGCCCTTCCGACATCAAGAGGATTCCAATTTGTTCCTATTAATAATACTAACCTCGTCCGGCCCTGCTGCAAGCTCAAGCTTTTTAGAAGAAAGCCTTGGGCAAACAGCAAACCACCCAGTATGGCGCATGACAGGATGTAAGCACACTGCTGTCGCATCGTTTCCACAGCCCATCAAGTGCGGTACAGCAGTGAAACGTCGAAACTCGAGACCTCTCGAGACTCCAGTCAAAACAAATCCATCGTAGGGTGTTCCATCTGGTTAAATTTTTCCTACGGGGTTGGGGTGTCTTTTCTTTTGAAACGGGATCATGTGGCATGTAATGTGGTGTTCCTCTTGCACATACCAGGTACACAACTACTTACAGCAGTAACTCTCGATTATACCAGACATGTATGAATACCTGGTGTATAGCCGAGAGGCCCCGATCGTGGTGCATACTCGCACTATAGAGTAGCTTACTCCCGCAATATGCCCTTCACGAGTTTCCTTCCTATTATTGTCTTGGGTTATATAAATGACTTGGGCTACACGTACTCGTATAGTGGTCTTTGTTTGATCACGACGTGAGCACGAACTTTGCAGTCTGCGGAGTGCGATTTCTCGCCAACTTATACCAAGCAGAACCACGGGACTCTTAGGTGGGAAGCGGCGGGTGACATATCTATGTGAAGCCACCGCCGCGAGCGCGTGGCCGTAGCTTGCTCAAGGCTGGATATTTCAACGACGGTATGAAAAAACAGAGATCCAAAAACACCGACTGACGTCAAATATCTGTTTTCAAAAAAAGGTACAGGTCGGTACAGTACCTGCATACTGTTGCTGCTGTATACCAGAGGTAGTCAGTCGTACGAGTACCTTGTTGTTTGTTGTTCAGTGTTGTAATATTTGTTGTCTTCACATTAAATCGCCTTTTCTACCCACAACTTCATCAGCGCACCCAGTGTCCGTCCTGATTCCTTATCCTAAGAGATATACTGATTCTGTCACAGACTGTGAGACAGCAGAAGACCAAAAAAATAATAAAATAATCGCAAATTCAAGTGTCAAGCAAGTGAAATACCAGCGTGCCGGGTACGATAACACAACACAACAAAGCGAGACCAGAAACATAAGAACAAAAAGACAATAAAAACGAAACCAAAAATCTGAAATGAATCAGAATACAAATGACGCAAGGACTTCAGAAAGGCTGCCACACGGAAAGCATGTGTACTCAGGAAGGACAGATATCTGCTGCGCGGACGAAGCTACACGAAGGAGAGGGAGACACAGGCAAACGTAAGAGATTTTATTAGTCGAACCGATACTTCGAGCCACCCTATTTATCATTTCGTTTCTGCATTCGTCGACAGCTGTATCATCATCATCAGTGCAGCTGCCCTTTCCCCGTCCCCCCCTCCCCTTGTCGCCGTTCTTGGCGTCCTCAGCTGCGTGGCGCAGCCGGCTCCTCTATGTCTCGTCCCTGTGCCACCTCGCCATGAAAAAGTCCGCCGCTTCGACGACCCCCCGGTACCACTTCCCGCTCTTCGTGAAAACTTTTTTTAGTGGAGACTGCTGGAAACTACCTGGTATGCATCAAAAATAAAAAATATATAAATGGGATTCAGAACTTAACACACATCGCGTTTTTGCGAACAACCTACTTCGTACTCGTGCTTGGATGCACGACTATTACGGGGGACCATACTTAATACCAGGGTAGGACCTATGGTATACATAACAACCTGTATATTCAACCATGTTTACGAACAATATTTGGTCCTATTAACTCGTATGGTCCCCCGTAACATTATAATATGAATACTATAATACTAGTACATCGTACTTAATGTACTCGTAGAGTGGGGCATGAACACGGTTTCGTAGTGTAAAAAAAAATGCCATGAATCTTGGTGCCGGGTGCTGTTTAGGACAGTATTATTAGTCTAGAGTACGAGATCGAAGTAATGACGGGTTTCACTTGAGGTAGTTTTACTGCACGTCACATACGAGTACACACCATTCTAATATCGTAAATAGCACGCCGAAAATTATTCCCATGCATTTTTTTGTTGTATTATGAGAGAGCTCGGAGAGCTCGTACTGCGTGAAATATTCTGCTCTGTTCCGGAGTTTCACAATAATAAACAGGACCTCACACGTAGGACCTATCAAGACGCCTCCTTCTCACAACACCAACCATTCATCATAGCAGCGATAAATGTCCCTCCCACATACGCACATCCTCACAATCAACCAGTCTTCAATGTAAGGGTTGGACGTTTCACTAGAACAGTGAATCGATTAGATTTTTTTTGATCGCCGCTCACACTCACTCACTCACATTGCCCTCCTTCTCTCACACACAAGACAGACAGTAGTAGATGAACGATGCCCCCCCCAAAAAAACGCCGCTTGACACCCCACCCCGTCCATTCTGTACGACGAGAGCATTATCGGCGGACACCCAGTACGGTGCCAGCAATCGCGTTATAAAAACCCGGCACATACCCTCCCTAGGTATTCCTGCTTGTTCTTGGCGTCACATCACTACCAACCACACATAAAGCCCTCAACCCGCAGTCTGAGAGCAAGAGCCTACCACACTGCCTGTATCTACTACCGCAGCAAATCCAACAACAAAAGAAACGGCGCAACGTAAAGCCAGATGCATACTACTACAAAGACCACGTCAAATGCGCAGAGGGGGGCACACACCACCACCATACGAACGACCAAGCCGCCAGGGAATCACACAGAAAGGTGCCGCGGGAAAACAATCTCAGCGCGCAAGCAAGCAGAAGGAAGGGATACCACGCGCAGGCATGCACGTGGCACAGCCATCAGCAAGAAAAATCCTCCCTGCACCATACTTAACCCGCAGCCCAGCTCCAGCCGAAACAACTTTCCTTCTGAAAATTACTAGATACAGGTCCATCCGACTACAATTAGTTAGGAAACAGCAGCAGCAGCAGTACGTAGAGAGAAGAAAATTTGCTGTGTCCAAACTGGCCAGAAAAAAAGCATGCTCCACCACTTGCGCTCTACTCGTAGAGCTCTAGAAGGACTTGTCCGCCGGCCGAGCTATAGCTGGCAAAGCGCGGAGAACATGAAAACCCGTGCCAGGCCACGACAAAAACACTGTCCACGCCCGCGGTGGGGCAGGGTAGGCTAGCTTTATTTAGGCGCGCCCTTAACCCCAACGTGGTCTACTGGTCGCCGATTGGGCATCTCAATTGGTTTATTGTTTACCCATTGGGCAAGTTGCGCCGACGACTCGCTCGGCCCTACCCACCGCTCCGTCACTCTGCACGTGGTGTGAGTACAAGCCCTAAACATATCAGTACCAAGCCCTCCACGTGGTGTGAGTACAACCCCTAAAAATACCAGTGCCAAGCATGCTTGAGATTCCCCCTCTTCCGCATACGTCTCCTCGCACCAAAGTTTGCCCCGGGGGCCGCTGGAACAACCCCCTCAAGCACCCCCCCCCCCCTCCCCCCGTCACTGCTACCGCCTTGTCTGAATGAAACGCTCGACGACAGCAGTACATCTTTCCTCCCCACGCTGACTAAAAAAAACTGTGGTCAGGGGCTGCTCTACCAGAAGTGTGTACTCGTACGCATATAATATACCCAAGCGCATGATGTGAATTTTCATGCGCCACGCCGGCCCCGGTACTATATAGAACACACGAGCGAAAAGAAATCATCCCCACCACTACGTGAAGCCAAACCCGGGGGCCGCGAGGGAGCTCGCTGCCTGTGTGCAGGGAGGCAGGCCCACCTCATTCCATCACCACGCGTACCCCATGATCTTCGCGGCGCCGTCCGTCCTGCAACTACTACTGTTGTAAGCCTGGTACCTGGTATCTTGCAAGGGTGGCCGTCGATGCTCAATCCCGGTATGACAGGGATCGGTCTATAGCTACCGCGGCTTTACTCCATCTGGCACGCACTACATGACCCCCCCCCCTCTAAAGTAAGCAATGTCTGCCTGGTCGGTGAAAACCCGACGTGCTCCGTCGCGGCATTGGAGGGATTCTATGGTCACACGACGACGGCCATGAATGACTCGAGTACACCCCCCCCCCCCCCCCCCGGTCCCCCCGTCCCCCCCCCCTCTGTTCCGCCCGCACCATGAGGTTCCACCGACCCTGGCGAGGGTTCCTACACGGCTGAGAACCACCGTTACTTTCGACGGGCAGTTAAGCCGGTCTCATGGCATGGCGTACTTGACTGATACTAAAGGCGATTTGTCATCCCCCGTCGGGAGCACGTTCTTGTGCTTTATGTGGACGTCGTACTGCGTGCGATCAACACAGGTGGCGGGGGGCCACGAACACGCGTTGGGGGCGGGCGGGGGGGAAGGACCGAGGTGAGGCGCGCCAGTCACGAACGGAACGGAAGGGATCGAAAACACGAAAAGGTTGTTCCAGGAAAACTCCTTGGCTAATGATATCGAAAAAATACAATCTTAACACAGTAAATCTACCAACGAAAGATCCCTTCCACTCAATCTTATCCACCGGTAGTATTTACTGGGTGGGCATCTACAATAGATGCACGCTGTCAGATTCGGTCGACCCGTCTGCATAAAGGGACATTCGTGGGCGGTTGGCCTCAGGATTTTACAGAGACCTTATGGATACAAGATTCCGGCAGACCCCGAAAAAAAAAAATGCCTACTGGGCCTCACCAACCGAACATTCTCCTTCTGCCTCGTAACCGCGATCGTGCCTTCCACCCTGCCCCCTCCAGTGACGTCATGCGGCACTTGCAAGTGGAAAACCTTCCGGGCGAAAACAGTGTTGACACGACGTGAAACGTGCAGGCAGCACGGGCGCGGCAAGAATTAAAATCAACAATGGCCGTCAGCAATAGGTACACGGGCAACATGCGCACGGTCAACAATTCTGCACATCCACGGGAACAACGAGCATCGGCCTTTGAGCAGGTATCAGAGCTTCGATCTCAAGGAGCGCTATCTGGGGAGTCAACACATATAGATTGGCACACTAACAGCAAAACACCGCCTCTACCAACACCAACATCAACAAGACCACCACCACCCCCACCACAACAACATTACACGGAACGCGAAACACCTGCTGTCCCCAGTGCGTGTAACCGTTTTCCGGGCCCGTGGAGAGCGTGACCGGGCATGGGCACGGGTTCTCGTCCGTGCCGTTGAAGTCGGCCGTGAACCAGCCCGCGAAGCCGGACACCCTCGAGTCCTCCTCCAAGGAAAAGGAGACGGCCGTCTCGTCGACGCCCTGTTGCAAAACAAAACGATGCATGAAGCGCAGTGCATACATAGTCGCGAAAAAGTAGGGAAAAAAATAAACAACACGCAGAGAAAAACAACCAAAAGGGGCGGACGGAGATAGTTTGAGACAGCAGGTTGTGGGGTGAAACCACGACACCGTGACATTTGTTGCATACCAGGTATACTGTACGAGGAATGGATCTACGCTGTCCAGAAATATAAGGACAGCAGTGCGGGCGTTTACACTAAGACCCCTATGGTCCTTACATTTCCGGACAGAGACGTATATACGTACCTGGTATACATATACTGGGTGTATTGCTGACGCTAAATGAACGGCCGCTGGCGCAACACGCAACAATTATCAAGTTGTCCAGTTTCGCAAAAACAACAACACCAACAACAACAACACCAACAACAACACCAACACCAACACCAACACCAACAACACCAACAACAACAACAACAACAACAACGAGAAGGGGCCATTCCGACGAACCGAATCGCACGGAGCGTATGCCGCTTGTTTCCGACCCACGGCGAATAGAAAAACATGTTTATGAAGAAATAAAAAAAGGTATGCTCCACACGGCTGTTTCTTGAAACTAAAATATATCGCTACGAATTCACAGCGCGCGGGAGTGCCAAGTTATTTAGCTACCAGCACGTTGTCGCCTGTAGTAGGGCCTGCACCGACTGGAGGGAGGGGGGCGGCCTGAGACGTAGTCGTGGTGGAAGGCCTCGGCGATCCCCTGTCTGAGGGTGCGAGTGCGCCGTGGCGGGTAGACGCTGATCTTGGAGGCTACGATTCCCACTATTTATGCTACTTCTACTACAATTCTACTACTACAACAACAACAACTACTACTACTACTACTACTACTACTACTACCACTACTACTACTACTACTACTACTACTACTACTACTACTACTACTACTAAATACTGCTGCTACTAATGTTACTAGTAATAGTTACTGCTTTGAGATCACCTGCACGTCTTCAAGAGTGCACGTATGCATGTCGTAAGTTCGCACTGCCACTGGCTCGCCCAAAACTTGGTCCTTGTCGAGCTCCGCCCAGAAGCTCGACAGGATGTAGTAACCTCGCTGCTCCTCCTCGTACACCGCCTGTCCCAACCAAAACAAACGCAACCGCAACAACAAAATACAAGAGTGAGGTACGAAAGGTAACAGGACGTCACAGAGTGTGAACGAGTGAATGAAGTCACAATATGTCGTGGCAGTCAGCGAACTCCATTTAAGAGGCAAACCCAACATGTTCTGCATCCTTGGTGTGTACAACGAGAGGATTGGAAAGTACGTATATAGACCTTGGACCAGCTTCGAGATAATGGTTGAAACATGCCGACTTCAAATATCAACATAACCCTAACCCCGACCATCTGCTGAAAAATTCTCGGAACATAATACGCTGTGAGCAGTTTGTGTGGAATGTCAACCATTTTGTCGAAGTCGGGCCAAGTCGTGAACATAATTCACGAGGAGTTCGTATGTAGGAACCAGCAACGATGGGCAAGAACCATACGTACATCTCCGCATGTTTACACACTACATTTTGTTTTCGAATACTTTGCATCCCCGTACAAATAATCGTACTACCTGCACAAAAAAGCACATAAAACTACTACCTGGTATTTATTATACAAGCAACAGCAGTGTTTGTTTGAGAAGCAGACAGATGTTGTTCTGCTTCCGCGGCGAAAAACGAGAGTGACGTTAGGTCGCAGCAGTTACAGGAGTCAAGGGCCTATTATTTGAGATACATGCCGCGAAAAGAAAACTGAATCCTCGTGCACTACCACCGCAGAAAAAAAACGACAGCACCTACTAAATAAAGCGCATCGTTTCAAACCGGGACACGCGGCAAGAAACTGGAGACACATCACAACAAATGGAGAAAAAAGGGGGGGGGCGCGTAGCTTTTGCTACGGTAGAAATTTACACTGCTGGTGGAATATATTTCATCATTTAACAGCTGTCGTCAACTACTGCTGTGCGCGCTGATGGCCGGTGTAAGGGACATAAAACAAAACATATCTGTGTCACTCTGTTGCGAAAAATAAAGACCGTTTGGACTGATTATTACGATGAAAACGGTCCTTATATTGCGAGACAGAGTGGTACATATTTAATATTTTCGGTGGACTGCGCAGATCTCCAGCTTCACCCTATTCATCCAGCCCAAAAATAAGCAACGCCCAACGTTATAGGCGCCGCGCGTACAGCAGTAGCAACTCGTTTCGCTCGAAACTACTGTACAAACAAACGCACAGCATCGCTCCCGTCCCGTTTCCCCTCCCGTTCCCTATCGGCACATTTTTTTTAATGTCATTTCAGTTTTGAGACGCACCTCCAGCACGCTCATGTCGATGCCGTAAAACTCCTTGGTCTCTCCCTTGAAGCTGTACCAGTCCTGCATGCTGCGGATGTACTCCTGCTGCTTCGACAGTCGGTCCTGAGAAAATACAAATTCGATATACCAGGTATATATACGACGACGCCAAGAAACGACAAGTGCCACCCATCAGGAACTCAAAAAGGTGGAGCCATGGCGTGCACACCTCGTGCAAGGCAGGGCTGGCTGACTTGGTGGGTTCACGTCGGATACGGAAAACCTGGAACAGCAGTATAGGGTTAACCTGGTAGAAGATGGGATAACCTCGTGTGAGATAGGGTTGACCTGGTATAAGAGAGGGATAGCCTGGTATAGGAGAGGGTTAACCTGGTACTTCAAATTATAATAGAGGGGTACCCTGGAATGAAATAGGCTTGACCTGGTATGAGACAGGGTCAGCCTGCTTTGAACCTTTTAGAACCGCAGCCCCGTTATGGGGACAAATCAGTCAAATTGTAAGTAGTGTGTCCCCAAAACGGGGCTGCAGTCCTGGCAGGGTTACATACAATAAGGTTAAACTGGTACAAGACACCGTTGACCTGGTGCATGACAAAACTATGCAGGTACCGCGTACCAGGTACAAGGTAAGGTTAACCTGTTATGAGGTAGGGCCAACCTGGTAGGTGCAAGGCAGGGTTCTCTCGTACAATGTAGAGTCGACCTGGTGTAAGATAGAGTTATAACTCGCGCTATTAATACGACGGAACTTCGTGCTGGTGGGTAACTGCAACTGTCGTCAACTGCCGTGAGCGCAGGCAGGCATGGACGAAAAAACGGAGAGTTCCGGTTGGAAGACGCCAATTTCCCCTCCGGCTTCAGACGCTCCAACACCAGGCCCGCCATGTCATACGTACTTGTTGCGAAAACGGCCGAAGGCACACCCAACGCGGACGCTCTTTCCCTTCTGGACACAAAAGTACAAGGTATCCACGAGTACCAGGTATACATAGACATATTATATACCACTACAGTATATACCAGTGTAAATATGTAAATATTAATATACAGCGTCGGCGACTGGTGCTATTTTCCTCCGACAAAAACGTACCAGGTGTCAGGTACCCAGGAGCACCACGTACATATGCACCAGGTACAAGCCTACAAACATAGAAAAAAAAAAATGATTCGGCGGCTGGTGCTGCTGCTGTTGCTCTCCGAACAACACAGCCGTTCCATGATCGCGCTCTGTCTGTGCGTATCGGACTTCGTGTCACTCTGGACCGAAATGTAGGCACCGTTCGGTATTCACAGTGTATACATACCCCAACGGTCCTCAGATTTACGTTCAGGTACATATACGTATTTACATACCAGGTACACCACATATGTATACGAAGTACATCATATATACAGCAGCCACACCTGTTCATCGCTTATGACTCCCCACATCATCGTACACCGCGAGGGGAACATCAGCCCCCCGGGGACCAGCCATCGATCCCTCGCGCGGACAAGCGAGTCCAGCATGCTTTCCCTCAGCAAGAAGTACCCCATCCACTCCGATATAATAATGTCCACCTGTGTATCACCCCGGCGGCGGCGGCGGTAGAGCGCGTATTCGGAAAAAATAAGCCGGCAGAGTGGATGCGTTGAATGTTTTAGCTCATGGGAGCAACGGGCTTGATTGCAGACAAAAACGTGGTGAGATTTCGACTCCGCACTCACCTCAACTCGACCAAAAAAATAACTAAAAAAAACATGTGTCACCATGTATGGGATGCATGCGCACGCACTACCTCGGTTTCATAGAGGGTAGCGTTCGCAATGATGCGTAGGAAACACTACTTGTAGCTGTCGCTTTACACTCGTAGGAAGCAATATCGCACGCACTACCTCGGTTTCATAGAGGGTAGCGTTCGCAATAATGCGTAGGAAACACTACTTGTAGCTGTCGCTTTACACTCGTAGGAAGCAATATTACGAGGGGCCATAGTAAAAAGGACCTACGGTACACTCAAAAACCTACCAGGTATATATTTACCTATTTTTACCAACATCATTTGGTCCTACGTATTAACTATGGTCCCTCGTAATACTTTGTCGTGGTTGGTATTGGTCGGAAAAAAACGGACAGCATCGGTTGGACGGGCCGCTGATCCAGCGTCACTTCCATCTCCGGCTTCACCGAGCTCACAAGCTCACAAGGCGCTCATTCAATTATTTTTCTTGGACGAACGCGTAGATAGGCAACTCGCTTCGCCAAGCGCAACAATTTGACCAGAAGTATATACTCGTTCGCATGTACGAGAAGCGAGCTCCACGCGAACTATCGGGAATGATGTGCTCTGATCTCTTCAACAGCGACAAAAAAACTCATGAAAAGGAAAGCCTCAATGAAGTAGACGCCCCGTCCAGAGACGGTGAAACAAGGAGGGGATAAGATGAGAGCCAAAAAAAGTACGGAACATTAAAGAGAAAGAACGAAACAAGCGCCCAAATGTTGGAGGTGTCTCTGTCACAGTAGGAGCAGGAACGGTGCTCCGTCTCGAAAGGGATGCGTGGTCACTGGTCAAATGACCAAGCCAAGCAAAAAATGAGTACTCCCCCCGGCGCACCGGCCGCGATCCCCTCACCTACCCCGTCAACAAAACGAAAGCGCAATGCGCAGGCAGCCGCACACTCCGGCAAACTAAATCAGAAAAAGAAGAAGAAAAAAAACATGGGCGACAACAGCGATAAACACTACACATTCCGGTAGGCCACCAGCAGTGCGTTAATGTTGCGCGTTTCAAAAGTTTCGCCTTTACTCTTTCGCTCTGCGCATCTCTGACTCTTGACGATGCTACGCCATCAATAAATGATACAATGTGACCAGGGAGGATGAGGAGTATATGTTCTTCAAGGACACTCTTCAAGGATGTGGCGCGGGGGGGGGGGGGGGGGTAGAGGTAGGGGTTGGGGAGGTGGGGGGGGGGAATAGTAGTACACTATTACCGTAATGATGCGGGTTACCGCACACGGATGCGATCGTCTTTCAGAGCTCGTTTTCTCGACAACCGCAAGGGTGCTAAAAGTCGAACACCATACGAGTACGTATTTTCGGATGATTCTCGGATCAGATATTTTCCGAACGCAATATTACCGCTGTCGGGAGAACAAGCGCTAAAAAATGGCCGCATCTCCCCTGTGCCATACCCCGCACCATTACGGCAATAATGATGGATATCAGCACACCCAGTCGTAGCAAAAAAGAAAGAAAGGAATCTACAGCACCTGAATGCGTCTTTACCCTCCTGTCGTTCCCTCACCTTGCCGTCTAGCTCTAGGTCCTCAACGCTGCACTGGATGACCTCCACTACGTCCTCCATCCCGTTCTTCGCCACCAGGCGCCGCGCGTGGTTGGCCATGTCGGTAAACTCCACCGCGAACACCTGTCATACACACACAACATCATACAGGTTTTCATACACATGTGTCGGTGTCAGGTATTCTGAATAAAAACGACTACCAGGTACGGGTTACCATATTATATCCTACCTGGTACGTGTATATGTCGTCCGTTTACCATCACAAATATCAAGGGGAGGGGAGACGATAGTTTAGGCCTCTGATGGGCGACTCTCCAACGCCGGGAATCTACAGCAGTAGTTCTTCCCAGGCGCATAGGTCCCTGGCCTGTAGGAGGTAGCTCACGTTGCCGGGTAGGAAACCGTACAGTCTGCATGATCAACGACTAGTTTCCTGTGCTGAGTCTGAACGGTTACAGAACCTGCACGACGTATATATGTTCTCGCAAAAGACAGGTTTATTACTTCGTACAGAACACGATTTTATGTGTATACAGATAGATCGTCATTTGTCCGACTTGTGCAAAGCTGCGACGTGCAGTTGTTGTTGTCTTCAATTAAATCAGTGGGTGCCAGAAATAAGAAAGCCCGAAACAAAAACGACATGAAGCACCTAAGGAAGGGAGATGCCAAGGGCATCACATAGCGACCAGAGCAGTCCATAATGTTATGAAGTTCGTCATTCAATGCTGTTCACGGGTTCCGGGACAAACCTCGCCGGCCCGGTCGAGTCAGGTAATAAAGGTTGGCCCACCCAACCGACCCAACTGGGATAATTTGAAGGACTTCTCTAGACCCGACCCGATCCGAACCGACCCGTTTGAGTTCAAAAACTTCCCGACTCCGACCCGCGGGTGGGGTCATGACCGGTCAAGAGTCCCGATAATTTTGCAGTCGACAGCAGAGATATTGCGACCGAAGGATGTACGTACCCAAGTGGCGGCGCGGCGGCTCGAACGTCGTTTTTACGACAAGAGCCCGTTCGAACCAATCAGACGCGAGGATAATAAAACACAACCAAACGCGTTGATCTGACGTGGTGCCTGGTCCAACCGAACATGACTCGGCACAGCAGTGGATTGTGCATCGACACAGCTCGCAGTACAGAACAGAAACCGGCACGGCGCACGCTTGGCTTAGCCCCTTCAAGATTGCACTCCCGTTTGTGGGACGTATTACTTGGAACTAGACTGAGGTATACGTCACTGCACAGTCAGTGCGGTACTAAAAGGGTTATTAACGAAAATGATTAATACCGCTTCTATTAATAGTACTGCATTACCAACTATACATGTACCTCAATCTGTTTAAACTCCCAAGTGTTCTTGTCCCTACGGCAGAAGTGCAGTCCTAAAGGGCATGCCAGCTTATCAGCAATGAGTTTCAACAGCGGTGGGCCCCGCAGCGACACAAAATGCTCGTCACAGCCCTCCCTCCACCCAGCCCCCCCCCCCCCCCCCTCCCCTCCCCGCCTCCGTCCGCCCCCCTGCCTGATGAAACGCGTCGGCGCGACCGCGACACCCCCCTTTTGCCGTGGCTGCCCACTCCGTCCAAAAATCAGCGGGTATGCTGGTCACAACGAAAAAAGTAAGTATCGTAAGTAAATAATCACCTTCGTTGCCCCCGCCTGGGCCGCCCACAGCGCCAGGATACCGCTCCCCGTCCCCACATCAAGCACGCGCTTGCCGACGAACAACTCCGCGTTGTCCATGATGGCTGCAGGATGGGGAAGGATAAACGGGGGGGGGGGTTGTTACTTTGGCGGCCGCGTGGGATCTCGGACTCTCACGCTACCAATCATGGCACGCGTTCTTGATATTTCTCCACATATTTGTTTCCATCCCAGTTCATCATGTTCGCCCTTCTTTTCTCTCTCCCCCTCCTATTAGTCGTAGCTCAGATCCGGGGACACACAGCATGCCCCCCCCCCACCCGCCCCATCCCCACTACGGTTCGTGCCTTGTTTTTGTTTTTAATCGCGAGAAGAGTTCAGCCCTTTCTTTCCTTGTCGATTCGCCTCGAATTTTCGGCGCCTGTTCTAACCCCTTGTTATCATACAACTGCACCCTCCGGGTTTTCGGGGACACACTACTTGGAATTAGTGTGGCATGCTGTTCTGCAGGAGTGAAAGGTTACACCGCTCACGTATTTAGTGTAATCCTCCTGAACCCAGTCCTAAACCCCCTCGGCGATTGTTTTAGCTGCATTGCTCGATAACGGTGCGAGCGCGAGTACCGAGCGATGCGTCTGGGGGATAAATATTCATGTGCGCCTTGTCCCACCTTCGGCAAAAAATGGTTGATAGTCCACATCAGCCCACACTAAGTAACCCCTCATTGCATCTTCATTCGCCGGAAATTTCCAACGCGGTCGGGATTATATTGGGTTTGGTTGTAAGGGTTTTCTAAAAAATATATTCGATTTTCAATACGTAACTCTGTCGGAGCTGGTCAAGGTATGTACAGCCCTCACCAACTAATCAATCAACGAATCAGCCAGCTGGTCAACCAATCAATCAATCAATCGATTGATCAACCGACAAACCAACCGACCGGCAAATCAACCAACCAACCAACCAACCAACCAGTCCATCAATTCACATAGTAATCAACCAACTAGCCAGCCGGTCAACCATCACTTGACCAACCCATCAATCAACCAACCAACCAATCAATAAGCCATTCAAAGTGCGGCGCTTCCTCCGCTCTCTCACCGGAGTAGTACGCCTGCATTCGACGGTGATCCGTGAGCATTTGCTTCTGGTGGTACAGGCTTGCATACGAGCAGAAATCTGAATCAAACACGATCGCACGGCCGGCCGGGAGTGGGGAACAGGAACGGGCGGGGATCGTCAACGGGCCGAGTCACTGGTGCAATATACACGTACACATATAGCAGAGCCTTCGTCCCTGGTACATGTTTGTAACAATCGACATACTGTAATACCGTCACCTTAAACCTGCAAAAACTATCCTACTCTCGTTAATGATGGGTCTTGACAACCACTGAAGGTGGATTACGTAATTACGCGCTTACGGCGAGCGGTTTTAGCCGTGAGGATTTGGTCTGGGCCACCGAGATTACGTATCGCCGCATGTTAACGATTAACAAAAACAGCAAATTTCTATAGGAGACCCCTGCATTTTTGCTCCCTTGGCTGGCCTAACCCTGCAAGTCCTGCAACGACGTCTCCTGGAGCTGCGGACGGAGGCGTAGAGCAGTGCCGCCGAGCTATAGCACGAAGCAGAATAGCGCAGATGTTGGGTTGAAAGTTGAAAACCTCTCCCGAAAACAAACCCACACTTAGTGATGTGCCTTTCGGTCCTAGGGGGGACGTTCCCTAAACCTGCGGGAATTACCCCTAAGTAAACCGCCCTATTTTTTTTTCCGTAATACGCGAAAGCACGAAATATTTGGTGGTAATCCGACGTCACTGTTGACACCTGACAACCGTGCGCGAAAAAAAGAACTGGCATGGCACGCCTTTCGCAGAACAAGAATGTATTTTAAAGAATTTCGTGTTCTGCCCCCCTTCGCACGATACCAGGTACAAAGATTTCAATGAAATCGAAGAGAAAACAAGCCAGAGCCTTGATAGGAAAAATTAGTAGAGAAGTACGTAGAAACTCATGGCGCGTACGTACTGTTATAGCCGACACTACAATAGAACTCCAACACCACCGGTGCAGTTCACAGGTAGGGGCTGGCGACAAAGATTGCAATGAAATAGGAGAGAAAACAAGCCAGAGCCTTGATAGGAAAAAATAGTAGAGAAGTACGTAGAAACTCATGGCGCGTACGTACTGTTATAGCCGACACTACAAAAGAACTCCAACACCACCGGTGCAGTTCACAGGTAGGGGCTGGCAAGGCGCAAGGTGCTCGAGTGGTGTTGGACATCGTATCGGAAGTTCCGATAGAACGGAATTTGTATCGGTTATGCAATCGGAAAAAAGAGTCACGATATCCAATGAAAAAATGTACGAGTATACGTAGTACGTAGCGGGGAGGGGACATCGCTCTATTGTTCCTCCCCCCTTCTGTCGATAGTTCGACGTCATGTATCAGAAGAAAAAAATAACGCTCCTCGGCAGCAGTACCATACATTTAGCTGGAATCTCCGTACTGCCGCGTCACATTATACTCGTACCTATATCGTTTATCGTATCGGCAACGGAGTTTTGAGCGATCCAATCTGATTCCTTAATTATTGGTTTGTCGGATATCGGGGTTTTAGACCCGCATCGGATCAGGATCGATGTTGGTTCCGAAACCAAACTCTGAGACACTTCTGTTCATAAACGTACTACGTACTCCGGGTGGCTGGGCCTTGTCTGGCACAGCACCCCAAATGTATGTTGTTATGTATGCACGGGCAGAGTGCAGCGGTGCTCTCACCTGTACTCTGGCAGAAACTATAAATATGCACGTATCTACCGATTGACCCTGGCATTACGAACATGCCACCAATAGATTCGATACTACGTATCATACGTGCTAAACGCGTTTCGGGACTATTAACACAAATAACAGAAGAGAGAAAGACGACACACGACGGGGGTCTTCTGCTTTCTTGTGCTTTGTTTGCTGGTGAGAGCGAGCCTGAGCCTGCCATGCTGTGTGCCTAAGGGTGTGAGCGACGGAGTAACATTTCAATAGCGCCTGCACGACGATCAGTATACTTGAAAAAATAAAAAAATAAAAAAATAAAAACAAAGCTGGGAGATCGAGGGTTTGGTCGAAAGTCATCTTTGAAAGCTGCGTGTGATACTGACTCTGATAATGATGATAATTCGATCGCGCGTAGCACAATTCGATGCGAGTCGACGAGGGAATAAAAGGCTGAAATCTTCTCGCGATAAAAATGAAGGCACGTACCGTAGCGGGAAGGGGGGAGAAGAGCCTGCTATGTGACCCCGGATCTGAGTTACGAGTTGGAAGGAGAGAGAGAAGATGTGCGAAGATAATGAATGGGATGAAAAAAAAAAAAAAAAAAAAAAAAAACACGAAGGGTTTTATATTTATAAAACGAAAATAAAAAACGAGGATTTCGTGAGCCTTTCTTTGCAAGCCGTGTGTAATACTTCGATCGCGCGTACTACGGCAACCCAGGATCGCAATTGCTGACTGAGTCAGTGCAATATCGACTGATCGAGGCTGCCAGTGCCCAGCCCAGCCCTAATAACTAATAAATGCTGGACCACCGGAACGACTGGCGGTACTGCCGTTTTTAAAACGTCAGCTGTTCAGATCGACAGATTACGAAGTCGAGACGTACCGCTAAGAAGTACCAGGTAGAGAGCCGCGCGTGCTCAGCATTCCCCGAATTCCTCCGTGAACTTTCAATTTTTCAGATTGTGCAACAAGGACAGGCCGGCAGGCCGGACCAAGGCCTGTAGCAGGTTTGGGCCAGGATCCAGGAGGCCACCAATTGAAGGATCCCGTTTTCTCCACTGCACGGTGCTGCACTGCACACCATCCGTGCTGCACACTCATCACGCATCGGCCATGTCCTTAAAAAAACATACACTATTAATAGCTGCACACTGAACACACACAGCACGGGCCACGAGTGGCGATGAGACTGCTGATCGATCGACAGCACCAACAGCAGTAAAGACTTCCACACCTCGAGACAGATCATCGATTCCCACCGTTTCAATGTCTAAATCTGTCGAGAGGAAGATCAATTCCCGATATATGTACGTATGTACCTGGTATGTATGTATAATATGATCTACCAGGTACAGCAGTAGTATTAATAGCTCATGTTGCCGGGTGGGACTCGTAAAACCTGCATCATGTACGAGCACATGTTTACTGGGTTGGGTCTGTACTACGCAGATCTTGAAAAACCTATCACAACGGCAGGCGAGGAATTAGATTACCTACATTACATAAATAGAGAGATAGATAGATAGATAGATAGATAGATCATGATCTATCTGTTCGAGGTGTGAAAACTTCACAGTCTCATGAAGCCGTCGTCAAACCCTCGCCTCCAAGACAGAGTCTAATGTTTCACTCGACGTATGATATAATGTACCTGGTACTGGTTTGTACCTGGTTATATACCGTATGCCCAACACAACACGCAGGACAAGAGGACGACACACCCCTCCGACGATTTCTACAATCTGATGTTGTCTCCACAACGCCCATGAACTTGCGACGCTGGTCTAAAATATACTGGTACCTGCTATACAGATCTCAATATACTTCCAAAGCCACCATTATCCTTTTTCGGCTGGGCGTGAAGTACGTGCGTGACCCCCCTTGTATCGGAGAAAATCAGCTTCGAAAAAACATTGTGTGTTGTTTGTATTATGTTCCGTGTGTTTACGCCGAATCACAAGGCTGTACTATACCAGGTATCAGGTACTCAGCTGCCCTTTTGGACCTCTCTCCGTACCAGTGCGAAGTACGGGTATCATCTTAGATCTGGGCTGGGATCATAGGTAGCTCTGGACTATTGATAAACGTTTAATACGAGCAGTCTGAACTCTGGACTGTGGACCAAGGAAAAAGGTGTTGCAATATAGCGGGACCGAGCCTTACGACTCTCCCTCCGTCCAGGTCCGGCCGCCCGGCCGAAACATTCATATATACCATCTGCTATAGGACTAGAACTTGCAGGTTGACACGTGGTTTGTGCTGCTGTTTGTACTGCTATACTCGTAGGTCTACTCGTACTCCTATTTTTCACGTGCCACGGCAGCAGCAGAGCAGACAGTATGAAGCAGCACAGGTACGAACTGGTCAGAACTGGTTTTATAAAAAAAAACTAAAAAAGGCGGTGTATACGCATTCGACGGCCTTCGCTCTGCTAACCTTCCCGATGGCTTCGACCGAAGCCGCACGTGTGATAAGTGGTAAGTTGCTGGAGGTCCCTTTGAAAAGTCGGACCGGCTCGTATATACTTCCGGTACCAGGTATCATAAAATACGAAGTGCCTGTTACAGCAGTAGTACCTGGTACATACAGGGCCAGTACCTGCGGCATGATAACTGCTGCTGTACTACACCTGTACTGCTGCACAATTCACCACTCCCATTCTCGAAGAAACCTTCAATGGTATTCGACGTTTTTGTGTATGATACATTGCCGTCGATGTCGTACCCTGGCTGGTACCTGCTGGGGCCTGGGGTACCTTTCGTTGAACTGAATGGAACAAACGCGGCCGAAATACTACGTGCTGCCGTTGCGGCCGGCGCGCAAAAACTGACTTGATTTTGGGTGGGTGGCACAGAGGGCTCCACCAAACACTTCAAGCAGAGATCCAATAATCAGGCAGCTCAGAAATTTCAAGGGCCCCAGGAGCTGCGCAGGCCACGCGGGCTGCGCGTCGGTGGCATTCAGGGTAGGTACACTCGTGAAGCTGCCGTAGGTCAAAGCAGACTGTGCGAGCACAAACAATCGAGGTGGCACCGCTGCTGCTGCTGTGAGGGTGGATCATCCGTAAGGGAACCTTCGCTTTATCCAGACCGACCTGGTACACTGCACGAGGTACGAGCTGCTGCTGTGTATTATACTGCTGTGGGTACGTTGCAACAAGGATTGCGGAAGAGATTACTCCCTACGTGGAACGCAACGCGGCAGGTCATGCCAAGCTGGAGCGGTGCTCAGCCTCGGAGGCCATGCCATCGATGATCCATCCCGAGGCGGCTCTTATCGCCAACCAATGGTGTTGCGTTAGTTTGTGGTCTTGCCCGCCAAACAGCGACGGAAGGGAAGTCTGTTTACCTTATCATCTACAGATCAGAAGGGTCTACGTTATCTCACAGTTGGCGTAGTCCGCAGCTTTCTCTTTTTCCCCTCCGCCCATGACGGTCATCTTTGGGTCCAGACCCTCGAATCCATCCGCCACCGGCGGTGGTGGCGTGGCGTCTGGTGAACCATTGGAAGCAGCCTGTCCGTCACAGGGTGGCGGCTGCGGTTTGGAGTCTTGCATGATAAGCTGAAAAGGTATTGTGTGTGCTTGGTCCCTGGCTAAAAAAACGTGAAAACAGAGAACGAAAGCGAAGTGAACTCGAGAAACCCCGACCCCCGTATTTCCTGTCTCTGAAGAACGCCTTCTATCCACGAAGGAAAGACGATGTCGGGAACTCGACTCACTCAAAGCAATGGGAAATGGGAATGTTTTGTCCCATTGACTCAAAGATGTCATACTCGTAGATATCTACCGGTATGCTGTCGCAATATACTCGTATACTGCTGATGTGCATACATGTGCCTCGCATGCCGCATGGAAGGGGTTCGATTGAACGCTACCCTTGATACGCAAGCCACGACCACGGTGACGCCCACATGTTTGGTCTAGAAGTGTCTTCAAATATAGCAGAGAGCTCATCGGCTCATGATACAAAGAGTGTGTTGTGTACACGCAGTGAGTAAAAGAGAGTTTGGCTGGTGAAGCATGTTATGATTTACTGGTACAATATAGTGTACCAGGTACAAGTTACCAGATGCTATGTACCAGATATATGACGTCACTCTCATGCTTTATTACATTATCGTTACATTAGTTGTACGGTAGAAAAACATGTTATAACGGCAGGTTAGAATCTGTACTACGAGTATTAATATTAATAGGCGCCCGCACTTAAAAAACATTACCAGGTATGTTAA